>JACGWO010000004.1:9157394-10385382 GCA_034509735.1 Sesamum alatum
CCGGGAAGCCTTGCTCCAAGAATACTGCATTCCTTGAAACAAATACCTTTTGTTCCAAAGGGTCATAAAAGTAATAACCCGCAGTTTCTTTAGGGTATCCAACGAACCTGCATAGGCTAGACCTGGATTCTAGCTTATCTCCCACTAACCTCTTGACGTATGCGGGGCTACCCCACACTTTCAAGTAGTTGTAGGACGCAGGCTTGCCGTGCCATATTTCATTTGGCGTTTGGGTCAATGCACTGGTAGGCGCCAAATTCAACAACTTGGCTGCCGTTTCTAATGCATGACCCCAAAACGATAAGGGCAATTTGGTAAAACTCATCATGGACCGAACCATGTCCAACAGGGTTCGGTTCCTCCTTTCAGAGACGCCATTTAACTGTGGTGTTCCGAGAGGTGTCCATTCCGATATTATACCATTTTCTTTTAGATAATCTAGGAATTCGGCACTAAGGTATTCACCGCCTCGGTCTGACCGTAGGACTTTAATTTTGCAGTTGGTCTGGTTCTCCACTTCAAGCCTGAATTCTTTAAACCTCTCAAGAGCTTCAGACTTGTACCTCATCAGGTAAACATAACCGTACCGTGAATGATCATCGGTGAAGGTTTATGAAGTAGGAGAACCCACCTCGAGCCTGCGTCCTTAGTGGTCCACATACGTCTGTATGGACCAAGTCTAACAGACCTGTGGCAAGCCTGCTTTGTCCTACAAAGGGCTTTTTGGTCATTTTCCCTCTTAGACAAGACTCACAAGTTGGTAGATCACTCAAGTCCCCAACCTCTAGGTTCTTTGAGTCTACCAACCTTTTCATCCTATCTTGGGATATGTGACCTAGCCTAGCGTGCCACAGACGTGCGTTCCCGTTATTATCTAATTTCCGTTTGTGTTGAGCGTTAAGAACGAAATTCGTTTGTTGCAAGATATAGAGCCCGTTATGCAATGTAACGAGTAGATGAGCAATTCCACACCTCATCAAATAAAAGCAATTTTTATTGATTCTGAACTCATAACCACTATTGTCCAACAATGGAATGGAAATGATGTTCTTAATCATACTAGGTACAAAATAAATCTGCTCTAATTCTATGCTAATGGTATCACTAATTACTAAAGTGGCGGATCCTACTGCTTCTGCCGAGATGGCCTTGCCATTTCCAAGCTTCAGGATCATGTCCCCGCTACTTAGTTTTCTGCTTCTTTTCAGCACCTGCAAATTATTGCAAATTTGAGCTCCACAGCCGGTATCCAATACCCAAGAGGCAGAATTAGTGACCATGTTAACCTTAATCACAAATATACCTTGGTTTGAGAAGAGTTTGGGGCACTCTCTCTTCCAATGCCCTTTCTCACGGCAGTTGATACATATGTCATATGCCTTTGACTGTTGCTTGGAGACAACCTTTCCCTTCCTTTGCCTTTCCCCTCTTTGGCAATGGGAACACTCTGAGTGTTCGTAGCTGCTATGACGGCTTTTCCCTTCCCTTTCTTCTTTTTCCAACGTCCGGCACCCTTGCCTTTCGTCTTGGAAGTTGAAGCACCTCCAAACAATACCGAAGGCGTGGACTTCTTAGTCGTTGCCTCGTATTGCACCAACATATTGATCAACTCATGAATACCCTTCTCAAGTGCATTCATGTTATAGTTGACGATAAATTGGTCGAAGGAGGGTGGGAGTGACTGAAGGATCACATCTACGTACGTTTCGTTATCGAGACCTGCCTTTAGGTCCTCGAGCTTTTCCACTAGGGTAAGCATTTTAACCCCATGCTCTTGTACAGAGGATCCTTCTGTCATTTTAGTTCCAAAGAACGCCTTGGTCGCGACATACCTAGTTATGCCGGTCCGGGACTGCATAGCAATCCTTAAGGCGAGCCATAATGGAAGGGACATCGTCTAGGCTTTCATATTGCTTCTGAATCTCATTGGTCATCGAAGCAAGTATGATGCTACGGACCTTCCGGTTATCCTTATGCCAAGTCTCGAACGTCTCACGTTCTTCTGGCGTGGATCCTTCCGGTAAGGTCCTAGGGAGAGGCTCGTCCATGACGTAGCCTTGGTTCTCGTAATCTAGGACTATCCTGAGATTGCGCAACCAGTCGTTGTAATTTGTTCCATTGAATTTGTTTGTCTCAAGAATGGTTGATAGTGGGTTCTTAGACATTTTAAAATCTACATTTAGAAAACAACGCGCGATCAGCAGAAAATAAAGACGGTGGTTTGATGAAATAATTAAATGCTTGGTCTTTAGTCATTTAATCCTCCCACTATTTATACGAAAACACGGTACTCTCAAACGTGATTTTCGGGAAATCCTTTCCTAGTGGGCTTGGGATCCACAGCGATTTTTCCCATACCCCGCTTTTACGATTCGCATGGAAAAGATCCTGTGGGAGGTTTTCCATACCACTCTCGTTCCACGAGATTCCCAAGATTATTGCCTCACCCTTTTGCATGATCCCGAGGACTCCAAGCGAATCATGCTAATTGGGCGTTAGACCCGACCCAATCGACCGAGCCATGGACCCACTAGTACCCCCACGACTCGTGAGACAGGTAACAGCAGCCCATTTTTCGTTCATGACACAGTGCAGCTTCTTTTAAGTACAATAACGTGCCACGACTCGTGAGACCACGCTATTGACCTAAAACAGCTTCCTCACTGTGCCATGGATTGGAAGGCATGGACAAACTCCTAGAGTTCATGTCCACTTTATCTAGGGTCTAATATTTCAACATTGGTCCAACCAATGTGAGAGTAGTGAATGACCGAGATCTCATAATATATCCATACATTCATCCATAATGCATAAATAAAATCCATCCATAGCAGTTATATGATAAATAAAAGCCATTCATCCATCATAATAACCACATGCAAAATTAAAGCCTACCACGCCCTGTTGGATGATCACGAGCCCGAATCCTATGCGATCCACTGAGCCCGCAGTGGATCTATGGTCAATCTAGGGTTGGTCCTATACTATTACAATAATAGTAACCCAATCATCATGCTGATGGGCCTTGGTCTCTTTTCCTCTTTCTTCACTTCATGGAAAACGCCAAGGGAACCTCCGGTCTGGGCTCTCCATGTGGTCCTTCCTTCTTCTCCATCAATTACAAAAAATGGAAACCTCACTCCTAGTCTACTCTCATTACATATTTAAAAAATAAAAACCCCAGCGAAAACCCGGGGGAGTACATAAGGAGGGAGGTAGAAAGCCTTATTATTCCAAGGCATTAGAAAGAGAGAAGGAGAAAGCAGTTTAAAGAGGCACACAGGCCCAACAGAAAATTAAACCATACATCCGGTCTAGGGCTCGTGATCATCCATTTCCATCCATCCAACACACATAATCACATGATCCAATCACATAATTACAATATACCAATAATTCATTGATTTCCAATCATAATAATCCAAAACAGAAATAAATGATCATGTGCGCAACGTGTGAAAAATAAAACACAAATATTGGTAATAATATTTTTCTCGTTTTAGGAAAACCTTTCCTCATTATTTTAAGTAAAATAACCCCGGGGATTCCAAATCCAATTTATTTTGCTCCTAAAATAATGTCTTTAGGAATTTAGGCAAAATTGAACCCAAAAACGAATTTTCAGAATTAATTCAAAATTAAAACTGAAAAGTAAATAAATAGATAAAATAAATAAAAATAATACTAGGGTTTCAAGAAACCTTAGCTGCAGCAGCCACCGGCCGCCGCCACCGGCAGCAGCCGGCAGGCCGTGCGCGCAGGGCAGCAGGCCCAGCCTGTCGCCCCTGCGCGCGCGCGCAGGCCCCTTGATTGCGTGCGCGCGCGCCTGGCCGGCAGCGCGCTGCGCGGCCTGGTGTTCCGGCAGGCCGTCGCGCGCGCAGGCTCCTCTGCCTCGCGCGCGCCGGCCTGCTGGTCGCCAGCCGCGTGCCTGCGCTGCGCGCGCGCCTGGCAGCGCGCCTGGTGCCGTCCGCGCGCGGGCTCTTCCGCCCGACAGCCTTCCGCGCGCGCGCGCATGAGCGCGCCTACCGGCTGGAGGCGCCCCCTTGCGCGCGCGCCCGCGCGCAGCCATCCTGGCTGCGCGCTGCCCCTGCGCGACCGGCTGGGCGGGCGCGCGCAGGCTACCCTTGCCTGCGCGCGTCTGCCCTGCCGGCAGCGCTCGGCTGCGCGCGGCCAGCCTTCCCGGCTGGCCGGCTGTGGCGTTTCTCGTTTTCAGTTCAAATTTTCCCCCGTTTCCCAAGAAAAACAGAAAAATACCAATATTAAGAATTTCACACGAATTAAAAGCAATAAAACAACATGCTTTAATAATCAAGAAAATCAAGATTCAATTAAAACATGCTCAAAAACACGTTTCATGCTTAAAACGCACATAAACCCTAGGCCTATACACCGAACCGGGCTCTGATACCACTGAAAGGAATTGTGGATCGTCCCGGGAAAAGCGCGAATGCGGAAGCGCGGTATAATTAAAAAATAAATGCGGAATTTAAACATGCTTTTTTAAATTAAAACACGTTTCAAAGGGTGTGCCTTTGAAATTTCCCGGGTGTTCGGTGTATCTCATGAATGAATCACATATAACATATCATGGAGGCCATAGGGTTGAAAATAAAAGAGGACGAAAATCTAAAACGAGACCTACCCGTTGTCGTTTTCGTCTTCAACGGCTACACGCGTTGTTCCCCGTTTTGCACCAAGATCTCGTTCTTGAGACCCTCCAAATCGTGACACACGATCCACCCACGTATCTTGCACGTCGTGCTAGCAACGAACAAGTTTATATTTTGGAGTGGATGAATCAACAACACGTTATGAATTAACGGTATTGATTCATCAAGTTCTAATGTTCCAAGAACAAGAGAACAAAGAAAATAATTTTCTTGGAGTGTGTGAGAGAGAGAGAGGGCGGACGAGATAGAGGGAGAGAGAGAGCCGAGTTGTGTGTGTTGTAGTGTGTGTGTTGGAGTTTCATCATCCTTCAACTTGTAGGATGCTAGGGGTTTATATAGAAGAGGAGTTTAATCCTCTTTAAACTCCTCTTTTAAGAACTCTAATTTGACTAGGATTTTGACCTAGTCAAAGTCCTAGTCAAAGTAGTGTTTTGACCTAGTCAAAACAATCCTAGCCATCCATCTCTCCCATTGATCTCAACCGTTGATTTAATTTAATTTAATGGAATATTTAAAACCTATTTAAATATTTCCAAGAGGCTAAAATAAATATAAATATTATTTAAGCCCATTAAATAAATCCCTTTGATAAATCTAATTTATCAATTTAATTCCTTATATCTAATAGAAGGAATTATTTCTCCAAGAAAAATAAAGGACCCGATTAAATCCAATTTAATCATTCCTTCACTCCAATATTTAATTCCTAATTAAATATCTAAATGTGTGTGGATAGTGTGTGACTCTTTAGGTTCACCTTTCAGCTAGACTTGGTCGGATTCCTAGAATCCTTCCGTTACCATGGGTGGCCATCTAGCAACGGTCCATGGCACTAGAGACTAGGTGAAATATTCAGGGATGAACATTTAGGCTCTAACAGTACACTTGTCCTTCTGTCTTCGGTCTCATCACTTAGAGTCTAGGGCACGGAAAATGCAGGTACCCATTTTGGACCTAAGTGTTGGTCTGTCCTCACTAAACGCCGCAAGGGAATCCTTCCCTTCTGTTCAGTCACTGTGGCCACAGTTTTAGGGACAAGACCTAGAGTATATATGAGACTCAACTGCCAAAACCTATTGACAGGAGACAGATCATTTCTTGGAAACTACTGTCACTTTGCACACCAGAACTGCACTAGACATGGCTTATGACTACCAAAGAGAATTCTGGCAATCTCTCACCATACCTAAAATACAGCCCTGATGTACAGGTAAACTCAGCAATTCCTCAAGTCAAAGGACTTGACCTGTACCGTTGGAACCGGGAATACACGTCATACCTTGCTGACCATACTCAAGGTCCTCCGTAAGACGGTTCCCGCGAGTCACCTCAGTCAGCTGCGTCCTAGCATGCTAACCCACTAACACTGCTTAGACGACCCTCGTCACCCGTCGATGAAACACGACAGCAGGTGCTTAGTGCAAGTCTCAAATGGAATCCCGGTACCCATTTTCGGGATTCCTTGACTTGGAGATTTCCGGACTGATTCGGGAAGACTGATTCCATGGACCTACCTCCAATCGTAGTCCCAGTCCCCGAAATTGATTCTCAGTCCGTGGGCTTTGTTTGCGTAGTGAACAGATATAGAAAACAGATATAAGTGAACACAAACAAAGTAATGCCAAATGAAATTCACTTCTTTATTCATTAATGATTTATCAAACACCTATAATTGTCTAGACATAGGTTACATATACCCGCCAAAATTGGCTTACATGGTCACCTATTCTAACATGGGTATTATTAAAAGATAAACTCGATGGAAACTCCAAGTCGACTGTGACCTACACAGAGCCATATACTCAAAGTAATGAAAATATGAAGATGTCAATCAACTATCAACCTCTGAAGTCCCAATAGTTTGAGGGAAAGGCTTCCTAAACCAATACATGACTCATTTTATTGAAACATGCAACGATGCAGGGACCTACGGAGACCACCTCGTGAAATAAATTGTCCGATCTTTCAAGGAAATGCATTTGATTGGTACCTACTTGGAAGCTGATTCAATTGACAATTGGTAGCAGTTAAAACAAGAGTTTCTAAATCGCTTTTATAGTATAGTCAACATGATCGAGCTAACAAACTCACACCAGTGAAAAGAAGATGTCGATTGATTATATCAATCGTTGGAGAAATTTGAGCCTCAATTGCAAAGATCGATTAATTGAAACTTCAACAATTGAAATGTGAATGTACACAATGCATTGGACTCTTTGGTATATATTGCAAGGGACCCAACCTAGAACATTTGAAGAGTTAGCTACTTGAGCTAATGATATGGAGTTGAACATGGCTGTAAGCGGAGCCCAAGGCGTCTTATTTAAGAAGCTAGGAGAGGGGGCAAATCTTCACCAAACCCCCAGTCAAGAGTCCATGGTGGTCAATACGACCACTTTTAAGTTGCGAGGGAAGTCAAGTGATATGAGTGGCGAGAAGGAAGATGCCCCTTAAGAAAAAAAAAATAAAGTAAATTAACTATAAAAGAGATCCAAGCCAAATAGTACCATTTCCTCGATCCTGATATCTCCCGAATATTTGATGATTTGCTTATATGAATTGCCTGAAATGAAAAAACCTAAAAAGACGGAAGAACAGATGATCCAAAGTACTGAAAGTACAACCGACTAGTGGGACATGCAATCCATGACTGCTTCATATTCAAAGACAAAGTCATGCAATTAGCCCGCTAAGGAAAAAAACTCACTAGAAGAAGATAATTCAACCTCAAATATGATCACTATCTCATTTGGATCATTTGATGTTATGATTAAGAGAATGGCTGAACTTGAGAATGAAATTTGATGCAACAGAACGAATGAAGAGAAACTCTTTTTGGAGAAGATTGTCTCTCCGACATTAAGACTTCTTACAACAAATGCTTATCAACAATGACCTTTATTGATGAAGATCCACTAATTGTTTCCAAACTGAATAACATATCATTGTTTGTAACTTGTTACGCATGTGAGAGAAAGGTTAACCACATACAATTTATGGAGCTCTGCGGTCAATGTTGTGAGATTGCGCATAATGAAGGAATTGGGAATTTCCATAGATGAAGTAAATAGTCGTTTGATTATCAAAGGTTTCAAGCAAAGGCGGAAAAAGGCTCTCGGCATCATAAATGAACTTGTTGATTGATGATATGTCGTCAACTTCATTGTTTCATGTCATAAATTCCAAGACATTATACAACATGCTTTTCGACTGCCCTTGGCTACATGAGAACGGTGTGGTTCCTTGTGCTTGGCACCAATGCTTAAAGTATTCTCGAGATGGTGCTGTGAAGAAGGTGCTTGCTGATGATAAACCCTTCACTAAGGCTGAGTTGTATATTGTTGGTACTAGATACTATCTTGGAAAATACAAAAGCAAAACAAGCTTATCCCTTGGAAAATCCGAACAACAAAGCAATCATGATGAAGGAAGCTAACGAAAGCAACCTCTTCAACTGGCGGAAACGGAAGTGGCCCAAAGAAAAAATCCTCTCTCATAAGATTTGACTCATTAAAAGAGTTAATATGGCATTAACAAAGATTGATGGAAAGAAGCCTCAACCACTCAATGGGTTTGTGCCTCCAACTTAAGGACCCAAAATAGAACATGGAGAACCTTCAAAGATGCAATGAAAAAAGTTTCGATCCAAAAGCATACAAACTTCTTGTTAAAGCCAGGTATGATCCACAAGAAGGGGCTAAGTCCCTCTAGAAGCATTGGTGGACAAGTCACACGAACTTATTGTGACCAAAAAGATGTTACGAGAAAAGGGGCATACTATTCAAAGCTCTCAGTCAGGCCTTGGGTTCACTCCACATAATTCCATCCGAATAACTATTAAAAGAGCCAGTATCACCACATTATTGAAGAAGATTCCCACCAACAAATGACATCCTCAGCAATAAGTGAAGTAAGGTGGAATGCATATTTTTCTTTAATAGACTTGGACCCCCTGGAAAATTAAGATGTAAGAGGGCTAAAAATCAAGTATCGGGCATCTTGCAAAGTCCAAAATACTGGAAGAAAACTCGTGAATCATAAACTCACCAAGTATTTGAAAGCTTGATTCCATCACACATGAAGCAATGCACTAATATAATCATATCATGCGACAAAGTCTTAAAGGTTAAGTTGCAAACTGTTATCTTCACGAGAGCTAAGAAGATGAAAATGGTGATAAAGAGAGTGTAGCTTCATCTTACTATACAAGTAATAGTGATGATTCTATGAGTTTTCATGATCGGCTATGCAAACGAATCTTCAAATTGATCAATGGCGGCCATATCAACATGACATATGGCATTGTGCATCAATGCATGTTGTTTGTATAAGAGGAAAGGACTGTCAAGTAAGAACATGTGTGGACTTTAAGTTGAAGATAATTGACAATGTGTAAGATGAAGTTGCAACAACACGTCATATAACTTTGAGAGAAGAAGATTCAGTTAAAGAAGATGATTAGAAGTTGCTCCTCCTTTGCTCAAGTACTAAGGCCACTACCGACAAATTGAAAGAGATCAACTTGGGTGATGTTGAAAATCCTCGGCCAATCTACATCAGTGCTTTATTAGCTATCGACAAGGAAGAAGCATACATTGAATTGTTGCTAAATTCAAGAAGTGTTTACATAATCATATAAAGAAATTCCCGGCCTAGAACCAAAAGTGGTAGTTCAACACCTATCAATAAAGAAAGGAGCTCACCCTGTAAAGCAAGCTCAATACTAGTTTCGATCCAACTTGGTCCCCTTGATCAAAGCCGAAGCCAATAAACTCATTGAGGTTGGACTTTATTCGATAAGTCAAATACCTGAGATGGATCTCAAGCATTGTCCCTGTGAGAAAGAAAAATGGAGAAATTTGAGTTTGTGCTGATTTAAAGATTTGAACAGTGCATACCCTAAGGACGACTTCCCCTTGCCCATTGCAGAACTCATTATTGACGCTATGACAGGCCATGAAGTTTATCTTTCATAGATAGGTCATTCAGGTATAAGCAAATACGTATGGCACCAAGAGATGAAGAAATAACACATTTCATACCCCCAAACAGATATACTGCTACAAAGTGATGTCGTTTGGCTTAAAGAACACTAATGCAACATGTCAAAGAGTTATGCAAATGATATTTGATGATATGTTTCACAGAATTCTTGAGTGTTGTTAGAATAGGTGATTAGAAAGCGAATTAGATTGATTGTTTTGTAATATATTTAGCAATTTGTTTTCGAATATAATATTAAATTATATGAATAAAATGCATTTGGCCAAAGTTTGTCATGTCATTCATTGTTTTGTATATATACATGTCACTAACAAAGCCCACAGACCCTTAACAACAAATGAAGTTGGCTTATGTATATGATGGCAACTGTGAAACAAACTTTTAAGGTTGGTCTGAAACGTTACAAGTCGAGAACCCCGAGACTTGGTATCGTGGGTTCTATAGATACTTGCATTAAGTAATGTATCCATATGACGAGTGTCATATTTCATTGGAGATAGACCTATGACGTCTATACATTATTAATGGGTATACAAAGAGTTAACTGACTGAACTGACTTGTGACGAGTTGTCATATGGAAGCCCAAGTGGCATAACCGGTATGACTAGAACTCCTCAACTCATATAGTACATGGTTTAGTCCCAAGACTTGAGGATCCAAAAGTAGCCTCATGCGTAGGCGACTGTTCTAGGTCCTGGCAAACAGTGACTGCATTCTTACATGA
Source organism: Sesamum alatum (assembly GCA_034509735.1). NCBI lineage: Eukaryota > Viridiplantae > Streptophyta > Magnoliopsida > Lamiales > Pedaliaceae > Sesamum > Sesamum alatum. The sequence goes on from JACGWO010000004.1 coordinate 9,167,794, forward strand.
TCACTATAGACCTTGTTCTAGTGAAGTCGAAACACATATAGTGGCTAGTGAGTTTTAAGATAGGACCCGTCGCCTATCATGAGATGATAGTGATATCATGTGCTCTATGAGACATGTTAAGCTCTGAAAAGTCTGTGGCAACAACTGTAGATAAAACAGGAAAAGGGTTTTGTATGTTGATTAAGGGAGTAACATGAATTACAATTGATGCATAGTTGTCTAATTCGGGATGAGAATCAATATCTAATTCCATGCCCTAGACTGAGACAAGGAGATGGCTGATGGAAGGCAGTACCTGTATGAACTCGGGAGTCTAAAGCTTCACACCATATTCACCTATTCTCTAATGACATGGACCGACAGTTACCCGTAGTACTCGATTAAATATTAATCATGAGTGATTAAATAAATATGATTTAATTATTACAGTGCAAATTATAGCCAATTAAACTGTGTGGTGACAATAAGCATAAGTTTAGCTGAGGGTGAACCTAAAGAGCCACATACAAATCATTACAAAAGTAGAATAATTAATTTGTGAATTAGTTATAGATGAAACAAATTAATTTAAAGTGTTTAAATTAATTCTTGTGATTAAATAACATGATTAGTTAATGGGAGAGCCCCACTTGACTGGCCGGAGTGGTAGAAAATAGATCACTGAATTTTGTCATTTTATTTAATTATGGTTGTTTTTATATTTTTTGTTAAATTCAAAATTCTCAAGGAAAATAAAGTATAATAAAAATTTGAAAAATACTTCTGAATGAAATATTGAATATTTGAAACATTCAAATATAATATTTGGTTAATCTTAGATATTTTTCAGATTCAGAATATGTATTTATTGAGATTAAATGCATGATTTGAAAAGAAAAATTAATTTTCCAAGTTTATGGAAATTGTTTCCATGATTGATTTAAATTGTTTTGGAATGTCAAAATTAGAGCTTTAGTCAATAATATTTTCAGAAAATTTTTAATATGATTAAAGTACTTTTTGAAAATTATTTTTTGATATCCATAATTTCAATTCCTTATTAGGACTATCAGGTGCTTTTTTTTTTACATGTAACATGTATATATGATATTAGATATCATTCATACATGTGAGATATGAATTTTAACAATATGTGATATTATTTTTGCATATTTGATATGTGATTTATTTATGTGATAAATAAATAAAGGATGATCACATAGCCCATATTCTATGAGTTTGGTTTTAATTTTTTGTTGGATTTAAGACCTACGTGTCACTTTAATCTTTTCACCCTACTCGTTTTTATCCTGGTATAGTAAGGTTTTCTTCCTCTCTACTTATGTACATCCTCCTAACTTCTGATTGAGATTTCTTAATTTGTTAATTGTAATGAGTGTAGAATAGGGTGATTATTTTATTGAAAAATAAATGTGAGGACCGATTCCATTGTGATGGAGTCCAAGGTGTTTTGTGGAGATGAAGCCCACGAGGGAGAGCTTAAAAATGAAGAGAATATAAGGCCCATTAAATATAATGAGTTATAAAACTTGTAATAGTGTAGGCCTTAACCCTTGATTGACCAATGATCCACTGTGGACCGAGTAGATCACATAGGATCGACTTGCAGCCATCCACACGGGCTTGTTAGGTTTATTGCATGTGATGCATGTTGTTTATTGCTTTATATATGATATAACAATGAGCAAGCGAAATACTAAGTGCTGAAATCTCGGTCGTAAATAAATAAACTCTCACTTGAAAATTCCATGTTTATACTGGATTAATCAAAATATTTGACTAATGCAAGCCTTCTGGTTGTGGCAATGTAGTATGGGATGCTACCAGTCCCCTTGCATGGTCTCACGAGTTGTGGCACATCTGGGTGTATGGAAAGTTGCACTATTGTCATGAACGAATGGGTGATTATGTTGTTTCCTTGTCTCATGAGTTGTGGGGGGTTGGGCCTAATGTAGAATAGCATGATTCACTTGGAGTTCTTGGAATCATGTGAAAAATGAGGCAAAATTCTTGGGAGGGGATCTCATATGATGAAAATGGTAAATGTTACCCCCCACAAGGTAGATCCATGTGAATCATAAGAGTGGGACATGGAGAATACTGTTGTGGACCACAAGCCTACTACAAAATTATTTCCGAAAGCCCATTTGAGAGTTGGTGGGGATTCGAAAAAAATAGTGGGAGTTATTTATGATTAAAGATGACATCATAAATTATATTCAATATTAGGAAAAATTTTCTAATTTCCTTCTTTCTTATTGTTTATGTAGATTGAAAATTCTAAGAATCCACTAACAATAATTCTTGAGGCAAATAAGTTAAATGAAACCAACTTCGCTGTTTAGCTAGACATCGAATAATTGTTTGTAATTTCGAAAACCAGACTTGTGTTCTGGATAACTCACCTCATGCTATCCTATTAGAAGAATCCTCTACCGAAGAACGTGCGATGTTCGAGAAGTGGTATGAAGATGACAGAAAGGTTCAGAGTATAATGCTGGCCTCGATTATGAATGGGCTCCAGAAACAACATGATACACTAGATCATGCATCATTGACCCGTTCCGTCTACAAAAGTTGTATGCGGTCCTGGATAGACATATATGATATGCCTCTACGAAGGTATTCTTTGGCATGAAGATAATAGAAGGATCTTTTTTCCATGAGCACTATGTTGAGGTGCTTTCACTCCTGGAGAAGCTCGAAGACTTGAAGGTAGACCTGGACAATGACACATATATTGATGTGTTGTTGCAGTTACTTCCTCCCTTCTTCAATTCCTTTGTTATGAATTTCAACATGAGAGTGAAGTTCATTACGGAACTGACGAATATGTAGGTCAAATACGAGGTGAAGATCAAAAAGCCCGATTCCACATTGTTGGGGAAGGCCTCGACTTTAAAGTCTAAGGGCAAGAAGGCCCGACATTGGACCCAAGAAGAAAAAAAACAAGACCAACCCTACGAATCAGGAAGTCAAGCCCATTGGCAAGGGCAAGAGGAAGATGGTTGAGAAGGCCAATCAGGTATGTGATGCATGTCGTTACTTTCATAAGAAGGGACATTGGAAGAGGAACTGCTAGAAATTCCTTTCCTCTCTCCAATGTACATTTGTCTTTAAAGTTAACGTGACTGCTAATTCTGCTTCTTAGGTGTTGGATATCGGTTGTGGAGCTCACATTTGTAATGACTTGTAGGTGATGGTAATAAGCAAAAAACTAAGTGAAGGTGGCGTAGTCTTGCGGCTTGGTGATGACAAATAGGTTGTTGCGGATGCTGTAGGCGTAGTTCACTTAATAGTTAGTGATAATGTTAGGATAGTTCTCAAGGACTATTATTATGCACATAACATGAAAAATATATTATATACATCCCTGTTTTGGATGGGGAAGGTTATGAGTTTATGATCAATAAAATTATTTTTATTAAATGAATAATGGTTTATCATTTCTGTTGGGTAAATTAATGAATGGTTTGTATACTATCCCATAACATAATGCGATTATGACTGCTCAAAATAAACAAAAATTAGATAATCAAGAAAATGCTCATATTTGGCATGCAAGGTTGGGTCATATCTCTTAAGACCAGATAGGAGCTTGGTTGGCTCAAATAGTCTAGCAATAGACAATTTGGACAACCTACCAGCCTGCGATCCCTGTTTGAAAGGGAAGTTACCAAGAAGTCCTTTGTAGGAAAAAGCATGCTTTCAAAAAAATTGTTATGTTTGATCAATTCAGATGTTTGCGGGCCACTAAATACTCAGGATAGAAATGGGTTCAGCTACTTCATAACATTTACCAATGATCACTCACATTATGGTTTTGTTTACTTGATGAAGTATAAATCAAAGGAAGGTTCAAAGAATTCAGACTTAAATTACAGAACTAATCTGGCCGCAAAATTAAAGCTCTCCTATCAGATTAAGGTGGTGAGTATTTGAGTGGTGTCTTCTTAGACTATCTAAGAGATAATGGGATTCTCTCTTAATGGGCGCCTCTTGCATAGCTTAACGACATCTCTGAAAAGAGGAATCAAACTATCTTGGATATGATTTGATCTATGATGAGTTTCACTGAACTACCTCAGTCGTTCTATAGGTATGCTCTTGAGACAACATCAAAGTTGTTGAACATGTCACCATTACGACCGTGGCCTAGACGTGACAAACTTGCTTCCTATAAATACCTCAGGGTATGGGGAACTTCCGTGTACGTCAAGAGACTAGTAGGAGACAAGCTGGACGGGGGATCTAGTTCGTGTAGATCCGTATTCTAAGGAAACTGTGGGATATTATTTTTATGATCCCTCGAAAACAAAGGTGTTTTGTTTTGAGAAACGCAGTGTTCCTGGAAAAAGATTTTCCATCGGATACTCGACGTGAGGATTTCTACTTGAAGAGTCAAGTGAATCAATACCTCAGATAACAATAGCATCATCAACTACATTGGTAGTTCCACTGATAAGATTCTAACTCGTCGGACGTCAACAAGAGTATCTCAACCGCCTGTGAAGTATAGTATGCTGGGATTGATCGGTCAATTGGATAGTGATACAAAGACTTACTGAGAAGCGATGTCAGCCATCAATTAAGGAAAAATGGCTTGAGGCCATCTAATCGAAAATGGACTCCATGAATTCTAACAAGGTATGAACCTTGGTAGAACCACCTAAGGAGTTAGGCCCATTGGGTGTAAATGGATTTAGAAACGTAAATTAGAGTGATGGGGAGGTGACAAACTTTAAGGCTAGGTTAGTGGCGAAAGTTATACTCAGAGGTCGATGTGGACTCTGAGAAAACCTACTCGTCAGTAGCTAGGTCCATGTCCATTCGAATTATGCTAGCCATAAGTGCATATTATGATTACAAAATATGGCAGATGAATGCAAAATGGCATTCCTTAACCATTTCATTAAGGAAAAGATTTATATAAATCAACCGTAGGGTTTCATATTCATTGGAGAAGACAAAAAAGTTTGCCATCTCCAGAGGGCTATTTATAGACTACAATAGCCTTTTTGAAGTTGGAATATTAGTTTTGACAAATTCATAATGGGTTATGATGTTTTCAAGACTAAATTTGATCTTTTTCATTATACAAGAATGTTAGTATGAGTTTAGTTGAAAAAAAGATTTTTATGGGTCAGACGGAGGGTTTCATATTCAAATGAGAAGAGTAAAAGGTTTGTCGTCTCCAAAGGTCCATTTATTGATTGAACAGGCTTCCCAAAGTTTGGAATATTCATTTTGATAAGAGTTATGAGTTTATCTAGAATGAGTTGGATCCTTGTGTATACAAGAAGGTAAGTGGGAGTTTTAGTTATGTACCTCATGCTTTATATGGACTACATCCTGCTCATTGAGAATGATTCAGGATTTTAGGTGACACAAAAGCATAGCTCTCTACTCAGTTCTCCATGAAGGACATGTGAGGCTTCCTATATCCTTTGGCATCAAGATTTAAAAGGATGATAGGAATGACCTAAACCTTGTTAGCGCGAAAGTCTTGAAGAGGTTCAAGATGAAAAACTCGAAACGAGAGTTCCTTCCTTTGAGCCATGGGGTTAAACTCTCCAAAACTCAGTCTCCTAAGACAAATGAGGAGAACAATAAATATGTGGCATTCCTATGGTTCTGTTGTAGGCAACATACAGTATGTTGTCTGGTGCACCATGCCTAATATAGTGTTTGCTTTGAGTGTCACGGGCAGATATCAGGCATGTGAAGGCGAAGTACACTGGGTTGTTGTCAAGAGATGTTCTTTGTGTACGGTGGTGGAGACTTAGTACTGGAAGGCTATAATAGTGCTAGCTACTAGTCCAATATAGACGTGCCAAGTCTTACTCTGGGTTTGTATTCAAGCTAATGGTGTGGTATCTTGGAAGAGTTCCAAAGAGGATACTACAGTTGATTCCACCATTAAGAGCGAATACATAACAACTTCTGAAGCTGCTTTAGAGATTGTTTGGACAAAAAACTAATACCCAAGAGTTGGGTGTAGTACCTAGCATAGCTGAACTCGTAATTATCTTTTGTGATAACAATGCTACAATAGCATAAGCGAATGAGCATATCTCATCACGTAGCCAAATATATCCTCAGATGCTATCATCTGCTGCGGGAAATGGTAGTAAGTAAGGACATGCGAGTGGATTGCGTTACGTCGGCAAAAACATAAGCCCATTTAACAAGTCACCCATACTCAACATCTTGAGAAGATGGGATTGAAGTACTTGGGTGATTGAATTTAGGTCAAGTGGGAGATTGTTATAACAAGTGATCAGAAATCCAATTAGATTGGTTGTTTTGTAATCTATTTAGCAATTTCTTTTCGAATGTAATATTGAATGATATGAATAAAATTTAATTGGCCAGACTTTGTCTTGTTCATTTATTGCTTTATATATATGTATTTCACGGGCAAAACCCATAGACCGTTAACAACCAATGAAGTTGGATTGCGCATATGGTGGCAACCATGCAACTAACTTTCGGGGGTTGATATTAAATGTTTCAAGTAGAGAATCCCAGGATTGTGCATTGTGGTTTCTATAGGGACTTGCACTAAGCAATGTATCCATAAGATGGGTGTCATATTTCATTAACGATAGGCATGTGATGTCTATACATTATTAGTGGTGGTTGATAAAGAGTTGTCAAGCCAACTAAACTAGCTTGCGAGGAGTTGTCATACGAAAGACCAAGTGGCATGATCAGTATGAATAAAACTCATTGGCTCCAGTAGTATAGGATTTAGTCCTAAAACTTGAGGATCTATAGTAGCCCCATGCGTGGGGAGACTGTATCTAGGTCTTGGCAAAGGGTGACTGTGTTTCGATGTGGTCAGTAGAAGCCTTGTTTCATTGGAGTCAAAACACATACAGTGACTAGTGAGTTTCAAGACAAGAATGGCGCCTATGATGAGATGATAATGATCTCCTGTTTAGGGACGTCTTAAGCTCTGGAAAGTTTGTGACCACAACTATCGATCACATAGGAAAAATATTTCCTATGTTGACTAAGGAAGTAACACGAATTAGAATTGATACACAAATGTCTAGTCGGGGATGGAAATCGATATCTAATTCCATGCCCTAAAATGAGACCGAGGTATAGTTGATGAAAGACTGTACCTGTATGAACTTGGGAGCCTACAGGTTCATGCCATATACACCTATTCTCTAGTTTCATGGACCGTTGCTAGATGACCACCTATGGTGATGTGTACTCCTGGATTAAATGTTAATTAGGACCGATTGATTACATATGATTTAATTAATCTAGCGCAAATTGTTTGCCAATTAAATTGCGTGTTGACATAAGCCCAAGTCTAGCTAAGCGTGAACCTAAAACGTCACACACAAATCACTACGAGAGTAAAATAATAATTAGTAAATTAATTATAGAAGAAATAAATTAATTTAAAGTGTTTAATTAATTCTTTTGATTAATAATGTGATTATTTAATGGGAGAGCCCGTGTGATGGGAAGCGCAAGATGTAATTAATATGATTAATTAAATTTGGGCCTAGCACAAATAAATTAATATGATTTATTTAATTGGACAGGGACCAGATTAATTAATATGATTAATTAATTGAGTTTTGGCTTTAATTGGACTGGACCAGATTAATTAATATGATCAATTAATTGGGTTTTGGCTTGATTTATTTAATATGATTAAATAAATAAAACTGGGATTATAAATTAATTGAATTAATTTATAACTAGGAATATTTAGGTGGTTGGGCTTTGAATAAATTTAACTGATAAATTTAATTCAATCCCGGTCAAACTCTGGAAAAAGTTTTAGCTTCCAAAACCAATGGGTTGAACTACTCACGAATTGAAAAGATATGTTTGGCCCCATCTTTGCAATCCAAAAGTTAAAGCACTATTTCCTAGCCCAAATCGTACATCTCATATCAAAATCAAATCCGCTAAAGTGTGTCATGTCAAGGTCAGTCTTGTCTGATAGTCTTGCGAGGTGGTATCTTTCAGCTGGAACAATTCAAAATTGTGTATGTTCTTCAAAAAGCTGTAAAGGGACAAGTATTGACGGAATTCCTAGCCGATCACCCTATCCCTGAGGAGTGGGAGTTGTTTGATGATCTCCCTGACGCACATATCCTTGTCATCGAAGTCACCCCTCCTTGGAAATGTACTTTTTTGGAGCTTCTCACAAAGAAGGAAATGGTGCCAAAGTCATAATTATTACATCTGATGTAGAAGTGTTGTCATATTCTTCCATTTTAATTCAAAATTGCTCCAACAATTTTGTTGAATATCAAGCCCTTATCCCCCATCTTCATATGACAGTTGACACAAAATAGTTGCATCTTAAAGTGTGCGAAGACTCTAAGTTGGTGATCAATCAACTCATCAGATCATATGAATTAAGAAACCCGAGCCATTTTTGTATTTCAATTATGCTAAATGACTTATTGGATGGCTTGAAGATGTGGAAATCGAGTATGTGCCAAGAAAATATAACAAACAAGCTGACGCACTTGACAAACTTATCTCTACACTCACTAGACTTGAATATAATGCTCACATTCCAATATGCAAGAGTTCAATGATACCACTAATTTTTTATGATCATGATTGCGAAGAAGAAAAAGGAATCACGTTGTCAAAGTAGTTGACATAGAAAAAGAAGATTGGTGTCAACCGCTCACCAACTACATAAAGCATGAGAAGTTGACCGACGATCCACGTTGTGAAGTTGACATTGAAAGACATGCAGACTTGATAGACGCTTACTTGAAGGGGTCTTCTTACGTTGTTTAAGTGAGGATGAAGCAATTCAAGCCATGGAAGAAGCTCATTCAGGGGTTTGTGGTGCTTATCAATCTGGTCCAAAGTTGTAGTTCACATAAAGAGGAGGGGCTAATATTGACCTACTATGGTTAAAGATTGCATGGATTATGCACAAAGATATCCAACTTGTCAGTTCCATGCCAATTTCATTCACCAACCACCGGAACCATTGCACCCCAATAGTTGCGTCGTGGCCTTTGATGCTTGGGGTTTGGACATGGTTGGACTTTTGACAAAGTTTCTGTTGGACATTCGTATATCTTGGCTGCAACTGACATACTTATCTAAGTGGCTAAAGTCGTACCTGTCAAGGAAGTAAAGAAAGAAAATGTTGTTGAGTTATTCGCATCAACATCATCTACCTCTATGGAGTTCCTAGCTACATCATCACTGATAATAAGAAGCCTTTATGCAATAGCCTGATAGATAAGCTCAACCAAAAGTTTAACTTCAAATAGAGAAAATCTTCGATGTATAATACAACTGCAAATGGACTAGCTAAAGCATTCAACAAGAGTTTGTGTAACTTCCTGAGGAAGGTGGTCAGTATGTCAAAAAGAGATTGGCACAAGCTAATGGTAGAAACATTATGGGCCTATGAACCACTTATCCCACAGATAAACAACCCCTTAAGCATTGGTGTATGACGTGGAAGTTGTTGTTACTCTCGAACAACAAATCTCAGCATTGAGAATAGTCATTCAAGAAGAGTTAACTCAAGAAGAAAATGCACGCTTGTGCCCTGAGAAATTGGAACCTCTGGATGAAAAGAGGTTGAAAGCACAACAAAGACTTGAGTGCTATCAAGCTTGTCTCTCAAAAGCATTTAATAAGGAGTGATCTCATTCCTTTCAAGTTGGCACTTTAGTACTTGTTGTAAGGCCCATCATTACCGCTCATCCGACCGAAAACAAGTTCATATCGAAATGGAATGATTCTTATGTTGTTAAAGAAATATAAATAAATGGAGCATACAAGTTGGTCGTTGAAGATGACTTATGAATTGGTCCAATTAATGGAAGCACTTGAAAAGATATTATGAATAACGAAGAATTGTTCAATGATGCATGAGCTTAAACTACACGTTACTCTTGGCCCGCATAAGTATAAATTGTGTACGGGCCCTTTGAAAAGAAAATTCAAATTTTTTCGAACTACGTTATGACTTTATCCCTTCATGGGGTACGTACAAAGCTTAGATATTTTCTAAGTTCAGTCATAAGTTTGTAATAAATTGTGTTTTTCCACATTGGATAATTAATTTATTGCAAGTCCGTAAGTTTGTAATGAATTAGGTTATACCATATTGGATAATTGCTTTGTTATAAAATTCATTATATATCATGAACTTCAAAAAGTATATATAAACCAAAGATTGCAAGATATAAAAGAAAATTTCTATTATGTAATCTCAAAAAAGGACATATTGATGTACATGACTTAGAACAAAAAAAAAAAAGAACAAAAAGAAGAGCACAACAAGAAAAGTAGTCCTAAACAAATCTTAGGCAAAATGACTCAAATTCTTTAATTCTTTCTTGAGGACTTCCAAGTTTGCTCTTGAAGGCTCCAAATTCTGAACTATTTCATCATTAAGTGGGATATTCTCAATTGCTACAATTTCTTTCTCGATCTCACGAACTTCAACTTATGCGTCATGAAACAATTGTTTTTGCCCTTTCAAAGATGAACATGATTTCTTTCTTTGTTCCTTCTAACCCACAAGCTCCTTCTCAATGCGCTTCAACTCGTCCATAGTGGAGTGGGTTTTGGAAATATAGCACCTCTGACGGCACTACGACTATATTTCCTCTAAATATCATGCTTAATGTAAACCATATTTATATATTCGATTATGCACATAATCCAGTCCCTACTGAGTATATCTACATGTAGTCTCATCATCACAACAAGCATATTTATCATTTCATTCACAAGATCATATATATATATATCAATTACAACAAAAATGAAACTGTTATAATTAGTTCATGTGTCATTCTCACTTTTAACCCAAAATGAGACTTCAATTTCTATTTATGATTGGAGAAACTGCATAGTAGCTCAACCTGACTGGAATGCAAAACGTGGACCTAGTTGTCGTGAGTAGGCACTGCAAAATCTACACCTAAAAACTATTAGCAAATGAATGAGCCTGCAATTCAATATAATTAATCAACACCATCTATACATGCACATCAAATTTAGTTTCACCCAAAATGAAAATAAACGTTTAAAAAATATAATCAATTTGATCAAATATATTTCATTTCGATTTTCCACGTAATTATCTCATAACTAGATAATCAATCAAACTTGTCTTTTTCGAGTTGGCTTACCAGAAAGGTAATATAGTGTGTTTCTCCACCACTCAACCTCACTTGTCATCTCATAATCTTTAAATGAATCCGCTTGACACGCCACACAGGCTCATCAGTCTCATTTCACATTAAAGCTCTTTTCATATCGCATCATAGCTCTTTTCATATCACATCATAACTCTTTCATACTGCATCATAGCTCTTTTCATTTTATTTTGCTACACATGCTATTGAACAACATCATGGGGTATTCATGTCATAATTACATTCAATTTCCACCACTCCTTCGTTTCCATATATCCCCGTTCTTGTAAGCAACCTAGTCAAGTAAAAGCCCATACCAACACATTATCATTTGCAAGCACCATCAACACATTATTCAACAAATAGAACATTTCAATACGTTTCGTTTCCTTTCACAACCTTAACTGCTCAAATTAAATGACCAGTGACTCATAGAGTCCAAAATTGATTAATTCTAGCACGAATCATAGACTTACGTAAAGGTAGTATCACAGAGAAAGAACACATATATAGATAGTACTAATTATTTACTTACCTCGATCTTACACCAATTTAGTTAGCAGATATAAATTCGTTCAGTCCATACTTTATCCCCGTATCCTATCATAAGTTATAATGCGGGTAATCAATATTTAGAATGTCAATTTCGAAATAGAATATTAGATAGTATTTATATATATATTTTCACCAATCTCAATATTTTATTTGTATCAAAATTAGGATATTCGTCCCATTTCTTTAAAATAACTAAGCAATCTAACTTCCCACTTATATGTATATAGGGTAAATTACATCTACCTCCCCAGAGGTTTGGCATAATTACAAATACCCCCTCGTTGTTTGAAAAATTACAAATTGTTAGAATAGGTGACCATGTAAGCCAATTTTGGCAGGTATATGTAACCTATGTCTAGACAATTATAGGTGTTTTGATAAATCATTAATGAATAAAGAAGTGAATTTTCATTTGGCATTACTTTGTTTGTGTTCACTTGCACCTATTTTTCCATATCTGTTCACTACGCAAACAAAGCCCACGGACTGAGAATCAATTTCGGGGACTGGGACTACGCTTGGAGGTAGGTCCATGGAATCAGTCTTCCCGAATCAGTCCGGAAATCTCCAAGTCAAGGAATCCCGAAAATGGGTACCGGGATTCCATTTGAGACTTGCACTAAGCATCTGCTGTCGTGTTTCATCGACGGGTGACGAGGATCGTCTAAGCAGTGTTAGTGGGTTAGCCTGCTAGGATGCAGCTGACTGAGGTGACTCGTGGGAACCGTCTTACGGAGGACCTTGAGTATGGTCTGCAAGGTATGACGAGTATTCCCGGTTCCAACGGTACAGGTCAAGTCCTTTGACTTGAGGAATTACTGAGTTTACCTGTACATCAGAACTGTATCTTAGATATGGTGAGAGATTGCCAGAATTCTCTTTGGTAGTCATAAGCCATGTCTAGTGCAGTCCTGGTGTGCAAAGTGACAGTAGTTTCCAAGAAAGGATCTGTCTCCTGTCAATAGGTTTTGACAGTTGAGTCTCATGTATGCTCTAGGTCTTGTCCCTAAAACTGTGGCCACAGTGACTGAACAGAAGGGAAGGTTTCCCTTGCGGCGTTTAGTGAGGACAGACCGACACTTAGGTCCAAGATGGGTACCTGCGTTATCCGTGCCCTAGACACTAAGTGATGAGACCGAAGACAGAAGGACAAGCGTACTGTTAGAGCCTAAATGTTCATCCCTGAATATTTCACCTAGTCTCTAGTGCCATGGACCGTTGCTAGATGGCCACCCATGGTAACGGACGGATTCTAGGAATCCGACCAAGTCTAGCTGAATGGTGAACCTAAAGAGTCACACACTATCCACACACAATTAAATATTTAATTTGGAATTAAATATTGGAGTGATGATTAAATTAGATTTAATCGGGACCTTTATTTTTCTTGGAGAAATAATTCTTTCTATTTGATAGAAGGAATTAAATTGATAAATTGGATTTATCAAAGGAATTTATTTAATGGGCTTAAATAATATTTATATTTATTTTAGCCTCTTGGAAATATTTAAATAGGTTTTTAATATTTCCATTAAATTAAATTAAATCAACGGTTGAGATTAATGGGAGAGATGGATGGCTAGGATCGTTTTGACTAGGTCAAAACACTAGTTTGACTAGGACTTTGACTAGGTCAAAATCCTAGTCAAATTAGAGTTCTTAAAAGAGGAGTTTAAAGAGGATTAAAACTCCTCTTCTATATAAACCCCTAGCATCCTACAATTTACATGATGATGAAACTCCAACACACACACACAACACACACACACGGTTTCTCTCTCTCTCCCATCTCTCTCGTCCGCCCTCTCTCTCTCTCAAGAAAATAGTTTTCTTGATTCTTTTGTTCTTGGAACATTAGAATCTTGATGAATCAATACCATTAATTGATAATGTGTTATTGATTCATCCACTCCAAAATTATACACTTGTTCGTTGCTAGCACGACGTGCAAGATACGTGGGTGGATCGTGTGTCACGATTTGGAGGGTCTCAAGAACGAGATCTTGGTGCAAAACGGGGAACAACGCGTGTAGCCGTTGAAGACGAAAACGACAACGGGTAGGTCTCGTTTTAAATTTTCGTCCCTCTTTAATTTTCAACCCTATGGCCTCCATGATTTATTTTATGTTATACGTTCATGAGATACACCGAATGCCCGGGAAAATTTCAAAGGCACACCCTTTGAAACGTGTTTTTAATTTAAAAGCATGTTTAAATTCCGTTTTAATTTTTAATTATACCGCGCTTCCGCATTCGCGCTTTTCCCGGGACGATCCACATAATCTTTCAGTGGTATCAGAGCCCGGTTCGGTGTATAGGCCTAGGGTTTATGTGCGTTTTAAGCATGAAACGTGAAATAGCATGTTGTTATTAAATCTTGAATTTCTTGATTCTTGAAGCATGTTATTTTATTGCTTTTAATTCGTGTGAATTGCTGAATATTGGTATTTTCTGTTTTTCTTGGGAATCGGGATGGGAATTAATCTGAAAAAACGAGAAAACGTCACAGCCGGCCAGCCGGGAAGGCTGGCCGCGCGCAGCCGAGCGCTGCCGGCAGGGCAGACGCGCGCAGGCATGGGAAGCCTGCGCGCGCGCGCGCTGCCGGCCGCGCAGGGGTAGCGCGCAGCCGGGTTGGCTGCGCGCGGGCGTGCGCGCATGGAAACGCCTCCAGGCGCGCGCGCGGGCAGACAGAGGTGTCTGCGCGCGCGCGCCCGGCAGGCGCGCCCATGCGCGCGCGCGCGCAAGGCTGGCGGGCGGAGAGCCCGCGCGCGGACGGCACCAGGCACGCTGCCAGGCGCGCGCGCACGCAGACGGAGGCGTCTGCGCGCGCGCGCTCGGCGGGCGTGCCCAGTGCGCGTCTGCGCGCGCGCACTGCGCACAGCGCAGGCTCGCGGCTGGCGACCAGCAGGCCGGCGCGCGCGAGGCAGAGGAGCCTGCGCGCGCGACGGCCTGCCGGAACACCAGGCCGCGCAGCGCGCTGCCGGCCAGGCGTGCGCGCACGCAGGCAAGGGGCCTGCGCGCGCGCGCCCGGCCAGGCAGTGCCTGCGCGCACGGCCTGCCGGCTGCTGCCGGTGGCGGTGGCCGGCGGCTGCTGCAGCTAGGGTTTTTTGAAACCCTAGCATTATTATTTTTTTTATTTATTATTTACTTTTCAGTTTTAATTTTGAATTAATTCTGAAAATTCGTTTTTTGGGTTCAATTTTGCCTAAATTCCTAAAGACATTATTTTAGGAGTAAAATAAATTGGATTTGGAATCCCGGGGTTATTTTACTTAAAATAATGAGGAAAGGTTTTCCTAAAACGAAAAATTTTACATTGCCAATATTTATATTTTATTTTCACACGTTACGCACATGTTCATTTATTTTCATCTTGGATTGATGTGATTGGAAATCATGTGTTGTTGGAATATTATGTTTATGTGATTGGATCATGTAATTATGTGTGTTGGATGGAAATGGATGATCACAAGCCCTAGACCGAATGTATGGTTTAATTTACTGTTGGGCCTGTGTGCCTCTTTAAACTGCTTTCTCCTTCTCTCTTTCTAGTGCCTTGGAATAATAAGGCTTTCTACCTCCCTCCTTATGTACTCCCCCCGGGGTTTCGCTGGGGTTTCTAATTTTTTATATGTAATGAGAGTAGACTAGGAGTGAGGTTTCCATTTTTTGTAATTGGTGGAGAAGAAGGAAGGACCACATGGAGAGCCCAGACCGGAGGTCCCTTGGCGTTTTCCATGAAGTGAAGAAAGAGAAAAAGAGACCAAGGCCCATCAGAATGATGAATGGGTTACTATTATTGTAATAGTATAGGACCAACCCTAGATTGACCATAGATCCACTGCGGGCTCAGTGGATCGCATAGGATTCGGGCTTGTGATCATCCAACAGGGGCGTGCTAGGCTTTAATTTTGCATGTGGTTATTATGATGGATGAATGGCTTTTATTTATCATATAACTGCTATGGATGGATTTTATTTATGCATTATGGATGAATGTATGGATATATTATGAGATCTCGGTCATTCACTACTCTCACATTGGTTGGACCAATGTTGAAATATTAGACCCTAGATAAAGTGGACATGAACTCTAGGAGTTCGTCCATGCCTTCCAATCCGTGGCATAGTGAGGAAGCTGTTTTAGGTCAATAGCGTGGTCTCACGAGTCGTGGCACGTTATTGTACTTAAAAGAAGCTGCACTATGTCATGAACGAAAAAATGGGCTGCTGCTACCTGTCTCACGAGTCGTGGGGGTACTAGTGGGTCCATGGCTCGGTCGATTGGGTCGGGTCTAACGCCTAATTAGCATGATTCGCTTGGAGTCCTCGGGATCATGCAAAAGGGTGAGGCAATAATCTTGGGAATCTCGTGGAACGAGAATGGTATGGAATACCTCCCACAGGATCTTTTCCATGCGAATCGTAAAAGCGGGGTATGGGAAAAATCGCTGTGGATCCCAAGCCCACTAGGAAAGGATTTCCCGAAAACTACGTTTGAGAGTACCGTGTTTTCGTATAAATAGTGGGAGGATTAAATGACTAAAGACCAAGCATTTAATTATTTTTATCAAACCACCGTCTTTACTTTCTGCTGGTCGCGCGTTGTTTTTCAACATGTAGATTTTAAAATGTCTAAGAACCCACTTTCAACCATTCTTGAGACAAACAAATTTAATGGAACCAACTACAACGACTGGTTGCGCAATCTCAGGATAGTCCTGGATTATGAGAACCAAGGCTACGTCATGGACGAGCCTCTCCCTAGGACCTTACCGGAAGGATCCACGCCAGAGGAACGTGAGACGTTCGAGACTTGGCATAAGGATAACCGGAAGGTTCGTAGCATCATACTTGCTTCGATGACCAATGAGATTCAGAAGCAATATGAAAGGCTAGACGATGTCCCTTCCATAATGGCTCGCCTTAAGGATTGCTATGCAGTCCCGGACCGGCATACTAGGTATGTCGCGACCAAGGCGTTCTTTGGAACTAAAATGACAGAAGGATCCTCTGTACAAGAACATGGGGTTAAAATGCTTACCCTAGTGGAAAAGCTCGAGGACCTAAAGGCAGGTCTCGATAACGAAACGTACATAGATGTGATCCTTCAGTCACTCCCACCCTCCTTTGATCAATTTATTGTCAACTTCAACATGAATGCACTTGAGAAGGGTATTCATGAGTTGATCAATATGTTGGTGCAATACGAGGCAACGACTAAGAAGTCCACGCCTTCGGTATTGTTTGGAGGTGCTTCTACTTCCAAAACGAAAGGCAAGGGCGCCGGACGTTGGAAAAGGAAGAAAGGGAAGGGAAAGGCAGTCATAGCAGCTACGAACACTCAGAGTGTTCCCATTGCCAAAGAGGGGAAAGGCAAAGGAAAGGGAAAGGTTGTCTCCAAGCAACAGTCGAAGGCATATGACATATGTATCAACTGCCGTGAGAAAGGGCATTGGAAGAGAGAGTGCCCCAAACTCTTCTCAAACCAAGGTATATTTGTGATTGAGGTTAACATGGTCACTAATTCTGCCTCTTGGGTATTGGATACCGGCTGTGGAGCTCACATTTGCAATGATCTGCAGGTGTTGAAAAGAAGCAGAAAACTAAGTAGCGGGGACATGATCCTGAAGCTCGGAAATGGCAAGGCCATCTCGGCAGAAGCAGTAGGATCCGCCACTTTAGTTATTAGTGATACCATTAGCATAGAATTAGAGCAAGTTTATTTTGTACCCAGTATGATTAAAAACATCATTTCCATTCCATTGTTAGACAATAATGGTTATGAGTTTAAAATCAATAAAAATTGCTTTTATTTGATGAGGTGTGGAATTGCTCATCTACTTGGTACATTACATAATGGGCTCTATATCTTGCAACAAACGAATTTCGTTCTTAACGCTCAACACAAACGGAAATTAGATAATAACGGGAACGCACGTCTGTGGCACGCTAGGCTAGGTCACATATCCCGAGATAGGATGAAAAGGTTGGTAGACTCAAAGAACCTAGAGGTTGGGGACTTGAGTAATCTACCAACTTGTGAATCTTGTCTAAGAGGGAAAATGACCAAGAAGCCCTTTGTAGGATAAAGCAGGCTTGCCACAGGTCTGTTGGACTTGGTCCATACAGACGTGTGTGGACCACTAAGGACGCAGGCCCGAGGTGGGTTCTCCTACTTCATAACCTTCACCGATGATCATTCACGGTATGGTTATGTTTACCTGATGAGGTACAAGTCTGAAGCTCTTGAGAGGTTTAAAGAATTCAGACTTGAAGTGGAGAATCAAACCAACTGCAAAATTAAAGTCCTACGGTCAGACCGAGGCGGTGAATACCTTAGTGCCGAATTCCTAGATTATCTAAAGGAACATGGTATAATATCAGAATGGACACCTCCCGGAACACCACAGCTAAATGGCGTCTCTGAAAGGAGGAACCGAACCCTGTTGGACATGGTTCGTTCCATGATGAGTTTTTACCAAATTGCCCCTATCGTTTTGGGGTTATGCATTAGAAACGGCAGCCAAGTTATTGAATTTGGCGCCTACTAGTGTAGTGACCCAAACGCCATATGAGATATGGCACGGCAAGCCTGCATCCTACAACTACTTGAAAGTGTGGGGTAGCCCAGCATACGTCAAGAGGTTAGTGGGAGATAAGCTAGAATCCAGGTCTAGCCTATGCAGGTTCGTTGGATACCCTAAAGAAACTGCGGGTTATTACTTTTATGACCCTTTGGAACAAAAGGTATTTGTTTCAAGGAATGCAGTATTCTTGGAGCAAGGCTTCCCGGAGGATATCCAACCTGATGAGCTGATCCTTGAGGAATCAAGTGATGGAACTCAGTCATCAGAAACAGTCGCGGAAACCTCACCTAGAGGATTCAGGATAGACACTAGGAGGACTGACCTACCTAGAGAAGTCCAACATGCTAGGCATGAAGGACAACCTCAAGGCAGGCCAGCCCTGGCCCCTGAACCGCCGGCTCCGATACAGTCAGCGCCCACAGTTACCACTAACGTTCCCGTTCTCCGAAGGTCCACTAGAGAATCCAGACCTCCAGTGAGATATGGATTTCTAGGTGCGACCGATCTTCTGGATAACGATCCTAAGACATACGGGGAAGCGATGTCAGACATCGACTCTGGGAAATGGCTTGAGGCCATGAAAACCGAAATGGACTCCATGAGCGAGAACCAAGTTTGGAGACTTGTAGATCCACCGAAAAGTGTTAAGCCAGTGGGCTGTAAGTGGGTCTACAAGCGCAAACTCGGCGTTGATGGAGAGGTCACTACCTTCAAGGCTAGGCTTGTAGCTAAGGGATACACTCAACGACCCAGGGTCGATTTTGAGGATACCTACTCGCCAGTAGCCATGGCTAAATCCATTCGGATCCTGCTTGCCATAGCAGCATGGTATGACTATGAAATATGGCAGATGGACGTGAAAACGGCCTTCCTCAACGGCTTCGTTGAAGAAGAGATCTATATGGATCAGCCGGAGGGTTTCACAGTCGCTGGAGAAAAACAGAAAGTCTGTCGTCTCCAGAAGTCCATCTATGGCCTCAAACAAGCTTCCCGGAGTTGGAACATTCGATTTGATGAGGTAATACGGGGTTATGACTTCATCAAAAACGAATCCGACCCTTGTGTATACAAGAAGGTCAGTGGGAGCTCCATAGTGTTCCTAGTGCTTTACGTGGATGACATTCTGCTCATTGGAAATGACGTCAGAATGTTAGGAAACACGAAAGCATGGCTGTCAACCAAGTTTTCCATGAAGGACTTGGGTGAAGCATCCTACATCCTAGGCATCCAGATTGTCAGGGACAGATCTAAAAGGATGTTAGGGCTCACCCAAAACTCGTATATGGAGAAAGTCCTAAAGAGATATCGAATGGACAACTCCAAACGAGGGTTCCTTCCTATGAGGCATGGGATCAAGTTGTCCAAGAAACAGTCCCCGCAGACTGATAAGGAACTTGAAAAGATGAAAGTCATCCCCTATGCTTCTGCCGTAGGTAGCATCCAATATGCGGTCCACTGCACCAGGCCTGACATTGCATACGCTTTAAGCGTGACTAGCAGATATCAGTCCTGTGCAGGAGAGGCACATTGGAATGCAGTTAAGGGCATCCTTAAGTACCTAAGGAGGACTAAGGAAATGTTCTTAGTCTATGGCAATGGAAAACTAATTCTGGAAGGCTTTAGCGACGCCAGCTTCCAGTCTGATGACGATGATGCCAAGTCTCAATCGGGGTATATATTCAAGCTCAACGGAGGAGTAGTGGCTTGGAAAAGTTCCAAGCAAGCAACCACTGCTGACTCCACCACTGAGGCTGAATACATAGCAGCTTCAGAAGCTGCCAAGGAAGCGGTTTGGATGAGAAACTACATCCAAGAGTTGGGTGTGGTGCCTAGCATCGCCGAGCCCGTTGTCATCTTCTGTGATAACAACGGTGCAATAGCGCAAGCGAAGGAACCGAGATCTCACCACCGTTCCAAACACATTCTTAGACGCTACCATCTTCTTAGAGAAATGGTAGGAAGAGGTGACGTTCGGATGGACCGAGTCAACTCAGCAGACAACACAGCAGACCCGCTGACAAAGCCTATGTCGCAAAGTGCTCATACGCAACATCTTGAGAAGATGGGGATTAGGCATATGGGTGATTGGCTTTAAAGGTCAAGTGGGAGATTGTTAGAATAGGTGACCATGTAAGCCAATTTTGGCGGGTATATGTAACCTATGTCTAGACAATTATAGGTGTTTTGATAAATCATTAATGAATAAAGAAGTGAATTTTCATTTGGCATTACTTTGTTTGTGTTCACTTGCACCTATTTTTCCATATCTGTTCACTACGCAAACAAAGCCCACGGACTGAGAATCAATTTCGGGGACTGGGACTACGCTTGGAGGTAGGTCCATGGAATCAGTCTTCCCGAATCAGTCCGGAAATCTCCAAGTCAAGGAATCCCGAAAATGGGTACCGGGATTCCATTTGAGACTTGCACTAAGCATCTGCTGTCGTGTTTCATCGACGGGTGACGAGGATCGTCTAAGCAGTGTTAGTGGGTTAGCCTGCTAGGATGCAGCTGACTGAGGTGACTCGTGGGAACCGTCTTACGGAGGACCTTGAGTATGGTCTGCAAGGTATGACGAGTATTCCCGGTTCCAACGGTACAGGTCAAGTCCTTTGACTTGAGGAATTACTGAGTTTACCTGTACATCAGAACTGTATCTTAGATATGGTGAGAGATTGCCAGAATTATCTTTGGTAGTCATAAGCCATGTCTAGTGCAGTCCTGGTGTGCAAAGTGACAGTAGTTTCCAAGAAAGGATCTGTCTCCTGTCAATAGGTTTTGACAGTTGAGTCTCATGTATGCTCTAGGTCTTGTCCCTAAAACTGTGGCCACAGTGACTGAACAGAAGGGAAGGTTTCCCTTGCGGCGTTTAGTGAGGACAGACCGACACTTAGGTCCAAGATGGGTACCTGCGTTATCCGTGCCCTAGACACTAAGTGATGAGACCGAAGACAGAAGGACAAGCGTACTGTTAGAGCCTAAATGTTCATCCCTGAATATTTCACCTAGTCTCTAGTGCCATGGACCGTTGCTAGATGGCCACCCATGGTAACGGACGGATTCTAGGAATCCGACCAAGTCTAGCTGAATGGTGAACCTAAAGAGTCACACACTATCCACACACAATTAAATATTTAATTTGGAATTAAATATTGGAGTGATGATTAAATTAGATTTAATCGGGACCTTTATTTTTCTTGGAGAAATAATTCTTTCTATTTGATAGAAGGAATTAAATTGATAAATTGGATTTATCAAAGGAATTTATTTAATGGGCTTAAATAATATTTATATTTATTTTAGCCTCTTGGAAATATTTAAATAGGTTTTTAATATTTCCATTAAATTAAATTAAATCAACGGTTGAGATTAATGGGAGAGATGGATGGCTAGGATCGTTTTGACTAGGTCAAAACACTAGTTTGACTAGGACTTTGACTAGGTCAAAATCCTAGTCAAATTAGAGTTCTTAAAAAGAGGAGTTTAAAGAGGATTAAAACTCCTCTTCTATATAAACCCCTAGCATCCTACAATTTACATGATGATGAAACTCCAACACACACACACAACACACACACACGGTTTCTCTCTCTCTCCCATCTCTCTCGTCCGCCCTCTCTCTCTCTCAAGAAAATAGTTTTCTTGATTCTTTTGTTCTTGGAACATTAGAATCTTGATGAATCAATACCATTAATTGATAATGTGTTATTGATTCATCCACTCCAAAATTATACACTTGTTCGTTGCTAGCACGACGTGCAAGATACGTGGGTGGATCGTGTGTCACGATTTGGAGGGTCTCAAGAACGAGATCTTGGTGCAAAACGGGGAACAACGCGTGTAGCCGTTGAAGACGAAAACGACAACGGGTAGGTCTCGTTTTAAATTTCGTCCCTCTTTAATTTTCAACCCTATGGCCTCCATGATTTATTTTATGTTATACGTTCATGAGATACACCGAATGCCCGGGAAAATTTCAAAGGCACACCCTTTGAAACGTGTTTTTAATTTAAAAGCATGTTTAAATTCCGTTTTAATTTTTAATTATACCGCGCTTCCGCATTCGCGCTTTTCCCGGGACGATCCACATAATCTTTCACAAATACCCTCCTAAGGTTTGTAATTTTCAACCAAAGGCCTGAAATTGATAATTTTGCCCTTGATTTTTTAGTTAAATTGCATAAACATCAGCTGAGTCAAATTGTAATATTAACTCCTCTGTATAAAAAACTTCAAGAACCTCTCCATGTGCATTGTAGTCCAAAAAAAATTAAAAAATTCTAAAAAATTAAATAAAATACATAAGGACATTTTGGTCAGTTCACCAATAAAAATGGATGAAAATGTGTTATTTGCTAGATGGTTACAAACTTCAGGGGGTATTTGTAATTTTTCAAACAACAAGGGTTATTTATAATTATGCCAAACCTCAGGGGAGGTAGATGTAATTTACCCTATATATATATATATACATAGTTTTGTCAATTAACTCATAAGAATCTATTTCATTATACCCCTTATCTTATTATAGCTACCATTCTTAATAACAATTCTTGGAGTACATTATCTCAAACTCTTATATTCCTTTCTAATAAATGTAATACTTTCAAATATAACATTCTAATATTTCTCAAATATAATTTTTCAATATCCCTATCTATTTTTCTATCAATTTCTCAAACATGACTTTCAACCCGATTAAATTAAGCAAATCTATTATAGAATTGATTAAACCTACTAATTTAAATAGTTTAAGTCATTAACAATAATACCCCTAATTCGATTTACATTTAACCGATCACTAGTTTATAAATTCTCAACTTCATAAAATTTTTCGATTAAACACTAAATCAAATAGTAAAAATTATGTTTAATAGATGTACTTATTAAATAATATAATTATATAAATTAATACTAATTAAAATATAAATTTCTTATGTTAACTATTTTGTCGAAATAGTGGGGGTGTGTGTATTCAGATGTTTAGTGTGTGTGTGAGTGTCTTTTCAAATTAAAATGGATGGGTGCGGCAGCAGTTGGCTGCCGCCTCTACCGGCCGGTCACTGGCTGGCAGGCGCGCTGCCGGGTGCGTGCGGGCTCACGCCTGCGCGCAGGCCTTGCCGGCGTGCCTGCTGGCAGGGGCGGCCGCGGATACCGTGGCCATGCCGGCAGGGGCGGCCGCGGATACCGTGGCCATGCCGGCAGGGGCGCGCGCGCGCTGTGCGCAGGCAGCCTAGGCCAGCGCGGCATGGGGCGCGCAGGCTTACTGCCTGTGCGCGCGGTTGGCCGGCGGGGACAACGGCTGGGCCATTTTGTGCCTTTTTTGACATTTTCTGGAAAGTTTGATTTTCTGTATTTTCTGCACATTATTCTGAAAATGTATTAATTTTGCACATTTGATTTTGGAATAATTGGATTATTCCTTAGATTAAATTTGCTTAATTAATTTAGGATTAATACATGCATTGGATGCATTGTTTGTAATGTCCATCAAATTTGAAATTTGAATGTTGCATATTGTTTATGCATTTATGCTTTTGTGATGTTGGACATCACTTGGATATTTGGAATATCCATTGGTTTTATGCATGATTATTTGGAATAATTGTGTTATGTGCGTTGATGCAATCAACATGGGATGATCACAAGAGCCCTAGACCTTGTGTATGGATGAATGTATGGTTGATTACATTTCTGTTGAAGGGGGCCTGCGTGCCTCTTGTTTTGGGACTATCATCTCCCGTATTTCAGCCTCATGATGTTAAGGCTTGTTATTATTTCCAGTGTATTACTTTCATTTGTAATGAGAGTAGATAGGATTGGTGAGGTTTAATTTTAACAATCATATGGAGTCGGTGACCCCAAGGTGGAGCATCAAGGCGTGAAACAAGAGCATTACAAAACCCATTGGAATGACCATGGGTATATTATTATTGTAATAATTTAGGACCATCCTAGACAGACCATAGACTCACTACGGGCTCAGTGGGTTGCATAAGTTGGGCTTGTGATCATCCTAACAGGGGTATGCTATGTTTTCTGCATGCGGCGTATTTGTTTATCGCTTTAAATATTGGATATTTATGCATGCTAACACACCATAATGTGATGAGGTCTCGGTTGTACACAAACTCTCATTTGGTTGGACCAAATTAAATATGAGGCCCAGAACGGACTTGGATCAAAATAATTTTTTGATCTGTCCGAGCCTTCCATCCACAACAATATGGTGAGGAAGCTACCACTACCCAAGTGTGGTCTCACGAGTCATGGCACACTTGGACTAAGGGAAAGCTGCACCATTGTTGTGAACAAAAAGACTGCGCTCGTTGTTTCCCTATCTCAGGAGTACTGGGGCGACAGTTTGAGGCATGATTTGGTTGATGGGTCGGGCCCAACACTAAGTAACATGGTTCACTTAGAGTCCTCGGAACCATGCGAATAGGTGAGGCAAAATATCTTGGGAATCTCATTGGATGAGAATGATATTGGATATCTCCCACGAGGTTTTCTTCATGTGAATCGTAAAAACGGGGCATGGAGATTACACTTGTGGATCCCAAGCCCACTAGGAAATGGTTTCCCGAAACTCCGCTTGAGAGTGGCATACTTTCGTATAAATAGTGGGAGGGTTAAAGACTAAAAGACCAAGTCCTCAACTTGAACAATAATATTACCATCATCTGCTAATTTGTGCTTTACATTTTCATTAATGTAGATATGTCTAAGAATCCATTAACCATGGTACTTGAGACTAATAAGTTCAACGAAACGAACTACTCGGACTGGCTAAGAAATCTGAGGATTGTCCTCGGTTTCAAGAACCAAGGCTACGTCTTGGACGAGCCACCGCCGAGCGACTTATCGGAGGGGTCCACGCCAGAAGAACGTTTGACATTCGAGAAATGGCATGAGGACAACCGGAAAGTATGCAGTATCATACAGGCTTCAATGTCTAACGACATCCAGAAGCAGTATGAGAAGCTGGACAACGTCTCCGCCATAATGCTCCGCATGAACGAGGTTTATGCGGTTCCGGATAGGCATATTAGATATGCCGCCACAAAAGCATTTTTTTGGCACCAAGCTTGCTGAAGGATCATCTGTACAAAGTCATGGGGTCAAGATGCTCTCCCTAGTGGAGAAACTCGAGGACCTTAAAGCTAGGGTTAACAATGACATGTACATTGACGTGATCCTCAAGTTGCTTCCTCCGTTCTATGACCCGTTTGTTGTAAACTACAACATGAACGAACTTGAGAAGTCTATTCATGAGTTGATCAACATGCTGGTCCAATACGAGGCAACGACCCACAAGTCGACGTCGGCAGTATTGATAGGAGAGGCTTCGACCTCCAAGGCGAATGGCAAGAGGACCGGACGCCAGAAGAGGAAGAAGGGGAAGGGGAAGATGGTTGCGTCCCTTGCTCGCGCTCCAGGCACCCCTGTTGCTCCTGTGGGACCAAGCAAAGGGAAAGGGAAGGCCCGTGGTTCTAAGCGGTTCAAGGCAAATGATGTCTGCATGCATTGCCAAGGGAAGGGACATTGGAAAAGGGAGTGCCCACAACTCCGCTCCAACCCAGGTATGTTTGTAGTTGAAGTAAACATGATAACTAATACTGCTTCATGGGTATTGGATATCGAGTGTGGTGCTCACATCTGCAATGATTTGCAGGCACTGCAAAGAAGCAGAAGGCTAACCAAGGATGAGATGATCCTGAGGCTAGGCGATTGCAAGGCCGTTGCTGCGGAAGCCGTAGGGTCAATGGAGTTAGCCATTAGTAGTCATGTTAGGTTTGTACTGAACGACTGTTTCTATGTACCTAGCATGATTAAAAACATTGTTTCCATCCCGGTCCTTGATAAGGAGGGATTTGAACCTACCATCAATAAAAATGGTTTTTCATTATTAAAGATGGTATTTCTCATTTGCTTGGTACATTGGTTAACGGTCCATACATACTTCATTAGTCTAATTGGATTATGACTGCAGAACACAAACGAAAATGTGATGATCACAATAACGCACAGATATGGCATGCGAGGTTAGGTCATATCTCTAAACATAGGATAAGAAGGTTGGTGGACTCAAAGAGTCTAGAAATAGACGATTTGGACAACCTACCGACCTGCGAATCCTGTCTGAAGGGAAAGATGACCAAGAAACCTTTTGTTGGACAAAGCACGCTAGCCAGTGGTCTGTTGAATTCGATCCATACGGATGTCTGTGGCCCACTAAATACTCAGGCTAGAGGTGGGTACTCGTACTTCATAACCTTTACCGATGATCACTCACGGTATGGTTATATTTACCTGATGAGGTACAAGTCTGAAGCCTTTGGAAGGTTTAAAGAATACAGACTTGAAGTAGAAAACCAAATCGGTCGAAAGATCAAAGCCCTTCGGTCGGACCGAGGTGAAGAATATTTGAGTGGTGAGTTTACTGATTATCTAAAAGAGAATGGGATTCTCTCTCAGTGGACCCTCCTGGAACACCACATCTTAATGGTGTGTCTCAAAGGAGGAATCGGACCTTGTTGGATATGGTCTAATCCATGATGAATTTTAGCGAACTCCCCCTTTCCTTCTGGGGATACGCTCTTGAGACGGCAGCCAAAGTTTTGAACTTGGCGCCATCTAAGAAGGTATCCCAGACGCCATATGAGATATGGCATGGCAAGCCTGCCTCCTACAAATACTTGATAGTGTGGGGTTGCCCTGCATATGCCAAGAGATTAGTGGGAGATAAAGTGGACTCGAGGTCTAGTTTGTGCAGGTTCATTGGCTCTCTAAAAGAAACAGCGGGGTATTATTTCTATGATCCCTCCGAGCAAAAAGTTTTTGTCTCGCGAAACGCAGTGTCCTTGGAAAAGGGTTTTCCATCGGATAGTCGACGCGATGAGGTACTCCTTGAGGAATCAAGTGAGGTACCCCATGAGGCGGTAGTGACATCTGAGCTAGTAGTTCCCACTGATATTGTTCCAGTCCTCCGTAGGTCGGCCAGAGTATCCCATGCACCTGATAGGTATGGATTTCTGGGCCTGACCGGTCAATTGGATAATGATCCAAAGACATACGGAGAAGCGATGTCGAACATTGATTCGGATAAGTGGCTTGAGGCCATGAAATCCGAGATGGACTCGATGGGTACAAACCAGGTTTGGATCCTAGTGGACCCACCCAAAGGGGTAAAACCCGTAGGGTGTAAATGGGTCTACAAACGTAAGCTTGGAGCTGACGGGGAGCTTACAACCTTCAAAGCCAAGTTTGTGGTGAAGGGTTACACTCAGCGACCCGGGGTCGACTTTGAGAAAACCTACTTGCCCGTAGCAATGGCTAAATCCATTCGGATACTGCTTGCCATACCAGCATGGTATGACTATGAAATATGGCAGATGGACGTGAAAACGGCCTTCCTAAACGGTTTCGTAGAGGAAGAGATCTATATGGATCAGCCGAAAGGTTTCACAACTGTTGGAGAAGAGCAGAAGGTCTGCCGTCTCCAAAGGTCCATCTATGGCCTCAAACAAGCTTCCTGAAGCTGGAATATACGTTTTGATAAAGTCATACGGGGATATGATTTCATCAAGAACGAGTCCAATCCTTGTGTATACAAGAGGATCAGTGGGAGCTCAGTTGCGTTTCTGGTGCTTTATGTGGATGACATCTTGCTCATTAGGAATGATGCTTAGATGTTGGGTACCACTAAAGCTTGATTGTCAACACAATTCTCCATGAGGGATATGGGCGAGGCATCCTACATCCTTGGCATCAAGATCTACAGGGATAGATCTAGAAGGATGTTAGGAATGGCCCAGTCCTCGTATATTGAGAAAGTATGGAAGAGATTCAAGATGGAGAACTCAAAACGAGGATTCCTTCCTATGAGGCATGGAATTAAGTTATCCAAGAAGCAGTCTCCTAAGACTGATGAGGAGCTTAAACGGATGTTGGATATCCCCTATGCTTCAGCCATAGGTAGCATACAGTATGTTGTTCAGTGCACTAGACCTGATATGGCGTTCGCTTTGAGCGTAACTAGTCGATATCAGTCGTGTGCCTGGGAGGCACACTGGAGTGCAATCAAGACTATCCTGAAGTACCTGAAAAGGACTAAGGACATGTTCTTGATCTACGGTGGTGGAGAGTTGATACTGGAAGGCTATAGCGACACTAGCTTCCAGTCGGATGACGATGATGCCAAGTCTCAGTTTGGTTTTGTATTTAGACTAAATGGTGGCGTGGTTACTTGCAAGGGTTCCAAGCAAGCTACCACGGCGGACTCCACCATAGAGATTTGAATACATAGCGGCTTTGGAAGCTTCTAAGGAGTGGTTTGGTTGATGAGCTACATCCAAGGGTTGGATGTAGTACCTAGCATCGCTAAGCCTGTAATTATCTTTTATGATAACAACGGGGCAATAGCGCTATCAAAGGAACCGAGATCTCATCATGATACAAGCATATTCTTAGATGTTACCATCTTCTTAGAGAGATGGATAGCAGGAGTGACGTTCGGTTGGACCGAGTCAGCTCCGCAGAAAAACATAGCAGATCCACTTGCTAAGCCCATGTCGCAAGTTGCCCATACTCACCATCTGGATAAGAGGTTCGAGGTCAATAGATGATTGGCTTTAGGTCAAGTGGGAGATTGGTAGAATAGATGACCAGAAAGCCAATAGGTTTGGCAATTTGTAACCTATTCGACAACTTGATGTAAATGTAATATTATTATGTGATGAATAAGATGAGTGTTCGTCACCAATGGTACCTTCTTTGTTGCATTCATCTTACATTTGTTAAAATGGTGTTTTACTTATATCGCAACAAAGCCCACAGACCACGGTTAACAACTCGTGCAGTTGGGCCACGCATCGGATGATGGTCATGAAACCAACTGAATTAGAGTTGGGTCTGAAACGTTCCAAATCGAGGACCTCGAGACAGGACATCGAGAGTCCTACTGAGACTTGCATCAAGAGTTGTGTTCATTGGATGAGTGTCGTGTTTCATCGGCAACAGGCGTGGGACGCCTACACGATCTTGATGGGTTGGTCGACTGGGGTCGAGCCGACTGGACTGACTCGCGGGGATCATCATATGGAATCCTTGGAGGCTTGGTCAGTATGATTGGATTTTCTGATTCCGATAGTACGGGAGTAGTCCTCATACTTGAGGGATCATGGCAGTCGCGTGCACAGGACGACTGTATCTTGGATCTGGCGAGAGGTGATCATTCTGTAAGATGATCATCATAAGCTTATCCAGTGCAGTCGGAATGTGTAGTGAGGACGGTGGATTCCAAGAAGAGGATCTATCCCCTGTCAGTATGTGACAGAGGTATCTCCTATGCACTCGGAGACACGTTCATGCTGTTTAAAGTTGTGGCCACAGTGGTTTGGTCGAACAGGGAATAGTTTCCTGTGTCGACGCAGTGAAGCATACGTAGTCTTGAGTATTAAGCATAGATGCCTAGTTAAGGATGGGAACCGACGCCCAATTCCATACCCTGATTAAGGCCGGGAGACGGTAGACGGAAGGACCGTACCAGTATGGAATCGGCACCTAAATGTTCATGCCAATTCACCTAGTCTCTAGTGCCATGGACCATTGCTAGACGGCCACCCATGGTGACGGGCCCTTGTGGGACACGGGCCCAAGTCTAGCTGAGGGTGAACCTAAAGGGTCACACACAAATCACCGAGGAGGTGGAGAGATTGACTTGGAGTCAATCTCGAAGGATAAATAAGTAATTGGATTACTTCAGGGAAAGTCCATTGGATGGACGGTCCGATATTGTATCGGGCCCTCGTTTAATCAGTGAATTGGATTTTCGATTAAATATGGAAAGTTGAGATGTTGGATCTTTTAATTGGATTAAAAGATCAACGGGAATAATTGAAGTGGACATTAAATTGGATTTAATGTTGGGTTCATCATAATTGGATTACGATAAAACCCGGTCCGTTAAATTTGACCCGAGAGGAGAAATAATTCCTATTTTGGAATAGGAAGAAGTTGGACTTCTTCCCATAATGAGCATGGCCGAAATGCTCCCTTGGAGGAAGCTAAAATCAGCCATATTTCATGCAAGGTGGTATGTTGACTTATTTCTTTTGGAAAGAGACAAATCAACTCCAATCAAGCCCTTCCCTTTTGGTATGATTTGATCATACCATAAAAGTTTGTAGGCTTGATTGAAGAATTAATGGTGATTGATTGGGATGTATCTAGACATCCTTGGATGAACCTAGACACATTCCAATAATCACATTAATTATGTATATATATGAGTATATACAACACCTTGTGTATGAGAATTATTATTCATCTTTTTCAAGGAAAAAGAAGACAATTTTCGGCCCTCTCCTCTCTCTCTAACTCTCGGACACCTCCCTCTCTTTCTACTTGTGTTCTTCACTTGATTTTGAATCAAGAGGAAGAACAAAGTAGGTTTAAGAGTACACTAATTCATAGTGTTCTTCTCTTAAACCGATTGCTTCATAAACCCGTTTCCCTCTAGCAAGGAGAACGTGCGTTTCTTCCAGTGTGGTGTGGATCACCTTTGGAGAATCCATACGTTTGGATTTGTGAGCATTCCGGTGAAGGAACAACGCAAGTACCCGAGCACACGTAAAATATACAAGGTAACGGTTTATTACGCTTTAGTAGATCTTTACTATTCATCTATGCCCTATGTATTTTATGTATGCTTTTAATATTAACACGTCCTACATCGAACGCCCGGTTGAGCATCCAAGGGTACACCCCTAGGGAAACGTTTATTTAAATTTGATTATTTGATTTAAATTTACGCACCATTTCTCGCTTTCTCTCTTCCACTCGCGCTCCCGGGCGGATCCGCTTGTCCTTCAAGTCAGTGGGTTTTGTTTGTGCATTGAACAGTTTGTAATATAAGGTAGTAATGTGAACAAAAATAAAGAATAAACGCCAAATATGAATATCACTTTTATTCATAAACTTCATTTAAACACCAAATTATCAGAAATAGGTTACATAAGCCTAACAGGATTGTCTTCATGGTCGCCTATTCGAACACAATAAATACTATCATAACATGAGTTAAGTTGTTCAAATATTCGATTAGTCATTGCCATGAATGTGGCCTATTCTCAATTGCCAATAATCAGACCTCATATTGATATTTTTGAAATGATTGTAGCTCTTTCTAATAGTCTAGTAAATCAGCAATTCTTGGTAATAGATATTTATTCGTTATTGTAATTCGGTTCAATGGCCTATAATCAACACATAGTCGCATATTGCCATCTTTTTTCTTTACCAAGGCAGAGAAAGAAAACTTCGTAATCACATCAATGAAAGAGTGCTTAAACTTGGAATCAAAGGTACGTTGAACTTCGATTTAGCTTTCTTTTATACTTTTCATTGCAATTTCAGTTTTATATGTTTCATAATCGTCTTTTTGGGTTTTGATTTTTGAAGTTTGTCTCGATATACTTGCTCAGTTCTCACCCATGATTTAATGTGATCTAATTATAGTTTAGGGTTTTTGAACAATGTCGCATTATATATGTATTTGTGGAAATTTTTTAATTCTTTTTTTTTGTTTTATGACTTTGAAAATGTTTAGGTTGTTAGTGTAGGTGACCAAAAAGCTAATTGGTTTGTTGTTTTGTATCTACTGTTAATTGTTTCTGACGAACTCTCAGAAGTTTATTTTATAGTCTCCATCAAATGTGCAACCCAACTTCACTGGTTTAACTAATCTGTGGGTTATTCCAAGTCTAGAACCCCTAAGAATTGGCATTAAGGAGTTTTATAGACTCTTGGACTAAGTGATCATTCATATATGTGTGTCAAGTTACATCACCGACAAACGTATGACGTTTATGCACTTTAGTGGGAGCTTGACAAGTGGGTTGGGAAGTTCGCTAAATTGACTTGTGGGAGTTGTCATATAAAAGTCCAAGTGGTCTGATCGGTATGACTAAAACTCCTTAGCTGCAATAGTGCAAAATTTAGTCCTCCGACTTGAGGAGCTGTATAGCCTTGTGTACGGGGTGACTGTATCTTGGTGCTAGTTGATGTAATCATGGTATTATGTGGTTGCCAAAAGCCCTGCACCAATGCGGTCAGAACATACATGGAGCTTGGTGCGTTCCAAGAAGGAATCCATCGCCCATCATAAGATGATGGCGATTTCCCATGTCCTCTGGACAATTTTAATCTATAGAAGTTTGTGGCCACAACTGTTAATCAAATAGGAAAATAGTTTCCCATGTTGATTAATCAGTAACATAATCAAGAGTGGATACATAGTTTTTGAAATCAAGTATGGGAACTGATTTAGAATTCTGTCCCCTAGACATTGATCGGGAGATAACTTGATAGGTCGATCGAATCTGTACGGTACGGCAATTAATGATTGACACCAATTTCATCTATTCTCTAATGTCATGGCCTATTGCTAGACGTCCATTCATGGTAATGAGTACTCTTGGATTAATGAGTTGATCAAGAGTGACTGATTGAATATGATTCAATTAACCTAAAGCTAGTTAATTTCTAGATTAAATTGTATATATGATACAAGCTCAAATCTAGTTGAAGTAAACCTATAAGGTCACACATAAAACATTAACAATATTGTGGAAAATTAATTGGAAAAAAAATTCAAATGGGAATTAATTGTTGAATTAATTCCCAAAGAGATAGAGAGTTAATTTAAAGGAGTTTAAATTAATCATTTTAATAATTTGATTATTGTATTGAATTCCTATGTGATAGAAAAATCAAAATGTTATCTATTTGGATTGGTTAAATATTTGAGTTTTGGGATTAATTAATTGGATTAGTTAATCTTAGGTTCAAGAATTAAATAAAGATTTGATGTGAACTTGAAATTAATTGATTGGATCAATCAATTCTAATCCAAAGTCAAAGTGTGTTTAATCCAAATTGTGGTCAACCCTCAAGGGACCATAAGGACCTACCATGCATTGAAGGCCCTTGATTAGGGATTTAATGAGTGGAGTCACCTGCCCTTGATTTTAAGCAAACAACTCCCTTTATATATAGAGGGAGTGGTTGGCTATATTTAGAGGTTTGAATAGGTGTGTGTATCGATATTTCTCTACTTCTAAAGAGTTGTATCTCTTTTCATCATTCTCAAGAACTTGAAATTAATTCAAGCTTATTTCTTGAGAAATCTAGGACACTTTCTACTTGATAGAAGTGTTGTTCTAGTTCCAATCTCTTGAGTTTCTAGCAAGGCTCAAATAGACAAAAGTTGGTGTTTTGTGTGGAATTGCTAGAGAAAGCATAGCTTTGCTTTTATGTGGACAAGTAAGAAATCATTATTGGAGGAGAGCTTTTGGAGCTAGGACACTCCACTTCTTTCAAAAAAGGTATTTACCATTTGATTTTGATCAACTAGTTGGCGTGCAAATGCATAGATATAGCCCGGTTGGCGTGGGATATGATCCCATTTAATATTTTGTTTATCGCTTCCATTCTCATTTTACGTTCCAGACTTGTACCGATTACTTCAAGTGTATCGAGCCTGGTTCGTGGACTTCGCTAGTTGATTTATGGGCATTTATGTGCTTTACTTTACTTTAAGAGCATGCATGTTATTATTGTTCCATATTTATTTTATATGTTAAAATTATGTGGTTTTTGAGATTTAATTTTTGGGCATGATTTAAATGTTAAATCTTAATTTTATTTTAGTATTTTGGGAAGAACAAACGAAAACGATGAAAAATGGTTCAATTATTAACGTCGGTAGGACGACCGCGTATATCGGCAGTGTACTAGCAGGTCCCGCAGGCACTAGTCGGGCGCGGGCGAGCCTTCGCGCAGGGGTAGTGCCTTGTGGGGGGGGGGGCTGTGTGTGCTAGGCATCAGCCGGTTGCGGCAGGTGCCCGTTTCGACCCTTTCGAAGGGCGTTTTGGTAATTTTCTCATTTTTTTTAAATTTTACCTTGATTATTCACTTTGTATTTTGAAATTGGGGATTTGAATGCAAAGTTAATAAGGCCATAATTTTAAGAATATTTTTTTAATTATGTATTTTATTTCGAATGTCCAAATACATATTTTGAAAAATTATTTTTGAATTCGAACTTTAAAATCAATTATTACTCTTCATATTGGAATAACTTGTGATTCCCATGATTTATCTTCAATTCAAGTTGTTGAGACTACATTAGTTTTGATATATGAAAATAAATGTGTATGATATTGGATACTGACATATATTCGATATATGCTTTAAATGTGTTTGTTGTTTATGTGATGAATAATAAACAAGGATGATCATGTGATTGGTTAATTTATTTATTTTTGTGCATTTGATGAGGCCTTTATGTCTCTTTAATTCACTCCCTCTTGTCTAGTGCCTTGGAATAATACTCCCTCCTATGTACCTCTCCCTGACTTATTATTGGGGTTCATCATTTATGTTGTAATGAGACTAGATTAGGAGTAAGGATTTTATATTATTGTAAAATGTAAATTGATGCAGAACGCCATGAAGATGGAGACCAATTGAAGAAGACCAAGGCCCATGATTGTATGTGACAAAATCTTTTTAATAGTATAGGACTATCATCAATTGCCCCCTTAGATTTATCAATGATCCACCACAGGCTCGGTGGATCTCATAGGATGGGCTTATGATCATCTACAGAGGTGTGCTAGGATTTATTTTGCATATGGTGCTTATAATGTTTTACTTGCTTATATATATGATGTATGAACTGTTAGTTTTGTATAGGTCCTGAGACGTTAAACGCAGAGGAAACTAAAATTTTAATTACAATTCAATATTGCAATTAGCGATCTAATCACCCGTCTCATTGCTACTACGACGCAGATCTCATGCATAAAGGAGTCAATTGAATTATTTAGGAATACCAACCTTTGGTGCACTCTGATTGATGTAGAGGATGTGATATTATCAAGAATGATCACTTTCAAAGCTAATGGTGGCAAACGACTTCAAGTCCTCCGGAAAGATAAAACCGCTCGACCCATCCTTCACGGTAGAACACAATTGTCTTCCCTCTAAAGATAGTCCACACCACTTATGATAGAATCTCCTATAACCTAATGTTAGTAGGTGTTGTGGAATTGTGGTGGATCAACTATTGATCCATGGTACAAAACAAGAGAGCACTTCTGTTTCTGAAGTGAAAGAGAGTGAGTGTAAGGGCTAGACTTTCTATCATAAGAAATAAATCCTATGTATTTTGAGGGTGTTGGCCAAAAGCAAAAGAGGAAATGAAGAGAGAATTAGACTTTCTAGCTTTGTAAAAACGAATATGCTCACATCCATCTTACCATCAAAATGAAGGACAAGCGGATCACCCCGTGAGCACGAGCGGAAGCGTGAGAATGCAATATATTAAAAAATTTAAATAGCATAATCATAAAATCCCATGGGGTGTACCATTGGGTGCTCAACCGGGGCGTTCGATGTAAGATGTATCAACATAAAACGAATATTGAACATAGGCATATAATTGAAATAAACTACAAAAGCGTATAAACCGTTACCTTTGTAGTTTTTCACGTGTGCCGCTACTTGCATTGTTCCTCTCCGGAATGTCCACGAAGTTGAAATGTATGAACTCTCCAAAGGTGATCCACACCATACCAGAAGAAATGCTCGTTTGTCTTGCTAGAGGAAAAACGAATCTAGGAGGAAAAGGTTTAAGAAGACAAACACTATCAATTAGTGTTCTTCTTAAACTCACTTTGTTCTTTCAAATGATCCTAAATCAAATGAAGAACACAATTGTAGGTAGAGGGAGAGAGTGATTTTTCTTCTTCTTTTCCTAGAAAAGATGAATAATGAATCTTGTTACTTAGGTGTTAGTATATACTAATATATATACATAATTAATTTGATTACTGGAATGTGTCTATGTTCATCCAAGGATGTCTAGATACATCCCGATCAACCACCATCAATTCTTCAATCAAGTCTACTATCTCTTAAGGTACGATCAAATCATACCAAAAGGGAGAGGTTTGATTGGAGTTGATTCGTCTCTTACCAAAAGAGACAAGTCAACTACACCTAGCATCCAACATGGCCGATTTTTGCTCCCTCCAAGGTAGCAATTTTCGGCCATGCTTATTTAGGGAAGAAGTCCAACTTCTTCCTATTCAAAAAATGGAATTAACACAGCTCTCAGGTCAAAATTTAACGGACCGGGTTCCACTGTAATCCAATTACAACGAGCCCAAAATTAAATCCAATTTAATTTAATGTCCACTTCAATAATTCTCGTTGATCTTTTAATCCAATTAAAATATCCAACATCTCAACTTTCCATATTTAATCGATAAATCCCATTTTACCGATTAAACGAGGGCCCGATACAATATCGGCCTGTCCGTCCAATGGACAATCCCTTAAGTAATCCAATTACTTATTCATCCTCCGAAATTGAGTACAAGTCAATTTCTCCACCTTCTCGGTGATTTGTGTGTGACCCTTTAGGTTCACCCTCGGCTGGACTTGGGCCCGTGTCCCACAAGGACCCGTTACCTAGCAACGGTCTATGGCACTAGATATTAGGTGAATATTGGCGTGAACATTTAGAGGCCGATTTCGTACGAGTATGGTCCTTCCGTCTACCGTCTCCAGGCCTAAGTCTAGGGTATGGAATTGGACGTCGGTTCCCATCCTTGACTAGGCATCTATGCTTAATACTCGAGACTACGCATGCCTCATTGCATCGAAACAGGAAACCATTTCCTGTTCGACCAACCACTGTGGCCACAGGTTTAAACAACATGAATGTGTCTCCGAGTGCATAGGAGATACCTTTGTCACATACTGACAGGGGACGGATCCTCTTCTTGGAACCCATCGTCCTCGCCACACATTCTAACTGCACTGGACAAGTCTTATAATGATCATCTAACATAATTATCACCTCTAGCCAGATCCAAGATACAGTCGTCCTATGCACATGATTGCCATGGTTTCACAAGTCTGAGGACTACTCCCGTACTATCAGAACCGGGGAAATCCCATCATACCGAGCAAGCCTCTAAGGCTTTCCATATGATGATCTCCGCGACTCAGTCCAGTCGGCTCGACCACAGTCGACCAACCCATCAAGATCATGTAGGCGTCCCACGCCTGTCGTCGATGAAATACGACACTCATCTAATGAACAAGACTCTTGATGCAAGTCTCTATAAGACTCTCGATGCCCTATCTCGAGGTCCTCGACTTAGAATGTTTCAGACCCAACTCTAATCAGTTAATTTCATGACCACCATCCAATGCGTGGTCCAACTGCATGAGTTGTTAATCGTGGTATGTGGGCTTTGTTGCGATATATGTAAAACACCATTTTAGCATATTAAAAATAAGCGCAAAAAAGATAATACCAAAGTAAATAATACTCATTTTATTCATTACATAATATTACATTACATCAAGTTGTCAAATAGGTTACAAAATGCCAAACCTATTGGCTTTCTGGTCACCTATTCTAACAATCTCCCATTTGACCTAAAGTCAATCACCCATTGACCTGAAACCTCTTATCCAGATGGTGAGTATAGGAAACTTACGATACGGGTTTAGCAAGTGGATCTGCTATGTTTTCTGCAGAGCTGACTCGGTCCATTCGAACGTCATCCCCACTAACCATCTCTCTGAGCAGATGGTAGCGCTTAAGAATACAATTAAATCGTGATGAGATCTCGGTTCCTTTGCTAGCGCTATTGCCCCGTTGTTATCATAGAAGATAACTACAGGCTTCGCAATGCTAGGCATAATACCCAACCCTTGGATGTAGCTCATCAACCAAACCGTCTCCTTAGCAGCTTCCAAAGCCGCTATGTATTCAAAACTCTATGGTGGAGTCCGCCATGGTAGCCTACTTGGAACCCTTCCAAATAACCACGCCACCATTTAGTCTAAATACAAAACCAGAGTGGGACTTGGCATCATCGTCATCCGACTGGAAGCTAGCGTCGCTATAGCCTTCCAGTATCAATTCTCCACCACCGTAGATCAAGAACATGTCCTTAGTCCTTTTCAGGTACTTCAGGATAGTCTTGACTGCACTCCAGTGTGCCTCCCCAGCACACGACTGATATCGACTAGTTACGCTCAAAGCGAAAGCCACATCAGGTCACTGTACTAGACAACGTACTGAATGCTGCCTATGGTTGAAGCATAGGGGATGTCTAACATCCGTTTAAGCTCCTCATCAGTCTTAGGAGACTGCTTCTTGGATAACTTATTTCCATGCCTCATAGGAAGGAATCCTCGTTTTGAGTTCTCCATCTTGAATCTCTTCAAGACTTTCTCAATGTACGAGGACCGGGCCATTCCTAACATCCTTCTAGATCTATCCCTGTAGATCTTGATGCCAAGGGTGTAGGCTGCCTCGCCCATATCCTTCATGGAAAATTATGTTGATAACCAAGCTTTAGTAGTTCTCAACATCTTAACATCATTCCCAATGAGCAAGATGTCATCCACGTAAAGTACTAGAAACGCAACTAAGCTCCCACTGATATTCTTGTATACACAAGGATCTGACTTGTTCTTGATGAAATCATGAAAATGTATGTTCCAGCTTCGGAAAGCTTGTTTGAGGCCATAGATGGATCTTTGGAGACAACAGACCTTCTGCTCTTCTCCAACAGATGTGAAACCTTCCGGTTGATCCATATACATCTTTTCCTGTACGAAACCATTGAGGAAGGCGGTTTTCATGTCCATCTGCCATATTTCATAGTCATACCATGCTGTTATGGCAAGCAGTAAACAAATGGACTTAGCCATTGCTACAGGCAAGTAGGTTTCCCCAAAATCGACCCCGGGTTGGTCAGTGTAACCCTTCGCCACAAGCCTGGCTTTGAAGGTTGTAACCTCCCTGTAAGCTCCAAGCTTATGTTTGTAGACCCATTTACACCCTACGGGTTTCCCCCCTTTGGGTGGGTCCATTAGGGTCCAAACCTGATTTGCACCCATCGAGTCCATTTCGGATTTCATGGCCTCAAGCTACTTATCTGAATTGATGTCTGACATCGCTTCTCCGTACGTCTTTGGATCATTATCCAACTGACCGGTCAGGCCCAGAAATCCATACCTATCAGGTGGTTGGGATACTCTGGCTGACCTATGGAGCACTGGAAAATTATCAGTGGGAACTACCGGCTTAGATGTCACTGCCGCCTTATGGGGTACCTCACTTGATTCCTCATGGAGTACCTCATCGCGTCAACTATCCGAGGAAAAACCCTTTTCCAAGAATACTGCGTTTTGCGAGACAAAAAACCTTTTGCTCGGAGGGATCATAGAAATAATACCCTGCAATTTCTTTCGGATACCCGATGAACCTGCATAAACTAGACCTGGAGTCCAGTTTATCACCCACTAATCTCTTGACATATGCGGGGCAACCCCACACTTTCAAGTATTTGTAGGAGGCAGGCTTGCCATGCCATATCTCATATGGCGTCTGATATCTTCGTAGATGGCGCCAAAGTTCAAAACTTGGGCCGCTCTCTCAAGAGCATATCCCAAGAAAGATAAGGGGAGTTCGGTAAAACTCATCATGGATCGGACTATGTCCAATAAGATTCGATTCCTCCTTTCAGACACACCATTAAGCTGTGGTGTTCCAGGAGGAGTCCAGAGAGAGAATCCCATTCACTTTTAGATAATCCATAAATTCACCACTCAAATACTCTCCTCCTTGGTCGACCGAAGGACGGTTTGGTTATCTACTTCAAGTCTATATTCCTTCAACCTTCCAAAGGCTTCAGACTTGTACCTCATCAGGTAAACATAACCATATCGTGAGTGATCATCGGTAAAGGTTATAAAGTACGAGTACCCACCTCTAGCCTGAGTATTTAGTGGGCCACAGACGTCCGTATGGATCAAATCCAACAGACCATTGGCTAGCGTACTTGGTCCAACAAAGGGTTTCTTGGTCATCTTTCCCTTCAGACAGGATTCGCAGGTCGGTAGGTTGTCCAAATCGTCTATTTCTAGACTCTTTGAGTCCACCAACCTTCTTATCCTATCCTTAGAAATATGACCTAACTTCGCATGCCAAATCTGTGCATTATCTTGATTATCATGTTTCCGTTTGTGTTCCGCAGTCATAATCCAATTAGACTATTGAACACAAACATACCTGGATTGGAGAGGAGTTGTGGCACTCCCTTTTCCAATGCCCCTTTCTTTCGCAATGCATATAGACATCATTTGCCTTGGACCGTTGAGGACCACGGGCCTTCCCTGTTAGAATAGGTGACCATGTAGCCAATCTTGACAGGCGAAATGTAACCTATGTCAAGACAATTTCAAGGATTTGATATATTATTAATGAGTAAAAAAGTTAAATTCATTTGGCATTACTTTGTTTGTGTTCGCTTTATCTGCTTTATACATATCTGTTCACTACGCAAACAAAGCCCAAGGACTAAAAACGTATTTCGGGGATTGGGACTACGCTTGGAGGTAGGTCCATGAAATCAGTCCGAAAATCTCCAAGTCAAGGAATCTCGAAAATGGGTACCGAGATTCCCTTTGAGACTTGCACTAAGCATCTGCTGTCGTATTTCATCGACGGGTGACGAAGGTCGTCTAAGCAGTGTTAGTGGGTTAGCCTGCTAGGGAGCAGCTGACTGAGGTAACTCGCGGGAACCGTCATACGGAGGACCTTGAGTAGGGTCGGCTAGGTATGACGTGTATTCCCGATTCCAACGGTACAGGTCAAGTCATTTGACTTGAGGAACTGCTGAGTTTACCTGTATATCAGGTCTGTATCTTAGATATGGTGAGAGATTGCCAAGAAGCACTTGAGTAGTCATAAGCCATGTCTAGTGCAGCTGTGGTGTACAGAGTGAATGTAGTTTCCAAGAAAGGATCTGTCTCCTGTCAAAAGGCATTGACAGTTGAGTCTCACAAATGCTCTGTGTCTTGTCCCTAAAATCTGTAGCCACAGTAACTGAACAGAAGGGAAGGTTTTCCTTGCGGCGTTTAGTAAGGACAGACCGACACTTAGGTCCAAAATAGGTACCTGCATTTTCCGTGCCATAGACCCTAAGTGGTGAGACCGTAGACAGAAGGACGAGTGTACTGTTAGAGCCTAAATGTTCATCCCCGAAAATTCACCTAGTCTCTAGTGCCATGGACCGTTGCTAGATGGCCACCCTTGGTAACGGGCGGATTCTAGGAATCCGACCAAGTCTAGCTCAAAGGTGAACCTAAAGAGTCAAACACAATCCACACACATTAAGTATGTAATTTAGAATTAAATATTGGAGAAATGGAATGATTAAATTGGATTTAATCGGGTCCTTTATTTTCTTGGAGAGAATTAATTCCTTTTATTAGATAAAAGGGATTGTTCTAATAAATTAGATTTATTAGAAAATAAATTTAATGGGCCTAGAATAAATATTTATATTTATTATATTTATTGATTGCCTTTTGGAATATTTAAATAGGTTTTAAATATTCCATTAAATTAAATTAATGGTTGAAATTAAAATGGGAGATGGATGGCTAGGATTAAATTTGACTAGGTCAAATACTACTTTGACTAGGACTTTGACTAGATCAAAATCCTAGTCAAAATAGTCTTCTTTAGAGTTGGAGTTTGAAGAGGATTAAACTCCTCTTGTATATATAGTCCTAGCCCCTCACTATTAGAGAGCTGATGAAACTCCAACACACACACACACACACACAACTCGGCTCTCCCTCTCTCCCTCTCATCCGCCCTCTCTCTCTCTCAAGAAAATAGTTTCTTGTTCTTTTGTTCTTGGAACAATTGAACTTAGGAGAACTAATCCCGTTAACTTAATAACGTGTGATTAATTCATCCTCTCCAAAAATACTTGTTCGTTTGCTAGCACGACATGCAAGATACGTAGGTGGATTGCGTGTTACAATTTGGAGAATCTCACGTACGAGATTTGATGCAAATCGGGGAACAACGCTAGTACCGGTTAGAAGACGAAAACGACAATCGTTAGGTTCCGATTTAATTTTTGTTGCTCACTTTATTTAATCCCTATGGCCTCCATGATTATTTTGTATGCTTTTAATTCATGAGATACACCAAACACCCGGGAACTTCAAGGGTACACCCCTTGAACGTGTTCTTTTATTTACGTAAAAGCATGATTTAATTTTGGTTATTTAATTTTATACCGCGCTTCCGCATTCGCGCTATTTCCCGGGACGATCCACCATCTTTCAGTGGTATCAGAGCCCGGGTCGGTGTATAGGCATAGGGTTTTACGTGCGTTTTAAGCATGAAACGTGTTCTTGGCATGTTTTAATTAATTCTTGGTTACATGATTATTAAAGCATGTCGTTTTCTTGCTTTTAATTCATATGAATTTTGGTACTATTGGATTTTCTGTTTTTCTTGGGGAACGGGGGATGAAAATCGAGCAAAAATGGAGAAACGCCGCAGCACGCCGACAAGCCGGAGGCTGGCCGCGCGCAACCATGCGCACGGGCCAGGCAGACGCACGCAGGCAGGGGAGCCTGGCGCAGCCGGCCTCGCCAGGAGCGCATGGTTGCGCGAAGATGGGGCCGCGCGTTCGGGAGCGCGCACGCAGACGGAAGAGTCTGCGTGCGCGCGCCCGGCAGGCGCGCCCTATTCGCGTGGGTGCGCGCGTCCAGCAGGCGCGCCCAGTGCGCGTGCGCGCGCGCACTCGCAGGGGTAGGGGCAGGCGCACGACCAGCGGCCGGCAGGCTAGCGCGCGCGGGCAAGGGAGCCTACGCGCGCGACAGCCTGCCGGCGCGTGCGGCCGTGCACCCTGCTGCCGACCAGGTGCGCGCAACAGCCTGCCGGCGCGCGCGGCCGTGCAGCCTGCTGCCGACCAGGCGCGCGCGTGCCCCGGTTAGGCAGCGCCTGCGCGTGCCGGCTGGCTGCTGTCGGTGGCGGCGGCCGCTGTTAGGGTTTTCTCCCCTTTTATTTTATTCTATTTTTCAGTTTTAATTTTAATTAATTCTGAAAAATTCATTTTTGTTCAATTTTTGCCTAATTTTCTAAAATACTATTTTAGGAGGTAAAATTATATTGGATTTGGAAT
The DNA here is from genome assembly GCA_034509735.1 of Sesamum alatum. Lineage (NCBI taxonomy): Eukaryota > Viridiplantae > Streptophyta > Magnoliopsida > Lamiales > Pedaliaceae > Sesamum > Sesamum alatum. Next base: position 9,211,198 of record JACGWO010000004.1, read on the forward strand.
CCCGGGGATAATTTACCTAGAAATAATGGGGAAAGGTCTTTCTCAGACGAGAAAATACTATTACCAGCAATTGTACCATATTTTCATACATTAGGCATTTATTTTTTATCTTGGATAATTATGATTGGTAATCATATGTTGTTAGCATGTATCTTGTGTGATTGGATCATATGATTATGTGTGTTGGATGGAAATGGATGATCTCGAGCCCTAGATGTACTCCCCCTGGATTTTCGCTTGGGTTTCTATTTTTAATATGTAATGGGAGTAGAATAGAAGTGAGGTTTTATTTTATGTAATTTGTGGAGAAGAAGGAAGGTCCACATGGAGAGCCCAGACAGGAGGTTCCAAGGCGTTTCCATGAAGAGAAGAAAGAGAAAAGAGACCAAGGCCCATCAGAATGATGATTGGGTTACTATTAATGTAATAGTGTAGGACCAACCCTAGATTGACCATAGATCCACTGCGGGCTCAGTGGGTCGCATAGGATTCGGGCTCGTGATCATCCAACAGGGGCGTGCTATGCTTTAATTTTGCATGTAGTTATTATGATGGATGAATGGCGTTTTATTTATCATATAACTGTTGTGGATGCAATTTATTTATTACGCATTGTGGATGAATGTGTAGATATATTTACTTTATGAGATCTCGGTCATTTCCTACTCTCACATTGGTTGGACCAATGTCAAAATATTAGACCCTAGAGAAAGTGGACATGGACTCTAGGAGTTCGTCCATGCCTTCCAATCCATGGCATAATGAGGAAGCTGATTTAGGTCGATAGCGTGGTCTCACGAGTCGTGGCACGTCTATCGTACTTAAAAGAAGCTGCACTATATCATGAACGAAAAGTAGACCACTGTTATCTGTCTCACGAGTCGTGGAGGTAGCAGTGGGTCTATGGCTCGGTTGATTGGGTCGGTTCTAACGCCCAATTAGCATGATTCTCTTGGAGTCCTCGGGATCATGTAAAAGGGTGTGGCAATAAGCTTGGGAATCTCGTGGAACGAGAATGGTATTGCATACCTCCCACAGTCCCGGACCGGCATAATAGGTATGTCGCGACTAAGGCGTTGTTTGGGACTAGAATGACGGAAGGATCCTCTGTACAAGGGCACGGGGTTAAAATGCATACCCTGGTGGAAAAGCTCGAGGACCTAAAGGCAGGACTCGATAATGAAACGTACATAGATGTGATCCTTCAGTCACTCCCACCCTCCTTCGACCAATTTATTGTCAACTACAATATGAATGCACTTGAGAAGGGCATTCATGAGTTGATAAATATGTTGGTGCAATACGAGGCAATGACCAAAAAGTCCACGCCTTCGGTATTGTTTGGTGGTGCTTCAACTTCCAAAACGAAAGGCAAGGGTGCCGGATGTTGGAAAAGGAAGAAAGGGAAGGGACAAACCGTCAAAGCAACTACGAACACTAAGAGTGTTCCCATTGCCAAAGAGGGGAAAGTCAAAGGAAAGGGAAAGGTTGTCTCCAAGCAACAGTCGAGGGCATATGACATATGTATCAATTGCCGTGAGAAAGGCATTGGAAGAGGGAGTGCCCCAAACTCTTCTCGAACCAAGGTATATTTGTGATTGAGGTCAATATGGTCACTAATTCTGCCTCTTGGGTATTAGATATCGGCTGTGGAGCTCACATTTGCAATGATTTGTAGGTGCTAAAAAGAAGCAGAAAACTAGGTAGCGGGGATATGATCCTGAAGCTTGGGAATGGCAAGGCCACCTCGGCAGAAGCAGTAGGATCCGCCACTCTAGTAGTTAGTGATCGTATTAGCATAGAATTAGAGCAAGTTTATTATGTACCCAGTATGATTAAAAACATCATTTCCATTCCATTGTTAAACAATAGTGGTTATGAGTTTATGATCAATAAAAATTGCTTTTATTTGATGAGGTGTGGAATTGCTCACCTACTTGGTACACTTAACAATGAGCTCTATATCTTGCAACAAACGAACTTTGTTCTAAACGCTCAACACAAACGTAAAATAGATAATAACGAAAACGCACGATTGTGGCACGCTAGGCTAGGTCACATATCCCAAGATGGGATGAAAAGGTTGGTAGACTCAAAGAACCTAGAGGTAGGGGACTTGAGTGAGCTACCAACCTGTGAATCCTGTCTAAGAGGGAAAACGACCAAGAAGCCCTTTGTAGGACAAAGCAGGCTTGCCACAGGTCTATTGGACTTGGTCCATACAGACGTATGTGGACCACTAAGGACGCAAGCCCGAGATGGGTTCTCCTACTTCATAACCTTTACCGATGATCATTCACGGTATGGTTATGTTTACCTGATGAGGTACAAGTCTGAAGCTCTTGAGAGGTTTAAAGAATTCAGACTTGAAGTGGAGCACCAAACCAACTGCAAAATTAAAGTCCTACGGTCAGACAGAGGCGGTGAATACCTTAGTACCGAGTTCCTTAATTATCTAAAAGAAAATGGTATAATATCTGAATGGACACCTCCCGGAACACCACAATTGAATGGTGTCTCTGAAATGAGGAATCGAACCCTGTTGGACATAGTTCGATCCATGATGAGTTTTACCAAATTGCCCTTGTCCTTTTGGGGATATGCCTTGGAAACGGCGGCCAAGTTGCTAAATTTGTCGCCAACCAGTGTATTGACCCAAACACCATATAAGATATGGCACAGCAAGCCTGCATTCTACAACTACTTGAAAGTGTGGGGTAGCCCCGCATACGTCAAGAGGTTAGTGGGAGATAAGCTAGAATCAAGGTCTAGCTTATGCAGGTTCGTTAGATACCCTAAAGAAATTGCAGGTTATTACTTTTATGACCCCTTGGAACAAAAGGTATTTGTTTCAAGGAATGCAGTGTTCTTGGAACAAGGCTTTCCACAGGATATCCAACCTGATGAACTGATCCTTGAGGAATCAAGTGATGGAAACCAGTCATCAGAGGTAGCCGCGGATTCCTCACTTAGAGGATTCAGGATAGATACCCGAAGGGCTGACCGACCTCGAGAAGTCCAGCATGCTAGGCATGTAGGACAGCCTCAGGAACAGCCAGCCCCGATACCTGAACCGCCAGCTCCTATACAGTCAGCGCCCACAGTCACCACTGACATTCCGGTCCTCCGTAGGTCAACTAGAGAGTGCAGACCTCCGTGAGATATGGCTTTCTAAATACGACCGGTCTGCTGGATAACGATCCTAAGACATACGGAGAAGCGATGTCTGACATCGACTTCGGGAAATGGCTTGAGGCCATGAAAACCGAAATGGACTCCATGAGCGAGAACCAAGTCTGGAGACTCGTAGATCCACCAAAAAGTGTTAAGCCAGTTGGCTGTAAGTGGGTCTACAAGCGCAAACTTGGCGTTGATGGAGAAGTCACTACTTTTAAGGCTAGGCTTGTAGCTAAAGGGTACACTCAACGACCTGGGGTCGATTTTGAGGACACCTACTCGCCTGTAGCCATGGCTAAATCCATTCGGATCCTGCTCGCCATAGCAGCATGGTATGACTATGAGATATGGTAGATGGACGTGAAAACGGCTTTCGTCAATGGTTTCGTTGAGGAAGAGATCTATATGGATCAGCCGGAAGGTTTCACGGTCGCTGGAGAAGAACAGAAGGTCTGTCATCTCCAGAAGTCTATCTATGGCCTCAAACAAGCATCCCGAAGTTGGAACATTCGCTTTGATGAAGTGATACGGGGCTATGACTTCATCAAAAATGAATCCGACCCTTGTGTATACAAAAAGGTCAGTGGGAGCTCTATAGTGTTCCTAGTGCTTTATGTGGATGACATTCTACTCATAGGTAATGATGTTAGAATGTTGGGTGACACAAAAGCATGGTTGTCAACCCAGTTTTCCATGAAGGACTTGGGTGAAGCCTCCTACATCCTAGGCATCCAGATTGTCAAGGACAGATCTAAAAGGATGTTAGGGCTCACCCAAAAATCGTATATGGAGAAAGTCCTAAGAGATATCAGATGGACAACTCCAAACGAGGATTCCTTCCCATGAGGCATGGGATCAAGTTATCCAAGAAAGAGTCCCCGCACACTGATGAGGAACTTGAAAGGATGAAAGTCATGCCCTATGCTTCTGCCGTAGGTAGCATCCAATATGCAGTCCACTGCACCAGGCCTAACATTGCTTACGCTTTGAGCATGACAAGCAGATATTAGTCTTGTGCAGGAGAGGCACATTGGAATATTGTTAAGGGCATCCTTAAGTACCTAAGGAGGACTAAGGAAATATTCTTAGTCTATGGCAATGGAGAACTGATCCTGGAAGGCTTTAGCGATGCTAGCTTCCAGTCTGATGACAATGATACCAAGTCCCAATCGGGTTATGTATTCAAGCTCAATGGAGGAGCAGTGGCTTGGAAAAGTTCCAAGCAAGCAACCACTCTGACTCCACCACAGAGGCCGAATACATAGCAGCTTCAGAAGCTGCCAAGGAAGCGGTTTGGATGACAAACTACATCCAAGAGTTGGGTGTGGTGCCTAGCATCGCCGAGCGTGTTGTCATCTTTTTGTGATAACAACGGTGCAATAGCGCAAGCAAAGGAACTGAGATCTCATCACCGTTCCAAACACACTCTTAGACGCTGCCATCTTCTAAGAGAAATGGTAGGAAAAGGTGATGTTCATATGGACCGAGTCAACTCAGCAGACAACACAGCAGATCCGCTGACAAAAGCCTATGTCGCAGAGCGCTCATACGCAACATCTTGAGAAGATGGGGATTAGACATATGGGCGATTGGCTTTAAAGGTCAAGTGGGAGATTGTTAGAATAGGTGACCATGTAGCCAATCTTGGCAGGAGACATGTAACCTATGTCTAGAAAATTTCAAGGATTTGATATATTATTAATGAATAAAGAAGTGAAATTCATTTGGCATTACTTTGTTTGTGTTCTCTTTATCTGCTTTATACATATCTGTTCACTATGCAAACATAGCCCGCGCACTGAAAACGTATTTAGGGGATTGGGACTACGCTTGGAGGTAGGTCCATGAAATAAGTCCCTCCGAATCAGTCCGAAAATCTCCAAGTCAAGGAATCTCGAAAATGGGTACCGAGATTCCCTTTGAGACTTGTACTAAGCATCTGCTGTCGTATTTCATCGACGGGTGACGAAGATCGTCTAAGCAGTGCTAGTGGGTTAGCCTGCTAGGGAGCAGCTGACTGAGGTGACTCGCGGGAACCGTCTTACGGACGACCTTGAGTAGGGTCGGCTAGGTATGACGTCTATTCCCGGTTCCAACGGTACAGGTCAAGTCCTTTGACTTGAGGAACTTCTGAGTTTACCAGTATGTCAGGTCTGTATCTTAGATATGGTGAGAGATTGCCAAGAAGCACTTGAGTAGTCATAAGCCATGTCTAGTACAGCTCTGGTGTACAGAGTGACAGTAGTTTCCAAAAAAGGATCTGTCTCCTGTCAAAACGCATTGACAGTTGAGTCTCACAAATGCTCTGTGTCTTGTCCCTAAAAAACTGTGGCCACAGTAAATGAATAGAAGGAAAGGTTTCCCTTGCGGCGTTTAGTAAGGACAGACCGACACTTAGGTCCAAAATGGGTACCTGCATTTTCCGTTCCCTAGATCCTAAGTGGTGAGACCGTAGACAGAAGGACGAGTGTACTGTTACAGCCTAAATGTTCATCCCCGAAAATTCACCTAGTCTCTAGTGCCATGGACCGTTGCTAGATGGCCACCCATGGTAACGGGTGGATTCTAAGAATCCGACCAAGTCTAGCTGAAAGGTGAACCTAAAGAGTCATACACAGTCCACACACATTAAGTATTTAATTTAGAATTAAATATCGGAGAAATGAAATGATTAAATTGGATTTAATCGGGTCCTTTATTTTCTTGGAGAGAATTATTTCCTTTTATTAGATAAAAGGGATTGATCGAATAAATTAGATTTATTAGAAAATTAATTTAATGGGCCTAGAACAAATATTTATATTTATTATATTATTTATTGCCCTTTGGAATATTTAAATAGGTTTTAAATATTCCATTAAATTAAATTAATAGTTGAGATTAAAAGGAGAGATGGATGGCTAGGATTAAATCTGACTAGGTCAAATACTACATTGACTAGGTCAAAATCCTAGTCAAAATAGTCTTCTTTAGAGTTGGAGTTTGAAGAGGATTAAACTCCTCCTCTATATATAGTCCTAGCCCCTCACTATTAGAGAGGTGATGAAACTCCAACACACACACACACACAACTCGGCTCTCCCTCTCGTCCGCCCTCTCTCTCTCTCAAGAAAATAGTTTCTTGTTCTTTTGTTCTTGGAACGATTGAACTTAGGAGAATTAATCCCATTAACCTAATAACGTGTGATTAATTCATCCTCTCCAAAAATACTTATTCGTTCGCTAGCACGACGTGCAAGATACGTGGGTGGATTGCGTGTTACAATTTGGAGAATCTCACGTACGAGATTTGGTGCAAATCGGGGAACAACGCTAGTACCAGTTAGAAGACGAAAACGACAATCGGTAGGTCCCGATTCAATTTTCGTTGCTCTCTTTATTTAATCCCTATGGCCTCCATGATTATTTTTGTATACTTCTAATTCATGAGATACACTAAACACCCGGCAACTTCAAGGGTACACACCCCTTGAACATGTTCTTTTATTTTACGTAAAAGCATGATTTAATTTTTGTTGTTTAATTTTATACCGCGCTTCCGCATTCGCGCTATTTCCCGGGACGATCCACCATCTTTCATTCCCCTTCCCTTTGCCCATTCCCACCGGGGCAACAAGGGCGCATGGAGCGCGAGCAGGGGCCGCAACCGTCTTTCCTTTTTCCTTCTTCCTCTTCCAGCATCCGGCCCTCTTGCCATTCGCCTTGGAGGTCAAAGCCTCTCCTATCAATACCGCCGGCGTTGAGTTGTGGGTCATCGCCTCGTATTAGACCAGCATGTTGATCAACTCATGAATAGACTTCTCAAGTGGAGTTTCGGAAAACCATTTCCTAGTGGGCTTGGGATCCACAAGCGTAATCTCCATGCCCCGCTTTTACAATTCACGTGAAGAAGGCCTCATAGGAGATATCCAATATCATTCTCATCCAATGAGATTCCCAAGATATTTTGCCTCACCTGTTCGCCTGGTTCCGAGGACTCCAAGCAAACCATGTTACTGAGTGTTGGGGCCGACCCATCAACCAAATCATGCCTCAACTATCGCCCACACGACTCGTGAGACAGGGAAACAGCGAGTGCAATCTCTTTGTTCACAACAATGGTACAACTTTCCCCTAGTCCAAATGTGCCACGACTCGTGAGACCACACTTGGGTAGTGGTAGCTTCCTCACCACATTGTTGTGGATGGAAGGCTCGGACAGATCAAACTACCATTTTTGATCCAAGTCCGTTCTGGGCCTAATATTTAATGTGGTCCAACCAAATACGAGTTCGTTAAACGACCGAGACCTCATCACATTAAGTGTTTTAGCATGCATAAAATATCCAATATTTAAAGCGTTTAAATAAATACGCCGCATGCAGAAAACATAGCATACCCCTCTTAGGATGATCACAAGCCCAACCTATGCGACCCACTGAGCCCGCAGGGAGTCTATGCTCTGTCTAGGGTGGTCCTATATTATTACAAAAAATAATAAACCCATTGTCATTCCAATGGGCCTTGTGACTCTTCTTGTTTCACGCCTTGATGTTTCACTTTGAGTCTCCGACTCCATGGGCTTCTTAAAAAATTAAAAACTTCTCCAAACCTATCTACTCTCATTACAAATGAAAGTAATACATGGAAAATTAATACCAAGCCTTAACATCATGAGGCTAAAATAACAGAAGATGATAATCCCCAAAAAAAGAGGCACGCAGGCCCCACCCAACATAAATATAAATAACATCCATCCATCCATACACAAGGTCTAAGGCTCTTGTGATCATCCCATGTTAATTCCATCAATGCACATAACACAATTATTCCAAATAATCATGCTAAACCATGGATATTCAAAATATCCAAGTGATGTCCAACATCACAAGGTACAAATATATAAATAATATGCAAAGTTTAAATTTCAAATTTAATAGACATTACATACAATGCATCCAATGGATGTATTAATCCCAAAATAATTAAGCAAATTTGACCTAAGGAAAAATCCAATTATTCCAAAATCAAATATGGGAAATTAATTCATTTTCAGAATAATGTGCAAAAAAACCCAGAAAATCTAATTTTTCAGAAAACGTCGAAAAACGGCACAAAATGACCCAGTCGTTGTGCCAGTCGCCTGCCCGCACGCACAGGGTCGTGCACGCGCACGCGCACCCCTTGCCACACTGTTCTCGGCCAGCAGTCGCGCGCCTACGCACAGCGCACGGGCGCAAGCGCCTGCCTGTGCGCGAAGCAGTGTGCGCGGCCGCCCCTGCCAGCACGCACGCTGGTAGACACGCCGGCCAGGCAGCGCGCAAGCGTGAGCCCGCGCCTGCCAGCTAGTGACCGGCCGGCAGGGATGCGGCCGCTGCTGTTCATTTTAGATGCTTTTTTGACCTTTCTTTTTCAGCACATAATTAACAATATAAACTGAAAATAAACATGCAATTTTTAAGATCCAATCTTAAATAAATCGCATGCATAATGTCCATCAAAGTCAAACAAATGAACAATCATATTTATTCACATATTCATACAATCATACATGCTAATAAAATCGTAAAAGCAAGTAGATCATGCCAAGCACATAGATCTATGCCCCTTACATCGAACCGAGCTCTGATACCACTTGAAGGACAAGCGGATCCGCCCGGAAGCGCAAGCGGAAGTGTGCGAATGCAATATCTTAAAAATTTAAATAGCATAAAATCCCAAGGGTTGTACCCTTTGGTGCACAACCGGGTGTTCGATATATGATGTATCAACATAAAACGAATATTGAACATAGGGCTTAGAATTGAAATAAAATACGAAAGTGTATAAATCGTTACCTTTGTAGTTTTTCACGTGTGCCGCTACTTGCGTTGTTCCTCTCCGAAATGTCAACGAACTTCAAACGTATGAACTCTCGAAAGGTGATCCACATCGCACCGGAAGAGATACTCGTTTTCCTTGCTAGAGGAAAAACGGATCTAGGAGGAAAAGGTTTAAGAAGACAAACAGTATCAATTAGTGTTCTTCGTAAACTCACTTTGTTCTTTCAAAGGATTCTAGATCCAATGAAGAACACAAGAGTAGGGAGAGGGAGAGAGGTCGAGAGTTAGAAGGGAGAGAGTGTGATTTTTCTTCTTCTTTTCCTAGAAAAGATGAATAATGAATCTTGTTACTTAGGTGTCAGTATATACTCATATATATACATAATTAAAATCCTCACCAATCCTATCTACTCTCATTACAAATGAAAGTAATACATTGAAATAATAACAAGCCTTAACATCATCAGGCTGAAAATACGGGAGATGATAGTCCCAAAACAAGAGGCACGCAAGCCCCACCCAACAGAAATTAAATGATCATACATTCATCCATACACAAGGTCTAGGGCTCTTGTGATCATCCTATGTTGATTCCATCAACGCACACAAGACAATTATTCCAAATAATCATGCATTAAACCAATGGATATTCCAAATATCCAAGTGATGTCCAACATCACAAAAAAAAAAAAAACATAAATATATAAACAATATGCAAAATTCAAATTTCAAATTTAATGGACATTACAAACAATGCATCCAATGCATGTATTAATCTCAAATTAATTAAGCAAATTTGATCTAAGGAATAATCCAATTATTCCAAAATCAAATATGCAAAATTAACACATTTTCAGAATAATGTGCAGAAAAACTAGAAAATCAAATTATCCAGAATATATCGAAAAACAGCACAAAACGGCACAACCTGTGTGCCTGCCGGCCAGCAGCGTGCACAGGGCAGCGCGCGCGCACGCAGGCTGCAAGCCTGCGTGCCCTGCGCGCGTGCTCCCCGTGCTGCGCTGGCCTCAGCCGGCAGCGGCTGCCTGCGCACAGCGCGCGCGCAGGCACCCGCCTGCGCGCGGCCGCCCCTGCCTGCACGCATGCTGGCAGGCATGTCGGCCAGGCCTGCAGGCAGGCGTGAGGCCGCACGCGCCCGGCAGTGCGCTTGCCAGCCAGTGATCGGCCGGCAGGGGCAACAGCCAACCGCTGCCGCTGCTGTCCGTTTTATTTTTATTTTTTTTCATGTTTTTCAACATCATTTTTCAGTACAAAACAGTAATAATAATCTGAAAATGAGCATGCAATTTTAGATCCAGTCTAATAAAATAAGCATGCCGAAAGTCCATCAAATTCAAACAATTGAATCATCATATTATTCATACATTTATGTAATCTAACATTCCATTAAAACCATAAAACCAAGTAGATCATGCCAAGCACATAGATCTATGCCCCCTACATCGAATCGGGCTCTGATACCACTTGAAAGGACAAGCGGATCCACCCGGGAGCGCGAGCGGAAGCGAGAAATGGTGCGTAAATTTAAATCAAATTTAAATAAATGTTCCTCAAGGGTGTACCCTTGGGTGCTCAACCGGGCGTTTGATGTAGGATGTGTTAATATTAAAAGTACACATAAAACACATAGGGCATAGATGAATAGTAAAGATCTACTAAAGCATAATAAACCGTTACCTTGTAGATTTTACGTGTGCTCGGGTACTTGGGTTGTTCCTTCACTAGAATTCTCACAAATCCAAACGTATGGATTCTCCAAAGGTGATCCATACCACACCGGAAGAAACGCACGTTCTCCTTGCTAGAGGGAAACGGGTTTATGAAGGAATCGGTTTAAGAGAAGAACACTATGAATTAGTGTTCTCTTAAACCTACTTTGTTCTTCCTCTTGATTCAAAATCAAGTGAAAAACACTAGTAAAAGGAGAGGGAGATGGCCGAGAGTTAGAGAGAGAGGAGAGGGCCGAATTGTCTTCTTTTTCCTTGAAAAAGATGAATAATGATTCTAATACACTAGGTGTTGTATATACTCCTATATATACATAATTAATGTGATTATTGGAATGTGTCTAGGTTCATCCAAGGATGTCTAGATACATTCCAATCAATCACCATTAATTCTTCAATCAAGCCTACCAACTTTTATGGTATGATCAAATCATACCAAAAGGAAAAGGCTTGATTGGAGTTGATTTGTCTCTTTCCAAAAGAGATAAGTCAACATACCACCTTGCATGAAACATGGTTGATTTTAGCTTCCTCCAACGGAGCATTTTGGCCATGCTCAATATGGGAACAAATTCAACTTCTTTCTATTCCAAAATAGGAATTATTTCTCCTCTCGGGGTCAAATTTAACGGACCGGGTTTTATCATAATTCAATTATAATGAACCCAACATTAGCAATTTAATGTCCACTTAAATCATTCCCGTTGATCTTTTAATCCAATTAAAAGATCCAACATCTCAACTTTCCATATTTAATCGAAAATCCAATTTATCGATTAAACAAGGGCCCGATACAATATCGGTCCGTCCATCCAATGGACTATCCCTTAAGTAATCCAATTACTTATTTATCCTTCGAGATTGACTCCAAGTCAATCTCTCAACCTCCTCGTGATTTGTGTGTGACCCTTTAGGTTCACCCTCAGCTAGACTTAGGCCCGTGTCCTACAAGGGCCCGTCACCATGGATGGACGTCTAGCAACGGTTCATGGCACTAGAGACTAGGTGAACTGGCGTGAACATTTAGGCGCCGATTCCATACGACTACGGTCCTTCCGTCTCCCAGCTTTAGTCTAGGGTATGGAATTGGGCGTCGGTTCCCATCCTTTACTAGGCATCTATGCTTAATACTCGAGACTACGTATGCTTCATTGCATCGACACAGGAAACCATTCCCTGTTCGACCAACCACTGTGGCCATAGCTTTAAATAGCATGAACGTGTCTCCGAGTGCATAGGAGATACCTCTGTCACATAGTGACAGGGGACGGATCCTCTTCTTGGAATCCACCGTCCTCGCTACACATTTCGACTGCACTGGACAAGCCTTATAATGATCATCTTACAGAATGATCACCTCTCGCCAGATCCAAAATACAGCCGTCCTGTGCACGCGACTGCCATGATCCCTCAAGTCTGAGGACTACTCCCGTACTATCGGAACCGGGGAAATCCAATCATACAGACCAAGCCTCCAAGGCTACCATATGATGATCCCCGCAAGTCAGTCCAGTCGGCTCGACCCCATTTGACCAACCCATCAAGATCGTGTAGGCGTCCCACGCCTGTCGTCAATGAAGCACGGCACTCATCCAATGAACATGACTCTTGATGCAAGTCTCAATAGGACTCTCGATGCCCTGTCTCGAGGTCCTCGACTTGGAACGTTTCAGACCCAACTCTAAATCAGTTGATTTCATGACCACTATCCAATGCGTAGCCCAACTGCATGAGTTGTTAACCGTGGTATGTGGCTTTGTTGCGATATAAGTAAAACACCGTTTTAGCAAATGTGAAATGAGCGCAACAAAGTAAGCACCAAAAGTGACGAATACTCATTTTATTCAGCACATAATAATATTACATTTACATCGAGTTATATAATAGGTTACAAATCGCCAAACCTATTGGCTTTCTGCTCACCTATTCTAACAACTTGGGCCCGTGTCCCACAAGGGCCCGTTACCATGGATGGTCGTCTAGCAACGGTCCATGGCACTAGAGACTAGGTGAATGTGGGCATGAATATTTAGGCGCCGATTCCGTACGGGTACGGTCCTTCCGTATACCGTCTCCCGGCCTTAATCTAGGGTATGGAATTGGGCGTCGGTTCCCATCCTTGACTAGGCATTTATGCTTAATACTCGAGACTACGCATACCTCATTGCATCGACACAGTAACCATTTCCTGTTCGACCAACCACTATGGTCACAGCTTTAAACAACATGAACGTGTCTCCGAGTGCATAGGAGATACCTCTATCATATACTGACAGGGGACGGATCCTCTTCTTAGGACCCACCGTCCTCGCTACACACTCTAACTACACTGGACAATGCTTATAATGATCATCTTACAGAATGACCACCTCTCACCAGAGCCAAGATACAGCCGTCCTATGCACGTGACTGCCATGGTTCCTCAAGTTTCAGGACTACTCCCATACTATCAGAACTGGGGAAATTCAATCATACCGACCAAGCCTCCAAGGCTTCCATATGATGATCTCCGCGAGTTAGTCCAGTCGGCTCGACCCCAGTCGACCAACCCATCAAGATCGTGTAGGCGTCTCACGCCTGTCGCCGATGAAACACGGCACTTGTCCAATGAACACGACTCTTGATGCAAGTCTCTATAGGAATCTCGATGCCCTGTCTCGAGGTCCTCGACTTGGAATGTTTCAGACCCAACTCTTAATCAGTTGATTTCATGACCACCATCCAATGCGTGGTCCAACTGCATGAGTTGTTAATCGTGGTCTGTGGGCTTTGTTGCAATATATGTAAAACACCATTTTTGCAAATGTAAAATGAGCGCAACAAAGAGAATACCAAAGTAACAAATACTCATTTTATTCATTACATAATATTACATTACATCAAGTTGTCAAATAGGTTACAAAATGTCAAACCTATTGGCTTTCTAGTCACCTATTTTAACACAAAATGAATTCATCCAAGCTCCTATATATAGACAAGATCTAGATCACATTCAATGAATATAGACACCAACAACTATGAACAACTTTTGTCTTGATATCTCCTAATGTCCTCTCTACATAGGCAAACCCTATCAGAGTTATACTTTGCTATTTCATCTTCAATTAATGAAGCTTTGTCTAGGTTCATTGAATCTTGTCCTCATTTGTCTTGTGGGCTTTGGCTAGGTTTGGGCTTGATCTCAATTCTCAATTGCATCAAGTCCAAAGTCAATTAATTCCAATCTAATTAAACCTATGCTTTTCTAGGCCCATAATGCTTAATTTATTAATTAAACATAAGCCCAAATCAATTAATCTGATTAATTGATTTACAAGACAAAATAATTAATTGGTCATAAGTATTTAATTAATCAAATTAATTTATGCTTATGAATTCTCAAATCAAATAATCTAGTTAATTGATTAAAATGTCAAACTAATTAATCTTAATTAATTGGTCACAAGTCTTAATTATAGCTTGTGAATTCCTATCAAACAAGATCTAAATTAAATAATCATATTATTTAATTCTTATTGATTGATTTCACAAATCATCCAAATGTATAAATTAATTTAACTCCTTCAATTGATTAACATCTTTCCCATAATTAATCATATTAATTAATTAAAAAATTCCATCATGGATTTGTGTGTGACCTGCTAGGTTCACGACTTCCTAGACTTGGGCTTGTATCGTATACAATTTAATTGACAACTAATGTTGCATAGATTAATTAAATCATATTTAATTAATCAGTCTTGATTGACTCTATAATCCAAGAGTACCCCTTGTACATGGATGGCCACCTAGCAGTGGTCCATGGGACTAGAGAATAAATGAATCTTTGTGAACCTATAAGTTATGAATTTCATGCAAATACAGTCCTTCCATCAAGCCAATCTCCCGGTCAAAGTCTAGGGCTCCAAATTAAATAATCATATTCTTTAATTCGTATGATTGATTTCATAAATCATCCAAATGTATTAAATATAAATCCTTAAATTAATTGACATCTTCTCCATATTTAATCATATTAATTAATTAAAAAATTTCATCTTGGATGTGTGTGTGACCCTTTAGGTTCACTATTCAGCTAGACTTGAGCTTGGATCGCATATAATTTAATTGGCAACTAATGTTGCACAAATTAATTAAATCACATTTAATTAATCACTCTTGATTAACTCTTTAATCCAAGAGTACCCGTTGCACATGGATGGCCACCTTACAGTGGTCCATGGCACTAGAGAATAGGTATTGTATAATGCATAAGATGAAGATAGCCAGAACAACAATTCTAAAGACTAAAATTTTATTAAAATCATTTAGAATGACCGACAATGAGCCAACAATTAGCTTGACGGTCACCAATTTTAACAATCTCCCACTTGACCTAAAATCCAAATGCCATAAGCCCATGCTCATCTTCTCAAGATGTTGTGTATGTGGAAACTATAATCAGGCTTAGTCAACGGGTCTGCTATATTCTATGTGACCACTACTATCACATTTGTTTGGATTTGTAATGAGGTCATAGCTTTCACGCTTGCGTCATTCTCCCGTTGTTATGACAAGGTATAACTACGAATTCGACAATGCTAGGCACCACTCCCAACTCTTGGATGTATTTTAAATCCAAAAAGACCTCCTGTGCAGCTTCATAAGCCACAACATAGTCGGCCTACGACGTGTAAGATGTACCATTCAATATTTGTTAGAGTTGATGCACTTTATGCTCCCGACTATTAGATTTATTAATAGACACAAACAAATACGTCAAATACGGGGAAGTTAAGAATTCATCATAAATTCCTCAAACACATTAGCACAATTGTACAGACATTAGGATAAATAGTAGTTGACGAAAAGGGATATACTTGTGTTCGATAATGATACCTGCGACCCATCGTTCCGGCCAGACTGTGGTCCCCTCAATGGCCGCAACTGCACGGTACTATCCCCTTCACCTGCCGTAGGTCCACCCCGATCTAACTGGAGTCCGAAGCGACGGATGTAATCCGTCTATGACCTAATACCGCCGGTACCGGATCCCATGTCTAGGCTCCATCACGGGCCTACTGAAACAGTCCGTCGCAATCTAAAGCCTTCATTTTCATGTGCAGCCTAGCCCTCTTCATCCCAACAGCCGACATGTGTATGCATTTGTAATGAAGGGGCAACGGAGTCCGAAATTACTATCAGAATGTCTCGATTGTCAGGGCGTATGCTAGGACCGGCGGAGTTGTTGTAGCCATGCTGGGAAACACTATGCACATCCCCAAAATCACGTCGTCAACGACCCCACACTTCCAGCATTCTCGGATACAGCGGCTCTGGACAAATGCGGTAACAGCGGGCCAAGGGGTAAGCTTGTTTGAAGCGATGGAGGACACACAACGGTTGTTCATGTATACATTTCACACTGCTTAAGATTGGTAAAGTAAATTTGCATCATCGTAGAATGGGCATCACATACCTGTAAGACTTGTCGTTCCAAGTGGTTTGGTATCACCATCCACATTGTCTGGCTATCATAGTCAACCCTAGGTATCTTTGCGAGCGCGTGGAAGGTCCGAAAGCGCTCTTTAAACTCATAAAATTTCATGCGGAACTGCTCCTGTGTATATGGATATCCACCATGTCGGCGTAATGCACGGGACCAATACGCTATCTGGCCCTCTGCCACGTCGTCGTCAGACATCGGCACCATTGCATTTGCATCAAGAATCATCCACATAAAGCGCCACTCCATCCCCAGTTCCAGTGTGCTCCTGTGGGAATCCGGCCCGCTCCAAAATACGTTCGTATGTCATGACTGCAAATATGTATACATGCAATTACATTTAAGTGCAAAAAAAGCCGTTGGACAAAGTATGTGAACAAACGCTCAATATATAAGGTCAAAATATGCATATAATTATACATGCAATTAAGAGTATGAAATGTAAAGCATCTGGCGTTTATGAAATGAAAAACGTAATTAAGAGTAATGGTTGCAATTTTATAGAAATGACACAACAATAATAACCATATGAATGGCATCCATTGAGCAAAATCAAGCTAAAAGAATATTGTCCCCTAGGTCGTTGCCCGATCTGCCCACATCTGCATCGCTATGTTGGCCCAAAATGCTTGTTGGGCTTCTACCTCATCGACGTTTTGATGTCCCCTATGGTAAAAGGCATCCATGTCCTGTGGAATGTCGTCTTCTGGTTCATTGAAAATGATGTCGTCCTGACTGAACCTACAGATAAAGTTGTGCAGTGTGCAACATGCAATAACTATGTCCACTTGATGCTGAAAGAGGTAGCTTGGCATCCCCCACTACAATATTGGAAACCTCTTATTCAGTACACCGAAGCAGCGCTCTATTACATTGCACAGGGAGAATGGGCATGGTTGAACAAGTCCTGGGGGGTACGATAATAACGGCCCTGTCCCCTTTACTCAGCTAGATAGTACCGAGTACCGTGATACAGCGCAAGAAAACATTGGTAGTTTATGTAACCTGAGTCAACCAGGCAATACTTTACTGCATATTCGGGGGTCCAGGAAAATTAATAAAAACCATGCTTTATACTTTTAGGGATCAAATGCGTAATTACATAGTTACCTACTGATCGAAGGGAAAGCAAACATCGGGTCCTGTAAAACAGCACGGTCCAGTACACAGGCATCGGCGGCACTACCTTCCCACCCAGCGTACACGTATGTGAAATTCATGTCAAAGTCACATATGCCCAACATGTTCTGCACAAGTCGGTTCTTACGCGATCGACATTTGTTCTGGTCTGTTTGTGGGACCCATGCCGGTATTAGTGCCCCATCCATCACACCAACGCCGTCTTGAGTTTTTTCTTTAACTTGGTCAGAGTTCGGTATACATAATGCACCTGAAGGAGAATTAGTAGGGTTGTACCTTAAAGTATAGGAAGAAATCCGGGTTTGATGCAATTCCGGGGGGCGCGTCTGACCAGGTTGGTCGCATGATCATTTTTGGAGCGAACGCACATAAAGCAGACAACAATCGATGGAACCTACGATTAATAGTCTCAAGTAAGTGTTGGAATTGTTCCATGCTATCACGATGTCTTTTGTGCATCCCAACAGTCTGCATAAAGTTAGCTACCTTCTCGATCGAACTGACCTGTGAGGTTTGCCCGTGTGGCAGCAATCCCCTAACAGTCAATGCATCGACGAGTCAATAGAAACACGGTCTGGTCATTCGAATATTGTCATAGAACCTGCCTGCGTGTGGTGTCGACATAATCTCGGCAACCCAACCTTCCCCTTGCAAAGCAGAAGTGTTATGAGGCACATTATCACGAAACAACTACAGACAGATGAGGTCCTGAAAAATATAGAATTCCTCAGGCACATCAGATTCGTGACTTCCTAGTGAACCTAGCGTCCACGGAGTTCCAATCGAAGAGTCAATGCCGTGGAAAGCTCATTCGCTAGTGCTCACCATAGTTAGTTGCTAGAAGGAGAAAAGTAGTCAATGCGTGGAATAGATCCAAAGTAATTGGTACAAAGGCAAGCCTAAATTCATACAAGGAAAGCTAACACTTAGGAACAATCACAAGGCTAACAATTAGGAATAATCACAAGGCTGCACAATCATGGATTGGGCTGGGAAACAAACTATCGTTCATAGGCATAATAACACGTTAATAATAACATACTACACGGTCTCAACACAATATTCACTTTATCAGTGAATATAACCACCACAATTTGTTTTCGTCATCTAGATGAAGGAAGATCGTTCGTGTGCTGTGGCTATGGAAACGTTCAAGAGCGGTAGTGAAGATGGAATCCGGAAGATCCTAGAACTTTGTTAACTCATCAACACAACGCTCAATATCAGTCGTCGCTTTAAGGCCAGCTCGATCAATCTTTTCCTGGAGTGACTCGTTCAACTTGTCCATAGTTTCACACTTCTTTGACTGCAACGTGATTGACCCGCGCTTGCTCGACACTTGCTACGCGACGGCCCGGAGTATGTAGACGTTAGCGGTGTTCCAATCTGCAATGACTGTGTATGAGCTACGTCCTCGTAATCGTCCCTTGACTAATGGCCCCCTGAGCTTCCAGCAGTCAGTTGATCATTGTCTCCAGTGGCCCTAGCATTGAATGCACGTGGTGGGTTTGCACCGGAACATGCAATAACACCGTGCGTGGTGTTGCGAGCAAGCATCTATGTGGAAAGATCAAAGTGTGGTAGCCTGTGTTCAACTATTTTCTTTAACTCAGCCTTTTCATACAAAAAGACAAGTTGAATGGAGCTTGCAATCATCACCTTCCCACGCAAATTGATAGACAACCTTACCCTAAACATGTACGTTAAGGTAATATAAATGTGTACCCGGTAAAGCTCCTCTAGGCATCCGGCTTCATCTGTATAGTGTTACGTTCTGCGTCCCAACCCCACCCAGTACCCCTACTTAAAATGTCATTCATGAGGCGCCAAGCATGACGGAATCTGTTAAGTTTGTCCTTCAGTTGGTCCGTCGTGAACACATGAGAAGGATACATGGTGAAATTCATCCTATTACATATACGAGCCCATACAGAGGGTGAAAATGTTGATGACTGCAGTTGGTTGCTGATAAACTCCTCGTGCATAAACTAAATGAACCTAAGCTCCATATATGGTGTCCAAACAATTTTTTCCGAACGAGAGGCATTCGCCGAACCTATGTCGCTTACTGGGTCCATCTTTTTGCAATTTAACATTAGTGAAATAGTATTATGTTCATTATTTTATGCTATGCTTGCGGAAAACTAAATAACCGAAAAATTAAGCATCCTCGGGAACTGGGTTCGGGTATTTCAATGTTCGGCAGCATCGCTCAAAATTCGCTTACAGGGTTTTTGGGTCCCACTGGGCTAAGAATAATATGTTTGCGTTGTTTTTAATTGATAAATTAACATGTAAACTCAAAATCTATTTATTGGTAATCATAATATATAAAGTGTGTATCAAATATAAATAATATATCCATATCCAAAGCATAAACGACATACACAATGCAATATAATGTTCGGCTCCAGTCTAACAAATAAAGACTAAACAATTTTATGGCACAACAATATCTATTTTTTTATTTTATATTTCTATCATTTTTTTTTTGTTTAATTATGTTAAAATTTAAATAATTTATGCTTTAATTATTTGGAAATACCATTCTTGTGTGCCTTGGCAAAAAGTCTACAATTAGGACTATCATTAATTTCAAATATTAATATATAATATACAAAAATTTGTCATTTAAGTGGAGTCATATGAAAAATTAACTGTGTACTTAATTTTGTTACGAAAATTATTGACGTGTATGGCGTTCTAGTTAGATAGATTGACAATAACGACCACAACACATTCTATACGTGTTTATTCTTTAACCAAACATAATAGAGGCGGTTAAAATAGATGGTTAACTAAAACTGATATCACAAACTAAAATTGTAAATGTGCAAAATTAGTGATATAACTAAATTAACCAGATGGACTGGTTTATATACACTGACATTCGTACAAGCCAAAAATCACAATCATTTACTTGAATGTCCTCAATCTAACCAAAGGGCAAAATCAATTGTTTTTACTTATTAATTGTTTGTATGTCCTCAATAAATTGTATGTTAAATTAATTTCTTGAATGTCCTTAATAAAACCAGATGGACTGTTTTTTACTTGTTCATTGTTTGTAAAGCAAAGCCATCAATTAAGTCCGCCATTTCGGACTTCACTTGAAATTCTCCATAAAGCAAAGGGTAAAATCAACTTAAGAATATATATCCTATCTAATCTTTTCCAAGTCCATATTCACAATTAATAGTTCATATGTTATATTTAAAAAAAAAAAAAGGCATAAAGCTTTTATTTAATTTTACTCCATAGGTAGGCTTTTTCTCGCAGCATTTCATCCGATAAAGTTAATTTGCTAATATGTATGTGGTTGGTGAGAAACAAAATATAAAATTTTTCATAAAAAAACACACCCATATTGTAAAGCATCAACTCCACAAAAATCCATAAAACAACCATAATGACAACACCCAATAATCATCAATACAATCCACACAATTACACAAGTCGTCTATGGCAGATAGTTCGTACACGCACTCAAGAAATTAACTATGAGTGTTTTTAAGAGATTATCCCTACTAAAGCATCATCCATAAACACAACAGTAGAAAAAAAAACTTACACATTGACCAAACTAATGTGAAGTAACTTAGTGACAGGCACAACATTTCATTTGCAAGCAAATACTATTAAACCATTATCGAGTACCTGGGAAAAACTGATAATTAGGCCGAATATTGAAAAGGCGAAAGTAGTGAAGATCACACTTAATTGCGTTCAACAACACTCAACTGATCACCCGGTGTGTTTCCAACCTTGCTCAAACAAACATAAATGTAAAAGTCTGAAGCTTACAGTGCAGGAACGATAACTATGTCTGGTGGTTTATATAGACAAATTCCCTACCCCTAGTCCAATTTTCACATTCCCAACAGTGAATACAAACAATAAACTAATCAATGCCAAGTAAAACAGATACAGCCTTTTTCTCCTGAAAAGCATAAAAGGCTGTGAAGAGTCATGACATTTAACATGTATCAAACAATTTTTTAAAAGGCTGCACATACTATTCTGACAAAAGCATAAATGCTACACAATAATTTAGGGTAAAACAGTACTCAGCAGTAATGCGATGGGAACCCGTAATTCATAATATGTAAAAAATTAGTTCCAATAATGCAAAAAAAATGTATGAAAGAAATTACAGACTGGTTTGACTGAGTTGGCTTCAATCCTGACTCGCCGAGTTGGCTTGCCGAGTCAAACTGACTCTTAAACTTGAGTTCGTGCTGGGCATTTGCGTCTCCGCCATATCGCCGACGGTGGAAGGCCAGTCCACCATCTCAACGAACCATCCTCCAACCCGCGACCTGACTGGAAATCAGCAATGCCGTGGTCAAGGAACCATCTTCCAACGGACTGGCGAAATGTCCGCCTTATTGGTCAATGATGTCGCGGTTAGAGATGCAGAATATGAATGACGGTATACCTGTCGTCGAAATCAGTCGTGTTTCTTGGCGTCGACGGCAAGGTTCTCTCAACTGCGTTGTTAATGCCAGCGACGCGGTTGTTGGCGACCCGTCGTTCTCGTTAGATCGTGCGGCGCGACTGTCTCCATCAAGTTGTCAATGCAGCGGCTAACGCCGTTCACCTGCCGACGGATCTATCACAAGGAGTAGGCGGCGGGGGAAATTGGATGTTCTCGTCAGAGGTAGGTAACATAATGTGTTGAGGATGATTACTTAGGGCACACATTTTTTAGCAAAATGGGCTCAATACTACTCAGCTCCAAACATGGGGAAATGTCTGAACAAAAACACCAAGTCATGGTGTTTTGGTAAAACCCAACCAAAAGCCTTGTGTTGGCCCATCTTAGAGATGGGCCAAAAACAAGGCCAAACAAAGCGTTGGGGATCTCATAGAGATAAGAATGGCAAAGAGTTACCACCCATAATATAGTTTTCCATGTGAAATCGTAAAAATGGGGTATGGAGAATTATTGTGTGGCCATCAAGCCGACTGGGAAAATGTTTCCAGAAAGACCACTTTAGAGTTGGTGGACTTTTGAACAAATAGTGAGAGTAATTTATGACTAAAAACAAAGTCATAGTTTATATTTAACATTAAGAATGAATTTTGATTTTATCTTTCTCTTATTTTGATGTAGATCATTATGTCCAAAAATTGGCTTTCTGTTATACTTGAGAATAATAGACTTGTTGGAACCAACTACGCCGATTGGCTACGGAATCTCAAAATCATTTTCGATTCTGAAAACTGCACCTATGTACTTGACAAACTTCCTCCCACCTCCTTGCCTGAGGGGTCAACTGATAACAAACACGAAAAGTTCGAGCGTTGGCATAGTGATGACTGTTGGGCACGTTGATCATGTTGATATTCATGAGCAACGAGATAAAAAAATAACATACTCACTAAGATCACGCCTATGAGATCCATCACCATCTACAAGAGTTGTATGCGGTACAGGATCGACATACTATATCTGTTACGTCTAGGGAGTTCTTTAGGGCGAAGATGACCGAGCGTTCATCCTTACATGACCATTGTGTCAAGCTGCTCTCACTTGTTGAGAAACTAAGTGGCTAAACATGATATTGGATAATGACACGTAATACTGTTGTGTTCCTCCAGTCTCTTCCTACTTCCTTTGATCAGTTTGTTGTTAACTACAATATGAATAATTTTGAGAGGTCTATCCCTAAGCTGATCAACAAGCTGGTTTAGTATGATGCGACGCTTAAGAAACCAACACCTATGATGCTTAGGGCCCCATCCTCTTCCAAGTCCAAGGACAAGAAAGAAGGAGCCTGCACAAGCCCGGGACATAAAATGAGCAACGAAATAGATAAATAAAATATTATAAGGGATCATATCCCATGTCAATTGGGCTATTCGTTCACTTGTACACCAACTAGTTGATGCAACTCAAAGGATCAATACCTTTGAGAGTAGTGGAGTGTCCTAGCTTCAAAAGCTCCCTCCAACAATGGTTTCTTGCTTTGTCCACACATGACAATACTATGCTCTCTCTAGCAAGTCCACACAAAATACCAACTTGTATCTCTTTGAGCCTTGCTAGAAACTTAAAAGAGTGGAACGAGAAAAACACTTCTATGAAGTAGAAAGTGTTAATTTCTCAAGAAAAAAGTTTGAATCAATTTCAAGTTCTTGAGAGATGAAAAGAGATACAACTCATTGGAAGTAGAGATACACAAGAGAGTGGGGGAGAGAAATATAGATACACACACTTTGCAAACCCCCTATGAATGGCCAACCACTCCCTTTAGAGAGAGTGGTTTGCTTCAAGTCAAGGGTAGGTGAGCTCCATTCATGATGATTCAAACCCATAATCAAGGAATTTTAATGCATGGTAATCCCTATGTTCCCTTGAGGGTCCCTTGAGGCTTAATCACAATTTGGATTGAATACATTTTGACTTTGGGTTAGTATTAATTGATCCAATCAATTAATTTTAAGTCCACGTCAAATCTTTATTTAATTTTTGGACCTAAGATTAATTAATCCTATTAATTAATATCAAAGCCCACATATTTAATTAATCCAATTAATTAATACTTTGCTATCACATAGGACCTCAATTGAATAATCCCATTATTCAAATGATTAATTTAAACTTCTTTAAATTAATCCTCTTTCTCTTTCGAAATTAATTCAATAATTAATTCCCATCCAAAATTACTTCCTTCAATTAATTTCCCAATATCGTTAGTGTCTTGTGTGTGACCCTTACAGGTCCACCTTCAGCTAGATTTAGACTTGTATTACATATAAATTTAATTCGACAACTAATTTTCTCTAGATTAATTAAATCATATTCAATTAATCACTCTTAATTAACTCATTAATCAAGAGTACCCGTTACCATGGGTGGTCGTCTAACAACAGTCCATGGCACTAAGAATAGGTGAAATTTGTGTGTGAACATTTAACTGTGCGCACTGTATGGATACGGTCCTTCTATCAAGCTATCTCCAGATCAATTTCTAGGAGACGAAATTCTAAATCGGTTCTCATACTTGAATTCGATAACTATATATTCACTCTTAACTGTGTTTCTCATTAATCAACATGGAAAACTACTTTCACATTTGACCAACAGTTGTGGCCAATGACTTCCAGAGATTAACACAACCCAAAGCATATAGGAGATCGTCATTATCGCATGATGGGCGATGGGTTCCTTCTTGGAACGCACCAACCTCCATGTATGTTATGATTGCACTAGTCAAGTCTATGGATACAATTGTTAATCAAATAGAAAATTAGTTTTCCCTGTTGATTACTGAGAAATATAGTCAAGAGTGGGTACACAGTTATCGAAGTCAAGTACGGGAATCGATTTAGAATTTTGTGCGCTAGACTTTGATTGGGAGATAGCTTGATGGAAGGACTGTATCCGTACGGTATGTGCAGTTAAAGGTTCACACCAATTTACCTATTCTCTAGTGTCATAGACCGTTTCTAGACGACCAGCTATGATAACAGGTACTCTTGAATTAATGAGTTGATCAAGAGTGATTAATTGAATATGATTCAATTAATCTAGAGCAAGTTAGTTGTCAGATTAAATTGTATATATAAAATAAGCTCAAAGTCTAGCTGAAGGTGGACCTATAAGGGTCACACATAGAACACTATGGTCATGTTTACCTGTCCCTATTGGATTAACTAGTATTATATTAACTCCACACTATCTATTGTATTAGCATGGATTGTATTATTGTAACAATTTGTTTACTTTGCATACACTATTGGGGACAATAGGGTTAGACTATCGGGTAATTTTTTTTACATTCTTATATTTATAAAGGATTAAATCCAAAAGTTATATTTTTGCCCACAAGTTAGACATGATAGGTTGTCAAATCACTCAACTTAATTAACTTTCTTCCTGACTGGCCTTCTGCATTCTTTGTGATGGAGGAACAACAATGTTTTGAATCTGAAGCATTCCGCCTCCCTTCTTCCCCTTCTTCCTATCCAAAACAAAGATCTTAACGTATAGTTGCTTCCGTTACAATCACCACCGCCGAGGGCGATCAGACATTTTGTTGCAAAAATATACCCGTTACAAAGTGAATCTTTACATACAAGACGCTTCAAAAAAGTGAATCTTTACATTGTCAGGGTTACATTGTGTAATAATCTGCATAAAAATATACTAGTCAAACAAAGGAAACAATATCAAGGAGAGAGTACGATAAATACTACTTCTAATCGACACTAATATTATCATTACGTGAAAATTTGAATCTTTACATACAAAACGATACTAAAAAATAGAAACTAAGATTTATTAGTCAGAAGATGATAAAATACCAAAACTCACATAGTTATTAAAAAGATAAATTGGTTTGTGGATAAAATCATTAAAATAACATAGTTTACCGGCTTCTTATCTCACGTTAGGAAAACTCAACATCACTAGATAATTCAAATTCTACGCAGAAAAACAGAGAAGACGGCTATATTTTTATGAGAAAATGAGGAAGAAAAGCGTCGAGCTCACAAATGTACAAAACAGATGCTGAGAGAAGATCTCACCCTAGAGCTTCACAGAATACATCAATGGAGGAGAGAGAAATGAATAGAGTTGCCTTTTATTTTCATTTCCTTTTTGAAAGAGCATTAATTACTCCACAAATAAAATTTAAGACATAAAGATGGGAAAAAAAGAGAATGAGACATTAGATACGGGGACAAAAAAAAAAAATTGTAGGAGAAACAGTGGTCCCCACGTGTTACAATCCAATCAATTTTGACAAGATTGTTGTAGGGGTCCAATATGGATTAATAGAGGGCCCTCTGCATTAATAGTGGGTTGCCGATTTTGCTTGTAAATAGCCAACTGGTGGTGATTAACCACTATATCCAGCCTAACAGGGGTTGGTAAATATGGCCAAATAATATTGTAGGAAATTAATTAGAGAATTATTTTCGGATCGAAATTAATTATTAAATTAATTCTAAATTTTTTTTAAATTAATTATTTGAATAATTGAATTATTCAACTGAGGTCCTATATGATATGAAATCCAAAGTGTTAATTAATTCGATTAATTAAATTTTTGGAATTTGGGATTATTTAATCATACGTCTAAGAATTAAATAAAAATTTGATGTGGACTTGGTATTAATTGATTGAATCAACTAATTATTAATTCAAAGTTAAAGTGTGTTTAATCCAAATTGTGGTCAATCCTCAAGGCGCCTCTCAAGGGACCATAAGGATCTACTATGCATTAAAGGCCTTTGATTAGGGGTTTGCATCCTCATGAGTAGAACTCACTTACCATCGACTTGAAGCAACCACCACCTTTATATATAGAGGGTGTTGGAGCCTTGGTGGTGATATTATATATCTTACTTCATTTCTCTCTTATATCTCTATTCTTCTCAAAAGAGTTGTACTTCTCTTACACCCTCCTTAAGAGGTTGAAATTCAATCAAAGCTTTCTTATGAAACCTATAACACTTTCTACTTTATAGAAGTGTTGTTCTAGTACCATTCTCTTGAGTTTCGAGCAAGACTCAAAGAGACACAAGTTGATTTTTTGTCTGGACTTACTGGAGAGAGCATAACGTTGCTCTTGTGTTGACAAAGCAAGAAACCATTGTTGGAGGAGAGCTTTTGAACCTAGGACACTCCACTACTCTCAAAGAGGTATTTACCTTTTTACTTGTATCTACTAGTTGGTGTTGCAATTGTACGAATTGCCCGGTTGAGCGCAAAGGGGTATATATAGCGAAATACCCTGAATCCTTGTATCGACAAGATGGCTATCACTGTCCATAGTATCGGGGGAGGAGTAGAAAACCGGCAACTTCAAGAACGGACGTCCTTATCCCGATTAAAGCCGAAGGGAATATCGGTTCAAAGGGCGGCACAAGGACACACTGACCGACGCGGGTCCCAAGGGGCAGTTAGGTAGCTTCGCCTTCAATAGCCCACAGGCCTGGTTCCAAAGAGCAGGCCTGCTGTGCCATTTCCGGTCGCCTTCGAGCCAAACCCTTTTGGAGTTCGGCTCTCAGCTGCGGAACGAACTCTTTTGAGTCCGTTCCTTGTTCCCGGCGTAATGTTGTAAACTAGCCCTTCCCTACAGTCCGGTCTAGTATGATTTACTTCGCTCTCTCCGTTCACTACCATTCACTATTGTTCGCTTCCTGCAACCCCCATCCTCTTAGGACGCAGGATATGATCCCGGTTAATATTTTATTTATTGTTTTTCTTGCTCTTTTAACGTCCTCAGCTTGTACCAATTCCTTCGTAGATTAGCTGACTTTTGTGGTCCCCATGTTCTAGATGTGCTCTTTTAGCACGAGGTATTAAAAGAGTAGATATAGTGATCCCAAGAGTAGACATGTGTAATTTTCTTATTATTTATATAATGGCCTCTGCTACCATTACTTTGTTTTATTTTTTTTTCAATGTATAAGACAACTTTATTCATGTCCTATATAAACAATTAAAATATTATCCTTGTATAGTCAGTGATAATCTTTTGCATTGTATAATGCACACTCATCTTCTGAAGGACACTTTGTTGGACTACATATGTGAATCCTAAGCTAAAATTGAAATGAGTAATGACTACTTGATATAACTGGCCAAGCTGCACGTACGTTGAATAAGAAAGTTTTAAGTAATTCACATGTTGAATATGAATGATTTGTATGAACTTCTGTTGTTTATTTAATTTTAAGAAACATGTGTATGTGTTTTTTCCATATAAACATGATATGTGGATTAATTAATGTATTTTGCATTCTTTATTTGCAGATGTACCATGAAATTAAAATGTGTGCAGGGGAGAGTTTGTTAACAATCCAAAAATTGATGTATAGAGGAGGAAAAAACATGCACTGTGTTTGGTTTTGGTTCAGCCCATCCTGGAGATGGCCCAAAACAAAACTATGTTTGGCGTACCCCCAAAGCATCTTGTCTGGCTGTTTTGGGTAGTTTTTAATCCAAACTACCCCCAAAACAATAATATATTATCTAATTCAATCCACCTACAGGCAAATAAATATTATTATATACATATGCATATTTATAAAAATATATAAACGAGACATGGTTTTAGAATAGCGTTTTGTCTCCCAATATACAACAAAATACATAGAACACTTTTTTTACACTATTTAAAATTATCTCCAAATAAACCCAAACATAGGAAAATTGCATTTTACATCCCAAAACTTATATTGTTTGCAATTTTTGGTCCCATTAATTTTCGACGTAGCAATTTTAGTCCCCTAAGTCCACAAATGTTGCAATGTTAGTCCCATGGACATATTCCGTTAAAAACGTAACGGATGGCACGTGCTCCGTTAACTTAACCCATTTTTTACTAGAAGCACGTTCCGTACACGTGCTCCATCCATTAAAGTTTTAACAGAATCTGTCTATGGGGCTAAAACTGCAACATTTGTGGACATATGGGACTAAAATTGCTACGTTGAAAATTAATGGGATCAAAATCACAAAAGGTATAAGTTATGGGACGTAAAATGCAATTTTTCCCCAAACACACACCATATTTATGTTTGTTTTTCTCTCTCTATCTCCACAAAATAAAACAAAACCAAACACAAAGCATCTATTTGGAGGAGTTGACTTAGACATCATCAACTTTGAATAATTTGTATGAATTATATGGAGATGTGATAGGAGTAAAACTATTGTCCATTTTTATTATAAACTACCTGGGTACTCGCTGGAGATAGGATTGAGGTTATTACATAATGATAGAAGTGATCCTGAAATAGGGGAGATAGTGAGGGTTTATGATGGGCTAGATGTCCCTATACCTATATACGTTGAAGAAGTTTGTGATCCTCTTCTTGTATTGGCACACAAAGGCAACATCCTTTTGAACATAGTACAGGAGGCGGCATGGATGAACAAATGAACTATTGATGTCCGGTATAGACTTCACTGGCGACTATGAAAGTATTGCAACTCAATAATTCAGGAATGAAGATAATGTATGGGAAAATGAGGTGGATGAAGGTAATATTCAGAACGAGACTGAAAATGCGAGGAATGAGGGAAACATTCAGAGGGAGGAGGAGAGGAAGAAAACATTATAAGGGAGAAAGAAAATGAGAGAGTAGAAGAAAATATGGGTATAGAGTTTGAGACTTCAATAAGATTGGGAGACGATAGTCATGAACCCTCAGATAAAGGGAAAAGAATGGTCACAAAAATGCATATGGATGAAGATGACGATGAAGATTGGAGGTATGAGTTTGATGATTTCTCTAATGCTAACTATACTCAACCACAATGGGCAGATGAGGAGGACACTGATGATAAGCCTGAGTTTGATCAAAATAGCTTGGTTTATGAAGGTATCGAGACATGTTGTTAAGATGACATCTTTCTTATGAAAAATCTCAGCAAGAGGCAGTTGATGATGAAGTTAAGAAAGATGTTGAAACATAAATCCAAATGACAAACATTAGCCACGATGCCAGTGCCAAAGACTGTCATTCCAAAGATGTAGCCTAGTACAGTGATCACCCAGGATAGAAGATGAGTTGTAGAGTTTTAGATGGAAGTGATCCCATGGCTGAGGGTGACTCCCATGCTCTTAAGCACCCATGTTTTAAAATAGGCACCAAGATGAAGACGTTTGAATTAGTTGTTAGAATGAAATCCGAAAGTGGCAAGGTGTTTAGAGAGGCATTGAGAGATTATTGTGTTCGACATGGCTATGACTTGCATTTCATAAGGAATGAGAACACAAGAACGAGTTTGGTGGAACATTTTCTTGACAAGTACATCGTGGACTTAGACAAAAAGACATCCATGTGTGCTATGCTCCAGCTATGTGGCTACCCTTGTTGCCATGCACATCTTGCAGTCACCGATAGAAGAGACAAATTAGAGGACTATGTGGATCAATGCTACAAGATGGAGGTCTATCTGAAAATTTATGAACATATGATCCATGTGGTGCATGAACAGAGAGATTACGTTACGACCTCGTTTGAGCCTTTGCCACCTCCACATTTCAAAACAAAAAGGGGTAGTCCAATGAAATTCAAAAGAAAAGGTCTTGAATGAGCTTCAAAATCGTACATCAACAAGGAACAGTCTTACACGAATGTGCAGGAAATGTCTTCGAGCAGGCCACAATAAAGCGACTTGCACCAATCCAACGCATCAAAAGTCTATTTTACAAGGTAGTTAATTTATTTTCTAATTTTCCTTGAATATATATATATATATTATGTTTAGATATAAATTTATTATGTTATTATATTTTTTTTCTCAGGGTACACATACAAATGAGGTTCCATAATACGATTTTCAAGGTACACATGCTACTCGACAAAGGTAAGTTAATTTTCAATATTTGTGATAATATATTACATTATTGTGATGCATTTTATTACTTTTCTCTTGTATATTATCAGGCTGCATCTGTAGAGACTCAACCAAGTCGTGTTTCCCAACAATCTAATGTCCCCTATTCACAAATACACAATCATCTCAATATTCAAGGAAAACAATGGTATAATGCTCTCAATCTTCGCGAAAAAAGACTATGAATTTTGTTGCTATTATTGTCGGGTTGAATTTTGTTGCTTTCATCTCAATTTTGTTGTTGCGTTTCCTCTAAATTCAGCTATGTTTTTGCTCTGAATTTTGTGTTGATGCATTTATGCTTCAAATTTTGTTGTCATCTGGTTCATTTAGCTTTTAGTTACTATCAAACATGGTGTGAAAATATAAGATTACCTAAAGCAAATATTACCTACATGAGATAATTACTAGCAGAGGAGGTGTGAATTACTTTGATTAACAATCTTACTTGGACCTATATAATTAACTTTGATTAATATGGTTCGGACAATTTATATTAATCTAGTTATGACATTCTCTGTGGACATGATTACTACTTTGGATGTGATTATGATGTGATAGATTAATGAATGATATTGGTTGAGATGAATGGTTGTAGGATAATATAATATTTTGTTTACTTACTATGATATGTCGTAGGATTATTTAATTTCTTGTTTACTAGCAATTGTATTAATTTGTGATTTTAGAAGGATATGAATTAAATGATCAAAATAGTTGTAGGATAATATAATAATTTGGATCAATTTTTAGATGATTTGAATACAAGAATTAATTATTGGAGACAGACAGACCGATAAAACTACAGTAGCCACAGATACGATTCTCAATCAACAAGGTCAAAATATAATATGTGTTTATGTAGCTATTGGGCAAAAAGCATCTTTTGTGGCTCAGGTAGTAACTACTTTACAAGAAAGGGGGGCGATGGAATACACTATTGTGGTAGCCGAAACGGCGGATTCCCCTGCTACATTACAATACCTCGCTCCTTATACAGGAGCTGCTTTGGCTGAATATTTTATGTACCGTAGACAACACACTTTAATCGTTTATGCATCAAAAGGTGGTATTCAAATCATGCATTTATCCTACACTATAACAGACCCCCAAATCAAATCAAGGGCCCATGTTGTTGCAAGTAAACATGGATTTAGGGGTGATTGGACTATCAATCAAGCCCAATCATGTGTAGTAAACATGCCCTATAAAACCACGTCTGCTAGTATATTGTTAATTCAGAGAAAAATAATAGATTTAAAAAATACTATGTATGGACCTATGTAATTAATTTTGTTAAACATAATATTTTTTCTCTAAATCAAAAATAATAGAAACATGCTTTTAATTACTAGCAGACATGGTATGCTTCATGATCAGCTTTGAATTAAAAGTTAATGAACGGGTGAAAATTAATAAGGTTGACATTTTCGTTGAACTTTTTGGGCATCTTTACTTCTTGGGTATGGATTAAGTGTGGATTGACTAAAATGTGATTAAAAATATAATAAAAGCAAGTGAGATTGTTTAGTATTTTGTTTACTTGAATATTGAAAAGTAGGATTAAATCATTATTCATCTTGACTTTTGTGTATGTGAATAGTATTTTTGCATGTGTTGTCACATCATTAAAAATTTTCTGCATGTGTTGTCACATCATGACCAATTTTTGGATGTAATAAAATAAAAAACGAAGGACAAAGTGGGTCTAAAAAGAAAAAGAATGAGGACATAAAGGGAAATAGAAAATTAATCAAAAGAAGTGGACCATGGTGATAAAATAATTTGAGGGTGGAGAAGTGGATTTTAATCCTACAATTATCACCCCAACATATGGGCCTCCTTCACTAATCACGAGCTAGACTAAAAAAAAGTAAATATATTACTAATAAGGATTAGCCATGATATCTTGACTAATCCTTGCAAGTAAAGGAGGCCTTACTGGACAATTGCATTTTAATATTGATAATTGTCCTGAAAGTGTGTTGTTGTGTGGAGGTATGCACTTTCTCCCCTGTAAGTATATTTGTGTTGGTTTATAGCTTGTGGACATGTGGCCTCATGTCCTAAGTTCTTAAAAAATTCGAGTTACATGGGAGACATCTAAAGTGCCCGAAATACAGGTGTGAGTAGAATGATATCTAAATCTAGACTCCTCTATTTGTCAAACATAAGAACAAATACCACATCCCCGGATACAAAAAATTGAAGACAAGAAATAGCTCCAATTCAGGTAAAATTATACTTTTGGTATCATAGGATTAGGTTCAACACTTTTGGTCCCACGTTTCTTGGAATGATCAATTTAGTCTTAAAATTGAGAATTTTTGACACTTTTTTGATCCCGTGCTTCCTGAAATGATCAATTTAGTCCCAAAATTGAGAATTTTTGACACATTTGATCCTATTAGACGATTTTCGTAAAAAATATTAACGGCAAATGTCTCGTCGTTCGTAGGACCAAATGTGTCGAAAATTCTCAATTTTGGGACTAAATTGGTCATTTCAGGAAGTGCGTAACTAAAAGTGTCGAAAATTCCCAATTTTGGGACTAAATTGGACATTTCAGAAAGCACGGGACCAAAAGTGTTGACTCCTCAATCCTATGGACCAAAAGTGTAATTTTGCTTACAATTCAACTACAAACTCGTGTTCTTTGCTGCTAATTTTCGTTGGTTGCTAGGCTTCTTACTAACTTGATTTATGTATCATTTAGAAACAATTAACCATAGGTTGAAAAATGACATATAAAGGACCAAGAAATGATGCGCTCTTGGAAACGAAAGAACCAAGAAGCAGCCACAGGTCCAAATGGAAGCGATTGCAGCAGCCATACATCCAAGGGAAACAAATCCTACTATCCTAACTTGAAGGACAAATAAGCTAATTGTTGCTGAAGTCTTGAGATATATTAGGCACATGTCCTTAGAGACTTGGGCAAAGCAGTTTTAGGATTAAAAATTTGGGTAAATTACATCTACTTTTTATGAGGTTTGATATAATTACAAATACCCCCTCGTTATTTGAGAAATTACAAATACCCTCCTGAGGTTTGTAATTTTTAACCAAAAGCCTAAAGTTGACCATTTTGCCCTTAAATTTTTATTAAAATTGTAGAAAAATCAGTCGAGATAAATTGCATTATTGCTCCTTTGTGTAAAAAAGTTAAGAAACCTCTCCCTACGCCATAGTCCAAACAATTTTAAGAATTAAATAAAAAATAATTCAGTGCATAAGGGCATTTTGGTCAGTTTACCTATAAAAATAGATGGGAATGGGTTATCTGTTAGACAGTTACAAACCTCAGAAGGGTATTTGTAATTTCTCAAACAACGAGGGGGTATTTATAATTATGCTAAACTTCAGGGAAGGTATATGTAATTTACCCAAAAAACTTTGATTGAAAAAAACAAAAACTTTTGTTGAATCTGTCAAACATGTCATTTTGGACCTCAAATCTGAGTTTCAGGGCATTGTTTAGTGTTATTTTATCAAATTATTCTATATCTTTTTAGAAGAGGTCATTACTTAGTGTTATCTAGTGTTATTCTCTATTTTTTTTCCATGTCTTTTCTATTGCCATGAATGCAAGAAAACAGAGTCAAGTGAAACTAATAGATGTAATAATCTGTTTAGAACAGAAGGAACAATATGTATTTTGGATTTAAATCACTCTTTTGCATACCACTCATAATAACTAGTTTTTCCTTCAAATTACATTATCACAATCATCTATTATTTGTAGAGAAAAAATTAATATACAATCCTCAAACATGCTGGAGATAAAATTAAAATTAAAATCAACCTTCAAATCTAAAAGTACAGTCAATTTACATAGTACAAAGGCCAAATACTTCCACCAGAGTTGTCTTTATTCTTCTCGTTCTGTTTCTACGTCTATTCTTTCCTGGTCTACAATTTGGAAACTTAATGTTACTCCATTTTTCCTTTTTTTTTTAGCCCATGATAGTCTTCCTAACTCCAATTTCCTATATCTACGTAGAAAGATTTCGTCTTCTCAATGTAATTTATGCAATCACCCATGGGAGGATATTGTCCATACTTTCACTAATTGCCCCCGTTTTTTTTAGCTTTAATGAATTACAACTTACCTGAAATTCAAGAGTGGGGCCTTACTACCATCACTGTTACCCTACATAGCATGAGGCATAAGCTTTACAGACAACACCTTTTATCAAACACCTTGTGGGCAATATAGCCTGCTCGTAACTCTACATTTTTCCACAGCAAAATCATTAATGTCCATCATATTGGGAAAGGGAAAAATGCAATTTGCTCCCCTGTCTTAGTCAAAATGTGCAAAAAAAACCCCTGTAAAAAAAAAAGCAGTAATTTACCTCCCTGTGTTTTTAGAAATTGTGCAAAAAAACCCTCTAAATGCTGGGGTGGGATGCACGCGCTGACTGCGCGATTTTTACTTGATTTTCACTATTAAAATATTATTTTTATATTATTATTTATCTATAAATATTCAATTATATATATTGATATATATTTTATATAGTATATATATATTGATATATAATATTAATAATATAATTTTTTCCCCCTTTCTTCTTCATCTTTTTGCTCCGCCGCCGGCCATACACCTTCCCCCGTCGCTACCCATCTTTCTGCTCCCCCGTCGCCGCCAATCCGCCGCCCATCTTTATGCTACCCCCCAATTCGTTCCCGCACCCCTTCCGCCTCGCCTCCACTGCGCCTCCCCTTCCCCCACCACTCTGCCTCGCGTCGCCTCCCCTTCCCTCCACCGTGCCTCCCCCTCAACGGTTGCCGTATCCCGCTCCCTCAAACGTCGGCGACGCCTCGTCTCTCAGCGACCCCTCGTCTCCCGCCTCCCCCAGATCTGTCTTCGCTCTCGCCGCCTCCCCCTCCCCCCGCCGCCTTCGCCTTCGCTCTCGCCGCCTCCCCCCTCCCCCAGTCGCTCCCCATCGCCTCCCCCTTCTCCCCGTCGCTCCCCCTCAGCGGTTGTCGTTGTCGTCGTCGCCGTCGCCGTCGCCGCCTTACACATCTTTATATATATATATATATAATAATTAACTGTATATATATATATATTTAATTATATTATATAAAGATTATTACACATATATAATTGAAAATTTAATTTATATATTTAAATTTTTTAACCGTTAATGTAAAGTAACTAAGATCTGCACCATTGATTGACTAGTTAAATTTCGACCGTAGATTCAACAAATCGAACGGTTCAAGATAAAGTTATAAATTTAATTTTATAATTAAAATTTAAAAAAATAAAAAAAAATTCAAAAATAGCGCGTGAAACACACGAGCTCGCGTGACGGGATTTTTTGCTCAATTTCTAAAAACACAGGGGGGTAAATTGCTGCTTTTTTTTTCACAGGGGGTTTTTTGCACATTTTGACTAACACAGGGGAGCAAATTGCAATTTTTCCCTATTTGGAAATATGCTACCATTCTCACCAGGAATTATGCAGGGAAGATATCACGAAAACATAACAAAAACCTTACCTTTCTTTGTCAGTGGACTCCTCCTCCTCAGTCATACTTTAAGTTGAATATTGATGGCTCATCATTAGGTAACCCAAGCCCTGCAGGTTGTGGAGGTTTAATCAGAGATAATCAAGCTAACTTCATTCTGGCTTTCTGTGAATTTATTTTATAAACACAAATAACATGGCGGAAGCTTGGGCGCTTCGTAATGGATTATTTCTTGCTTATCAACAAGGTATAAGGTATCTGATAGTTGAATCCGATTCTAAAACCTTACTTCATCTGATTTGCAGGAAGGAACCAGTACCAACCCCCCTCATCCCTTTACTCAGGAATTTTTGGACTCTCTTAACTAAGTTCGATTATGTGAAGGCAAGCTTTTGCTACAGGGAGGGGAATCGTGCTGCTGATCATTTTGCTCATACAGCAGTCTTGGAACAAATATCGCAAACCTTTTTTGATGGAGAAAAATTGCAATTACCCCCTTGTGATATGCAAAATGTGCAAAAAAAATCCCCTATAAAAATATAAATAGCAATTTACCCCTGTAGTTTAAAAAATGGAGCAAAAAACTCCCTAAAAATGGAGCAAAAAAACCCCTGTGAGGGGGTTGTTTGCTGCATTTTGAATAACACAGGGAATAATTGCTAGTTATTTTTTCATAGGGGGGTAATTGCTCTTTTCAATTAATACAGGGGCAAATTGTATTTAACCCTTTTTTGATGTCCCATCTTTTGCTGAAGATGTTGTTTTTAGTGACCCTTTTTCTATATCCCCTAGAACTATCTCCTCCCCACACTAATGAACATGATTATGCGATGATAAATATATATTACTTTTATTTTCAAAAAAAAAAAAAAGTCCTCAGTGAGTTTAAAAAGGCCAAATTGCATAAAATTCTACTGTATTTTAAAATTTTAGTTAAGAACTCCATGTGTTTAAAGAATAGGGAAAAAAAAACTCCTGTCTTCTTAAACATAGCCACTTGCCCCTCTTTGTTGAATTCAGCTGACGACGTTAATTTTTTTGCAAATAATCGTTATATCCTTACTTATTATATATTATTTCATATTTTAATGATTTAGATCTTTTTATAGTGTATAAAAGTCATCACATCTAATCAATTCATCCATTAGATCTTAAATTATTTTTTTTTTTTATGGGAAATACGATAGATCTTACAAATTAAAGGCCTAGATTTAACAAATTTTGAAATGTATATTAAATGTATAATTATAAATTAAAGAAAATAAAACTATTATTTTATATATATATAAATTTAATAAATTAATTCCTACCCCCACCTCCTCTCCTGCCACCTACAAAGTGGGGAGACGGCGACGTCGCCCCCTGCAGAGTCGTCGTCGCCTAGATTAGAAACAAAGAGCGACGACGTTGCCATCGACCAAATTGAAAACTTACCCGAAGGACTCCAATTCCATACACTAAGATCCGAATGAGGGGTGACTGGGATTGGTATAGATAAGATTTTGTTTTTGATATGAGAAGGAAGAAGATGATCAACCAGTCTTCTTAGAGTTCCATAAGAACTTCT
The DNA here is from genome assembly GCA_034509735.1 of Sesamum alatum. Taxonomy (NCBI): domain Eukaryota; kingdom Viridiplantae; phylum Streptophyta; class Magnoliopsida; order Lamiales; family Pedaliaceae; genus Sesamum; species Sesamum alatum. Next base: position 9,248,969 of record JACGWO010000004.1, read on the forward strand.
TCGAGGTATTCTCAATACGATTCAGAATGGTAAAAGGTAATTTGAAAACGGACATATGGTATGCATCCATGGACATAAGCACATGTTTAACCAAAATACATCTTCCAGCATATGACAAAAACCGATTATACCAAGTATTAATACGAGACTCGACCTTGTCAATAATACTATAAAAATCAGCTTTCGACATACGACCCATAAAATACGATAACCCCAAGTATTTATCCCTGTTATGACTTAATGAAATATGCAAAATTTCGGCTATCTCACGACGCAGCTGCCGGAGAAAATAACACTTTTTATTTTAAAAACAAACTTTTAAACCTAATATATCAGCAAAGTCATTAAGTAACTTGAAGGACAAGCGGATCCGCCCGGGAGCGCGAGCGGAAGCGAGAAAGGCGAGAAAGTGCGTAAATTTAAATAAAATTCAAAATACGCGAATCCCAAGGGGTGTACCCTTGGGTGCTCAACCGGGCGTTCGATGTAGGATGTGTAAATATTAAAACATATATTTAAACACATAGGGCATAGATATATAAATGGAATCAATCAAAGCGTAATAAACCGTTACCTTTGATTGTTTAGCGTATGCTCCCGGCTACTAGCGTTGTTCCTTCTCCGGAATGCTCACGAAATCCAAACGTATGGATTCTCCAAAGGTGATCCACACCACACCGGAAGAAACACGCGTTCTTCTTGCTAGAAAAGAACGGGTTTAGGAAGGAATCGGTTTAAGAGAAGAACACTATGAATTAGTGTTCTCTTAAACTTACTTTGTTCTTCTTCTTGATTCAAAATCAAGTGAAGAACACAAGTGTAAGAGAGGGAGGGAGCACGAAAATTGAGAGAGAGGAGAGGATTTTTGTCTTCTCTTTTTCCTAGAAAAAGATGAATAATGAATCACTTATGCTAGGTGTTGTATATTCTAATTATATATACATAATTAATGTTGATTATTGGAATGTGTCTAGGTTCATCCAAGGATGTCTAGATTCATTCCAATCAATCACCATCAATTCTTCAATCAAGCCTACCAAAATTTATGGTATGATCAAATCATACCAAAAGGGAAGAGCTTGATTGGAGTTGATTTGTCTCTTTCCAAAAGAGACAAGTCAACATACCACCTAGCATGAAACATGGCTGATTTTTGCTTCCTCCAAGGGAGCATGTCGGCCATATTTAATCAAGGGAAGAAGTCCAACTACTTCCTATTCCAAATTAGGAATTATTTCTCCTCTCGGGTATAAACTTAACGGACCGGGTTTTATCGTAATCCAATTACGACGAACCCAATATTAAATCCAATTTAATGTCCACTTAAATTATTCCCGTTGATCTTTTAATCCAATTAAAAGATCCAACGTCTCAACATCTCAACTTTCCATATTTAATCGAAAATCTAATTTACCGATTAAATGAAAGCCCGATACAATATCGGCCCGTCCATCCAATGGACTTTCCCTTAAGTAATCCAATTACTTATTTTATCCTTCGAGATTGACTCCAAGTCGATCTCTCAACCTCCTCGGTGATTTGTGTGTGACCCTTTAGGTTCACCCTCAGCTAGACTTGGGCCCGTGTCCCACAAGGGCCCGTTACCATGGGTGGCCGTCTAGCAACGGTCCATGGCACTAGAGACTAGGTGAATTGGCGTGAACATTTAGGCGCCGATTCCGTACGGGTACGATCCTTCCGTCTACCGTCTCCCGGCCTTAGTCTAGGGTATGGAATTGGGGCGTCGGTTCCCATCCTTGACTAGGCATCTATGGTTAATACTCGAGACCACGTATGCTTCATTGCGTCGACACAGGAAACTATTCCCTGTTCGACCAACCACTGTGGCCACAGCTTCAAACAGCATGAACGTGTCTCCGAGTGCATAGGAGATACCTCTGTCACATACTGACAGGGGACGGATCCTCTTCTTGGAATCCACCGTCCTCGCTACACATTCCGACTGCACTGGACAAGGCTTATAATGATCATCTTACAGAATGATCACCTCTCGCCAGATCCAAGATACAGCCGTCCTGTGCACGTGACTGCCATGATTCCTCAAGTCTGAGGATTACTCCCGTACTATCGGAACCGGGGAATCCAATCATACCGACCAAGCCTCCAAGGCTTCCATATGATGATCCCCGCGAGTCAGTCCAGTCGGCTCGACCCCAGTCGACCAACCCATCAAGACCGTGTAGGCGTCCCACGCCTGTCGCCGATGAAACACGGCACTCATCCAATGAACACGACTCTTGATGCAAGTCTCAATAGGACTCTCGATGCCCCTGTCTCGAGGTCCTCGACTTGGAACGTTTCAGACCCAACTCTTAATCAGTTGGTTTCATGACCACCATCCAATGCGTGGCCCAACTGCACGAGTTGTTATCTATGGTCTGTGGGCTTTGTTGCGATATAAGTTAAAAAAACCGTTTTAACAAATGTAAAGTGAGCACAACAAAGTAGGTACCAATAGTGACGAACACTCACTTTATTCATCACATAATAATATTACAATTACATCGAGTTGTATAATAGGTTACAAATCGCCAAACCTATTGGCTTTCTGGTCACCTATTCTAACAATCTCGCACTTGACCTAAAGCCAATCACCCATTGACCTCGAACCTCTTATTCAGATGGTGAGTATGGGCAACTTGCGACATGGGCTTAGCAAGTGGATCCGCTATGTTTTCTGCGGAGCTGACTCGGTCCAACCGAACGTCACTCCTGCTATCCATCTCTCTAAGTAGATGGTAGCGTCTAAGAATATGCTTGGATCGTGATGAGATCTCGGTTCCTTTTGCTAGCGCTATCGCCCCGTTGTTATCATGAAAGATAATTACAGGCTTAGCAATGCTAGGTACTACATCTAACCTTTGGATGTAGCTCATCAACCAAACCACTCCTTAGCAGCTTCCGAAGCTGCTATGTATTCAGACTCTGTGGTGGAGTCCGCCGTGGTAGCCTGCTTGGAACTCTTCCAAGCAACCACGCCACCATTAAGTTTGAATACATAACCAGACTGAGACTTGGCATCATCGTCATCCGACTGGAAGCTAGCATCGCTATAGCCTTCCAGTATCAACTCTCCACTGCCGTAGATCAAAAACATGTCCTTAGTCCTTTTCAGGTACTTCAAGATAGTCTTGACTGCACTCCAGTGTGCCTCCCCGGCACACGACTGATATCGACTTGTTACGCTCAAAGCGAAAGCCACATCAGGTCTAGTGCATTGAACAACATGCTGTATGCTGCCTACGGCTGAAGCATAGGGGATGTCCAACATCCGTTTAAGCTCCTCATCAGTCTTAGGAGACTGCTTCTTGGATAACTTAATTCCATGCCTCATTGGAAGGAATCCTCGTTTTGAGTTCTCCATCTTGAATCTCTTCAAGACTTTCTCAATGTACGAGGACTGGGCCATTCCTAACATCCTTTTAGATCTATCCCTGTAGATCTTGATGCCAAGGATGTAGGATGCCTCGCCCATATCCTTCATGGAGAATTGCGTTGACAACCAAGCTTTAGTGGTACCCAACATCTTAGCATCATTCCCAATGAGCAAGATGTCATCCACGTAAAGCACCAAAAACGCAACTGAGCTCCCACTGATCTTCTTGTATACACAAGGATCGGACTCATTTTTGATGAAATCATATCCCCGTATGACTTCATCCAAACGTATGTTCCAGCTTTGGGTTTAACCCCTTTTGGTGGATCTGCTAGGGTCCAAAACCTTGTTTGTACCCATCGAGTCCATCTCGGATTTTCATGGCCTCAAGCCACTTGTCCGAATCGATGTCCGACATCGCTTCTCCGTACGTCTTTGGATCATTATCCAACTGACCGGTCAGGCCCAGAAATCCATACCTATCAGGTGCATGGGATACTCTGGCCGACCTACGGAGGACTGGAACAATATCAGTGGGAACCACTGGCTCAGATGTCACTGCCGCCTCATGGGGTACCTCACTTTGATTCCTCAAGGAGTACCTCATCGCGTCGACTATCCGATGGAAGACCTTTTTCCAAGAACACTGCGTTTCGCGAGACAAAAACCTTTTGCTCGGAGGGATCATAGAAATAATACCCCGCAGTTTCTTTCGGATAGCCGATAAACCTGCATAAACTAGATCTCGAGTCCAGTTTATCTCCCACTAATCTCTTGACATATGCGGGGCAACCCCACACTTTCAAGTATTTGTAGGAGGCAGGCTTGCCATGCCATATCTCATATGGCGTCTGGGATACCCTTTTAGATGGCGCCAAGTTCAAAACTTTGGCCGCCGTCTCAAGAGCGTATCCCCAGAAGGAAAGGGTAGTTCGGTAAAAACTCATCATGGATCAGACCATGTCCAACAAGGTCCGATTCCTCCTTTCAGACACACCGTTAAGTTGCGGTGTTCCAGGAGGGGTCCACTGAGAGAGAATCCCATTCTCTTTTAGATAATCAGTAAACTCACCACTCAAAATACTCTCCACCTCGGTCCGACCGAAGGGCTTTGATCTTTCGACCGGTTTGGTTCTCTACTTCAAGTCTGTATTCCTTAAACCTTCCAAAGGCTTCAGACTTGTACCTCATCAGGTAAACATAACCATACCGTGAGTGATCATCGGTAAAGGTTATGAAGTACGAGTACCCACCTCTAGCCTGAGTACTTAGTGGACCACAGACATCTGTATGGATCAAATCCAACAGACCACTGGCCAGCGTACTTTGTCCAACAAAGGGTTTCTTGGTCATCTTTCCCTTTAGACAGCATTCGCAGGTCGGTAGGTTGTCCAAATCGTCTATTTCTAGACTCTTTGAGTCCACCAACCTTCTTATCCTATCTTTAGGGATATGACCTAACTCGCATGCCATATCTGTGCGTTATTTATGATCATCACGTTTTCGTTTGTGTTCTGCAGTCATAATCCAATTAGACTGTTGAAGTATGTACAGACCGTTGACCAATGTACCAAGCAAATAAGAAATTACCATCTTTGATAATGAAAAAAACCGTTTTTATTGATGGTAAATTCATATCCTCCTTATCAAGGACCGAGATGGAAACAATGTTTTTAATCATGCTAGGTACATAGAAACAGTCGTTCAGTACAATCCTAACATGACTACTAATGGCTAACTCTAGTGATCCTACGGCCTCCGCAGCAACGGCCTTGCCATCGCCTAGCCTTAGGATCATCTCATCCTTGGTTAGCCTTCTGCTTCTTTGCAGTGCCTGCAAATCATTGCAGATGTGAGCACCACACCCGGTATCCAATACCCATGAAGCAGAATTAGTAATCATATTAACTTCAACCACAAACACACCTGGGTTGGAGAGGAGTTGTGGGCACTCCCTCTTCCAATGCCCTTTCCCTTGGCAATGCATGCAGACATCATTTGCCTTGGACCGCTGAGAACCACGGGCCTTTCCTTTCCCTTTGCTCGGTCCAACCGGAGCAACAGGGACGCCCGGAGCGTGAGCAGGGGCCGCAACCGTCTTCCCTTTTGCCCTTCTTCCTCTTTCCAGCGTCCGGCCCTCTTGCCATTCACCTTGGAGGTCGAAGCCTCTCCTATCAATACCGCCGGCGCCGACTTGTGGGTCGTTGCCTCATATTGGACCAGCATGTTGATCAACTCATGAATAGACTTCTCAAGTCCGTTCATGTTGTAGTTTACAACAAACGGGTCATAGGATGGAGGGAGCGACTGGAGGATCACGTCAATGTACGTGTCATTGTTAAGCCCAGCTTTAAGGTCCTCGAGTTTCTCCACTAGGGAGAGCATCTTGACCCCATGACTCTGTACAGACGCTCTTCAGCGAGCTTGGTGCCAAAGAATGCTTTTGTGGCGGCATATCTAATATGCCTATCCGGAACCGCATAAACCTCGTTCATGCGGAGCATTATGGCGGAGACGTTGTCCCAGCCTCTCATACTGCTTCTGGATGTCGTTTAGACATTGAAGCCAGTATGATACTGCGTACTTTCGGTTGTCCTCATGCCATTTCTCGAACGTCAAACGTTCTTCAGGCGTGGACCCCTCCGGTAAGTTGCTCAGTGGCGGCTCGTCCAAGACGTAGCCTTGGTTCTCGAAACCGAGGACAATCCTCAGGTTTCTCAGCCAGTCGAGTAGTTCGTTTCCGTTGAATTTGTTAGTCTCAAGAATCATGGTTAACGGGTTCTTAGACATATCTACATTAATGAAAATGTAAAGCAGAAAATTAGCAGATGATGGTAATATTATTGTTCAAGTTTGAAGACTTGGTCTTTTAGTCTTTAACCCTCCCACTATTTATACGAAAGTCCGCCACTCTCAAGCGGAGTTTCGGGAAACCATTTCCTAGTGGGCTTGGGATCCACAAGCGTAATCTCCATGCCCCGCTTTTACGATTCACATGAAGAAGACCTCGTGGGAGATATCCAATATCATTCTCATCCAATGAGATTCCCAAGATATTTTGCCCTCACCTATTCGCATGGTTCCGAGGACTCCAAAGCGAACCATGTTTACTCAGTGTTAGGCCCGACCCATCAACCAAATCATGCCTCAACACTGTCGCCCCCACGACTCGTGAGACAGGGAAACAGCGAGCGCAGTCTTTTTGTTCACAACAATAGTGCAGCTTTCCCCTAGTCCAAGTGTGCCACGACTCGTGAGACCACACTTGGGTAGTGGTAGCTTCCTCACCACATTGCTGTGGATGGAAGGCTCGAACAGACCAAAATACCATTTTGATCCAAGTCCGTTATGGGCCTAATTTAATTTGGTCCAACCAAATGAGAGTTTGTGTGTGACCGAGACCTCATCACATTATTGTGTTTTAGCATGCATAAATATCCAATATTTAAAGCGATAAATAAATACGCCGCATGCAGAAAACATAGCATACCCCTGTTAGGATGATCACAAGCCCAACCTATGCGACCCACTGAGCCCGCAGTGAGTCTATGGTCTGTCTAGGGTGGTCCTAAATTATTACAATAGTAATATACCCATTGTCATTCCAATGGGCCTTGTAGTGCACTTGTTGCACGCCTTGATGCTCCTCCTTGGGGTCTCCGACTCCAATTGCTTTGTTAAAATAGAAACCTCACCAATCCTATCTACTCTCATTACAACTGAAAGTAATACATGGTACTAAGGAAAACAAAGCCTTAACATCATGAGGCTGAAAATACGGGAGATGATAGTCCCAAAAACAAGAGGCACGCAGGCCCCACCCAAAAGAAAATAAATAAACATTCATTCATCCATACACAAGGTCTAGGGCTTTGTGATCATCCCATGTTGATTCCATCAACTCACATATAACATAATTATTCCAAATAATCATGCATAAATAACCAATGGATATTCCAAATACCCAAGTGATGTCCAACATCACAAAAGCATAAATATATAAATAATATGTAAAATTCAAATTTTAAATTTAATGGACATTTTACACAATGCATCCAATGCATGTATTAATCCCAAATTAATTAAGCAAATTTAATCCAAGGAATAATCCAATTATTCCAAAATCAAAAATGCAAAATTAACATATTTTCAGAATATTGTGCAGAAAATACAGAAATCGAATTTTCCGGAAAAAGTCGAAAAACGGCACAAAACGGCCCAGCCGTTGTGCTGGCCGGCCGCCCGCGCGCACAGGGCAGCGCGCGCGCGCGCGCAGGCAGCAAGCCTGCGCGCCCTGCGCGCGCGCGCGCTGTGCGCGCGCTGGCCCTCGGCCAGCAGCGGCCAGCTGCGCACAGCGCGCGCGCGCGCCTGTGCGCAGCGTCCGCGCGCGCTGGCCGAAGCCCAGCGCGCGCAGGCGCCCGCCTGCGCGCGGCCACTGCCGGCCCGACCAAATTTTTTTTTTTTTTTTTTTTTTGTTTTTCAAAACTGTTTCAGCACAATAAAATTAATATTATTCTGAAAAATAAGCATGCAATATTAGATCCAATCTAACAAAATTAAGCATGCCAAAAGTCCATTAAATCCAAACAATTGAATCATCATATTATTCATATATTTATGTAATCTAACATGCCAATAAAGCCGTTTAAAAGCAAGTAGATCATGCCAAACACATAGATCTATGCCCCTTACATCGAACCGGGCTCTGATACCACTTGAAGGACAAGCGGATCCGCCCGGGAGCGCGAGCGGAAGCGAGAGAGGCGAGAAAGTGCGTAAATTTAAATAAAATTCAAAATACGCGAATCCCAAGGGGTGTACCCTTGGGTGCTCAACCGGGCGTTCGATGTAGGATGTGTAAATATTAAAACATATATTTAAACACATAGGGCATAGATATATAAATGGAATCAAATCAAAGCGTAATAAACCGTTACCTTTGATTGTTTAGCGTATGCTCCCGGCTACTAGCGTTGTTCCTTCTCCGGAATGCTCACGAAATCCAAACGTATGGATTCTCCAAAGGTGATCCACACCACACCGGAAGAAACACGCGTTCTTCTTGCTAGAAAAGAACGGGTTTAGGAAGGAATCGGTTTAAGAGAAGAACACTATGAATTAGTGTTCTCTTAAACTTACTTTGTTCTTCTTCTTGATTCAAAATCAAGTGAAGAACACAAGTGTAAGAGAGGGAGGGAGCACGAAAATTGAGAGAGAGGAGAGGATTTTTGTCTTCTCTTTTTCCTAGAAAAAGATGAATAATGAATCACTTATGCTAGGTGTTGTATATTCTAATATATATACATAATTAATGTGATTATTGGAATGTGTCTAGGTTCATCCAAGGATGTCTAGATTCATTCCAATCAATCACCATCAATTCTTCAATCAAGCCTACCAAAATTTATGGTATGATCAAATCATACCAAAAGGGAAGAGCTTGATTGGAGTTGATTTGTCTCTTTCCAAAAGAGACAAGTCAACATACCACCTAGCATGAAACATGGCTGATTTTGCTTCCTCCAAGGGAGCATGTCGGCCATATTTAATTAAGGGAAGAAGTCCAACTACTTCCTATTCCAAATTAGGAATTATTTCTCCTCTCGGGTATAACTTAACGGACCGGGTTTTATCGTAATCCAATTACGACGAACCCAATATTAAATCCAATTTAATGTCCACTTAAATTATTCCAGTTGATCTTTTAATCCAATTAAAAGATCCAACGTCTCAACATCTCAACTTTCCATATTTAATCGAAAATCTAATTTACCGATTAAATGAAAGCCCGATACAATATCGGCCCGTCCATCCAATGGACTTTCCCTTAAGTAATCCAATTACTTATTTTATCCTTCGAGATTGACTCCAAGTCGATCTCTCAACCTCCTCGGTGATTTGTGTGTGACCCTTTAGGTTCACCCTCAGCTAGACTTGGGCCCGTGTCCCACAAGGGCCCGTTACCATGGGTGGCCGTCTAGCAACGGTCCATGGCACTAGAGACTAGGTGAATTGGCGTGAACATTTAGGCGCCGATTCCGTACGGGTACGATCCTTCCGTCTACCGTCTCCCGGCCTTAGTCTAGGGTATGGAATTGGGCGTCGGTTCCCATCCTTGACTAGGCATCTATGCTTAATACTCGAGACCACGTATGCTTCATTGCGTCGACACAGGAAAACTATTCCCTGTTCGACCAACCACTGTGGCCACAGCTTCAAACAGCATGAACGTGTCTCCGAGTGCATAGGAGATACCTCTGTCACATACTGACAGGGGACGGATCCTCTTCTTGGAATCCACCGTCCTCGCTACACATTCCGACTGCACTGGACAAGGCTTATAATGATCATCTTACAGAATGATCACCTCTCGCCAGATCCAAGATACAGTCGTCCTGTGCACGTGACTGCCATGATTCCTCAAGTCTGAGGATTACTCCCGTACTATCGGAACCGGGGAATCCAATCATACCGACCAAGCCTCCAAGGCTTCCATATGATGATCCCCGCGAGTCAGTCCAGTCGGCTCGACCCCAGTCGACCAACCCATCAAGACCGTGTAGGCGTCCCACGCCTGTCGCCGATGAAACACGACACTCATCCAATGAACACGACTCTTGATGCAAGTCTCAATAGGACTCTCGATGCCCTGTCTCGAGGTCCTCGACTTGGAACGTTTCAGACCCAACTCTTAATCAGTTGGTTTCATGACCACCATCCAATGCGTGGCCCAACTGCACGAGTTGTTATCTATGGTCTGTGGGCTTTGTTGCGATATAAGTTAAAAAACCGTTTTAACAAATGTAAAGTGAGCACAACAAAGTAGGTACCAATAGTGACGAACACTCACTTTATTCATCACATAATAATATTACAATTACATCGAGTTGTATAATAGGTTACAAATCGCCAAACCTATTGGCTTTCTGGTCACCTATTCTAACATAACTCACTTATATACGAAATAGATTTGTGGTTTGCTTGAACATAAATTAGGCAATCATCAGTATAACAAAGTATAGGGATTTTATTCCCATTCCTCCTAGTCATCATAGCATCTACTTTGTTATGGTTACTATCCCCTAAAATACGTTGTATAAGTAACTCAAAACATAGTGTAAATATATAGGGGGATATAGGTCCCCTTGCCGTAGGCCTCTCTGTGGGAACCACGAAGGCGAACAAACACGAACATAATATGAACATAAGAAATATAGACAATTATCCAATCAACAAACTATGGTGGGAATTCATATTTATGCAGACAAAAAACAATAAATTCCCAACTAAGTGTATCATAAGCCTTTTCAATGTCAGGTTTTAGAGCCATAAAGTATTTCTTACCTTTCTTTGATTTCATACTATGGAGCATTTCATGGGCCACAATCACATTATCAGAAATAAAACGTTTCGGCAAAAATGCATTTTGATGTGGTGAAATAATAGAATTCATAATAGTTTTTCATTCTTCCTGCCATTATATTTGAAATAATCTTGTAAATACTATTACACAAACTAATGGGTCGAAAGTTAGAAGGTAAAGAAGGATTTAGCCTTTTAGGAATAACTATAATTGAAGTGGCATTAATAAAACTAGGTAACGTACAGTTAGTAAAAAAAGCCTGAACAATATCCATGACCTCCTGTTTTACTAGATCCCAGTACGTGATAAAAAAATGTGAATTTAAACCATTAGGACCTGGAGCTTTATTAGGGCCAATCCTATAAAGCCCAACCCATATATCCTTCTCAGTAACTGGTTCTATAAGAATTTGTTTTTGGGCCTCAGTAAGGGAAGGCAATGAACCTTCAAAAGAAGAGGAGAAACTGGACTGTGCAGAGACTGAGCCCGGAGGTGAATTGATGTTTTAGAAAAACGTTTGGAAGGTCTTTGCAATATTGACAGAATCATGTATCCATTCATTATCACTGTTTTTCAATCCTTGAATAAAATTTCTCCTACGGTTGTGAGAAGCATAAGCATGAAAATACCGAGTGTTTTGATCCCCAAATTTAAACCAGTGCTCGTTAGATCTTTGGTGTCAATAAGCATTCTTTTGTAAATATAATTGTTGTAATTCAAGCATGAAGAAATTTTTCTTTAGAAATCCAATAAGGAGAACGAGAAAACAAAGGTTGAGCCTGAACATGCTCAATGAATTTTATTACTTTATTAATATTATCATCTACTTGACCAAACACTTGTCTTTTCCATATTTTGCGAATTTATCACAAGAGAATGATGATTATGAAGGACAAGTGGATCTGCCCCGGAGCGCGAGCTGAAGCGAGCGATTAATTTAAAATTGCATGAATTATCACATAATCACAAAATCTCAAGGGGTGTTCCATTGGGCGCTCAACTGGGCGTTAGATGTAGGATGTATCAATATTAAAACGCATATATTGTTCAAAGTGCATAGAAATAAAAGATAAACTACAATATCGTAAAATCGAGATTACCTTTGTAGTTTAAATATCTGCACGGCTACTAGTGTTTGTTCCTCTCCATAAATGCTCACCAAGTTCAAATGTATGAACTCTCTAGAGGTAATCCACACCACACCGGAAGAGATACACATTTTCCTTGCTAGAAGAAAATGGATCTTGGAGGATTGGGTTCAAGAAAATATAACACTATTAATTAGTGTTTTTCTTAAACTTGTTTTGTTCTTCCAAATGATCCAAGATCAAATGAAGAATAATGAGGATTTGTTAGAGAGAGAGAGAGAGGGCCGAAAATTAGAGAGAGGTGTGTAGAGTATTTTTCTTATTTTTCCTAGAAAAAGATGAATAATGAGTTCTCTTGCTTTGATGAATGTATATACTCATATATATTCAAAATTAATGTGATTATTGGAATGTGTCTAGGTTCATCCAAGGATATCTAGATACATCCCAATCAATCCCACTAATTCATCAATCAAGCATACCATCTCTTAGGCCTGGTTTACTTTGAGGGATGGGATTAAATAATGATAGATTAATGATGGATAAAATATAAGATGTGATTAAATTGTATCACTAATATTTTCAACTAAATTATCTATTTATCATGATTAATCATCTATTTACCTTAATGTAAGTAAACAAGAGATTGGGTTGGATATCCAACCCAATCCTTACAAGTAAACAAGGTCTTAAGGTATGATTTAATCATACCAAAAGAGAGAGACTTGATTGGAATTGATTTGTCCCTTACCAAAAGAGACAAGTCAATTACATCAAGGCCATGTATGGCCGATTTTGCCCCTCCAAGAGTGGTAATTTTCGGCCATACCACATAAGGGAAGAAGTCCAACTTCTTCCTATTCTAAAAGTGGAATTAACACACCTCTTGGGCCAAAATTTAATGGACTGGGTTTCACTGTAATCCAATTACAATGAACCCAAAATTAAATCCCATTTAATTTAAAGTCCACTTAAATAATCCCCATTGATCTTTTAATCCAATCTTTCGACTCTCTACATTAACTGATAAATCCCATTTACTGATTAAACAAGGGCCCGATACAATATCATCCCATCCATCCAATGGACAATCCCTTAAGTAATCCAATTACTTAATTATCCTCTGAAATTGACTCCAAGTCAATTTCTCCACCTTCTCGGTTATTTGTGTGTGACCCTTTAGGTTCGCCCTCAGCTAGACTTGGGCTAGTGTCCAACAGGGGCCCGTTACCATGGGTGGTCGTCTAGCAACGGTCCATGGCACTAGAGACTAGGTGAATGTTGGCGTGAACATTTAGGCGCCGATTCCATACGGGTACGGTCCTTCCGTCTACCATCTCCCGGACTTAGTCTAAAGTATGGAATTGGGCGTCGGTTTCCATCCTCGACTAAGCATCTACGCTTAATACTCGAGACTACGCATGCCTCATTGCATCGACACAGGAAACCATTTCCTGTTCGACCAACCACTGTGGCCACAGTTTTAGGCAGCATGAACGTGTCTCCGAGTGCATAAGAGATACCTCTGTCACATACTAACAGCAAATGGATCCTCTTCTTGGAACCCACCATCCTCGCTACACATTCTGACTCCACTGAACAAGACTTATAATGATCATCCTACAGAATGATCACCTCTCTCCAGATCTAAGATACAACCATCCTGTGTATGTAACTGCCATGGTTCCTCAAGTCTGAGGACTACTCCTGTACTATCGGAACTGGGAAAATCCAATCATATCGACCAAGCCTCCAAGGCTTCCATATGATGATCCCCGCGAGTCAGTTCAGTTGGCTCGACCCCAGTCGACCAGTCAACCAAGACCGTGTACGCGTCCCACGCCCATCACCGATGAAACACGACACTCATCCAATGAACACGACTCTTGGTGAAAGTCTCTATAGAATTCTCGATGCCCTATCTCGAGGTCCTCGACTTGGAACGTTTCAGACCCAACTCTTTATCAGTTGGTTTCATGACCACCATCCAATGCGTGGCTCAACTGCATGAGTTGTTAATCGTAGTCTGTGGGCTTTGTGGTGATATATGTAAAACACCATTTTAACATAAGGAAAATGAGCATAACAAAGAAGGTGCCAATGGTAACGAATACTCATTTCATTCATTACATAATATTACTGATGGTGGATGATTCGGAAGTAGTTGATCCAAGCACACTAACACGAAACGATGTTGCGAGACAAGTAACTTGAGAACTCTTCTCAAGAAGTATATTTCTTAAAATGGAAAAAAATTACCTTTACAAAGGATTTTGAACCCCTATTTATAGTAAATGGGGTGGGGTATAAATACTATTTTACCCTCCAACCGCCTCTAATCTAACGGTTGCAATCTAATCTTCAAGGGCACCTTGGTAATTTGGCACCACCCCGGTAACCACTAACAATAACTACCTCTAATGGCATTTCTATAAATATGTTTACAGTTGAGGGTATTTTGGTAATTTGCTACCCAAAATATTTTCTATCTCTATCAGTATCCCCCAACTTCCAAATGTATCCGGAAAATTTGGAAGTTCTGACAAATAGACTGATTTTGATGCAGCTTCCTCCTTTAGCAATTTTCTTTTGCTACGAATTCTTTTCCTCTTTGGACTCTTCTTGGCATGATATCTTCCTCCATTAGGGCTCTTTTTTATACAAATCCTTCTTTTTCTAGGACTCTTTTTCTCTTCTATATAAACCAGGTGGGATACTCTGACTTCTTTATCTTGCTTTCTTTTATCTGCCTTCTCGGTCTCCATCACTTTCCAGAAAAATATCGAAATGTATCGGTTCGGTTATATAGCTCTTCATCTCTTTTCTTGTAGTAATTTTTTGTTTTTAGTCTTCCAAAGGCCATCCCTCGTCAGTCCAGAAAAAAAAAAAAGAAACAATTACGTCAGTCTGAAAAAAAATTTAGGATGTCGGGTCCCCAAGGAAATGCTCCACAAGGTGTTGGCGGGAGTACATAGGCGCTGCCTCGACCAAAACCACGCCTCTGTAGGGGCACCATGCCTCGGCTGGATCCCGGCCGAGGGCGGCCTCTCTCGTCTCCTCCCGCTCCTCTTATCCTTCCCGATGTCGTGGACTTTGATCACGAGGTGATTGAAGCAATCCGAAATTTACCTACGTGTCCTTCAATTTCATTAAGTCCTTCTATAGGATCGAGCTCAAAAGAAACTCCCCCACTTCACCTTTAGGAAGGTCCCCAATGACTCTTACTTCTACTTCTATCCCATGAGGTGGCTGTAAATTTCTTGAGGGTGGTGCTTCCTCGAAAGGTCCCTGGAAAGAGAAATTCCTATATGTAAAAGACCTAACCTGGGGGTTGGCGGCTCCTTGGGGGGAGTCGCCCCTTGTGCCTGATCCTGTCCATGGTGTCCGTCTATCATTTATTGGGGCAGGGTTATTTGATCAACTCTTTGATGTCAAAACTTTAGTGTCTACTGGTACTTGATTTTGTCTTTTGCTGACTCTTACTTGTTTTGGAAAAAAACAATTCCCGTTATCTCACTCCTTCTTTGTTGACTTCTTGCAGGAAAGAAAGTTACTCTTCATGACGTTCATCGCTTCCGTGAAAGGGCTCCAAGGCTTCGTAATCCTCCTCCGGCCCCCTCGAGGAGGGGTGAAAGCAATCGCTGGTGTTCCCCTCCTGCTCGAGTTAGGGATCCTCCTGGTGGCCTAGGTCGGAGTGAAGGGCGTTCGTCCCCCCCTCACGGGGGCAGTGGCTCTAAATGTCCCCAGGAAGGTGAAGCTGATCCTCCACGCTATGGAGCAGGGAAATGCCTCTTTACTTATGGGACTAACAGGCAAGAAGATATTTCATCGTTCTGGGACGTTGCTGACCACGACATTGCCTATGAAAAATCGAGGGATCTCGTGAGCCCTTATGACGCAACACGCCTCGGCGCTCTTCCCAGCGGCACTCTTACTAGGCTTCTTCAGGCTGAAGCTGTTGTTTTCTCCCTTATGCTTCGTGCTTTATATTATTTCCTTTGCCTCTAAGGCGTTTATTGAGGGGTTTCCTATTTTCTCAGGTGATCAATCTTGCTGAATCCACTGAGATGTGTCTAGGCAATTATGAAAAAGAGATCTAACAACTGAAGGATGCTCTTGAGGATGCGAGAAAAGACTGAGGACGTTGCCAAGAGGAGCTTAAAGTTGCTTCAGCCGAGTAGATTAAATGGAAGGATAACTATAACCGGGAGGTTGCTTCGGGGAAAACCTTCCTGAAATCAGACGCCGGCAAGATTTATTTAGAATGCGTATGGGACAACTTCAAGGACAAGTACGTGGGCTCTGAGGAGTTCAACCAAGCTGTCCTTGGCAAGGCGAGCGAGATCTATGACCAGGTGATTAGACAATGTCGTTCCACATTGAGGAACAACGATCGCTATGGCAATGAAGACTTCTTGTTCCTTGATCCCAAGGTTCCTGGTGAGGATAGGAATGAAGATGGGGAGGACGAGGTGGCTGATGACATTCCTACCAATGAGGCCCCTGCCTCAGCCGCAGAAAAGAACCAGATTTAGGCTTAGGACTGTTTATCTTATTTTTGAATTTTTCTTTTCAAATGTTAGGACCATTTATCTTATTTCTTTGAATTTGAGTCCTTAGGATGTTTTTCCTCCCTTTAAGTTATTAGACTTTGGCTAATTCTATTTCTCCATTGCTTTGCATGTTTAAGTTATTTCCTTTTATGCTAAATATCAACATGAGGAGGCGACCCCCCTTTAGAATTAAAGTCTTCAATGTGTGAGGCAATCCCCCATTTCCAACAACACTCCAAATGTGATGGGCAATCCCCCTCTTTTAAGTAAAATTATAAATGTGAGGGGCAATCCCCCTCTTTCAAACGAAATTCTAGGTGTGAGGGGCAATCCCCCTCTTTAAACAAAGTTCTAGAAGTGAGGGGCAATCCCCTTCTTTTAAACAAAGAATTAAGGTGAGGGGAAATCCCCCTCTTTCATAAAACGCAGTACTTAACAACAGACTCATCATCGGAGAATAAAACAAGAACATTTTTATCGTCATAATTGAAGGTTACACGGTGCTTAAATGAAAAAATATACTTAAACAAAATATCTATTAAGGTTAATAACATTCCATGTGCGCTGCTTTCCGTCCATCTTTTGCAGGCGGTAAGTTCCTTTTCCTACTATCTCAATTACTTTTAGGGTCCTATCCATTTGGCATCGAGTTTCCCAATGTTTCCTGTCGCATCAGCTCTTCTTAACACTAGGTCGCCCACTTAAAAACCCCGATGTCGTACTCTGTCATTATAAGCTCTTGTCATCAACGTCTTGTAAGCTTCCATCCTAGCATTGGCGTTGCTCCTCAGTTCTTCTAGGAAGTCCAAGTCAACTCGCCTTTCATTATCATTGCTAGTCGGCTCATATTGTCGCACTCTAAATGTTTCCTCCTCTATCTCTACCAGGATGACAACCTTTATCCCGTAGACCAAACTAAACGGGGTTTGCCCCGTGCCTCGTCGTGGGGTGGTTGATATGCCCATGGGACTCCCAAGAGCTCTTCCGCCCAATTACCTTTGGCTTCTTCCAACCTCGCCTTCAAACTCTGAAGGATTATTCTATTGGTTACCTCTGCGTGTCTGCGTGCCCATTAGACTAGGGTGTTGCTACCAAGGCATAACGTTGCCTTATCTTCAGCTCTTGACACCACTGCCGAAATTTGGCCCCCTGAAACTACGTGCCATTGTCCATCACAAAAGTTCTGGGAATGCCGAAGCGGCATATGATGTTCTTCCATACGAACTTTATGACTTCCTTCTCTGTAATTCTGCTTAGTGTCTCTGCCTCTACCCACTTCGAGAAGTAGTCCACAACTATGAGTAAGTACTCTCACTGGCCTATCGCTCGGGGAGTTTCCCTACTATGTCCATTCCCCACTGATCAAAAGGGCAAGGGATGTGCAATAGTTGCATGTCCGTTGCTGGAACGTGGGTGACATTAGCATGTTTTTGGCACTTCTGACATTTCTTTACTATGCCCCCAGCATCCTCCTACATGGTTGGCCAGAAGTATCCTTACCACAGGGCCTTGCGCGCCAGCGCCCTTCCCCCAAAGTGATTGCCACAACACCCTTCATGAATCTCTCTCAGAACATACTCTGCCTTGTTCCTGTGCACACACTTGAGATACGGTTGTGAAAATCCTCTTTTATATAATTCACCTCCGATCAGTGTGAACCTGGCGGCTCTTGTTGGAATAGCCCTTGCTTCCCTAGGGTCTTGAGGCACAGCTCTGAATTTCAAATATGTTATCGTCTTTCCAACCCGGTAAGGTTCCCTTTGCTGATAAGACTTCGCCCCTGTCTATATCTATGCTAGGGCGCCCCTGGTTCAAATAACGTTATCTTTTGGCTTTTTAATGGGGCCAACGAGCTAGCCAACTTAGCGAGTTGGTCTGCTTCTTCATTACTCGCTCGCGTGACTTGTTCCAAGGTGAACTTATTTCTCACTGCTTAAATACGTGCTAGGTATTTGGCCATCTGCTCCCCCTTGGCTTCAAAATCCCCATTCACCTGCCTGACCACAAGCTGGGAATCACTATGTGCCTTTACGAACTTTGCTCCGGCCGCGAAGGCCAACTTTCCTCCCGCGATGAGTGCTTCATACTCCGACTCATTGTTAGAGGCCGGAAAGCCAAGTCTGATGGCATAACGCAGTGTGTCTCTCGGCGGGCTCTCAATCACTATTCCCGCCCTACTGCCTAGGGATGTGGACGATCCATCCACAAAGATTTTCCACCATTCCTTTTTTTGCGTGTCTTCCTCTTCTGTTAGCTCGGAAACAAAATCCGCCAAAGCTTGTGCCTTGGTTGCAGGCCTAGGTTGATATTCAATCCCGTGCTCACTCAGCTCTACTGACCACTTTACCATCCTCTCCGATGTGTTGGGATCAGCCAGCAGCCTCTTCAAGGGTTGGTTCATCAATACAACTACAAGGTGCAATTGGAAATAGGGTCTCAACTTCCTAGCTGCTATTATCAAGGCCAAAGCCATCTTCTCTATTTGAGTGTATCTTTCTTTTGGTCCCTGAAGGGCCTTGCTGGCATAATATAGGCCGGTGTTCGCGCCCCTCTTCTCTCACGAGAACTGCACTTACTACCCCTTTTGGATACTGATAATACACGAACAGGGTCTCCCCGGGTTTCGACTTCGTGAAAAGAGGTGGCGAAGTAAGATATTTCTTTAGATCCTCGAAGGCAGCCTGACACTGCTCCATCCAAGAAAAACCCTCTATCTTTCACAAAACCTTGAAGAATGAGAGTCCTCGTTCTGAGGACTTCGAGATGAAACGATTAAGGGCCGCCATCTGTCCCGTCAGTTTTTGGACTTCATTGATCGTTCTGGGAGGCTGCATCTTCATGATAGCTGCAATTTTCTCTGGGTTGGCCTCTATCCCTCTCTGAGAGACCATGAACCCTAGGAACTTCCCTTCTTGAACTCCGAAGGTGCATTTCGCGGGGTTTATCTTTATCCCAAACATCTTCAAAGTGCCAAAACACTCTGCGAGATCTTTCACATGGTCCTCCCTCCTGCGGCTCTTGACCAACATATCATCTATGTACACCTCCATATTCCTTCCTATCTGCTTCTGGAACATGCCATTGACCAACCTCTGATATGTGGCACCCGCGTTCTTCAGCCCAAAAGGCATAACCTTATAGCAATATGTCCCTTGCTCGGTAACGAAGCTTGTTTTCTCTTGATCCTCATATGCCAACCGAATTTGGTTATACCCCTGGAAGGCGTCCATGAAGCTCATCAGCTCACATCCTGAAGTTGAATCAATGATTGCGTCAATCCTTGGCAGGGAATACGAGTGTTTGGGGCAGGCTCGATTGAGGTCGGTGAAATAAATACACATCCTCCACTTTCCATTGCTCTTTGGGACCAAGACCACATTGGCCAACCACTCGGGATAGTGCACAGGTCGAATGTAGTCAACTTGAAGCAGCTTCTCGACTTCTTCTTTTATTATCTTGTTTCTCTCTATCCCAAACGCCCTTCTTTTCTGCCTCACTGGTTTTGCTTCAGGGTTTATGTTAAGCCTATGGACCATCACTTCAAGGCTTACCCCCATCACGTCCGCCATCTCCCATGCAAATACCTCAGCAGATTCTTGTAAAAAAACTAACGATGACACGCTCCAGCTGCGGGCTTAGCAATGTTCCGATCTTCACCATTTTTCGTGGATCTTCCAAGAGCTCCACCATCTTTATCTCCTCGAAGGCCTCCATTCTCTCTTCCTCAACTTTCCTTTTTTTAGCTTCCCTCCGGGACTCCTCTCCCTATCCCTCTTGGGAACTTCCTCTATGTGGCTCGCCAGGCTTCAACTCGGGCAACCCCCCTTCACTGTAACTAAGTTTTCGCCGCCCTCAATCTTTCCCTCAGGGACCACCGCTGGCTTTTTCAGTATGCTAACGTAGCACTCTCTCGCTTGCTTCCTGTCACTGACCACTTATCCTACCCCTTTCGGTGTTGGGAACTTCACTTTCATGTGATAGGTTGATATTACAGCCTGAAAGAGATTCAAACTCGGCCTCCCGAGGATTGCGTTGTAAGCAGAAGGTGCATCTACTACTAGAAATTTGACAAATTTTGTCACTCGCCTGGGGTACGTCCCTATCGACATTGGCAGCATAACTTTCCCCAACGGGCATAATTACATCTCCGCTAAAGCTGGCCAATGGTGTATTGACTGGCGTGAGTTGCAAATTTTCGATCCTCATTTGAGAGAAGGCTTTGTAGAAAAGGATGTCCACCGAGCTCCCACTATCTACTAAGATCTTCCTCACCCAGAAGTTGAATATTGAGGCAGTCACTACATCGCGTCGTTGTAGGAGGGAAGGCTTCCTTCCAAGTCTTGGTCATTAAAAACTATCTCTTTTGCGGGGTATACTCGAGGTGCCACCGTAACCTCACTATAAGCAACATCGTGGGCAGCGTGTCCTGCTGCTCTCACGGCAGCTTCCTAGCTCACCCCGAGTCTCCCCCAGCTGGCCCTCCTGAAATGACCCCAATCACACCAGCGGTTGGGAGGTTATCCTTACTTGCTTGCTCTGCTTCTACTTTAACCCCCATCTCGAGATGGGGTGTCATCTGCTTGCTTTCATTGGCAGCCTCCTGAGGGCCCTGTTTATTTTGCCCACAAATTCCTTTAAGTAACCTCTTCGGATCAACTTCTCAATTTTGTTTCTCAAGTTGTGGCACTCCTCGGTGTTGTGGCCTCGATCTATGTGGAAGTGGCAGTATTTATTAGATTTCATTCTCTGTGGGTTGTCCTTCATTGGGTAAGGCCATCTCACCAACCCTTGTTGTTTGGCCACAACGAGAACTTGAGCTCGCAGAGCATTTAATGGGGTATACCGAACCGAATCCCCGGGCAACATGGGCTTGCGTTCTCGTTTAACCCCCTCTACCCTAGGGGGAAACCTCTTCTCCTCCTCATCAGCCCTCCGCTTGAGAGGATTTGCTAGTTGCACACCTATAGTCTCTTCTATCCTTATATACTTCTCTGCTCTTAACCGCAATTCTTCCTGAGTCGAGGGAGGCTTCCCCGCAATCGAATCCTTAAACCGCCCTCTTCTCAAATTCTGTTGCATGATGCTTGCCAGAAGTTCAGAGTTCACGTGGGGGACTTCCAAAACTGCTTCTAAGAAGCGCTGCACGTACTCCCTCAAACTCTTATTCTTCCGTTGGACTATTGTAAACAAATACGAGACAATATTAGGATACCGCCTATTTATCATGAAATGGTGCAAGAAGCGCTGAAAGAGTTGTTCGAATTATTCAATGGTTCCCGGGGGTAGCTGGTTAAACCATGCTATTGCCTTCCCCGAGAGGGTAGTCCGAAATAACTTGCAGTAGGCCGCATCGCTAATGTCTAGCAAATCAACCCTTGCCATGAAACGATCAAAATGATCTTGGGGATCCCGCACTCCATTATACTCATTGAGGCTTGGGATCTTGACCCCTGGATGGATGGCTTTTGCTAGAATATGGGGGGTGAAAGGACTCCACCGCGGGGGCACCATTGCCAAGGGTCGCGCTGGGTATCCTGGAGGCCTCAAAGGATTTGGAAAACCATGTTGGGGAGGAACTCCCATCTCATGATACCCTCCTTATTGCACCGGCGGCACCTCCCCCGGGCGAGGAGGTTGAAAGTAATTATCTTCACGTCCTCCCTGCGGAGGAGGTGGGAAGTAATCCTCGTCGCCTGCACACCTGCGAGGAGGTGAGGGGAAATAATTATCCTCTGGTTGTGTAGCCCTGCTGTTGACTTCCTCCTCGTAATCACACCTTCAAAGGCGTCCCCTCGGGCCTCGGCTCGCCACCCTCGAGAGCCAAGGGAGCGTCTTGGCCTCGCAAGGGCAGTGAGGGGGTCGTGGGGGTAACAAGCGTCCGGCGATGTACTGGGCCACGACCCTCTCTGCTGCTTGGGCAGATGCGTCCTCCACCAGCTGGCGAAGGGCCTCGGGAGTTATCTGAATAACTGGGGGTGGAGGTGGAACCTCGGCGTCCTCCTGCCTCTCACTCTGCAGGTTGTGCGCTGGTGGATTCTCCGAGGCGTGGCCTTGCTCGTGTTCTTCCCCTCCTCTCTCGGGTTCATCTTGTCCCGCATTCGCACTTCTGACTCTCGAACGAGTATTCATCCTCAATGCTTAGACCAATTTCCCACAGACGGCGCCAAGCTGATGGTGGGTGATTCGGGATGTAGTTGATCCAAGCACACTAACACGAAACGACGTCGCGAGACAAGTAACTTGAGAACTCTTCTCAAGAAGTATATTTCTTAAAATGGAAAAAAGTACCTTTACAAAAGATTTTGAACCCCTATTTATAGTAAATGGGATGGGGTATAAATACTGTTTTACCCTCCAACCGTCTCTAATCTAATGGTTGCAATCTAATTTTCAAGGGCACCTTGGTAATTTGGCACCACCTCACTAACCACTAACAATAACTACCTCTAATGGCATTTATGTAAATATGTTTACACGTGAGGGTATTTTGGTAATCTCCTACCCTAATATTTTCTATCTCCATCAATTACATTACATCAAGTTATCAAATAAGTTACAAAACGCCAAACTTATTGATTTTTTGGTCATATATTCTAACAAATTAGGTGTAAAGCCAAAATCGAAACCCTAGGTTCAGTATGTTACCATGACTTCAACACAATATCTCTATAATTCGCATGTAGGGACCATGCATTTTCAATCATCGAGGACTTTTTGCCATTTTATTAAACATACATAAGTGGCCTTTTACCTTTCACAGATTTTTTTGCTGACCAAAGACAATAAATCAAAATAAGATACTTTGCCTAAATAAGAAGGGTTAAATGCATTTTGTCCCCTATTAAAGTGGGAATGTTCTGAAAATTCCACATCCAAAAAAAGATTGCCAAAAAACCCTGTCATGAAAAAGAAAAAACAAAACTACCCCCTTCGCCACTACCCTTCATTGTTGGTCATGTATTTACCCAATATATATATATATATATATATATTAGTTATAAAAAGAAACTTTCTTTTATATCTAATGTAAAAGTTATTTATGTGTTTTACGATAATTGTCCTTTATTTTTTTTAAAAATACATTTGGTGATTTTTTTCTACAAGATGAATTAATTATTTGGTGGAGGACAAAAAAGAAAATTCACCATCTTATTGGTAGTTCTCATACCAATTTTACAAACTACCAAATATGTCATCTTGCTATAACCACCCATGTTTCCACACCAACTTTTTCTTTTTTTTTCTTCCTCTACAAAAACGCAATTAAAAGTCTAAAACCTCACTCACAAACTAATACGTTAATATGTTTCTCAAGAATTTGGTCTTAATAAGAAATATGTAATTAATATGTTATTTATTTTCTTTTTTCCTTTTCTTCTATCTTCTATAGGGAGTGTTTGCGAGAGTTTTTGCTTTTAAAGAAGTGATTTTCGTAGAAAAAGTTGGAAGTTGTAGCAGAATCAAAAGTGGGTAGTGTTTGTAAAAAAAAGTGAAAAGCAGATAAAAGCTAAATTGGCAGTGTTTGGGAGAAAAGCGCTTTTAAAACACGTTTAATTGATTAAAGACCGTTTTGTCCCCATGTATTAAATAAATGCTATTTTGCCTTAATATTTGCACTTATCTCTTTGGTCAATTTGCATAAAGACATTTTGTTCACATACATAAAAAAAAAAAAAAATCAATTAGTACATCTCATATTTAATTTTTTACAAAATGATTATAATTTATATTATAAAAATATTCAATATTAATAGAAAAACTGAATATTTAGTTCAATAATGTTCCTATTATGTAATATAATTGTTCATTCATGCACAATAAATAAACCTACAATATTGACAAAATAATTATTATTTTTCATTAATCCTAACAATTTAATTTATTTTTTTCTATGTTTTAGGAATAATATCATATAATATAGAAAATAAAATAGTAAAATTTTAAAATATTAAACATGTGAAAGTATAAATTTTGTTAGTGATAGATTATTCAAATTATTTAAAATTTCTAACATCAACTTTAGATGGGCAATTTTGAAAATACATTAAAAAGGATACAATCGAATTGAAATTATTATAATGAGGGTAAAGTAGTCTAAAAAGAAGTTGAATTTATTTACAAAAAAGCCAAAGCAGCTAGAAGCACCCCCCAAGGTGCTTCCAGCTTTTGGCTTAAAAGTACTTCCCGTAGCAGTTTCAGAAGCAGAAGTTGGCATACCAAACACCTCAAAAGTGCTTTTCAGCAACCAGAAGCTGAAAAGCGCTTTTTCGAAGCGCGCGCAAACACTCTCATAGACTCATAGGCCATTGATTTTCATTTTTATACTTACAGATTGAAGATGCAAAAAGCTAAAAATATTAAGTTAGCAATAACCAAGATGTAATTATGATTCCTTTTTTTTTTTTTTTTTTTTAACTTGTAAAACCTTCTTTGGCATTAACAAAAGCTACATATTATTATTCTCCATATAGTATCAAATATCATCCTTTAATGTATTTTCATGGCCTATATGTACAATTACCCAATCAGAAAAAACATTCAAACTTTTTGTTAAGAAGACATACTTGAAGTAATTTATTTCTTGTCATTTTATTTTTATTTATAATTTACCAGTGTATCCACTCTAAACATTTCATGTAAAAGTAAACGACTTTTAATACATATTGAAGCTTGCTTTTTTAATGTTATTACTTATATGCTTCATATGTATTTGTATTTTCCTACATATTACAAACTTGCTTTTTTTAAATTGTCAAGATTTCTATCAAATAGTAAGTGAATGTATTTATTTAAATTTGTATTTGCTTTATCCAATTTATGCAACATGAAACCTCATTTTGAAATTAATTAGGAGTTATGGTATGTGATCAATGCATCCTGGTTGGTGATATATAATTTCTGTAAATACATTTTATTTTAACCTTGAAAATCCTAATAAGTATACTTATTTAATTTAAAATTCAATATTAATTACCACCATTTATTAGAGGAAAACAACATTTTCTTTTATAATAATTAGATAGATTACGCTCATCCATTAAGTGGTTTTATAAAGTAATTTCATAAAATATTTACTTAATTCTTTTGTATAATATCATTTTAGATCACACAATAAATATATGGTTTATAATCTACAAAACTTTGATCTAAAATAGATTATATATTAAAATTAACAAAAGTATGTAATTAAAACACATTGACTATTATACATTAATTTTTTTTATATTAATTTTTATTTATCTACGCATCGCGTGTGCGTTGACTGCTAATATAATATAAAATAAAAGGTAAATTACAGTCACATTTCGTGAAGTTTTTCATAATTACAATAATTCCTTGTTGTTTGAAAAATTATAAATAATCCCTCTAACGTTAACGTCCGTCTAACAATTATCCCATTACATTAGGTTTTCATCTAATTTTTGTGGTAAACTGCCCAAAATGCCCATTTGATTTATAAGTTATAATTTTAAATATCTTTTAAAATTTTCTAAAATAGTTTTATGGCCTAATATTATATATGGATTATTTATTTTACCCACTCTCATTTTTTTGTTATATTTTTTTTGAAAAAACATAAACAATTCAGCAAGGATAATGTAATACTTTTCACATCTTTGTATAGTATAGGGGCTATATAATTATTTTTTATTTTAGGGGGGGTATTTTTAATTTTTCAAACAATGAGAAATACTCTAAATTATGTCAAACTTCATTAAAGGTAGCTATTACCCTAAAATAAATATGTACTTATATGTATAAAATAATATATATATATATATATTATTTGGATATATGACTTCATTAAGTTATATCATTTATGATATAGATCTTTGATTTGTATCAAAATAATATCCAGTAGCTCATAAATAAGTTTTTCTTTTTTCTTGTTTTAGATAATAATTACATAGTCACGTTAATATCTTAATAAATTGAACAATACAGGGATATAATTACTATATTAATATAACTTAACCAATATAATAAAGGGTGAATTACAATGACCCCCCTGAGGTTTGACATATTTATTGATAACCCATGTAGTTTCAAAAATTATAAATAATCATATTTTGTAATTTTTAACCAAGTACCTAAAATGGTCTATTGTGCCATTGAATTTTCTTTTAAATTGTAGAAAAATTAGTCAAGACAAATTACATTATTGCTTATCTGTGTAAAAAAATCTAGATCCCCCTCTAAGCATTTTTGTCCAAAAAAATGTAGAAAATTTTAAAAAAATAATTCAATTTGGATAGGAGCATTATAGTCCGTTCACATATAAAAATGGATGGAAATGAGTTATTGTTAGACAATTACAAACCTTAAAGGGGTGTTTGTAAGTTTTGAAATAACTAGAGAATATCCATAATTATGTCAAACTTAAGAGGATGTCATTGTAATACACCCTATAATAAATTATAATAAACTCATATACAATAAAATACTCATACATTTTGTAGAACTGAATCTCATGACCTCAAATTTTATTCATGAAACCTCAAATTTAAACACTAAACTAAGGCACTATGGATCATAGATAATCTTTTGCGGGATTTTTTTTTTCTTTACAAGTTTTCTCGAACATTTCAACTTTCGCAAGTGTGTCAAATGCATTTAGAGGGTGTTTGGCTAAGCTTTTTTAAAACATCTTATAAGCTTCTATATCTTATAAGATGTTTTATAAGTTTATAAGATGTTGGATCTTATTTTAAAAATAAGCTCTTAAAGTGATAAAATAAGATGTTAAAACTTACAATATATTTTCACATCTTATAAGATGTTAGGGTGTTTGGCATAATAAGGTCTTTTTATTGGTAAAATAATAAAAAAGGACATGATACTATTAGAATCGAATCAATTGTTATTTTTAAAATGATTTCATAAACAATACACATTAGTTCAACTTCAAATAAAAATTTATTAGATAATTTTTTTTGCGAAAATAAAAAAATGACGGATTATGACCTAAATTTTGAATAAAAATAATATATATATATATACACATTCATGCTAGTCGAATATTAATATGAATATATATATATATTTTTCTCTTGATGCAATGACCATTTCTAATTGTATAACTTATAATGTCTTGAATTTATATTTTTTCAGTAAATATAATATCATAGCAATCTTATTTTTGTTTCGCTATAATAATTCATTATTTCATAATGAAGTATTTTCTCCTTTTCAAATGAAAAAAATAATAATAACAATAAAAAGAATTTTAAAATTTTAGAGAGAATATTTATGTGTGTGTGTGAGAGAGAGTGTGTGTGTGTGTTTTTGAATATAGAGAGTGTGTGTGTGGAGGGAGAGAGTGTGTGTGTGTTGATGTGTATGTAGAGAGAGTATGTATGTGTGGTGAATGAGGATATTTTTTTCATATAACATATTAATTTTATAGAATTTATAAGATGTTTTGAAAAAAAGTTAGAAATGTTAACTTTTCTTTTAAAAGCTTTATAAGATCCAAAACATCTTATTTGAAAATTTTATAAGCTTTTTAACAAAAATTTTGCCAAACAAAATTTTGAAGCTTATAAGCTCCAAAACATCTTATAAGATGTTTTGAGAAATTTATAAGTTTAGCCAAACACCCCCTTAATCCCAACACTTCCCGCCAACAAGCTGAACTATATGAAATCTTATAAGCTCTTTAACAAAAATTTTGCCGGACAAATTTTTGGAACTTATAAGCTCCAAAACATCTTATAATATGTTTCGAGAAATTTATAAGTTTAGCCAAACACCCCCTTAATCCCAACACTTCCCGCCAACAAGCTGAACTATATGTAATTCTGGAGCTCTGTCTCCTGTCTTTTGCCTGTACTCAGACTATAATCTTGCAACTTTATAGCCAGAGGAGCAACTAAGCTCACACAACAGCGCCTTCCGTCATGGCTATCGAATGTCTGGTCTTAGGTAACTAACTTTCCCCTTTGGAGAAATACAGTTTGAGAAATGTTTATGAACTGAAATGTTGTCTGCTTTCTGTTTGATGAATTACCTCATAGAGTGCTTTCTTTTTTCTGACAATGCATGTATGCGACAGGCGCGGGACAAGAGGTAGGGAAGAGCTGCGTGGTTGTGGCGATAAATGGGAAGAGAATCATGTTTGACTGCGGAATGCACATGGGTTATCTAGACCACCGCCGATACCCTGACTTTTCTTTGATTTCTAAGTCGCATGACTTTACCAGTTCACTCTCGTGCATAATCATCACACACTTCCACTTGGACCACATTGGAGCACTTCCATATTTTACTCAAGTTTGTGGCTACAATGGCCCCATTTACATGACGGTATATCTTGATTTACATATTCTCGTAGGAATTTTTTGTTTTTTTCTTTTTGGTTTGTCTTTAAGATTTGGCTCATTGCTAAGTTTACATTTTAATGAATCCTTTTGATAAATTTTACATACAGTATCCAACAAAAGCCCTGGCTCCACTGATGCTTGAGGATTATCGAAAAGTAATGGTTGACAGAAGAGGGGAGGAAGAGCAGTTTAGTTCGGAGCATATTGTTGAATGTATGAAGAAAGGTAGAGGACACAGTTGCCTTTTGTCCTTTCTTCAATCTCATTGCCAATTTTAGTTCTTTTTCTTTTAGCATGATTAGTTAAAGGTTGAGTTAAGAGAGCTTTATGTAGAAAACATTGTTGATTAACATCTTTCAGAAATCGATAGTGAATAGAAACCTTAATCCAAGTATTAATTACGCAGCCTTGACTTTCAACGCAGGATAATCAATCGGTTGATTCTCGGTGGTTTTAATAGTTCTTGCCACGGCCATTTTAAAACCTGCAACATATTCTAGTGTTTTGTCTATTTGTATATAATTTGGAGTTGCTTATATGTTTTCTGCAACAAAATAAAATTTAGGACACGTTTTTGGATTGAGTAGAAATTTGATGATAGAGGTTATCAATCTCGCATTCCCAAATTTGTCCTCAGAGTGGGAACACCAGCAAGGCGGTGTAAACTAGTTCAAACACAAGATAAGAGAAGTGATAAAGAGGAAATGAAACATACGAAATGAGACATCCACATTATTACAGCTTTGAACTCAACTCAAGTCCTGGGGCTGGAACTAATAGCTGTCCTGAGTGCCTGAAGCTTCCATCTTTGATGGGTTTAGGACAGTCTTACTCTGCAAGCAAGGAAGGTGTTTTAGTGAATTGAACATGTGACCCACCAGGAAGGAGCAAACTTATGATTCTATCAAGGCATGTCCTTGAACTGAATTAGCAGCTGAACCCTGACATGTTGTGTTATTTGTTTCTTTTGTAACTAGGGAAAAAGAACTTTTGTGGTGCGCTATCAAACCTTAAGTTGCATGAAATTTTTTTACAGGTGTGTAATAGATTATGAGACCTGCCACAAAGTCTTAAGTGGTAGAAGATCACAAGCTGCGGTGCAGCATGCGGTAGCCTTGATCTAGTGTTTATGTTATCCAAGACTAAATTATTGCGTATTTGCTTATGATTTTTTCAACTTTCAATATATGCTGATAATGTGAAGGAAGTTGATGGACTCCAATTGATGTACAAACAGCTTCATAACATGCTGTTGTTTTGTGCTTTGATGCTTTGAATCAGTTAGCATGAGTTGGTTGGACCTGAAATTTAGCCCATCTCCCATATATAAGGGCTTATTTTGGAGATCAATTTCTCCTGCCTCATTTGCCAGAAGGGGAGCAGATATATTATGGATTGGCTTATCCATCTTCCTTTCTATATGCCAGAGCTTATAATGACGTTCTACCTAAAACCTAAACTGAATACATAAACAATTCTGAAGTTTTTGGAGGAGGTCCCTCTTATTGATTCCCAGTTAGTTTGTGTTGACGTAGAACTTCTCCTCTCTTTTTTCTTTTTCTGGACTTCTTATCATTTCTTTAAAACAATCTTTATCTCTTAGTGTCTCCTCAAATGCAAGACTATGTTTAAGGAGTGAGCTGTAGCATGGCACAGCATGGGCCTCAAATATTCACTTATTGCATTCTTGTCGCACTGGTCTTATTTTCTTATGAAAGTTATGTTGTTAATCAGTCATTCCCATCAACTATGTCCTAAACTGTGAAGCATTAGGCTTAGGATATCAGAGCATCAAGTGCCTGAAATTGGTCTCCAGAGATGCGCTGGTTAAATGTTGTGAGCATTTCAATTGTTCTGTTATTTAATCATATATTGCTGTACTTTGACTTCTATGTTTCTGCAACACAGTCACTGCAGTGGATCTGAAGCAGACTATACAGGTTGATGAAGACCTCCAGATCCGTGCATACTATGCAGGGCATGTAAGAGTTTGAAACTTTTTCCTTCAAACATGCATATTATCCAAAGCTCTCACTTTAATAACAAACTCACACATGCTACTTCAATGGATGATCCATTCAACTTGTTGGTATAAGGATTACCATACTGAAAATGTAAACTCATCTTGCCATTTTAACAGGTCTGTCCCTTGATAATGAGCGCATCTTTTGTAAGAATTGTTTGGATGCCAAATTTGTGCCTTAACACATAATCAAATTGATCTAAAAGTCATGCAATACATGGAACAAATAGCAAAAGTATTGGAAACTGAATTGATTCAGTATTCTTTATATCTTGAGGTTCTTGCTGTATCAACTCGTAGGAGCAATGGTAGGCTGTGACTTCTACTCTTTCGTCTATCAATTTTATACTTACACTAAAAACGAACATTTTCGCATATTGGGTTTTAGTGGTGGACATAATTGCAAGTGTAAAATGGATGAGAAGGAGGCTCCTATTTATGGATCTCCAGTCCTCAAATTATTTATTACTTATGCTGGTAGACAGAAAGTCTTGACTCATGCAGAAGTAACCCTTACAAATTGTTGTTACTTCCACCAGATTTGAAGTGTATGTTTGGGACTTGTGATTTACCCGAAAAGGGCCCTGCAATTCTATCGTCCTAACATGACATCCTTGTCCTTCAAATAAGTTCTAGCAAGTGTTGTTTCTGTATCCTACATGGTTTTTTTGTGGTATTAATGGGTTCCTTAATAGAGATGGAATTGATACCATTAGTATAACTTGGTTCATATGAAGCAAGATTATCTCTTAGTATTATTGGGCATCGTCGTTCTCTCGGGAAAGTGCTAAGTTGTATACCAGATAACATGTTCTATTCAGGAATCTCTAATTATTCATGTTTATTTCTAATTACAACTTTGCACTGTTATAACGGAGCTAATCAATCTTGGAACAATCTTTGTAAAATTGTAATTTGGAAGTTTAATTTCTTATCTTTGCTGGATTCTTCTGTTTATGAAGATGATGTTCCTTGAGAAATGCCCAATCTTTAATGTGATGATATTTTAACATGCTTCTTAGGTTCTTGGGGCTGCAATGTTTTATGCCAAAGTGGGAGATGCTGCCATAGTGTATACAGGGGATTACAATATGACACCCGATAGACATCTCGGAGCAGCTCAAATTGACCGACTGCAGCTGGATCTCGTTATAACTGAGTGAGTATGATGCTGACACCCAGTAAATGAATGATAATTAGTTGTTAATTTTGTATGTACGTGGGTGAGTGGTAGGGCCTAGCTGTCTGTGGCTATCAGTTATATAAGTGGAGAGAACCCGTCTTTTTGGAGGCCATGTAAACTGTACATCACGGCCTTACAAGTTTCCTTGTATATGTTTGATGTCTCTCAGTTGCATTTCATGTTGTCTGAAAACTAGAGACCTTATTTGGAGCAAGGTCCCATGGTTTGACATTTGCATCAGCAAGGTCAGATCATATTTTACCGATGGGCCTTCTGAAAAAGAAGTTAGATGCATGTGTAAAATAGATGAAGTGAAACTGCATCATAATTACGGATTCTTATCTGTTCAGCTTCATATATCCATCTGC
Source organism: Sesamum alatum (assembly GCA_034509735.1). Classification (NCBI taxonomy): domain Eukaryota; kingdom Viridiplantae; phylum Streptophyta; class Magnoliopsida; order Lamiales; family Pedaliaceae; genus Sesamum; species Sesamum alatum. Next base: position 9,281,267 of record JACGWO010000004.1, read on the forward strand.
ATTCTTCCTTGCAAGCATATTCACAGTTGCCTGATCGATGTGTATAAGTTTTGTGTTAAAGGCATCCTCCAAATTTTGTTGGACAGGTCAACCTATGCTACAACGTACCGTGATTCAAAATATGTTCGAGAGAGGGAATTTCTGAAAGCAGTATGAATCTTCACTAAATAAACTTTTGTTTGTCTGATATGCTTATTGTTCTTGTTATTGTTTTATATCCTTATTTTTTTCGTTCCCTATGTGTAATTTAATATTGTAGGTAGAAAGTTTAATCTAACATTTGCAGTGTTCTACATTTTCTATTTAATACTCCTGAGTGGAAATGAATGATACTGAATAATTAGAACTCCACTGGTTACAATTGGTATAAGTGATGACCTCTCTCTCTCTTTCAATAAATCAAGCTTACAGGTATAGTTGTACGCTGATTTTGGATAATTCATCTCTCTTTATGGCCAAATAGCATGCCTCCTAGATATAACATTTGCCCTATATGATGCAGTATGCAGTGGACTCACATACCGTATGACCACTAACAAAAATGTTTTAGAGAGCAAGTATTGGGGGAATGTTTAACAAGTGTTTCAATGTTCTATTAGCCCTACAAACTTGTCATGCATATAAGCTTCTCATTTACTACTATTTATTTTCTAGTTTTAGAGTTAGAATGGATGAATGCACCAATGGTTATAGAGCCCTCTCTTAGCTACAAATCTATTTAGAGCTGACTCAACTCCTTGCTATATAATCTGAGTGCATGTAGGATCTCTAAGTAGGACTTGCCTCTCCTGGGGTGGGTTCGGGATGGCTAAATGAGTAGCGGAGGTAATGGATTCTTATTCGCAGACCTGCTCAGATTTCGCAACAGGTCTGTGCAAACCCACCCCAGAGGTACCCTATATAGATTACACACATACACACCTATATATACACATGTTAAGTCTCTAGGTTTTGTTCATCCACTTCAACAGATCTGAGATTGACTTCTCCATTCCTCTTTTCTTAGCATTGATCTTCACTGTTATTCTCTTGTTTATAACTTATCCACCTCTAGAGTCCGAGTTGCCTTCCTCATTCCTCAGTGCCCATCAAGTGCTACCCCCATCTCACTTGGACCAGCACCATCCCACTGTTCCACTGCCAGCTGCCCCTCCAGCTTGACATCTCTATTACCTATGCTATGTCTATTGCCAACAGCCAGTTTCTGACGTTCGTCTTTCCTCCACGCTGTTCCACTACATCATGAAGCTTTGGGAGTTTGGGTATTCCATTTTTTTGACTTGGTTCCTCCACTTCTTGTTGTAAAGATCCTTATACAAAGGATTTAAGACCTGTAGGGCTTTTGCCATATAGTGTGTATAAAATACCGTAGATACACTGTTGCTTCTAATTGTTGGTAAAATTCTGGAGAGATAAATGAATTTCATGTGTATCATTTGGGCTAGTCGGTCCAGCAGGTTTTACAGGTCAGACCCATTAGGTCTGGTGGGTACGGGGATAGATTGAGGCAGGTTCTTGGGTCTACTCAAGCCTAGTCAGGATAGGTGTCTAGTTTGGTTAAATGTACCCAATCCACCCTATTGCCATCCCTAGTAACAGTAGAAAGCTGGTGTAGAAAGTTTGTAACTCTAAATTGTTTTGACATCCTATCTGACACTGGCAATACCTGCAATTGATCAATCTTCTTTATCAAGGAGGATTATTAGCTGTACATTTGTTAAGAGTGTGATGCTTGAACAGTATGATAAGTTAATAGTTTTTTACCAACTTGAGATCCCAAAAATATGGATGTATTATGTATTTCAACTGTTGTAGGTTGAGAGTTCTAGTTGAACCAGAACACTGTAAGTAGTATGACACCAGTATCAGAAGATAGTCCTAAGGATTTGAAAATTGTATACCAATTACCTATACTTCTAAATGATGCACTGATGTTTTAATGTGCAGACTGCAATTCACAGAAGTAATTCAGGTTCATGAAAATATGAAATATGTCTCTGCACTCTGTATCAAGCTCGACTTGCTTTCATGAAAATTCTACAATGTGGATGTTTTTCAATGTTATATGTCCTGTGCCTTCCTCCTAAATCTTGCTTTCTAATTGATGTTTGTATAATTTACGGAGTGTAATATGATGTTTTTGTTTAATTTATGGAGTCTAATTGAAAATGCTACAATGTGGATGTTTTTCAATGTTACATGTAAGTGATCTTTCTTGCAGGTACACAAATGTGTTGCTGGTGGAGGAAAGGTTCTGATTCCTACATTTGCTTTGGGGAGGGCTCAGGTCTTTTCATTATTAGTTCATCCTTGATTTCGTCTTTGTTTTAGTTGACATTTATTAGCATATAAGAGGCTAATGCATTAGAGTGGGACCAGATATATAGGTAGTTCATTTATTGTAATGCATCTTAGAATCAACATATCTTGTAATGCATTCTATAGAGTTGCTTGTTTCTTCTACTCTTTTGATTGTTGCCCATGTACATTTCTCATTGGGTGACTTGGCAGGAAACCCACAATCATTTCACAATCAACTGACTGTACTGCCCATGAATAACTTTCCTTTTTAAGAGGGCACAATGTGTGTAGTTGAGAAAAAAATCGTCCTCCATGCATGTATATCTATGGAGGTGTGAAAACATATATCCCATTTTGAGTTTGATGTGTTTAAGTACCTATTTCTCCTTTTTCACTTAGATATACTGAGCTTTTCATTGGCTAACATGACTTAGATGTCTTGACATTTAGAAATTTCTAGTACACGTTTCTGACACTTCATCCTATGGAGGTGTGAAAACATATATCCCATTTTGAGTTTGATGTGTTTAAGTACCTATTTCTCCTTTTTCACTTAGATATACTGAGCTTTTCATTGGCTAACATCACTTAGATGTCTTGACATTTAGAAATTTCTAGTACACGTTTCTGACACTTCATCCTACAGGAACTCTGTATGCTGTTGGATGACTATTGGGAGAGGATGAATCTTAAAGTTCCTATATATTTCTCAGCAGGTGCACCCATCTTTGCTACTGCCTTTCTATATTACTTGAGTGGTAATAGTGGTGGCATGTCTTGATCATCTACGTTGAACTGTGATGGGAGACACTTACCTTTCTGAACTCAAGGATTTGATGCATCCACATGGGCAACAATGGGTGTGGCCATGTATAAAATCATTAATCATGCACCAAAAGCAGCACAAAATTTGAGATCTGCATCTGCTCAATTACTCTAGAGAACAGATGGTAGAATAAGCATTAGAGTCTTATTTATCATGCCTCTCTGTAGACCTGCATATATCATTGTTCAAAATACAAAAAGTCCAATCCATATAGGCAAGGCATGCATTGTAAAGAAAAGATCTAGGCATTCGTTTTGCTTTTCACTTTGTATATGTTTTCATCGCTTGACATCATGAATCTCTTCTGTACAAGCTTAACTTCAGGTAAGATGCTTTTTTCCTACAATATAAATATTTGGTTGGTATTTTGGTCTTTGTATCCCATCTACCATATAATCTTTCTTATGGTTTAAGATAAAACCTTTTTCGAGTTGGAAATATTTACAGTTAGATACACTGGATTTTCTCAATCTGCCTTTTTCTATCAATAGTAGCCACTGCTGTATAAGTATACATCTTAATGTATTGGAAAGGTAAGCTTGATATATTGTATGTGCATGAGCTTATATTGTGGAACCTATTCTTTCCAGAAAAAGACCAAAAAGAAAGTAATTTTAGATAGGCTTTTGTTATGTTCCAAAGATAATTTTCAACTTTTGCTTGATTGGAAATTCTTAACAGTTAGGATGCTTGTTCATCTCTTGTCCATTTAAGTTCTTTTCTTATTGAATTGTTGATAGTATTACTCATCTGTTTTTGTTGCTTAATTCAGGTTTGACCATACAAGCAAATATGTATTATAAAGTTCTCATCAACTGGACCAGCCAAAAGGTCAAAGATACTTATGCTACACGTAATGCATTTGACTTCAAAAACGGTATGTCCAGTACTCTGGATTTTTCAGGAGCAGAATTTTGTTGTTAAACAGTTCCAAGCAATAAAGAAAAAGAACATCAATATAATATGGCCTTGTGACCTGCTTCTTGAGTTGGCACATGCGATTATGTCTTGCATATATGCTGCCTTTTCCATCTGCTGAATGCAATTAAACTTCACCTGAAATGGATGTGAATGTTGATGCCTGAATACTTTTCCATCTATGTGCTGTTCATTTTTTGAGTTCGTAGAACAGTGGTGCTATTAAATTTCAGTTTTGCTATCAATTTGAACTCAATCGTTCTACAATCTTATATTTAAGTAATAAATAGATCAAAGTAAACTGTTGAATATTATCCACTTGTGTATCATATCTTTGTGCTATAAGTATATCAATTTTAATAAAACAGATAAACATAGGAAATTTCTACAGGTAAAATGATAACGATCGTGAATACATTTTTAAAATATGATGATGGTAGTTTAAAGTTTCATATCTTTTAATTGTGCTAAAATAAAAAGAATAATTTTTTAAACCAATTAGTAGATCTCATTTTAGACATACATATAATGCAATATCAATTAAATTAAGTAAAATTGTTCAACCATCATTGTTATTATCTTTATATTAATTCATGCAGATCACCAAATTTCAACATTAGTTTATAAGCACTAAAATAGAAATATTACACAATTATATATCTTGGTACAACTATATACTCACAAATAAGATAAAAATTATAAGTTAATTAGTTTAGAAAAGTACAAGAAATTGAAAATTGATATTGAAATATGATTATAAAATTCATATGCATTAAATTAAATAATTATTTATAAAAAGATTATAAAAATTACTAAATTGTTGATTAAGTTTATTTTCAGATAGATATTTAATAATATTAAATGAACATATCACATTTTATTATTATTATCTAAAATTAAAATATGAGATATTGATTAAATATAATTATAATATATAGTGAATTTGGAATATGAACTTGATACAATAATGAATATGTAGTAAAATATATAATAATACTTAAAAAGGAATAGAAAAAGCTCATGAGCTTTTGGACACAAACACTTTGGCTTGAGCTCAGCTTGTCAAGAATCTCAAGTTGATCCTTGCTAGCCAGCTTGGTTCATCTTGCACACCTAGACCAGAGTTATGATCAAAGTTGTCGGTCAGAATCCTAAGTCTGCACTGGCATAAGAGGTAAATGAAAGTCTTATAAGCTGCCAACTATTCCACAATGGAAGTGGGAACAGGCTATTCAATGATAAATGTCAGGAGGTAAGAGTGACAGAGTTACGGCGTCATACTTATTCAGAACCAACATATGGGAGAAAAATGGAAGATTTAATTAATCACTCATTAATTTTTCACTTTTGCGGTTTTTGTGTCATCATTTCCAGTCAATTCAACTTGCAGGTAATAGACTAATGCAAAAATTGGTCTACCTTCTAAATTTGGCATTATCACACTCCTTGCATCAGCCATCTTCATAGCATCTGCCTCATCATCTGGGCTTGGTTTAACAATTATAGTAAATGTTTGCTTTGGAAGAAACAAAGAGTTTGAAGTCTCAAATGAACATCATTCGTTTATCCCTATTATAACTTGTTATCTGCACACAGCATGTAAGTAGAGATACTGGAAGACAGATAACAGCTTCACTATGGAGCTTCTCTTCTTTCGTATATTCTGGATTTACTTTCTAATATATCGGCATATAAAATGAATATACTGAACATTTTTATGTACATGCTGATTGATGACATGTAGTAAATGTGATTTTGACATCTAGTATATACAAAATTTGATCTGCTCCTCAAGTTAGAGGTTGACATCATCTAGATATGGAAGTACCTTTCCAAGAAAGAAAACCTTTCAGCTTACTCTTGGAACTATATAGATACCAATATGTTGTCTATTATATGAACTTTTATGTTATTCATGTTTATCAACACCAAGCATTTATCTGATACTATCTCAACTCTTATATGTAAATGTTAATTAGGGCCTCATTGCAAGTAAACTAATATATAAATGTTGCAGTCCTCAGTTTTGATCGTTCCTCGATAAACGCTCCAGGAGCTTGCGTTCTTTTTGCAACTCCAGGAATGATTAGTGGTGGTTTCTCACTTGAAGTTTTTAAGCAGTGGGCTCCATGTGAAAAGAATCTTGTCACACTGCCAGGGTATGCTTAATCTTTTTTATTGTTAACTTTCTCAGATGAGTGGTGGACTTTCCATGAACTGATTCAATTGATAATAGTTAAGACTTTTTTTTTCTTGTTACAAGTCTTTTAGCATTTACTCTCTTGAAGTTTTCCCCAGTTTATACATACTAATAAATTATGGATAGAAAAATCTGAGAAGTTCAGTTTCTTGTTCACTATCATATTCTAAACAGAGTTTTAAGCTTTCTTTGGTGGAGCATGCTTCAAGTCTACTGGTTTAGAAAATTAGAATTAGTGGCATTTGGAGCTCCAACCTTGTTTGCTCAATACCGGAATGGTGAGAAAATGCTGTTGAAGTTCCATGGAGTAAACACTAACTAGGCGTTTAACTAAATTATTAGAAGTCTCTAGGAATTTGATGACAATTTTTTGAAATTGATAAAAGCATGCATACATTGACAAACTCTATTAACTTCCTCTTTGAATCATCAAAAACTATAATTAGCCAGCATTTTCTCACCATTTTTTACACTTTCAAATTAACTTGATCCTTTTCTGGGTATTTTCACCAGATATTGTGTGGCTGGAACTATAGGACACAAACTGATGTCAGCCAAGACACCAACCCAAATTAGGCTCGATGAAGATGTCCAAATTGATGTGCGATGCCAGGTTCTTATTCCTCTCTTCTTTATGCGTATTTTCGGTTAACATATTTCCTTTCTGGACTATTTTGGATAACTGTTAAATTAGACATCAAAATGTCGGCTAATCTATGAGCACTAAGTTTGCAACTTCGATTGCTTTTATTTGGAACTGAGATTTTTTTTCTTCTCGGTTTAGATATGCATGTTATGAATCTCTTGCTTTCTACATTTAAATCTTATTCATATTTTAACAGTGTCCTACCTTTTTAACTTTCCTCCAGATTCATCAGTTGTCTTTCAGTCCCCATACTGATGCCAAAGGAATCATGGATCTTGTGAAATTCCTTTCACCTAAGCATGTTATTCTTGTACATGGTGAAAAGCCTAAAATGGTTACACTTAAAGAAAAAGTTCAGTCTGAACTGGGAATTCAATGTTATCTTCCTGCAAATAATGAAACTTTGTGCATCCCGACAACTCATCATGTGAAAGCCGGTGCCTCTGATGCATTTCTCCAGAGCTGTTTGAGCCCAAACTTCAAGTTTTTGAAAACTAACTCAGATGAATCGGATGATTCCCACAAGAGAACAATACCTCTGTTGCAGGTTTGTGATGACAGAGTAGCTGAAGGGATACTAACGCTGCAGAGGAACCAGGGCCCAAAAGTTGTGAATCAAAATGAATTTATGGAAGCATTAGGAATAGAAAAACACGAAGTGAAGCTTGCTCATTGTTTCCCAGTATACATTCCCAATTCAGAAAGTGGAGATGCATCAGATTGTTTGCCTTCGTCGTCCCGCAAAGGCTCTTTGCTGCACTTGATATCTGAAAAACTTTGCAGAGAACTCCCCGATTTTGACGTACAGGACTCCCAAGAACATGTTCAAACTCGGTCGATCGTCGTCTCTTTTTGTTCAAAGGAAAAATGCCCTCACAGAACTGGTGTTAGTTTGCAGAGTGTAGATAAAAAGGATGTTCATTTTTGCTGCAGCTGGTCACTGGCAGATGAAGTGCTTGCTTGGAGAGTTATTTCAATCATAAAGAATTTGGAGTTGAACATTTGAAGCTATAGCGCACACCTAGTACTAATCTTTGGTCGATTCCTCTGGAAAATTTCCAAGTCATTCTCTTTAAGGTGAGGTTGTTCTTGTTTGATTCGGTTGATGACTGTTTATATCAAATCTCAGAAATAAGGTTCTCCAGTTCCTTTATCTTTTGCGCAGGATAACATGACGATCAAGTTGTTCAGGTGGTCGTTCTGGTTGATGGAATATTAGCAATACTGGAGGAAGTGGATGCTTTGGAGAAGCTGGAGGTTGAGACAGTTGAAGGGAATAATGATACTCACTTCCCTTATGAAGTTGGGTGATTTCAGCTGTGAAAATGTAAAATTGTTAGAAGTCGTTATAGCACTTTTCTTAGTAAAACGCTGCAGGTGTTTATTATTTTTCCCATTGGTCCATGTGTAGTGCCACATCAGCTGGTGGTTACTCAGTTAGTTAGGATAGAGGCGGGAAAGTTGGTCTATTTCAATGGTTGCATCTCATTCAAGATCAATTAATTCAATCAGAAAATGTAATCTGAAAACAGGGCTTTCTCCTTTACTTTTTGCGTTCATTTTGTTGCTTTTCTCCATGGCATCAGAGCCTTCATTTGAAGGTCTCTGTATACCACACACACTACATGAGTTGTTTTGTGCTATGGCGATCGAGCGATTTGAAAATCTGGTGGAACGACTTCGTGAAATAAATCTCAGAATTGGTATGATCCTTCACAGATGCAATCATCAGATCATTTTGTTTTCATGTTTATATCTTCACCGCTTGATGGTGATAATTACCTCGTATGTAGTAAAGCAATTAAATTTGGTCTAGGAGCGAAGATGACGTTGAGCTTCATCGACGCCAAATCTATTTGATCGATGATGATTTAGGTGACTTGAATTAGTGAATACGAAATGATCCCATGGTGACAACGTGGATCCTGAACTCCGTCTCCAAGGAGATAGTTAATGCCTTCATCTATGTCACTTCAGCAAGGCATCTCTGGTTGGAATTTGAAGCGGGGTGTGGTAAGAGCAATTGACCAATGGTAAACAGTCCACAATAACAAATAGCTGTGTCATCACAGGGTCTGTTTGTGACAGCTTATTTCACAAAAATTAAGATGCTATGAGATGGACTTGTTTGTTTAGAGCCATTGCCTACGTGTGTTTATATGTGACAGCTTATTTCACAAAAATTAAGATGCTATGAGATGGACTTGTTTGTTTAGAGTCATTGCCTACGTGTGTTTATACTGCACACAAATCCATTGTGGATCGGAATGCTTCACATCAGTTCACGTGGCTCCTCATGGGCCTAAATAATGTAAATGAACATGTTAAGAGTCAGATCTTACTGTTGGAACCAAGACCTCATGTTACCAAGGCTTTTTCCATGGTTCTCAAGGTGGAGAAACAACTACCGGTGTAGATCAATCTTCTTGATTCATTTAAGAACAGTGCCTTCCAGTTACAGTTTAAAGGAAATACAAAGGATTTATCATAGAAAGTTCCTTTGAGGAGAAAAGGATTTGTAGATAAGAAATCTTTGTTTTGTGAGCATTGCAAGAAGCCAAGACATTCAAAGGAAATGTACTTCAAGCTCCACGAAACACCTGATTGGGTTCAAAGAGCTCACTAAGAAGAAGAAGAAGGATGTAGGTGAAAGTAAAGGTTTCACTGCAACAATTGGAGATAGCATCACTGGTCATATTCAACAAATGCAGTTAGCTCCAGTGCAAGGAATACTCTTGCAGATGTGCTGAGATCTGAGACCAGAAAGGCGCTGAGGAAGGAGTCCATACCTTTGGACACCATGAGTATTACGTATGCATAGATGGAGGAATTTGCTGCAGATGACTTCGCAAGTAAAATTCACAGCTCTTGTATTACTAGTAAAATAATGTGCGTTGCTCGTGATGATAATTCTTATTTTTTTAATAATGTATAAATAAGTAGAAGATTTTAATGAGAAACTTTGATATCCAAACTTGATTATTAAAAATGAACTCCAATTCAATATTTATACATTTGGCTCTTTAAATCGACGGTGAAGATTAATCTTAACGGTATGATGATAAGCTTGCAAAACCTCTTTCGAAAATGGTTTTAAATACTATAGAGGCTTCTAGACTTAGACATAAAACTTTTTTAAAACTTCTCTCAACTTTTATATTTTTCTAAAAACTTTGCGTCCACAAACTCCCGTATTTATATAAAATATTCTAAACTTTTTTAATATTCTTAATTTCATGTTGCATTTATAGTGCTTTTAATATTAATTCCTATTCCGTTGTAGACCCATTAAAATGGTTGTTTTGAAAGTTGTTCATATATATCTTATCGGTTCAAAATGTTTAAAATTTAAAAACATTGAGCAATGTACATAAGAGAGTGAGAGGGAGATGACATACATATTCAATTCCCCCGGCTATAAAATTAATTATTCATGATAATAAGAATTCTTAGAAAATTTGTGTATGTATATTTTACCTTTTACTAAACTTGCTTTGCTTTAGAAAAATTACATTGATATTTAGCATGATTTCTACAATATATATATATATATATATATATATATTATCAAGGAATATAATATATAAAAGAAGTATTTTGATTTTGTCCCACAAATCAACATAATAATAATACTGCGATAAATATTATTTAACTTTAGATTATTTTAAAGTTTAAATCATAAAATTAATTTGAAAAAAAATCCGCCATATCTTTTGCATATCCAAATACATCTCATGTAGAAAATTATGAATACTTGTTCATAAAATTTCGTTTAATATATATATATATATATATATATATATATTATTTTAACTTGCATCTAATAATTCATTGTTCAACCAACCTTGTTTTCAATTGAATTCTAGTATGAAAACAATTCTTCCATAGAACAATAAACATACAAAGTTTACCTTAACAAAAATTTTAGTAGATATACAAATTCATATTTTGCCAAGTTGATTGTTCAGGACTTTTGAAATATTACGTAAAAGGATATATCTTTATATAGAGTTTGAATTTTTTAGTATTTTCATTTTTCTTGATCTCATTTTTATTTTTAATAATATAGATAACATAAATAAGTTTGTAAATATTGAAATAATAAAACCGGTGAGAATCATTGAATAATTATGTATTCCTCCATTAAATTGTACATTTTATTATAATTTTATATTTTCTTTAATGCATGTAAAATATTATTTATAACTTTAGCTAATTTTTGTCTCATGATTGATTCTTTTTCCCATTCCAATTTTTTGGAGTGTTCAGTGCATGTATATACTCACATTGAGTAATCACTTTTTAAAAAATTTCTAAACTATTTTTTTAGTGAATTTTAATAGTTTTTACTTTTTATTTTGATATTTTAGTCATTTAAGTTATTAATTTAGTATGAAATTATACTCAACATAATTATTATTCTACTCAATAAATTATACATTGTATAATCGTAATTATCTATTGGAGTGTGTAGAAAGTGCAAATTGTTCTGGAAAACGAACGAATCCATGAGAGGAAGCTTCAAGAGAAAAACCCTTTTTCTGTATTGAACGAAGAAGAAGACTCTGGAACTGAATTTTGTAAAATCTGTTTTTCCACTTTTAGCGCCGTAGTCCTTTCTACCTCCTGTCCTTACTTGCATCGCAGTAGTATCAGTACTTTCTGCCCCTTCCAAATTGACCTCTCTTTGTTTCTCCACCCTAAGTACCATGGAGTAAGCCTTGTTCACTGAGGGTGTTGGATCCATGACCAACAATTGATCTCGCATATGATCAAAAGTCTCACTCAATCCCACAAGAAATTGTATCAATCTTGTAAAAATAGCTTGATCAGCAATTGTTTTAGAAACTCCACAGGTACATCCCCCACATGTGCACTGTGGAGTAGGCATTAACTCGTCCAACTCATCCCAAATTGTGCGCAATCGTGAGAAATAATCCACAACAGACATTGTACCTTGAATCGAGGAGGCGATTGCTCGTTGCAGCTGATATAGCACTGGTCCGCTGCATTGTCCATATCTCTCTTCCAGTTCCAGCCACAATGTTCTAGCTGACTTCGCATACTGAAAACCTCCTGCAATTTCTTTCGAAAATACAGTTCAAAATCCACTGCGTCACCATACTGTCGACTCGAATCCATTGTTCAAAGAAAGGATCTGTCGGTGTTGGCTTCAAACATGTACCATCAACAAAGCCTATCTTCATTTTTGCGCGTAGAGCTCGTTTGATTGCAAAGCTCCAGGTAAGGTAGTTGTTCTTGGTAAGAAACGTACTCACAATCACCATTCCCGGGTGATCCGACCCGTGCAGCTGCAGCGCCTCAGGGATTTGAAGTCTACGTCCTTCACACATCTCGGTTGCTTCCGCCATGTCCACAACCCAACAGAAAACAATGGTAGGTTTCAGGAGTTATTTCGGTACACAGAGACCTTCAATTGAAGGCTCTGATACCATGTAGAAAGTGCAAATTGTTCTGGAAAACGAACGAATCCATGAGAGGAAGCTTCAAGAGAAAAACCCTTTTTCTGTATTGAACGAAGAAGAAGACTCTGGAACTGAATTTTGTAAAATCTGTTTTTCCACTTTTAGCGCCGTAGTCCTTTCTACCTCCTGTCCTTACTTGCATCGCAGTAGTATCAGTACTTTCTGCCCCTTCCAAATTGACCTCTCTTTGTTTCTCCACCCTAAGTACCATGGAGTAAGCCTTGTTCACTGAGGGTGTTGGATCCATGACCAACAATTGATCTCGCATATGATCAAAAGTCTCACTCAATCCCATAAGAAATTGTATCAATCTTGTAAAAATAGCTTGATCAGCAATTGTTTTAGAAACTCCACAGGTACATCCCCCACATGTGCACTGTGGAGTAGGCATTAACTCGTCCAACTCATCTCAAATTGTGCGCAATCGTGAGAAATAGTCCACAACAGACATTGTACCTTGAATCGAGGAGGCGATTGCTCGTTGCAGCTGATATAGCACTGGTCCGCTGCATTGTCCATATCTCTCTTCAGAGTGCTTTTTAATTGCATTACTTTTAGTTCAAATTATTAGATCATCACATTTAGTTATCAACTTATTTATTTGGCCTACGAATAATTGAAAAAATTAGAGCAATTGAATAGTTATTAATCCCACGTGAACTCAATTGTACACTATTAGTTTTTGTTCTTTTATGTGTTTTATTTATTTTTTATCATTACATGTAAAATAGATTTTGTACAAAATATGATCAATGTTAATATACCAATTTAATATTTTAATGACTTCTTGTATGCACATATTTTTTGTCTTTTAAAAAAAAAAAAGGTTAAGGATTATAAATAGTGATACTCAAACTCTTATAATAGTGTATACAGATGTGCTTATATATAAACATAGACAATATAAATAAAAAATTTAGGTTTAGATTAGTAACCATGAGATGTACTTAGAACATTAATTATATGAACTTAGTAATTTGGGAATTGAATTTAAACTTCAATGAACTTTTTTTAATAACTTTGCTACAAAATTGTCTAAGTTCAATATTTTTAATTAATATTTTTATTAATTCAATATATTATCAAGATTAAGTTAGATAATAATAATATTAGTTTACATAAATATCACTAAAATTAATATAATTATAAGAATATTTTTTGTCAAACCAATCAAATCAAAGAAATCTTTTAACCCATTCATACTTTTATAATAGAATAGATAAACTTTGGTTCAAGAATTGTAGACACTGGTGCCACACAACATGTATGTGCTGATTTGAAACGCTTCACAAACTATCATAATCCACAAAATCACACCACTGTCCACCTACCTGATGGCTCCATGCAGCCTATAGCCAATATTGGTTTAGTGAAATTTTCAGATTGCATAACACTCAACCATGTCTTACATATTCCTACATCCTCTATGAACCTCCTTTCAGTTAGTTAGCTATGTGAGTCCTTATCTATTAGTTTGAATTCATGCATAGTTGTTGTGTCTTGCAGGACAATAGGATTAAAATAAGATTGGCAATAGGCAGGCTTACAGGGAGACTGTACTACCTTGATTCCTCTTCCTTTATCTGTTGGAAACTCTGTTAAGCCTTGTATTCCTCTTCCAGTGAGGAAATAGCATTTTTCATCCCATAAGTTAGGGTCTTTCCACTTTTGGTCCCATTGGATACGGGATTCTCACTTTTGGTCCTGTAACTTTCTAAAAGTAGCACTTTCTATCTCATGACACTTTCAGTTAGATATTTAACGGAAAGTGCCACGTGGCTGTTAAGTGCATGGGACCAAAAGTATTACTTTTTGAAAGTTATGGGAGCAAAAGTGAAAATTTCATAACATATGGGACCAAAAATGAGAATCCCATAACATATGGGACTAAAAGTGTAAAGGCTCTAATGGTCACCTGCTAAGCACGTGGTGTTTTTCGTTAAAAAAATTAACAGAAAGGTGGCATGTGACCAAAAATACTACGTTTTGAAAGTTACGGGACTAAAAATGAGAATCCCGTAATCAATGAAAATCAAAAGTAGAAAGGCTCTAAATTACAGGACGAAAAGTGTTATTTCTCCTCTTTCAGTAATTCTACATTCTAACTCTAAGTCTGTTGATGGCTGTAATAACTCTCTCTAGCATAAGAGACTTGGACACTCTTCTTTCCAAGTAATAAGACATTCCTTAAATCAATCTCAAACAATGTAAAACTGATTCATTGCCCTGTGATGTCTGCCATTTGGCTAAACAACATCGATTTCCTGTTAGTGAACACATGCTGATTCTATATTTGATTTGATTCATGTTTTGTCTTGGGGCCGTACAAGCAGCCAACAAAATCCGGTTGCTTTTATTTCTTGCCCATTGTAGACCACCACAACCGATCTACGTGCACTTATCTCCTAAAGTTCAAATCTCAAGCCATACACTCACTTCAAACCTTCTTAACTATGCTCAATGCCCAACTCAACGTAAAAGTTAAGACTGTACGTACCGATAATGGAGCGGGAAAATTATTTTTTTCGTTTGGTAAGTTTATTTAATATTAGATATAGTTCTGTAACTATGTCCTTTATTTATTTAGTCCTGTAAGTTATAAAATTGATGATATTTAATTTGATTTAGGGTTTTTAATAAACTTTTCGGCATTTTTAGCCGGAATTGGCCACGTGTATACCGAAATTTCCAATTCGGTGAGGAAGTGATGAGGTGTTGGTAATGTGGCTCACACATGAGTGATTAAAAATTGTTGTTGCTCATGGGATTCAAATTTGAATCTCTCAAAATAAAAATTTCTATAATTACCAGTTGAACTATTACTAAAGTATGTATATTTTGCTCAGCCATCTTTTATAATCTATAAATCTGGAAATACTTTAATATGAAATTGATATTAATATTACTAAAATTATAATAAAGCTAAAAGTAAAATAAAGGTATTTAATGATATAGTTTATTTTGTTATTAAAAAAGAATATAATTAGTATTGATATTTATCTTTACAATAGAATATATATATTAAAAACAAATTATATATTTATTTTTATATTTTAATTTATGTATTTTTTTACATAATACTAGCTTATATATAAATTTTTTTATATATAATATTTTATTACTACATTAAAATTAATATCTAAGCAGTTTTAAGTGTATCAATCATAACATGTTTATTAATTTAATAGAAAATTATAAATCTTTCAAAATATATAATACATAACAATAAATTTTAAAAATAAGAAATAATTATGAAAAATTATATAAATTAGCATATGAAAATTAATATATAATTTTTTTAATATATATAATATCAATACTAATTATATTCTTCTTGAATAACAAAATAAACTATATCACTAAATATCAATATTTTTAGGTATACTTTTACCACAAGTTTTAGTAAAGTTAATATCAAGTTTATATTAAAGTATTTCCACATATATAGCTCAGAGAGGATGGTTGAGTAAGGAGTATATAAATTGATTATAGCTCAATTGGCAAAAGGTACATTTTTTATTTTGAGAGACTCAAGTTAAAATTCTGTGAGCAAACAAAAAAATTTAATCGTTTATGTGTGTGCCACATCACCACTACACCATCAATTCCTTGCCCACTTGGAAATTTCGGTGTACACGTGGCAAATTCCAGCGAAAAATACCAAAAAATTTATTAAAAATCCTAAATCGGACTAAAGATCATCAATTTTATAACTTATTGGACTAAATAAATAAAGGACATAGTTACAGGACTAAATCTAATATTAAGTAAACTTACTGAACGAAAAAAGTAATTTTCTCTAATGGAGTAGAATTTCTCGAAACTCATTGTCAATCTATGTTCAAGGAGTTAGGTATCATTCACCACAATGCAATGCTCTACACTCCCCGATAAAATGGCATTGTTGAGCACAAACATAAACATCTACTATTTGTTGCTTGAGCTTTGATGTTTCAACCATCTCTTCCTAAATATTTTTGGGAAGACTGCATTCTGACCGCCACATACGTTATCAACAGAACTCCTACACAGCTTCTCAATTGGTCTACACCCTACAAGATTCTACATAACAAGCCCCCTACATATGCACACCTTAAGGTTTTTTGTTGCCTTTGCTATGTCACTAATACCACTCCAGATAAATCTAAGTTTGAACCTAGAGCTTCTAAGTGTGTTTGTTGGGTATGCAGCTGGCAAAAAAGGGTTCAAACTATATGATTGTAATTCACATTCTTATTTGATCTCTAGAAATGTGTTATTTTATGAGAGACATCTTTCCTTTCTCTAGTTAGTCCTCTAAGGCCTCTGGCCGCCCACTTCCTTTAATCAATGTGACTGATGATACAGCTCCTACCTCCACTTTTAATCCATGCACATCTACTGAGCCACCTTTATCTTCTGGTCATGATCCTACTTCCACTATTGCACCAGCCATATCTCCCGAGCCTACCGTATCTACTGAACTCAAACCTTCCATATCCTTACCATCCATTCCTTCCACATCTCATTCCCCTCAAAACCCTAATGCACAACCCTTGAGGAGGTCTCAGAGAGCTACTTCTAAACGTACTTGGTTACATGATTTCGTTTGCCATACTAACAACTGTTCTCCTTTATATACTGTGAAGTGTATTTCTTCAGCATGCACCTGCTTTGTAACATCTTTGTCCACATTGCAGGAATGAAAGACTTATAGGCAAGTTGCTAGGAGTGGGTGAAAGCTATGAAGCAAGAGATTGCAAGCTTTGAAAAGAACAAGATGTGGGAGATCACTTATCTTCCTGTTGCAGCTATTGTTTGTGAATGGTTTTACAAGTTAAAATTAAAGGACGATGGCTCTCTAGACGGGTGCAAGGAAAGGCTAATTGCCAAGGGCTATAGCCAACTTAAAAGAGTGGATTATGTGGAGAGTTTCTCACCGGTTGCTAAAGCGGTTACAGTAAGATTGCTACTAGCCGTAGCCACTGTCAAGGATTGGGCTCAACAATAGTTGGACATAAATAATGCATTTCTTCACGGCTACCTGGATTAGAAATTTATATGGACCCTCCGGCTGGGTATCTTGTTCCTCCAGTCTGTCGACTGGGAGATCCTTATATGGTTTAAAACAGGCGTCTCGCCAGTGGAATCAGGAACTCCTCCAAACTGGAATCTTTTGGGTTTTTTTCAACCTGGCCATCATCATTGCCTCTTCACGAAAGGATCTGGTGATACTTTTTTGGCATTGCTTGTTTATGCAGATGACGTACTTCTCACAGGCCCTTCCTTGCCACTAACCACATAAGTCAAGGTGTTTCTTGATTAGCTCTTCACATCAAGGATTTGGGAGCAATAGATACTTTCTCGGTTTATAGATTGCACGGTCCACGATTGGGACTTCTCTTACTCAGGAAAAGTACATCACGACATTATTTGTGACACAGGTTTACATGATCCCAAGTGTGCCACCACTTCTTTACCACAAGGCCTTAAACTTGCTGCAGGTTGTGGGGCTTTGCTGCCAGATCCAAAGTCGTATCGACGCCTTGTCAGGCGCCTTTTGTATCTCGGTTTCACTCGGTCGGATCTTTCCCATAGTGTGCAGCAACTAAGTCAATTTTTGCAGCATCTATGTGGTACTCATTTGGCAGCCGCTTTGCCTGTAGTGAAGTATTTGAAGGGTACTTCTCATACTGGTTTATTCCTTCCTTCGTCTAATGACTTGCACCTTCGAGCTTATTGCGCTGTGGAGTGGGTAACTTCGTGCCAACTCGGTGTTCCATGAACGAACCAAAACCTTGATATTGACTGCCACGTTGTTCGTAATCAATACAAGTCCGGTTTCATTTCTCCTTCCTTTGTTTAGCAAGGACCAATTGGCCGACATCTTCACCATGAATCTCTATGGCCCTCCATTTGTGCATCTCTTCTCCAAGATGGCCTTGTTCTCCACCACTCCAAGTCCATCTTGTGGGGAGCCGATGGAATATTAGCAATGCTGGAGGAAGAGGATGCTTTGGAGAAGTCGGAGGTTGGAACAGTTGAAGGCAATAATGATACTAACTTCCCTTATGACGCTGGGTGATTTCAGTTGTGAAAACGTAAAGTTGTTAGAAGTCGTTATAGTGCTTTTGTTATAAAGTGCTGCAGGTGTTTATTATTTTCCTATTGGTCCATGTGTAGTGCCACGTCAGCTGGTGGTTACTCAATTAGTCAGGATACAAGCGGGAAACCTGGTCTATTTAAATGGCGGGTTTAAAGCAAATTATCCCCTGTGAAAGAAAAAAAACAAAAACCAAATTACCTCCTGGTGTTTGTGAAAATAGACCAATTGACCCCCCCCCCCCCTCAAACGTTTCGTGTAGTGCACGCGCCTTTACTTGATTTTTTTTAATTTTATATTTACAACATTATTTGAGAACCGTTGGATCTAATTTAAATCTAAGGTCTAAATTTAACTAGTAGATCAATGGCTTGCATCTTACTTAATTCAAATCAACAGTCTAGATTTAAATTTGTAAATTTACGAAATACGTATTTATAAAAATATTAATTTACAATATATTATATGTAATATATTTATATATTAATTACAGTTAAATATATAAATATATACAGAGAGAGATATGTGTGCGGGGTCTGCTCCATCCTAGTCGCCAGATGGTTCCGTGGGCATGTTTGCTGTGGGGGAGCTTTAAAATTCCTAGAAACAATTTCATCCGTTGGCTTGCCATCCGAGAGCAACTCCCTACATTGGACCAGTCGTAATTTAACCACTTGTAAACCTTCTGTTGCTTACGTGATCACCCTATACTCAAAACTCACTCGCCTCTATTCTTCGAGTGTTCCTTCTCAGCAAGGTGTGTGGCTAAGCTGAAAGTTGCTGTGCGGTTTATTTGGTCGGCGGGACAGTGGAGTCGGGGTGTGGCTTGGGCACGACGGCGTTGGCGTGGAATTCATCTACTTAACATGGCACATAGGGCCCCTCTTGTGTCGCTCGTGTGTGGCAAGAGAGAGCAAGCGAATCTTCGCAAATCAGAGAGGCACTTCGGATGACGTTGTCCGGTTAGTTTTAGAACAAATTTGGCTTCGAATTATTAGTAGCAATATGAAGCCCCCTCTGCAAGCTTCTGTTTTGTATAGGCTCTGGAACATTGCCTGGTGATGAACCAGTCTTGGTTGTTGAACATTTGTACAGTTCTCCTTTACACATATATGAAATTTACATTATACTACAAAAAAATACGGGAATTGGAATGGATATAATCGATTGTTCCAAATAGGAACAGTAAGTGGAATTATTGTGGAACGGGAAACCGTTGATGACGTCACTTTCGAGTTAATGGTAGTGCAAACGTATAGGAACGGTACGACCGTTTCTATTTGTGTGCAACATATGTGTGCCAATATGTAAATCGATTACCGTTCCTAAAAGGGACCCGATATATTTTGGTACTCCATTTGGAATACATGTGTGAAAGTTGGAACAGCTACTCGACCGGGAACACTGACCATTCCTCTATGTGTTCCAAACCCCGGATCTATTTGGACCGGTTGCTTGACCGTTCCAATATGTAGTGCTAAATGAGACCCTTTTACGCCATGAGCAAAAATGTATGCAATGAGCATTCCAAATTGTGGGTATAGAGGAAATACAGTGTTGTTACAATTACCGTTCCCAATTGTGATCCAATTAGGAACGGTCATATTGTGTGTGGCTAATACCGTTCCTAATATGCCATAACGGCTATATTACAACGGTAATATTACCGTTTCTATATCCGTGCTTGAGACCGTTCCTAAACCTGGATCAATGGCTATATTTCAATGGCTAGTTGTGTGTTCCAAATAATATTCCAAGCTCGTTCCAATATTTTTCTGTATATATGTCCCCCTTATTTCTCATTGTTCTTATAATTACTCTCCAACTCATTTTGTTGTAACTCCCCCTGTTGATTCTTTATATGAAAAATCTAACATATCAATTATTTGCACGAATTTTGCATTGATATTGATAGGTATTTTTTGCTCAAGTAAGAAGTTGAAATTCTATAATGGTTAGTGATATATATATATACATATAATATATTCTCGTCATTTAATTACGTACTGTTGTGAATTAGGACCAATCATGTTAAGACAGTTTAGGAAATGGATGTATGATCGAGACGTCCTAGGTGTGACGCCGGAGTTTGAGGACGGTGTTACAACAATTTTAGAATGGGTCCAGTCTCAGCGTGCATATATGGACAGGGAGAAGAGTACGTGTCCCTGCCGGAAGTGTAAAAATGAACGGTTCAAAATGCCAAACGAGGTAAATTTTGATTTGTGTATGAAAGGGTTTACGCCAGAGTATTATATTTGGACTTCGCATGGTGAGGAGAGGATGCAGGAATACTTTGAAGCATTGACATCACCCCATGTGCAACAGCAGCAAACGCCACCCGTTCAAGAGGAGGGTAGTTCGCATTGGGGTGATGCGGCTCAGATGGATTGGGCCTAGAGGATGGTATTTGATGCTACGGGGCCGTCTTTCTGGTCTTCGTACAACCAGGAGGGACCGGCTGATGATGGTACTCGGTATTGTCCATCTGACGTGGGTCCTAGTTCATATTACGATTCGGGCCCTTATGATTATGTGTCTGACTTGTCAGACCGTTTTTTGGATGTAGTTCATGCTACAGACCAACTATTGTGGAACGGCTGCACCACCTCTCAGTTGGTGTTAATTGCCTCTTTGGTGAATATCAAGGCCGAAGGGGGTTTTTCGAGCATACATATGATCGGTTATGCCAGTGGCCTGATACTGTAATGCCCCGCGATCACACTTTCCCTGCGGATTATTAAAATACGAAGAAATTGATAAGAGAATTAGGTTTACCAGTTCAGAAGATTGATGCTTGCAAAAACGGTTGCATGTTGTACTGGAAGGACGATATTGATTTGGAATATTGCAAGTTCTGTGGAGACGCTAGGTACAAACCCATCAGGGACAAAAATCCTATACACAAGAAGTCCCCATATGACATTCTTAGGTATCTACCGTTTACCCCTCGGCTGAAGAGGTTGTATGCGTCGGTGGTCACAACAGAACATATGACTTGGCATGCGAGCCATCAGACGGAGGTAGGATCCATGTGTCATCCGTTCGATGCAGAGGCTTGGAAGTATTTTTGACCGGACGTATCCTGATTTTTCAGCTGAGCCTCGTAATGTTAGACTTGGATTGTGCACGGATGGGTTTGCACCGCACGGCCAGTATGGTAAAACTTACTCATGTTGGCTCGTGATCCTTACACTGTACAATCTCCCACCGGGAATGTGCATGAAGTCTAAGTATATGTTCCTAACGATGGTGATCCCTGGCCCATCGAATCCGAAACGTCTTATCGATGTCTATTTGGAGCCGTTGATCGAGAAGTTGCAGAATTTATGGCATGTGGATGTACGTACGCACGATACTGCGACAAATCAGGCGTTCATGATGCATGCCGCATTGATGTGGATAGTGAACGACCTTCCTGCTTATGGGATGGCGTCTGGATGGAGTACCGCCGGTGTTATGGGGTGTCCAGTTTGTATGGAGAACACATGAGCATTCTATTTACAGCATGATCGGAAGGCATGCTATTTTGACTGCCACAGGCAGTTCCTACCACCGGATCATCCTTATCGCAGGAACAAGAAAGCCTTCACTAAAAATCGAATGGAGAGGCAGGTTGCATGTCCTAGGCTGATTGGAGAACAGATCCGAATCCGTGTCGATGCGTTTAGTGTGGCAGTCGAACACCGTTGAGTGAACCGAAGGCTACGGTGTTGACCATAAGTGGATGAAGAAAAACATCTTTTGGGAGCTTGAATACTAGGGGGCGCATCTGATACGACATAATCTTGATGTCATGCATATTGAGAAGAATTTTTTCGATAATATATTCAATACTGTGATGGACATCAAGGGGAAAATGAAGGACAATCTAAATGCACGGAAGGATCTCAAGATCATATGTAATTGTCCGGAGCTTGAGGTGGACGAAAGGAGACTGAATGTGATGCCCAAAGCGGTATATACACAGACGAATGAGCAAAAGAAGAAGATATATGAGTGGATTCGTTGTCTTAGGTTTCCTGATGGGTATGTCTCTAACTTGGCCCATTGCGTCAACATGAAGGAGTTAAGGATGCACGGCATGAAGATCCGTGATTGTCATGTATTCATGCAGAAGTTGATTTCGGTAGCCTTCCGTGAAATGCTTCCAGAGCACGTGTGGGGAGCCTTGACTGAAGTGAGCCTTCTATTCCAGATCCTATGCTCAACAACACTAGATGTGGCCAAGGTAAAAGAATTGGAAGATAGTGTAGCCGTCATCCTGTGTAACCTCGAGAAAAAATTTCCTCCTTCTTTTTTGGACTCAATGGAGCATCTAATTGTTCACCTTCCATATGAGGAGCGCGTTGGGGGGCCTGTGCAATACAGGTAGATGTACCTATTTGAGAGGTAATTAACTACTGTTAAATATATTATTTTTAAGTAGCAATTAAAATACTCGTATGAATAGATCCCTACGCCATTTGAAGAAAAAAGTGAAAAACAAAGCATACGTCGAGGCGTCAATTGTAGAGGCTTATATTGTCGAAGAAATCGGGCTTTTCTCCTCTCACTACTTCGAACCGCACATTCTTTGCAAGTGAAGCAGACCCGGTGGGAACGATGATCTCACGAGCAACAACGATCGAATAGTATGGTCCATTTTCAATTACCCGGGCCGAGCAAGTGGAGCCTCAAAGAAGAGATGGCTGAGCGGTGAGGAACTTCATGCTATCGAGACATACGTCTTGTGTAATTGTGAAGTAGTTGCACCGTATTATGAGTAAGTGTCTTATACAAACGTAATTATCTAAAGCCTTCATTTCAATTTCAATTACATGTAAGTTTATAACTATCAGTTTTACTGTAACAGGTCATTCTTGAATGAACTGTTCGAGCAACACAATTCGGAGGACCCGATAATTGATCAGCTAGTGGTAACATAATTCAAGGATTGGTTCAAGCGTCGTGTAAGTGTCACTTTCTTGTAAGTGCGATCTGCTCACTAATTTGTAATTAAATTATTTCAATTGCTATATGATGAATTGCAGGTGAAACCCGAATTAATCACACAAATGACGAATTATTGAAGTTACATTATTGGGACCCTAGAGCAGAAGTGACGACATGCCCGTCTTACTTCGTCAATGGCTTCAATTTCCACATTGAACGTCACAATATCAGGAAGTCAACAACGAATTGTGGTGTTTGTGTGCAAAGCTCATCATATACAGACACGGATTCTGACTTCTACAAAATTTTGGAAGAGATAATTCAACTATATTACCCACTACTTCCAAACATGCACATTGTACTGTTTAATTGTCGTTGGGTCGATCCGATCAGAGCCATGAAGATAGACCCTTGTTATCACATCGTTGATGTCAACTTCAAAAAGCTCTACCAAAAGAATAAACCATCCATACTGGCTCAATAAGCAGTACAAGTCTACTACGCAGATTACTCGAGCATGAAGAGAGACAAAGTCGATTGGAAAGCTGTTTGCAAAATCAAGGCTCGAAAAGTAATCGACGACTCGCGGTGGACCGAGGTTGCCTATCAGATGGATGAAGTCGTACCTAATCCAGATGTTGTAATAGATAACCAAACATTTGAACTGCATGACCCAATGGGAATACAGTTGGTCGTCGATCATGGAGCAGGGACATTGCGCTTGCCAGACAGTGAATCCGAAGATGAAGATAGCTTTGACGAGGCTGAGTCTGATGAAGAGACTTATTGAATTTTCTGAAATTTTTCTGTAATTTTTTTATAAATCTTATTGTAAAAATTATATTAGATGTATGTATTTTTATTATTTTAAGAAATCAGAATAAATTTTAAAAATTGGAATGGATATTATATACTGTGACCGTTCCTGATACAGGTACAACTTTTTGAATAGGCGCCAAACAAAAAAATTTTGAGAAATTTGAATTAGGAGCGGTCCGAATTTCCTACAATCGTTCCTATTTCAGGTACAATTTTTAAAATATGGCAGCTACTTCAAAAAATTGAGGGAAATTTGAATTAGGAACGGTCAGTGAAAACCTAAGACCGTTCCTAATCTAGGTACAATTTTTCAAGTGGCGCCTACTGAAAAAATGGCTCCAAGTTCGAATTAGGAACGGTCATACCAATTGGTAGACCGTTCAACCTAGAGGTCCAATATTTTATTTTGGCGCCCAATGAAAAATTGGTGGGAAAATCAACTTTTGGAGTGTCCGTTTATAGACGACCGTTCCTAGAGGAAATAGGAACGGTAAATATGTGCATGTCAAAAAACGACATCGTTTTATCCTTTAGGAACGGTGTTGGGAACACTTGTTCTATTAAGTGACCGTTCCTATTAGTACAATTCAACTAATTTGGACGATATCTCAACATCCGTGAGCCGGATCGACACCATTTTTAAATACATACAAGATTATGAATATGAATTGATATCCAACGGTCTGATTTTCAATCAGCAACCCGGATTTAAGTTTGCATATGTTTTTATTACGATGAATACTGACCGGATATGATATCTCGAGAACCGCACACCGAAATTTTTCAAAACTACATTCAATTGTATTTTTTTGTGTGTTATATCATATCTAACAGTCTGATTGGAATTTTGACGATCTGATTTTGCCGTGCAGTACAACAATATAGGATGCTAGTTACATCTGTGAAATACTAACAAACATAAATTTACAAATATCTTTCATATTGTGAACGTGTGTCTATATTGTAGAAATTACTATGT
This sequence comes from Sesamum alatum, assembly GCA_034509735.1. Taxonomy (NCBI): domain Eukaryota; kingdom Viridiplantae; phylum Streptophyta; class Magnoliopsida; order Lamiales; family Pedaliaceae; genus Sesamum; species Sesamum alatum. The sequence goes on from JACGWO010000004.1 coordinate 9,306,459, forward strand.
AATTTTCAAATTCTTTAAATATCCAATTGTGTACCTTTATTCAATCATATGAGTGTTCTAAACGTATTTTTATTAATTTATATATATTATCTAAGAAGATTAAAAAATAATTGCAATACATATAGGAAAGGTTCTATATGGAAATAGGAACGGTCACCTTGTACATGTAAGCAAATGATGTCGGTTTGTTATTTAGGAACGGTACTAGTAACACAGGCCATATTACATGACCGTCCCTAGTAAGTTTGTTATCAGTAGTATGTATGGAACGTCGTCGTTTTAATAGTAAAACGACGTCGTTTTGTTATTTAGGAACGGAACTAGTAGCATGTAAAATTTAAATGACCGTTCCTAATAAGTCCATTATCTTTATAATGTCATAAAATGTCGTCGTTTTAACATCAAAATGACGTCGAATTAGTCTTTTGGATCGGGCATAGGAACGATCGTAATCAAAATACGACCGTTCCAAATTTCTTATATAAATTAAACCTTTAGCAGATTCATTCTCATTTTCTCATCTTTCTCCCTCACAATCTCTCTCTCTCCCTCTCACTCTCTCAGTCTGCCGCCACCGTACGCCATCGCCGAAGACTCCTCCGCCGAAGGCCGAACACGCCGCAGTAAGATCGTGCTGCCGTAAGCCTCCCCCATCCGCCGCCGTACGCCTCCGCCGAAGAACCCTTCCCCCAAATCGTCGTCGGCCACCTCCTCCTCTCCGCCGCATTCCATCATCTCCGCCTCCACCACGTCAGTTTTATATTTTTACATTTTCTATTTTTCTGTTTTTTTTCCTATAAATTTCTGAAAAATGTGTAATTAGTGTGTAGGGAGCTTTTGTAATTTCTGTTATTTTCTATAATTAGTGTTCGAATTTTAGTCATTTGTGTTGTAATATTATGTTATTTTTTTGCTTTTTTTGGTAATTTCTGTAAATTAATTAGTGTTGTAAATGTTAATGTTATTTTTTTTTGTTTATTTTTGTAAATGTAAATGTTTTGTAAAAATGAATGTTAATTTCTATAAATGTTGATATATTTTTAATTTCTGTAATTTTTACTGTAATTAGTGTTGTTAATTAGTGATGGAATTTTCTGTAATATATGGAATTTATGTAATTGTTGGAATATAGGATAATTATAAAATTGGTGAAAAATACATAATAAATTTCATGTATACAATTGTGAAAAAAAAACCTCAAAATTCTATAATTTTTTTTTATGAAAATAAAACCGCAATTTACAAAAATTTTAAAATTTTCTATAATTTTTATATAATTTTGGTCAATTTTCTACAATTTCATAAAATTTAGGTAATTCAGTGTAATTTATGAAAATTTTGGGCATTTTCTGAGATTTATGAAACTTATGGTAATTTTCTGAAATTTATGAAAATTGGGGTAATTTTATGTAATTTGTCCAAAATTTGTTAATTTTCTCAATTTAAGGAAATTTTGGTAATTTTCTATCATTTGTGAAAAATTTGTTAATTTTCTGAAATTTATGAAAATTTGGAAAATTTTCTGAAATTTTTGGGTAATTTTCTGTAATTTATTAAAATTTTTGTAATTTTGTGAAATTTATGAAAAAATTGGGTAATTTCTATAATTTGTCAAAAATTTGTTAATTTTCTGTAATTTAAGAAAATTTTAGTAATTTTCTTTAATTTATGAAAAATTTGTTAATTTTCTGAAATTTATGAAAATTTGGGTAATTTTCTATAATATTTTAATGATATAGGCAAATATTGGTATTTAGTATAAATATATAGAAAAATAGAAGAATTTAGTGTAATTTTACGGTAAAATATGGGTATTTAGTATAAATATATAGGAAAATGGAAGGATTTAGTGCAATTTAAGGGAAAAATTTGTTGAATTAAGTATACAATATATAGGAAAATAGAAGGATTTAGTGTAATTAAGCGTCAATTTTGGGTTTTAGTGTATATTTTAGAAAATAATTTTAGGATTTAGTAAACATTGTAGGAAAAATTTCAAAAATAAAATTGGGATTCATTATCCATTTATTAGATTAATAAAAGAATTAGTATACAATTTTAGGATTTATTTTTCATAATTATTTTAAAAAATTAGAAAAATTATCATTATTCAAATAAATTGATACTTTACATGTACTTTTTAAATTCATACCATTAATATTTTTAAAAAAATTCTAGATCATGTCTGGTCGGGATTTCCCACCTTGAGGAGGTGGACGTGGCCACGGTCGTGGCTCACCGGCCATACTGTCGGCCAGTGTTGCTTCCCAAGATGGGGAAGTAGTGTTCCGACCACCACCACCATCACCGGCAGAGATGGCACCTGCAACCGTCGAGGAGGGTGGCGGACCATCCACTCCCGCACCGGCAGTAGATCCGGCCCGTCCATGGGTTGCCTCACCACCACCACCCCCACCTGCCCCACCACTCCCGCCACCATCCGCGCGCCAGTATATCACACTCGTCGACGCGAGGTATATTTAGATTTTTTAAAACTTTTTTGTAATTTAAATTATTATTTTTATGTCACACTAATTATTATTATATAATTTCAGGATGGATCGGAAGATACACGAGCGCATCAATGCGGTGGTGCGAGGACACTATCCCCACCCTTGGGGGTGTTTGCGCCAGGTGCCGCCAGAGCAACAGCATTTCTGGTTCGACAGCTTGAAGGTAACGTTAATTTCAATTATCAATTAAATTTTTATTTTAAATATTTTACAATCTGAGTATATATATATATATATATTTTTAATACAGATGACGTACTAGTGGGACTGCGACGACGAGTCCATGTTCAAGATCTTCCACATCTGGGCGGAGAAGTTCCTCCGGTAGAAGTTCGTCCTCACCAGACAGTCTCTGGTGAAACCTCTATGGCTGACGAACGAAGTCTGGCAGCAACTCATGCTGTACTGGGAGTCCCCGGAGTTCAAGGAAGAGTGCGCAAAGAACAAGGCCAACCGCATCTGCTACTGTGTACCGCGGGGGTTCTGCCTCCGTCGGTATGCACAAGCGGAAGATGGTAAGATATTTAATTTTATTTAAAGTATTTATCATTATTAAATTAAAAATGTAATAATTGTTTCCCATTTCTTTTTACAGGAGGAGCAGCTCGGCCGGCCAGTGAAGCAGATGGAGTTATTCTCCAGATGCTACAAGAAGAAGGCCGACGGCGGCTGGAGCGGGCCGAGGGCAGCGGAGTGGCGATAAGTTGGATATTAAATTTTCTAATTTATTTTTTTTTAATATTTGAAAATTATTACTAATAATAATAATTTACTATTTTTGCAGGAGACATTCCAGAAGTTGCTGGAGGATTACCAGTCTCAGGCCACGGCCAATCCTGGGGATCGTCCGACCGAATTAGAGGGCTCGGTGGCGCAGACCGAGCAGGAGTTGTGGCTGGCTGTAGTCGGGGGCAAGAACGAGGGCCGGGTATTCGGTCTTGGTTTTGAGGCCCACGGTCTCAGCCAGACCGTTACCTCGCCATCACCATCACCACCGCCACCGCCACCGCCAACGTCAAACCTAGAGGATTGGATGGTCCGGCTGGAGGAGATGATGGTGGATATGATGGGCATGATGAAGACCCTGCAGACCAATCACTCCGCCTCCGGCCCGTCACGACCTCCTAGAGACCCCCCCCTTTCAGACGGTGATGATATGGACCAGGACGAGGGGAACGAGGAGTAGATTTAGGACTTTTTTCTTTTATTTTTTTTTATTTTTGTAATTAAATTGGATAATATTCTTATTTAATATAATTTTATTTTCTAAATTATGCATTTTTTTTATATTTAAATAATAATTATAAACTAAATTCAAAAATATTATTAATAATTTAATATATACTTTAATGATAATAATTATTACTATAAAAAAATTAATAATCATTATTTAAGAACGGTACTTTAGACGGACAGGGAGCGCATATAAACCGTTCAGATTTTTGTCAGTTTTAATAAAGTGACCGTTCCTATCACCGGGTAAACAACCATTCCAAATTAGGTGACAACCGTTCCTAAAAGAGAATAAAAACGAATTCCAAATTAGGGACAGACCGTTCTACATGTATTCCAAATTCAATGCTTCTGTGGTTAGGTTTTCGTTTTAAATACAATACCAAAAATCAGTCCATTGTCGTATTCCAAATTAAGAGGACAAAATCCGTTCCTAGGGACCGTGTCAAAATGTATTCCCATGACCGTTCCTAACTTGTATAGATGACCGTTCCAAGACGTATTCTAGAACCCGTGCAAAAATGTATCTGCAACTTATGCTGACAATTCCAAACTGTGTTCTAACTACCGTTTCAAATTGTGCGATTTACTTTTGAAATGACCGTTCCAAACATTAATAAGGTGTTCCAAATACAAAAATTATAAATTCATACATACAAAGGTAATTAGGAACGGTAAAACACTTGTATGCCAAAAATCGTTCCGAAATTGGAAGGGTCGCCTGTTTCCGTTCCTAATTATTAGGAACGCCTCTCCTTACAACAGATAGCCTCCCGTTCCTGAACCGTTCCTAATACCAACCCAAATGAATCTAGTGATCTATTTACCATTCCAAAAGTTAAAAAAATCGTTCCTATTTCCATTGCAATTCCTGCATTTTTTGTAGTGTTACCTAATATATATATATATATATATTATATCATAATTTAGCAAGTAAGAGCACATTACAATTGTTTTTACGATAACTCTATTGAACTATTCTTCAATTACTAGTCAGTTAATTGAAAATCAACACAAGTTTAGTTGCCAAAAAATAAAAAATAAAAATTACCATTTTCCATTGTAGGTAGCACTTTACCGTAATGGCATTGGAATGAATTATGATATATTGGATGAAAATATTGAATGATTTATGGTCAAGATCATTAGATTGTTGGAAAAGAATATACAACTTATCTCAATTTCTATCAAATTGCCCAAAACAACCATAAACAAACAACACAACAATGAATTTAGCAATGGTTATACGAAGCATAAGAAAAAGCTAGAATCAAAAACTTCAAACTGCCACACAACATGCTCATCTTCTTTAAAATTTAATAAAAGGCACCCAAAATTTTTAGGATTATTCGAAACCGGAAAGTGGGGAAATCGCTACAACAAATTGAGTACAAAATCACATTACTGTCTTAATGGTTTAGATAGGAAATGGCAATGTATTGATGCCAGCCTAGTGTTTTCACTGTTGTTCATAAACTTGCCTGCTCTGTATGGGTACGTCTCAAGTCGATGGGTTGTTTCCAATGGGCACCTACGGACAACATTGATGTGAAGGCTATGGCCAAGTGCTCAGGTCTAAAACAAAAACAGTTGGGCAAGAGAAGATAAAAGGATTTAATGCAATTTATCCCCTATGATATTGTAAATTAGAAAGTTATCCCCCTATGAAAAAAAAAATAATTTACCCCCTTATGTTCTTTAAAATGAAGCAACTTACCTTCCTAGTCAGAGAGGTAAATTGCTTCATTTTAAAAATACGGGGATAAATTGCTTCATTTTAAATAATACAGAGGAGTAAATTGCTTCATTTTAGAAAATACAAAGGGGTAAATTGCTACTTATTTTTTCATAAGGGGTGATTTACTCATTTTCAATATCACAGGGGGTTGCTTGCATTTTTCCCGAAGATAAAATAATGACATAGGTATTAAAATGGGCAATTCCATCCTGCTACCCCTATAAATCGAACGAAAATAAGCCAAAACAAAAAGAACCGTTTGGAACAATAGTATGACAATTTACAGTCTTGAAGAATTTGGGATAAGCAAGAAGGAGCTTCTGCTGTACTATTTTCTGGCCAGTTCGAGCATATTTGAACCGGAGAAGTCGGGCGAAAGATCTGCGTGGGTTAAGTCCCAGACAGTTTCGACCATTCTTTCGTCTTGTTATTTCATTAAAGAAGAAGTTGAATCCTCTAAGCAGGACGAAAAAGCACAAATACAAGGCTTGAAGGAACACTAGGAAGGCAAACTTGAATCCTGAATTGAAAATTTTCTCTTTAAAAACCCTCTCTGGATATGACCGTTACAGTTCTTCACTGACATCGAACCTCGCCATCGCCGGAACCCTACCGGACCTCGCCCCTCTCTCCTTCTTTAACCCCCCCCCCCCTCCGTGTCTCGATGATATGGCCGACCCCCACCTCCTTCGTCTTCTCAGCCCAACCCCCACCGTCCATACAACCTATCCCTCAACTCCCACCCACACCTGCAAAAAAATCATACTCCTCCATCGTCCAACACCCCACCGCCTTACATTTCCAACATGATCCAAACAGGGCTGCCAAGAAATCCTTTCACAATGAAGAACTCTTACAAATGGGCACGGCCACAAGGCATAAGGGCGACCCTGGTCTGAAATTCTCCAAGGAGGAAATCGCCAAACTTTTGGAAAGGCTCAAATTTGCCCTAATTGGTAAGTTCTCACACGGCCTCCCAAACTTGAACTTCTTACGACAGAGGATCATTAAACTAGGGTTGAGAGGCTCTGTGACTGTTGGAGCCATAAACTTGAAGCATGTATTAATTCGTCTCTCCCATGAAGAAGATTTCTCTAGATTATGGCTTAGGGGTGAGTGGATGTTTGATAATTTCTCGATGCGAGTTTTTAAATGTTTACCCCTTTCTTTAACCCCCAAATTGAATCCCCCATAGCCCCAGTCTGGATAAAATTCCCAGAATTACCATGCCATTTCTTTGAAAAGAGCGCACTGTTTGGTATTGCAAACCTCATTGGAAAACCCCTTCGGATGGATGAGCCAACTGCCGATTTATCCAGACCAAGCCTTGTGAGAGTCTGCGTTGAACTAGACCTTACAGCCCCTCGAATCCCAATTATCTATCTAGAGGATGATGAACACACTATCAGGCAACCAGTCCTATATGAAAATTGCCCTCTGTACTACTCATACTGCAAGCACCTTGGCCATGACCACAACTCTTGCCTCTCCAAATCCAAACCTGACACTACCAGAACAGAAGCTAATCCTGAAACATTGGACACTCAAAATTTAGAACCAATTGACCAGATGAGTATGGAAACAAATGACATTGCAAGAAAGAAAGGGAAGAGAGTAATGTTCTCTGAGGACAACCAAGATACTACAGTTAGACAAAAAGGATCTAGGTCTGAAACTCACCTCAAGGAGATGCCAAGAACCAATGACATTGATGAGATTCCTGCAAAAGAAATTAACCAAAATGTTCCTCATGAAACTGAAGAGGTTAGTGATGATGATTTCAACTACGATGACCCCATCATTGCAGAGCTTTTGGATAAAAATTGGGACGAGGAGATTGCTAAACATAGAAAGAGTCCCAATGATAAAGCAGCACATTTTGACATTGCCGGCACGAAGACTGGGGCTCCAGGAGGTACAAAAAGAGAACAAGAGGCTGCAGAAGGCCCAAACAGTTTCAAACAGCTCCCCTTCACTCTAGCATGGTCTTTGGAGGAAGGAGAATCAGATATCATGGAAACACACATAGGGGGAACAAGAACCTTGTACAAGGGTGACACTAGTACACACCAGATCACAGAGTCACAAGGAACTGAAGCTGCAAGTGAAGGGGAAGAAGAGTCTACACCAATATTCAATGGTTCTAGAGCCTCCAAAATCTGGAGGAAGAAGAGCTACAAGTTACTGATCAACACAATCAGTCTCACAATAAAGATAACACTGAAGTTAATGAAGCATGGGGCACAGATCAAAACACCCAATACAACAATCCCTCAGCTACACAACAGGATGAGGACAAGTCATATGAGATATCCCAAACAGCCACACACATCCACTTACAAGAACAACTACTCCTGGACTCTGCCTCATCTCACAAACATAAAAGGAACAAGTCCCAAGAAGACCTACACACAGGCTTCTCCTCAAACCTCAAGCAAGGGTAAGAGGACCAGAGGTAAGTCTTCTCTTAAGAACCTTCCAAAGAGACATACAAGATCTTCATCCTCATCATCTCTGCAATTTTAATGATTAAGCTTTTAATCTGGAATGTGAGAGGCATTGGCAATGATGATAAGCAAAACATACTTTTTAATATGATTAGTGAACATAAACCTCATATTCTGGTCTTGCTTGAACCTTTTGTCCAAATGAAAACACATTACTTCACATGTAGATTTGGTTTCAGAACTGTAGTGTCTAACTCTAACAATAAAATTTGGTGCTTTTCTTCTTTTCATGTAAATGTACATGTGATTTTGGACACTAGTCAATTAATGCATGTGCAAGTGTCATCCTCTATCATGTCTGATGAACTTTACTGCTCCTTTATTTATGCTAAATGTTATAGAACACCTAGGAGACTTCTTTGGGAATAACTCAAAAACCTTTCTCACAACAAAGTTCGATGGTTAGTTGGGGGAGATTTCAATACTATATTACATTGGAATGAGAATTAAGGAGGTACTAGTAATATTTTAGGCCCCATGAAAGACTTCTGTGACATGATCTTTGATACTAACCTCATTGATGGGGGGTTTGAAGGGGAACCTTTTACCTGGACTAACAATAGAATTTGAAAACGCATAGATAGAGTCATTTACTCCCAGGAATGGGCTGAACTTTTCTCCTGTACTAGGGTCACACACCTACCTAGAAGACTGTCTGATCATCACCCTTTCCTAGTCATTGCCTCTAATCCCACTGATAAATGCCCCTCCTCTTTTAGATTTTAGAATATGTGGCTTAGACACCCTTCCTTTATACAAACTGTAAGACAGTCCTAGTGCTCCCCCATACAGGGCTCTGGTATGTACAAACTTCAACAGAAACTCTATAGAACTAAAGACCTACTCAAAACCTGGAATAAACACATATTCGAGAACATTTTCACTCAAATCCAACAAGCTATAAACAAAGACACCGAGGCTAAAAAAACTTATGACAATAACCCTTCTGCTGATAACCTCATAAACCTTAATAAATGCAATGCGGATCTGCTTCATGCTCTAACCCTTGAATCTGACTATTGGCGCCAAAAAAGTGCCTGTAAATGGTTGGAAGCAGGGGAAAGAAATACTAAATACTTCCACTCCCTGGTCAAGAAGAAAAGAATCAAATCCAAACTTCTAAGTATCCAAGACAATAACTCTGTCATTACGAATCCTGGCCTCATCAAAAACTCTGCGGCCTCTTTCTTCAAACAGCTTTTGTCTGTCAATCCCACCATTAACTCTGACCATACTCTCCCTCTCCAATTCCCAAGGATATCTAACGAGACTGCTAATCTCATTTGCATCACTTCTCTCTTGAGGAAGTAAAAAATGTTGTTTTCAGTATTAATAGGGATAGCATTTTGGGCCCTGATGGATTCCCTTCCTCCTTCTTCCAATCATGTTGGGACTTTATTGCCCCAAATGTTTTGGAGGTAGTTACAGACTTCTTCAGTGGCACCCCTATGCCTAGAAGTTTCACTGCCACAACCATCGTCCTTATCCCTAAAGTGGAATCTTCACAAACTTGGAGTGAGTTCAGACCCATCTCTCTCTACAATGTTACTAATAAAATTCTCTCTAGACTCTTGTACCTTAAACTCTCACAACTTCTCCCTGATCTCATCTCAACTGCCCAAAGTGGATTTGTACCGGGCAGGGCTATTGGAGATAACATCTTAATGGCTCAAGAGATGGTGCATTATCTTGACCTCAATACTAAGAAAGGTAACCTCCTCATCAAACTTGACATGTCTAAGGCTTATGACAGAGTTAGGTGGTCCTTTCTATATCAGATTCTTCAGATCATGGGATTTCCTCCTAGATTCATCCTTCTCATTAAAAATTCCATTGAGAACTGTTGGTTCACTGTCCTAATCATGGAGAAACATCTAGCTTCTTTAAATCCTCTCAAGGGCTTAGGCAAGGGGACCCTATATCCCCTGCCCTGTTCATCATTGCTGCCGAGGCCCTCTCAAGAGGATTGGACCATCTCTTTGGCACTAATCCTGGCATGCAGTTTCACACTAAGTGCGAAATCCCAATCAATCACCTTACCTATGCTGATGATGTGATTCTCTTCACCAACTGCCATGAATCTAGCCTTACCCAACTGATGCACTTCCTGAGGTTGTTTGAAGCCATTTCTGGTCAAAAGATTAACCACTCTAAAGGTTACTTTGTTCCTGGGAAAAAAGGCAACTTATTAACTCATAGAATTAAGCACATCACTGGCTTTAACATGAAAACCCTCCCTATAATCTACCTTGGTGCCCCTCTTTACAAGGGGCACAAAAAGAAAATCCTTTATGAATCTCTTGTGGATAAAATCAGGGCCCGCATCAATGGGTAGGAGCACTGTCATCTGTCTTACGGAGGCAGGCTCCAGCTCATCAAAAGTGTTCTCTCCTCCATGCCTCTTTATTTTGATCCAAGTCCTCAACCCCCCCATAGGGATCATCCATAAAATAGAACAACTGTTTGCAAAATTTTCTTGGGGATCCCTAGGGGCACAAAGAAAGATCCACTAGACTAAGTGGCACAACATCTGTTTCCCTACTGAAGAGGGTGGCCTAGGCATTCGGAATTTAAGAGATGTCACTTCATCCTTCTCACACAAGTTGTGGTGGAGACTGAGACTTAATAACTCTCTCTGGCCTCAGTTTACCCTTCACAAATACTGCAGGGATTGTTCCCCTACCAAAGCCAAAGTCTCCATCCAAGACTCTCCTATATGGAAGAGACTTGGAAAAATTCGTCAGTATACTAACAACAATATTTTCTGGAGTCTGGGAGATGGCAATATCTCATTCTGGCTCGACTGGTGGTTGCCTGAGGGTCCTCTTCAAAATCTTCTTGGCTCTGAGTGGTTTGACCACACACCAGTCAAGAGATTCTGGAGAGAAGGAAAATGGGACCTTCACAAACTCCAACGGATTCTCCCTCAAAACCTTTTTAACTTGATCATGCAAGTTCCCATCTCCTCTGGCTCCCATGATAACATGTTCTGGAAACTCACCCCTAATGGAGCTTTCTCTTCCTCATCTGCCTGGGATATCAGTAGGGATGTCAGGCCTAAAATCCCACTGTTTCAAACTCTCTGTCCCCCTTCCTAACCCCTTCCATTTCCATATTCATTTGGCGTCTTGTGAATGACTGGATCCCGGTGGATGATAGGCTTCAAAGAAAAGGTATTTCTCTAGCCCACAATGCTGCTGTTGTGAGGATACTGAAACCATACCCCATCTCTTCTTACATAGCAACTGTGCTCAAGAAGTTTGGAACAACATTGCTAATAAGTTTCAGATCCATCTCCCTCACACCAACAACATCTCTACCTTCCTCCTTGCCTGGAAACAGAGACCTTCAACTCAGCCTCATCTCAGAGATATCGTCCCTGCCCTGATCCTTTGGAACATCTGGCGTCTTAGGAACAAGAACAGACATGGAAATACTCCTTTTAAAGTGAACACCATCATCTTCAGAACGTTTGAGCACCTCAAAAGAATCCAACAGGCCAAACTTTTCAAGCCAGAACACATCATAGGTGATCATGTTGCTGCTCATCAGCTTGGGATCCCCACCCAGCACACCCCACCCCTCAGAAATGCTTAGATAGTGTGCTGGGGGAAATCCCAAGAGGGCTGGCTCAAATTAAACATTAACGGGGCTCCTAAAGGGAACCCTGGACCCTCTAGGGCAGGAGGCATCCTTCGTGATAGTGCTGGTAGTCCTATTTTTGCTTTCTGTGAACCCCTCGGGATTACCTCGAATAATCAAGCAGAAATCAATACTCTTCTTAGAGGACTGCAAATCTGTGCTGAAAAGGGGCTTCACCATATATGGATTGAAACTGACGCTCAGTATATTATCAAGCTGATCTCCTCCCCTACCTTGGTCCTTGGTATCTCCAACACTCTCTGATCAAAATTCGGTCCCTCATGAAGAAAATGAATACCTATATCACACACATCCTTAGAGAGGGTAACCAGGCTGCTGACTTCTTTGCTAACCTTGCCTGCAACGAACACCAACTTTGTATTTTGGATGGCCATCTCATTAGAGGATACATTTCAGGTATCATTCATTTAGATTCCATTGGCACTCCTTATCTGAGGCAAAAGGGCAACACCAATACTGGTTACAGATATATTTAACATGTTTTTTGATGATATCTCTTGCATCATTCGTGCTCTCCTTTTGGACCTTTCGTATTGGATTTATGACTGTTGTTTCGCTGAGTATCACATTGCATATATGTTTTCATGTTTTCCATTGGTTAGAACTTGCGTTTTTGTATTATGCACCACTTTATGTTTGTCTTGCATGGCTTCAAGTGCATAGCTGGCAGGTTCAATTTGCTATACTACATTGTTGGGAATGCTTCTGGTATAATTGGGAATGCTACAAATTCTTTTTGTCTAGTCAATACATCTTCCCCAACCATGATGCTCTTATTTTGGACATATTTTGTAAAAGAGTAGTACTCCTTATTTATGTTTTGCGCTACAATTGTAAGGGAGTAGTACTCCTTATTTATAGCTTTATAGATATTCTAGGGAGGTAGCCCTCCTCGTTGTAAATTGGCCTCTTTTTTGTTTTCTAATATAGAAGGGACGGGGACCCTGAAAAGCTCCCCCCACCTCTTGGTGGTTTTCTGAAAAAAAAAAAAAAAAGAAAAGAGCCAAAACAAAAAGGGTAATCTCAATGAAAATTGAGCTGCTAAACTATTTTTCAATTTTTCAAACAATAGAAAATAAAAATGTCCCACTTCGAACAAACAAACGGGGCCTAATATTTTAATTTAAGTAAACAACTAACAATTTACCCCGTTGTTCATGAAAATTGAGTAAAAAAACCCCCTAAAGGATGCGGTGTTACGCACGCGCTTGTAGTGCGATTCTTACTTGATTTTAAGCATTAAATAATATTTTTATATATAAAATATAATATATTAACATTTATATATAAATATTAATTTTCATATATATATTTATATATAATATATTTGTATATAAATAAATAAAATATTTTCTTTTGCTTTCCTTGTCATCTTCCCCACTGCGCCTCTGCCTCGCCTCCATCGCGCCTCCCCTTCCCCCACCGCTTTGCCTCGCCTCACCTCCCCTTCCCTCCACCGTGCCTCCCTTTCCCCCCACCGCTCTACTTCGTATCACGTTCCCTCAAACTTCGCCGACGCCTCGTCTCCCGCTCCCTCAAACGTCGGCGACGCCTCGCCTCCTCCTTCCTCGGATTTCACCTACCGCCTCGCCTCTCCCTCCCTCAGATCTGTCCAGCCCCCTTCGCTCCGCCACCTCCCCCTCCCCCCGTCGCTCCCCATCGCCTCCCCCTTCTCCCCGTCGCTCCCCCTCAACGGTTGCCATCGCCGCCGCCACCGCCGCCCTACACATCTTTATACATATAGAATAATAATTAACTGTATATATATTAAATATATTTAATTGTATTATATAAAGATATATTACATATATATAATTTAAAATTTAATTTATATATTTAAAATTTTTAACTGTTGATGTAAAGTAAATAAGATTTGCACCGTTGATTGACTAGTTAAATTTCAACCGTAGATTCAACAAATTGAACGGTTCAAGATAAAGTTATAAATTTAATTTTATAATTAAAATTTTAAAAAAATAAAAAAATTTGAAAAAAGCGCGTGAAACACACGAGCTCGCTTGAGGGGATTTTTTGCTCAATTTTTATGAATACAGAGGAGTAAATTGCTAATTATTTTTTTTTTAACAGAGAATTTTTTATTCTTTTTGACTAACACAGGGGAGCAAATTGCATTTTTTCCCTCATTTATGTGAACTACTTATGAGAACTATTTGTTTAGCATTGCGAAAATAAAAGTGAGTAAATTAAATGTATTATTCTCAATAGCTGAAAATAATATGTTAGTTTTAATGCAAAAACATTGCAGATTAGTTCTTTCATATTCATTTGAATGATAATTCTTGAAATATTATAGTTTGTCTAATATAATACAATATCAAATTTAAATTATTAGGTTGAAAATATATAAACATTAAACATATATTATAGCTTACATATGAAAATAATTAAGTTTAAGTAGCACAGTTTTTTTAATTTATTAATAATAAATAAACCTTATATTATATATTAAAGATGACTATTCTTTAATTTTAGTATCTCTTAGTTCATTTTGAACATTATGCATTTAAATTTTCTTAAACTATATTCTTAGTAATATATTTATGATTATTTTATGGGATAGAAATTAACACATACCTTTTATTGGTTTTATATATATTACGTTATTGGTATTTTATTACTTAATCAAAATTTTAATAGAATTTCTGACAATAAACTATAAGAACAGAGGTCCTCACTAAAAGTTAAAATGTTCGAGGAGGTGAATGTCAAAGACCGAAACTTTAGGGAAAGTGGATGCAAATAACCTAGAGAGATGCATCTATTACTTTTATGAATAAGCTCAAGTATCAACTAGGACATTTGTAAAAATTCATATATCAATTTGATATTAATAGAGGAGTTGGGCATCAATTTAACAATAATGTTAAAATCATTTACAATAATGCTAAAATTCGGTACTAAAATAAATTTTACTCTATATATAATATAGGATTAATTACACTTAGATCCTTTCTAAAAATGTGAAATTATACTTTCCTCTAATTTTATTTTAAAATTACACTTGCACTCCTGTGTGAACTTTTAGTTTACAATGATGCCCTTCTGTTAGGATATGGAGAAAAAATGCTGACATCAGTATATATATATATATATATAAATTTCTAATTTTATGCATCATTTGGCATTTCGTATAAATAATTTGACAGTATGACTAATTTTTTCATTCATTAACGTCTATCACATCATTTTAATTTTTATGTATATCACATTTATTCTCTTACAAGTATAAAAATATTACTAGGGTATCTTTGTCAATAAATTATATAGAATATTGAATGAAAAGTAAAATTAAAAATTTATGTTATTTCATTATTGACGTTGGTATTTTTTTTTTTCCAAACTCTAAAAGAATGAGCGCAGTTGTAAAAGGGTATATGTATAATTTTAAATTTTTTGGGGGGAAAAGGTAATTTTGAATTTGATAGGGGATTTAAGGGTAATTGACCCAATAATATATTCAAAAGTTCATTCAATTTTAATGGTTTATTCTTTTCTTCCAACATTTCTGCTCTTCGAATATACCTGCGAAGACCACGCTTTCATCACAACGTCCTTTTCAAACAAACAAAAAAAAAAAAAAGAACAGAACAAAACGGTCCGCCACCGCCCCGTCCCGCCGTCCGCCACCGTTCCCTCGCAAAAAACTGACTTTGTTGTGATCATGAAATAACATCCGTGGAGAGAAGACCAAAAGCCCAGCAAAAACCCTGAAGGAAAAACCAAGAGATGAAAACAGAAACGTTAACGCTTGTGCTGGTAAATCTGGCAGGCATCATGGAAAGAGCGGACGAATCGTTGTTGCCGGGAGTGTACAAAGAGGTGGGGGAGGCACTCAACACGGGCCCAACCGGGCTAGGCTCTTTGACCCTTTTCCGATCGATGGTGCAGGCTATTTGTTACCCTATAGCGGCTTACTTGGCGTCCTTCCATAACCGGGCCCTCGTCATTTCTTATGGAGCTTTCCTGTGGGCTGGCGCCACCTTCCTCGTTGCCCTCTCCTCCACATTCCTTCAGGTTTTCAACAGAAACTCTCCATTGTTTTGCTGCTTTTCTTCTTTCAAATCTTTTATTTTTTATGGAGTATTCTTTTGTTGTTCAAGGATGCGTCATTTTTGTGGTAATTGGAGGTGGGGTGAGCAATTTTGTTCGCTTTATGTTCGAGGTGTTCATGATCATTTTTCAATAATTCATTGCACCAATTTGTTTCAAATGGTATAATGACTGCTAGTTTTTTGGTGAATATGGGGACATGAAACAATTTTGATTAGTTGGTTTGAGAAGTAGTATGGTAATTGAGTTTTGCAGTATAGAAGGGGACATCATAATGCGGTGATCATTTGCATATAGCTTGTTGTTGAATATATTGGTCATAAGATCATATAGTATTGATAAAGCTAAACACACCCTGAGATTTTATGATGCATAGGATATAAGCGTTTTTGTCTTAGTTCCTCGAAAGTGAGTGAGATTTTGTTCTTGAGATCACACAGTATTGATACAATTTAAATGGGTCCTTGGTTTACTGATCCATTTTCGAAAGTGCTTTTTGTTGGTCCTCAGGAAAGTGAGAAAGAATTGATAGAGTAGCTGTCTTATTTCAACTTCTTATGGCATGATGATAGATGCCAACCTATATGAGGAAATCAAAGCCCATCTAGAGGCAATTTTTGCTCATGAAATAAACTTGCATGCTATGTGATTCTGAAAATTATTGAACTCAGTTTTGTGCAATGTGAATGAGGGTTTATATTCCTCAGGCAGTGAGACTCCTTTATGATATGCGGTTATTCTTGGTCCATATGTTTCGGGTAATCTTTGGGCATCAGAGTGGAAAGTCAAAGCATATTGTTTGAACCTCCAGAAGAATGAGAGGTGTTGAGTATATCTCAAAATTGTTTACTTTGAATCAGCTGTTATAACCAAAAATTGTTACATTTGGGATCAGCTGTTGATTATAGCACAAATTATTCATCTTAGGAACCAACACTGGAAAAGTCTGATTTCAAGTTTTCTGCACCAATTTATAGTTTTGCAGTGAATGCTGTATGGTCAGTGTAAAGTAATTGAGTATTCTGAAGGTCTCTTATCTTATATTGTCTCCCTGGGTTTTCCAGATTGATTAGTGACACCTGCATGACTTAATACTCGTAATACATGAATTTTCATCATTCAACTTACAATTAATTGAAACTGATGAAAGGCATGGTTCTTGTCAAAATTTCTAAAATACCATAGATTTCATTGAAGCTAGGGACGTGATGCCTCTTACTGAGGGATGCAAGGGATTACAAAGTCATAGTTCAGTAAATTTTGGTGTCACTGAGTGACAGAGACATCATAGCTAGAAGTTTGTGGAGAGTGGACTAGGATAATCATGCACTGCTCATGTAGATATATCAATTTCGAGTTTTTTTCCTGCAGTGGTAATTAAAAATAAAGCTACTGAGTACTTATAGTTTTCGAAAATTGAATCATCAAACATTCTTTTCATTAGTGAATTGCTTCTCTGTAGTGCTTCCACAATAAGTATCAGTAGATAAGTGACATGAAAAATGATAGATTGTACTATGTCTATGGTTTAGTCTCCTTGTTGACAATCTGAAGAAATAAAGTCATTTGCCAAAAAAGAGGATAAGATCTGAGGCTGGCGACCCTATGGATTAGGACCTATAGTAAGTACTACTTATTACAGTGTAAGGAGAAGAAAAAGAGGAGTACAGGGGTTCACCTAGATGTATATGTGTAGGAGGTTATCTTTATGGTATTGTACTAAAATTTACTCGACATGGTTATCAGTTGCCTCTGTAACTTTTAATTTTGTCTGCCAGATAGCTGTATCAAGAGCTTTGAATGGGATTGGCCTTGCCATTGTTGCACCTGCAATTCAGTCCATTGTAGCTGATTCAACTGACGAAGGCAACCGTGGTATGGCTTTTGGGTGGCTGCAGCTTACCAGCAATGTTGGGTCAATTGTTGGTGGATTATTTGCATTATGGATAGGTACACGTACTTTTATGGGAATCTCTGGCTGGAGAATTGCTTTTCTTCTTGTTGGCATAGTCAGTGTTGGTGTGGGGATACTAGTTCGGTTATTTGCTACTGACCCCCACTTTCCAAGTGGGAGTGTCAGAGATAGTAATGAAGCTCCCAGCAGGTCTTTCCGGGCAGACGTGAAAAACCTCATACAGGAAGCCAAATCGGTAACAAAGATCCCATCCTTTCAAATTATTGTAGCTCAAGGGGTTACAGGTGCGTTTCCCTGGTCAGCTTTGGCCTTTGCCCCGATGTGGTTGGAGCTAACTGGTTTCACTCATGGGGAGACCGCCATCCTCTTAACCTTGTTTGTGGTTGCAAATTCGATTGGCGGTCTATTTGGAGGTAAGTTGGGAGATTTCCTATCAAAGCGCCTTCCAAACTCTGGCCGGATAATTCTGGCACAGATAAGCACAGGATTAGGGATCCCTCTCGCAGCAATTCTTTTGTTGATGGTGCCAAACAATCCGTCTACACTGTTCTGGCATGGTTTGGTCTTGTTTATCACAGGTTTTTGCATAGCTTGGAATGCTCCAGCCACGAACAAGTAAGATTTCTACTGACATTTCATCCATTCCCCATCTCATTTTTCGTTTCTTAGTACATCTCCAGGTATATAGGTTTCAAAAATAGCAATCTTACCATGATATAATCCCTGCATTAGTAGATGGGTCCATCGTAGTTGTGAAATGCTGTGAACATAAAATTCAGTGAACTTGCATTCATACAATGATGCTGTGTATTTGAGGAAATAACAAAAAGTTAGAGAAGGGAAGAGTAGTTGTAGCAGGGGTTCGAATCTCGCATGCCACTTTGTTGTACTATCACAGTGTTGAATATCATAGTAATTGCCATAGATAGTCCAATTTTTGCAGAGATAGTCCCAGAGAAATCTCGAACGAGCATCTACGCTTTAGACAAATCCTTCGAGTCTGTATTATCATCATTTGCTCCTCCAACTGTTGGAGTACTGGCTCAGTATGTCTATGGATATAAGCCGGTTGCAGCTGGCTCAGTAGATATTTCCACAGACAGAGGGAACGCCGCATCTTTGGGGAAGGCTCTTTTTGCAGCAATAGCCATTCCAATGGGTTTATGTTGCATCATTTACTCCTTCCTCTATCTTACATATCCAGTGGACAAAGAGCGTGCTCAAATGGAAGCTCTCATTGAATCAGAGATGCGGCTCATAGAGTCGGATTCTTCACCTTCCAGAAGAATAAATCTTCAGGCTCAATCTGCTGAGGGAAAAGAACTATATCTTGAAGGCAGAACTCTCATTGAAATGCCTTATGATGATGATGCATCTGATTCTGATGATAGCGATCAAAAAACTTTAATTCGTCGCCATGTACTAATATGAAGGCACAGAATGTTTTGCATCCAAGGTAAATAGCTACCTCATTTACCATATAGATAAGGTTGATCGTCCATAGGCACTGGATTTGGTGAATCTGACTGAATTAGCTGGGAACATACTGCTTAAGGAATGCATACTTGAGTACGGATGTGCTTCGATGATGGTTTATTTGCAGCCATTATTGAAGAGCTGGAGAAACATAGTAACTTTCCTAGCAGGAAAAATAACTCTTTTTGCAGTGAAGGAAGTGCAATCTGTCTGTGGAAAGAACTGAAATCTGGGAGAAGCTTTTATTGATCTGCTGTAAAGAACTTGATCCATCTGTCTTGTGAGGAAGGATTAAACTTGGGATAAGGCTTTCATTTCTTTATCAACAGCTCCACTTTCTTGGCTCATTTGAAGATTCACCATTGCAGTTCTTCAGTCATGGATTTCAGCCGTTGATTTCATCTTCTTCAAATACAAATTAGAAGAATTCTTATAAATAGCATTTGTAGCCGTTGGATTTCATTTTATTCAAGATGAAATAGATAGAAGTCTGACAAATAGGTCATCCTTACGAATTTTTATACTTCAAATGCCCTTACCATTCATTTGTAATTCCCATAGAGATTGTTTTGCTTTCTTTTCATCTTTTTTTTTAGAACAAACAAAGGAGCTTTTCTTTGATACTTGGTCAAAAAGTTGACTATAGATAGATTAGAAGCTACTTTGATTAGATGTTTTATGTTCTAAGTAATTTCTTGAGAAATTGTCAAAAACCTTGCATTTAGTGTATATATGCACAATTGTTTTTCCTCTTTATTGCATGATGTCAAAAAAGTGTCACCTAAATGATTTTTTTTTTTTTTTTTTTTTTTTTTTGTGTTATAGTTAATCACCATTGTTAAAAATGAAAAATCATGATGAATACTCATTTAGGGAGTTTTTGCAAGAGTTTTGAATAGACGTTTTCCAGCTTCTCGCTTCAAAAAAAGTACTTATTGGGATGCTAGTTTCTACTTCTGAAATTACTTAAAAAAAACACTTTTAAGCAAAAAGCAAGATGCTTCTAGCGGCTTTCATTGTTTGTAAATAAATTTAGCTTTTTCTTGCACTGTTTTACTCTCATTGTAATAATCTTAATTCAAATTTATTTTTTTTAATTTATTTTTAAAATTGCACATCTAAAGTTAATATTAGAGTTCTTGTTATGAAATTTAAAGTTGTGGATGTTCATCTTCATCTCTCATACTCTTTATATTCTCTCATAAATTATAAACTACTGTGGTTTATCTCCCCTCATAAAAAATGAGACTTTTGGTTGTAATCTTGGAGCTTATAAATAGACCACTTCATTTTGTATGGTGATAATGGGAAATGATATAAGAATACTTTCTTCTTTCCTCTCAATTCTAATTCTCATATTGTTGCACTTTATATAATTTTATAACACGTTATCAACACGAAGCTTTATATTTTCAAGACTAGCTCCATCTAAGCATCAAGGAGATCGTTGTAGTAAGATTTAATTTTCTAAGGTAATCCATATCTATACTCCATATAAACGTGTGAATACTCAAGTTGTTTGTTCCCATTGTGAAAAGACAAATATACCCTCATTTAAATAATATTAATATTATATTATAGATTTTGGAATTTTTAACAATTTAGAATTATAAATATTCTAAACCCCCTCCATATAAATTTAGTATAAAAAACATAAATCGTGAATCATGAATGAATCCAATTAAGCAGAATTTTAATAACTTGCTTCTAATCGTGAATCATGAACGAGTCCAATTACACAGACCTATCACGCATTAAATTTTAATAACATCCACAGAAAATTATATTATAAAATTAGTTATAGAAAAAATAAAATTCTATAAGAAAAATATTTAAGAGTCTTAATTCCTCTAAACTACTTGGGAATAACATATTCAACTAAAAAAAAATAATTTGCTAAATAATATTTCAACACAATTACTTTGTTAGAAGAACTCTTAATTATATTAAGAAAATTTTAATTTACCATGACACATTATAATTTAAAATAAACTACACATTAGTAATATATAAAATACTAATCTAAACGTAAATATATATATATAATAATGAATAAATATCAAAATTTAATTACAAATTAAAATTGATATATGGATATGATATTATTAAATTGAAATTGCTTGTGAAAATTCAATTATTGAGTGAATCTCTTGATTTTTTAGTATTAGATAATCTTGAATACTTTACTTTTACATCTATTATTTTTTTATATTAATGAATAGAATAAAAGTATTACAACAACAAATGTGACATAAATAATTAAGTTGTAACATAATATATCATTGAATTAGAAATAAATCATGTCAATCGGTGCTTATGAAAATAAGATTAAGAAGTTAAACTAAAGACGTATAGAATTAAAAACTACAATATAAAGGCAAAAAATAAAATTTTATACAATAATATTTCAAAACTTAGAAGGTAATAAAGCATGTAAATAATACTTTGACAATATTTAAAGTTGATATTGAAATATAATTAACATTAGGATCTTACAGTACAAAATATTGGCAATATTGTCCAATTGAATTAGATTTTTATAATAATAGTCAATATATAATTAGTTTGTAATCATTTAGTGTCCATAAATTAAAAATGAACAACATCCAAATTATAGTAAAAAAAACATATTACATGCACAGACATAATATAGCAAAATCAAACAATAGCAAAGAGATATAATAAAACCTATGAATAAAAATTGATAAATTTTATTAAAAAGAAATTTCTTCTAAAATGGAATAACGAATAAGTATCAAAATTTAATTACAAAAAAAAATTATCAATCTAATGAAATTAGAAGTGCTCTTGAAAATTTAAAAAAGAACTAATTAATTAATTTTATTTCAATATTAATAGAATAAAACACCATGTCTCCCCCCTCCCCTGCACCCCATAGACATTGATATTGAAGAAAATTATAAATAGTAATATAATAAATAATTTAATTTAAAACCTTATCTTATTGAGTAGTAAATTAACTAACATAATTGTAGGTCCTAACGAGACATATATAACTATTGTTATGCTTTAAAAGGTGCATAAAAGTTGTAACATTTGGTCCCCTTGTATTATTATACACTTAATGCCCACATGGTATTTTTTTTTTTAGGGATAATTACATTTACACCCCCTCACCTATTGTCCACTTACACAAACCACCCCTGCCTTTTGAAAAATTACAGAAACCACCCCTGGTAGCCTTTAAAATCCAAAAATACCCCTATTAATTTGGTCAAACTTTACTATAAATTTTGAGGACAAAAATGCCCTTAGGGGTGTTTCTGTAATTACCAAAAGGTAGAGGGGGTGTTAATGTAATGTCTATGAGGATGAGTAATATGACCCCATACATTTTTTCATTATTTATATCAAATTTAAATTTAAATTTAAATTATTTTATCAATTTTTTTTAATTGAATCTCTATATAAAATTACAGTTTCTAATAATTGAAATATTAAATTATTCAATTAATATATATTTCTAAAATTAGTTGACAATGAGGGCGCCTTCATTGTCACCTTCATTGTTTGATATATTTTAATCGTTGTCGCCTTCATTGTCAACTAATTTTAGAAAATATATATTAATTGAATAATTTAATATTTCAATTATTACACATACTATAAAACATCAAATAGGAATAGAGACACGTTTTTTTATCCTCAAGATACATATTATCATATTTAGAAAACTCTATCAAAAATTCCAATATTATTCAAGCATTAGTAAGATTACTGTAAAGGAAATATTGAAGTTTTATGACATGATTTTGCTGAAAGTGATCTTTTTATGATTAGATTACTTATTCAAGTTCGTGTATTGCATTTAGAACATCACATATGACCTTTAATTTTTATACATATATGAGTTTTTAAACATGGAACCAAAGATATCCGAGGCTCCTCAATTGAGAAATATTTCTTTTAATCGCTTCAGTGGTATATTTTTAAATTATTTATGAAAGAATCGGGTACGGTCCAAGAACGCAATAGAAGGTTAAAAACGAGAATATAAAGCATAATATAGAATGGGTTCAAAGGGGTGTTCCCTTTGAAGTTCCCGGGCATTCTGTGTATGTCAAAGCATAAATAAAAAATGAGAAGATGCTGTACATGTGGCTAAAGGATTAAAAACAAAAAGATACAGGTAACATAAATCGAAATCAACCTTTGTTCGATATACGTACAACCGGTACTAGCGCTGTTCCCTTTTCGTTTCTCCTTCTTCGTATGTCCACTTGAGAGCTCAACTTAGAACTCCCCTAAGTATTTTCCACACCACACAAAGGATTCAAACTATAGTTTATTGCTAGATAAAATATAGTGAAGAGAAGAAGAAAACAATTTCAAAGCAACACCATCAATTAGTAATCTTTAGAATGTTTTAAATTCTTTTATTTCTAAAAGAAAAGAACACTTAGAGAGAATTTTCAGAGGTGTTTATGGCTTAAAACTCCAGAAAAAATGAAGCAAGTTAGTAAGTAAAATGTCTAGCAAAGTTGTTTTGTGTATGCAGAATGTAGAGTTCAAAAAATCACCTACATAAGTAACCTACAAGGCAACTTCCACATACACACACTTCTAGCACATCCACTACACATGATAGCAAGAGAAAACCACCCACAAATCAGCTAATTTTCGTGCACATCATGTGATATGTGAAGAGTTGAAACTCCTCCTTAACTAGCTTCAACTTGCATGAAAAATGGACTTGGATCTTTATGTTTTTGGACTTGTATTTAATCGAATTAAATAAAGTCCAAACATGTATCTATTGGGCATTAATTAATCTAATTAATTTTAATCCAATTGAAGCCCAATTATTTATTTAATCCAGTTACATAAGCATAAGTCCAAATTAAGAATAATTGATCCAATCAACTATTCTAGCCAAAACCCGATAAATTAATCTAATTAATTTAAAGGTTCTTAGTCCAAAATTAACTAATGCAATTAATTAATCTTGGACCATAAATCAAATGGATTTCCCAATAAATGATCCAATCATTTATTTTTTCTCTTGAATAAATTTAATCCGATTAAATTTATTCGCTTATTCTAGAATTAATTCCGCCAAGTCCAAATTGATTTGTGTGTGACTCATTAGGTTCACCCTCAACTAGACTTGGGCTTGTGTCCAACACAATTGATCAATTAAATTCAATTTAGTTAACTGTTTTCTGATTAATTATTAATCGGAAAAACGCCTGTCACCATGGGTGACCGTCTAGCAACGGTCCATGACACTAGAGACTAGGTGAATGTTGTCGTGAACATTTAGGCTCTCGAGTTCCATACGAGTACGGTCCTTCCATCATCCATCTCCCGGTCTAAGTCTAGGGCATGGAATTGGGCGTCGGTTCCCAACCTGGACTAGACAACTATGCTCAATAACTCGAGACACGTTTACTCTATTGATTGTCATAGGAAATCATTCCCTACTCGACCAATCGCTGTGCCACAGACTTAAAGAGCTTAAACCGTCTCAGAGCGCATAGGTGACTCGACTGTCATATACTGATTGGTGATAGATCCTATCTTGGAATCCACCGTCCTCAATACATATTCCGACTGCACTGTATAAGGCTTATGATGAACGTACTCCAGATACAGACATCTCTTGCCAAATGCTAGATACAACCATCATATGCATGTGACTGCCATGATTTCTCAAGTCCGAGGACTAATCTTGTACTATCAGAGTCGGGAATTCCAGTCATACTGAGCAAGCCTCCAAGGCTTCCATATGACGATTCCCGCGAGTCAGTTCAGTCAGTTGACACCTTTGTCAACTGACCCACTAATATTGCATAGACGTCTAATTTTTTGTTGCCGATGAAACACGACACTCATCCAATGAATGCAATCCTTAGTACAAGTCTCTATAGGACCCTCAATACCCTGTCTTAAGGTCCTCGACTTTGAACATTTCAAACCAACTCTCAGAAGTTGGTTTCATAGCTGTCATCCAATGCGCAACCCAACTACATGGGTTATCCAATTGGTATGTGGACATTTGTTGTGACGTTAAAACATCATTTAACGTAATCAATAAGCACAACAAACACATAGTGCCACAGATGAATACTTACTATATATTCATCATGTCAATATTACTTTAATAAAGATTACTAAATAGTACCCAAAATCGCCAATCCAATTGGCTTTCTGGTCACCTATTCTACAATTTAGACATAATAAAATTTAAAAGTTAACATAAAATTACAATTTTAACATATGGTAAAAAAAATAAAGTGGAAAACGAATTCATAATTCGTTAAATAAGTAGAAAAGAATTATTTTAATTTCAACTATGAACATAAAGAATAAAATCAATAAGGTCTTATTTTTTACATACATGAATGTATATAATTTAACATTTTTTTTTTATCTTTGACGTATAAAAAGTTTTAATATAATAAAGTTGCCAATTTTTTGTATTTTCATTCTCAAAATTACTAAGTTGTTAGTATATACCACAACTGCAAATATTATAGTGACATGAACTTATAAGCATCTATCAAATCATGTGAGTTTATTATAATATAGGTTTATTTGAATTTATTATAATGTGAGTTTGTAAATAGAACTGATGTATGTTTCAGTCTATTAATATTGATGCAGAATCACCATTTATATATATATATATATATAAAGGATACATTCTCTATTAAAGAAGGAAAATCAAAAGTAAAACATCAATTAACTCATTTAATCTTAATAAGACACGTAATGCAGTATCTTGAGAAGATAACATGAGGGAAACAGTAAACGATGAATTTAATACTCAACTTTATTGTAATCTGATATATGATTGTTGGTATATGTTATTTCTTATATTCGTTGTATTGCATGATACTCGTTTTATTATGTATGTGCGTGTATATGTATAAGTTAATTAGCTATACTTATTGAGTAGGCAGCTCATCCCTTGTCAATATTTTTCAGGAGATAGATCACGGTGACTAGCTACGTTAAATCGGAAGTCGTGAAATGGATCTGAATAGGTGGGTCAGCCGTGACATCTGAAGCCAAGGGTTCTGTCTATATGATTATTAAACATCTAGTCTTTTGTCGGGTTTGTATTTTAGATTTTGTTATAGCCTGAAACTGAGAAAGATGACGCTGAAACTCAAACGCCAAGCAATGAGGAGATGATTAGTAATTTCATAACCCAAGAAATTCATGAAACCAAGCAAGAGGTTTTCTCCTGCCAACTAATCGAACAAGTCAATAATGAGACCACATGTTTATATAACAACTTATTCAGTTATACTGTTATTTAGCTTTTGAGTTTTCGTTGAATAAAAAGTTTTTACAATAATTTTTAAAAATTCAAATTGATTAAGCTTAGCGGATATGATCTTTTCATTTATAAAGTACTTATTAAATTTTAAAATAATATTTCTCAATTGATGAATAGCTTATATTTTGGTTTAATTAAATTTTTAATAGTATAATCATTTTATCGAGGTAATAAGCATTACGTGCAACGCACGTGACTCTTACTAGTATCTATAAAATAACATATCTATAAAATACTTCATTACTTACATGTTTTATATTCATCGATTCTTGTTTATTCTAATATCTTTTACAAATATTTGATATCTTGATGTTGAAGATAATATTATCATATGGGCATGTTAACTTTGATATAATATATGCGTGTCATAATTATCTACTTATTGATTAATTTTTAGTCTATTGATTATATAATATTGGATATTGTCTAACTTGTTTTGTTACTTTTATAATGGTACTATTATGTCGAATCTTGCAAAACTTGAATTTGTGACTCTTGACATTACGGAGAAAAATTATTTATCTTGGGTATTAGATGCTGAACTTTATTTGGATGCAAATGGTCTTGAAAACACTACCAAGGAAGGTAACGAAGCATCTAACCAAGATAAGGCCAAAGCTACGATTTTCCTTCGTCACCACCTCCATGAATGATTAAAAATCGAGTATCTTATGGTAAAAGACCCACTTGTTCTTTAGAATAATTTGAAAGAAATGTATGACCACCAGAAAACTGTAATTCTTCCAAAAGCTCGCTATGATTGGATGCATTTGAGATTGCAGGATTTTAAAATTATAAGTGAGTACAATTCTGCAATGTTTAGAATCAGTTCTCAATTGAAATTTCATGGAGAAAACATCACTGATGATGATATGTTAGAAAAAACATTCTCCACTTCCCATGCATCCAATATGCTCCTGCAACAGCAATATCGTTTGCTGAAAAATCATGAGTCCCGACTGACTGCTTCTACTCCATTCCTTGAAGTGAATGTAGAAACACACAACCACTATAATCATGAACCATATTGTGGTCGTGGTCGTAGGCGTGGCCATAGCTATAGTCGTGGTTCTGGACGTGGATATCATGGTGGTCATTCTATGAATACATCTTTCCACCAGAAGTGGAAAAACGGTGAAGAAAAATAAAGAAAGAAAATAGTGGGCAAAGTAGCAAACATGTAAACAAAGGGAGTTCAAAGTAAGAGAAAGCAAAGCCATGGTAGGTTTTGAGAAAAAAACTTCAGAAAAAAGGAGTTCAGTAATCAATATTATTTCTTGAACCAGCCCCAGCTCTACTTATAGGGCTAATTAATCCTATAAACAGCTAACAAACTACGTACTGCACATCTAAACCACTTAACTACTATTTTGAATCAACCTAAACTAATTAACTGCTAGGCTAAAGTTGTCAATCAACTTACAGAGTTGTTAACACAACTATTGGCTATTATAAGGTAAACACGAGTCTAGATAAAACGTGCTGAAGTAAAATGCAACTTCAGCTACAAAATGCAACTACACTTCTATTCTTTTCACCCCCTCCTCAAGTTGGGTGGTAAGTCTACCAAGCCTAACTTGGAGATCATAGCCACGAACGATGGCCCGGTCAGTGTTTCGGTGAAGACGTCCGCAAGTTGTTCCTTTGAAGAAACATGGAGGGGAGCAAAAAATACAGCTTGTACTTGTCTCTTACCAAATGACAGTCTATTTCTAAATGCTTGGTCTTTTCGTGGATACTGGGTTTGCAACAATGTGCAATGCTGCCTGGTTGTCGCAGAACAAAGGTGTAGGTGTAGGAAGAACAAGCCTTTGCTGGTTGTGCCCTTCAAATACCATAGCAGGTGCAAAGCAACATCCTAATGCTGCTTACAAGGAGTTTGCATGAACTGGCTTAGTTGCTGCGCGACATGGCAGATGTCCGACCACGTGAAACCTAAGTACAGAGTGGGCCCAATTAATCGTCTATAGAATGCAGGTCAGGTTAGGGCCTTACCTGCCTCTACTGTGAATTGGATCCCGACTGCCAGTAGGGTTGTTGTCGTTCTTGCTTGTGCAATCCCTACATTTGCAATCATGTCATTGATATATTTGGATTGTGTCACTGCAATGCCCTGTGCACCTCTAGCTATTTCGAGACCGAGGAAGTATTTTGCTGCTCCTAGGTCTTTGATAGAGAAACGTTCATTCAGGTAAGACTTTACTTCTTGTATGGATTCTTCAGATTCCCCTACAATGAGGATATCATCTACGTACACAAGCATTAGCAAACATGCAGTGGCTAGTTTGGTGAAAAGACAATAGTCATAACTAGATTTTTTAAAACCAAAAGCCTGAATTTTTGTGGCGAATTCAGCATTCCACTACCTGGATGCTTGCTTCAGCCCATAGATCAAATGCTTAAGTTTGCAGGCATGTCTTCTGGAACTTGATAACCTTATAGGGATTCCATGTACAATTCTTGCTCAAGGTAGCCGTGTAGGAAAGCATTGTTCATATCGACATGATGCAAATGCTAATTGGAGGAGGCTGCTACAGCTAGGAGAATTCTGACTGTAACAGCTTTTGCCACCATAGAAAAACTATCCACATAATCCACTCCTTCCACTTGATTGTCTCCTTTGGTGACCAACCTCGCCTTATGTTTATTCACGGTTCCGTCTACATTATGCTTCAACTTATAGATCCATCGACTTCCTATAGCCCTTTTGTTGTCTAGCAGTTGTGTAATTACCCATGTGTTAGTATGTTCCAGTGCTACCAGCTCGTTCTTCATGGCCTTCATCCATCCTTCATGCTGGCATGCTTAGGTGTAGCTCCTTGGCTCCTGCAGGTTAGATAAAGCAGCCAAGAAACAAGTATGTGCAGGTGTGTAAGTGGTGACAGATAACATAGTGTCACTAGTGCAATTGCAGTGGTAATCCTACATCCATGTGGGCTTTGTAGTCACCCTTGTGGATCTCCTAAGTTCTTCACAGGCTATGTATCTGTGTCATCAAATCTATTTCAGTATCAGGAGCTGTTTCAGCATTAATGTTTTCAGACAATTCAGGTTCCTCCTCATTTAGTTCAACAATTATGGGGCAGGTGACAGGATCTAACTGCCTCCCAACATAAGGAAATACCTCCTCATGAAACACTACATCTCTAGAGACAACTAAGCTTTGTGACTTCACGTCAAATACCTTGTATCCCTTCTGTCCCGTTGCATAACCCACAAAGTTTGAGCCTTGCTTTTTATTAAGAAAGTCTATGTACTCCTGAGAACCATTTGGTGGAACTTTCTCAGAATGGATAAAGTTTGAGCTTTACTTTTCATTAAGAAAGTCCATGTACTCCTGCTATTATCATCTACCAAAGTAAGCATGTAGGTGCAGTGTGACAGTGAATGTTGATTGTAAGGCCCCCACACATCAATGTGTAGAAGTTCAAAGATATCACCAGCCACAATATTGGTAACATGATAACTTAACCGATGTTGATTAGTTAATGGGCAGATCTCACACAAATCCAAGGTGTCTTTATTATTTTTAATGAGTTGTAGTTGATTCAGTACATGAGAGGAGGTGTGTCGCAACCTCTTATGCCAAGGGTTTACATCACTAGAACTAACAACAAGCCCTATTTCTTGTGAGCATTGCAGAAAGTGCTTGATAGTGTGTGCCTTGAAAGAATCATCATTCAGAATATACAACTTTCCTACTACTCTTCCTACTGTCACACTTTGATTAGTCCTGTGGTCCTGCAAGAGACAATAAGAAGGGAAGAACTTGAACCTTATGTCTGTGTTATTACAAAGCCTACCGACAAACAATAAATTGAATTTAAGTAAAGAAACATATAACACATCCCTGAGCCTTATGTCATTTTGGAGCAAGGTATTCCCTACTATTTTTACATTATGTTTCGAACCATCAGCAAGATGAATGCAAGAGTCCTATTTATTTCTTTTAGTGCTTTGAAACAAGGTTATATCATTGCACATATGTGAGGTTGTCCCACTATCAGTTATCCAAGATTTAGCATGCTCAGAGACTGAATTTACTAGAACTTACTTGTGTAGTCATCAAACTCATCAAAACTATCATTTAGCATGCTCAGAGACTGATATATGTATACTCATTTGTATACATATATTTATAATCTACTATTATATGAAAAGTATAATATAAATAGTGCAGAAACATATGAAAAGTATAATATAATAGTAGATTATAAATATATGTATACAAATGAGTAATTTTGTAATTAGATTTTGTAATAATAATTGTTAATTGATTTTTTTTTCGAGGAGAAAAACCATAACCATATATTGCTCAAAAGACAGAGCTCAAAGTGCAGAAACAAAGTTACCCAGTAGAAAAGGGTTGTTGTGAAGGAAAGGGAAACAAAGTCTAAACAAGCTAGAAAGCAACATCTGCTAGCCTATTCGAGGTCATCTAACATCAGAGCTGTCATACTATTAAGGGTCCGTCAGGCCATTCCACCACCTCATGCGCCTAGAGCTACTCCCCTTTGAAGATGTGTTTGTTGCGACTAAACCACACCCCAGTAGATAGTAAGGAACAGTGCGAAGGCTTGAGAATCTAGTGCTAGGTATGTGCTCCGAAGACATGTAAGTCCATCGCACTCCTCTTTGTAAATAATAGACCACTGGTAAGCCGGATAATGGCCAAATCAAACGAGCAAAAGCGCATCAAAAAAGGACGTAAGCTATATCCTCCTGCCCTATAGCACAACATGAGCAAAGCGTGTTACCTACCATTCCTCTGTGTTGCAAATTCTGCAAGGTTGGCAGAGCATTTTGACCACATCTCCAAGCAAAAAGCCTTACTTTGGGGGTAACTTTGTTCTTCCAAATAAACTTACAATCAACTGCCTCTCCAGAGCATGCTGGTCATTACATCCCAACGCTAGATGGTGCGCACTCTTAACTGTAAGCTGCCCCTTTCGCTCAAAATGCCACACTATCTTGTCCGAGGAGGCTGTCTCGCTTAGCTGAAGTGATAGGATGCATACAACGTCAATAGGTAAGAATTCTTGTTCAAGCATCTCCTTTTTCCAGCAACGATCCTGGGAAATAAGCTCAGCCACTCTAGAGTCCCAATCCAACGTCCTGGGTTTGGTAACAGGCTGGAACGTGGAGGGGTGCGACAGCCACGGGTTGCCTGAGAACAAAGTTGATTTCCCATTCCCGATTTCCACCTTGTGCCTGCAGCCAGCAAGTCCTGTGCCCCAAGCAACGATCGCCATGTGAATGAAGGTGCATGTTCTGGCTCTGCTGCAAGGAAGTTGGACCCTAGAAAAGTAGCATTGTCGAAGAATCTTGTGCAACGGCGAATCCGGGCGAGTAGCTACCCACCACGCTTGCTCTGCAAGCAGGGGCAACATTGTAGTCCTTCAACAGTGGCAAATTTTGCTCCATGCCGTCCAATGGATTCCTACTTCCAACTTTCTGAGCCAGAAGAAACTAGTCGACCAGCTCTCAACCTCAGCGAGAAATCTTCGTCCAACAGTTTGAAGTACCCCATTGCGTAGGCCGGAACGGATTGGATCACGGCCTGGATTAAGACCACTCTTGTCGCTTGGGATAGCTTTTTTAGCCGCCCAATTGTTTAGCTTCTGCATATACGCTCCTTCAAGCCCGTGATCAAGTTCGCCTTCAAGTGACTGACTGAGGATGGGAGGCCTAGATACTTGGAGTGTTTGGCCACTGTTTGCACATTGACCACAACCAACTCATTTTGCACCTCAAGGGGGACATTCCTACTGAAGAACATAGCTAATTTCTGGAAGTTAATCGACAAACCCGAGGTTGTTTCAAGGCTGACAATTATTTGACGCACACACTGCAGCGCCTCTCGAGTAGCTTGGCAGAAGATATGCGTATTGTCCGCAAATAAAAGGTGAGACACTCGTGGCGCCGTGCGGGAAACCTTCCAATCTACCTTTGGATCCGGACCTACTAATCATGGAGCTAAAAGCTTGGCACAGAACAAATATGGGTAAAAGGATAAGGGGTAACCGTGACGGAGGCCCCTCTCTGGACATAAAGACCCGAATTGAGAAACATTAACCAAAAAGGAGTAATTAACGGAAGAGACACAGAACATGATCGACTAGACCACCTTCGGGTGAAAACCTATCCTAATCAGAACTATCTCAAGGAAACACCACTCCACACGGTCGTAAGCCTTATTAATGTCGAGCTTTAAGGAAACATGCCTTGCATTACCCTAAATCTTATACAACAAAAAAGTAGTTAATTTCATATGCAATAAAGCACATTATCAGTGATTAAGTGGCCGAAGACAAAGGATGACTGCGACGGAGATATGGGAGAATCAAGAAAAGGCTTAAGATGGTTAGCAAGAGTTTTAGAGGCAATCTTATAAACGATATTGCACAAGCTAGTAGGCCTAAAGTGGGTAATCTCGTCCGGCAATCTTAAGGATAGGAATGATGTTGGTGGCGTTTAGTTAGGGGTTTAATACGACCGTCATCTAGAATATCTAGCACGCATTCAATGACATTTGAACCTACAATATGCCAATATTTTTGAAAGAATACCAGAGACAAACCATCGAGGCCTAGGAATTCGTATGGATGCATTTGTTTAAGAGAGAGCATTACCTCATCCACAGAGTAGGGATGAAGAAGACTTTCGTTCATGGAATTCAAAACTCGAGGTTCAAGTGTTGAAATAATCTCATTCATCGCATTAGTGTCGGGGCAAGAAGACTGAAACAGGTGTCGAAGTAAGTCAATATAATCTGTCTAATCTTCTCCCCACTGTCACCATCAGACCGTTCCCGTCCCAAAGCCCTTTGATGAGTTTTTTTCTACTGCCTCTCGCTGCCCTAGCATGGAAAAAAGCCGAGTTACGGTCACTTTATTTAAGCCATAGAGCTTTCTCTCATTGTTTCCGTAACAACTCTTCTTGGTGGATAGAGCCTCAAGTTTGGATCTAACTTGCTCAACTCTAGAAGCCACCTCATTAGTGATGGTTGTAGACGATAATTCACAATCTCATTGTTGAGGGTCTTGGTTTGATGTACTATATTGGCAAACACATGCTTGTCCCAACTGAGCTGATTTATTCAACACTCATCGATGTAGTCAAGGAAATTATCTTGCGAATTCCCCCCCTCCCCCGGACGGAGTCCCAGCAGTTGGCCAGCAGTACTGCACAATCCTTTTCCTTTGCCCACACCGACTCGAAGCGGGACAACTTCTCTCGTCGGCCCGGTCTGTCCTCAATCCTTGGCGTCAAATTCACCCACATGAGATAGTGATCAGCCGCTGTTGTGGACTCATGGAACACTTTGGCGTGAGGAAATAGGTCCTTCCAACTCCCATTGTTGCATCCCCTGTCAAGCCTTGCCCTAACGATGTGCGGCTCTTCTCGGCGTTACACCAAGTAAACGACGGACCATGAGACCCCAAATCCTAAAGCTCGCAATAAACCAAACAACGCTGAAAATCCTCCATTTGCCATTGAGCGGTCGGGTTAATGCCTTATTTCTTGTGATCATACAATATCTCATTGTAGTCCCCTGCACAAAGCCACGCGCGACTCAACATGCCGCTATGGCAGTGTAATAAGTCCAAGTTTCCTTGAGTCTAGCCACCTCGGGATGCCCGTTAAAACCCTTGAAACTCCACTTTTCCAAGTCGTCCTCCATCTTAATGGTCGCATCAATGTGGTGAGTGGAGAAAGATTAGATCCACACGTCAACGTCTTTCCGCCAAAGTAATAACAGAGCTCCCCCTTTTCCTCACGAGTCAACCCCAATTCCATTGTAACTGAAACGTTCCTTCTACCTGTCCACTCTCCTAGCCTTGGACTTGGTTTCAGAGATAAAAACTGGAGCAGTGAAGCCTAATATGCTCCGTCAGTATACGAACTGTCCAAGGGGGGATCCACACCCTAATAGTTCCAAACTAAAATTTTCATGGCGTCCGAGGAGACTGCAAGGCAGCCTCCACATATATTGGATCTGAATCCTCTTCAACTAGTTGTAGACGTCTCTTGGACGTATGCATGGCATCTGCGCCCCTGTTCGATAATGCTAACGCCATGCGCTCGCTTTTTCGTCGCGGTTTCTGAAGTCCATTTCGCGGGCCACCCTCTCCTTGCCCTTCCAGCCCACCTCCCGTGTCTACCTCTGGCCCACGATGTCGTAAATCGAAGCGGGATGTTAATCAATGCGAGCTTGGAGAACATCGGAGATTGGTTTACCATTGTTGGCACAACCCCTTATAAGTGGAAGATATCTTCACCCATCTGAGTGTTGGTAGTCCCTTTGCATTTTTGGCAATCCTCTCTTAAAGCAAAGCTTTGAGCTGCCGCAACGTCCCCTACAGTCGTTAATTGCCGCTGGTCCTCCTCCAATCCCGTTGTTCCTCCATCTCTAGCCATGGCCTGAGATTGGGCCTTGAGTGTAGAGCTGCCAACAGGAGTGTTAAAGACCCAGACTATGATGGCTCCCTGCTGAGTGGTCGGTTGTTGCTGTTTGTAGGAGAATTGACGTGCCCCAGCATGGCTCTACAAGTTTGAGAGGCGTCCTCTAGTAGGAAAAGACACTCACAACCATGGTCCATATGGAAAATCTGTACCTGGGTCGACCAAGCCATCGACAAACCTCGTTTCACAATACTTAGCAATGTGGCCTAGTTGCCCACACAGGTGATGAGCCAAAACCTCAAGTGCACGGTGTATCGTGTAGTACTCAAGATGTCGATCCCACAAGGACTATTGTGATTACCAGATTTCCTCAATTTTGATTAGTCAGACAGAGAATATACGAGTGAGGCAATTGATTTGAATAGAAAAACAGGTAAATTGAAGCGAGAGGGTAAATAATAAGATGTGGTAGTCTAGATACAAGTATCCCCACAATGATCGGTTAACGAACCTATCAACAAACTCTTTTCTACTCAATGTGATTAATCCAAAGGAAATTGTCTTAATGTCGTTACCACCCTTTTTCAAGTATGTGGAAAGCCGTATTCGATTAATTAATCTATGTATTTTCATGGAGATATAATTAAATCGAACCCAATGAGATCATGACAATTAATAAGATCCTCATAGAAAATAAACATGCTTTTGTGGTTAATTCCTAGGTTTAATCTCTGACTTTCTAACATGGATTTTCACCTTTCAGTACTTCACTCAATGTTTAAGACATGCAAACATGTGGCCAACATATCCACAGGACAAATAAGTGCTCGAAAAATAAATTGGATCAATTCACACGAGATAGAAAAATAAAATTAGAATAAATTCATTTAATAGAATCAAAGGGTTCAACATGATCCTAGAACAAGAATTCTACTCAGCCATAAAGTTAATGATGAAGCAAAATAAATATTTCAGAGAATACATCAAGCAAAGTGCTAAAAAGAAGAAAGGATTAGGAAGAACTGTAATCCGATCGTCCTAGCTGTCTTGAGGCTTCCCCGACTTCTTCATGTCTCTTCAAGCCTTGTATTTGCGTAAAAACTCCTTTTTCACGTCCCTAGGTCCTCCTTTTATAGTCGTAGTGGAGCAAAACGCAGAAAATTCCGAACGATTATGTTTCCAAGTAGGGAACACGCCCGTGTAGCGCAAACACCGGTCAGGCCGTGTTTTCATGCGTTTCTGCGGCAAAACCCGACACGGCCGTGTCGTGGAACACAACCTGGCCATGTTCCGTTTGGGTGGTTTGGCTGGTGGTTTGCTTCTGTGAAACACGGGCGTGTGCAAGGACACCACACGGTCGTGTTCTGTCAAACATGGACGAATTCTTTTGTTTAGTCCATTTTGCTCTTGAATTATGCCTGAAAAAGGAAAAACAATCGAAAGCAGTATCCAACAAAGAGTTCGGCTTTAAAAAGTAGTAATTATATATGGAATCCTGCTTAAAAGGACGAAAAAATGCATGTGTTTTCCCTTCACAAATACGTAAAATCCCTACTTATGAAACTCCCCAAACTTAAACGGTTGTTTTGTCCTAAGCAAAAAAAGTCTTGAGGCAATGACCTCGAATGAATGTAGAACTCGCCTTCTCAATATTGTGGCAACGATTCGTGATAACAAACACAACTTAGAAGCAAATAGTCACAAAACACAAGCACACCGACATATTATGTGAAAGTTAACTCATAGTAGGGGGTTGATCACACCATACTTCATTTTGCCCTATAGAGAACAGAGTGATCGAGTGTTCGTTAAACCTATAGGTCTCTAGTGTAGTCATTCCGCCGTTTCAACACAACACCTTTTCTCACTTCTTTTTCTACCCAAATATGGACGTCCCTATTTTCGATAACTCTCTCTTTATTCCATTTTTTTTCTTTCAGACTGAGTAACCGCGTTTTTTAGGTCGTATTTTGGCCTTTTTATGCAAATGACAACATTGGTGATGAAGGCACCCGGTTACTCAACCAAATACGTTCCCTAAAGTGCTTTGCATACTCATGACCCTAGTCGCCATTTACGCGAATAACAACATTTTGGTGAAGTCACCCGGTTACTAAGCAACCGAAGCCAACAAAGTAGGTGCATTGTGTTCTCTTTTTGTCTCATTTTTTTTTGCCAATTTTTTTATTTCTCTTATTTTTTTCACTATACAAAAGGGCATACATCTTACTCCAGGTGTATGAAAAATTCGATCAGGCGGGATTTTAACAGCGAAATGACTTTTACAGAAAACACTACGAGTTAACATAAGGCAAGACAACTCAATCCCCTTTCGGAATGATTCAAAGTGTGTGGCGTTAGAACCAATTACGTCACAACAAATCTAAGCAACAATCACATTATAACAGAGTTATGCATGCTTTAATCCTATGACCTCCTACTTAGTATTCATTTATCCAAATCAGCCACATGCATCTTTGAAGGGTCATATGTTCCACAACGTGAATTTGACACAAAAGCAGCCAAAAAAAAAAAAAGCAATAGACACCTATAACGCATAGCATATGAAAATTTCAGTAACTTCCCAAACTTAGACATATCATTGTCCTCAATACAAGAAAAAAAAAAGAGAGAAATGGAGAAAAGGATGTACAAAATCATTGAGGAGGGGGGAAATGGCCTTGAGTCATGAACCAATCGTGCATGCGATGGAGGACGTGGGCCATGTTGTTAATGGTGTTTTGGAGCTGTGTCTGCTGATCACGGAACTTTGTTTGCTCGTTGAGGAGTTGTTATTGTTGATCAAAGATCTTTTGCAAGGCGTCGGCGGTTGAGGCATCGGGCCGAGGTCTACGGGACGATCGGGCCGCATGATAAGAAGCAGGTGGCGGTGGAGTTGGACGGTCGTCGGACTCGACATCGTCGGACGGTGCTTGCCTGGTCGCCCATTCTCGTGATCATCTTCATGAGCCTGGCAAGTTGCGAGGTCAACCTTATTTTTGTCCTGGGCCACTTCATATTCCTTCAAAGAAAGACCTGTTCGCAAGGCGATGGGGGTAACGAATCCACTAAGTACTATGATGCCCGACTCAGAGTTAGAAATTTTAGAAAATTGACGAGTCAGAAATAAGCCGGTATCAATTTGAAAGTCATTAACCATGGCCTATAATACAAAATACTCAGAACAACGTACGACGCCCTTACTATCACCCCCACCAAATAAAGTGTGTGAAAGAACATAATGCAAATAATGAAAATAGGGTTTGATAATGGAGGATGATTTAGAGCGGGCCGTATCATACGATGCCTGCCTAGTAAGATCATACCAAAATTCATCGGGCCTAAAAGCAAGAGGTTCCCATTGTTCCCCCCGACATGTAAACCAAAGATTAGCATTAAACTCAGCAAGGGTCACGTTGAATTCTATGTGCCTAAATCGACAAGTAATTAGACCAGTATCGACATGGGGACCGGACAGGATCCCTTCAACTCGTAATCAACTCAAAAAACTCACGAACAAGCCTAGGATACGTGGGCCATCTAGTATACATGAAATCATGCCATCCCTGTCTAGCAAACAAATACTCGACATCATCAGATTTTCCAAACACATCAAGGACTTCATTATCAATGTAATGGGTATTAGTAATAGTGCAAGAGCGAAGACCTTCATACATGTTACGATCGACGATGTCCATGTACGACAATTCCAGTTATGGTTGGCGAGCCCCGTGTTGAGCGTCGTGTTGTGTTCGGGAAGAAGATGTTCGACTCGTCCTTGCTCTCTTTGGTGCCATTTGGAGAGATATAACCGTTGAAAATCGAAGAAATTGGTATTTTTGGAGAGCCCAAATGACGGGTAATCAATTAATCGGAGAGATTTTGCAAAAATTTTGGGTGGCTTGACGAATTTGAGAGAGAAATAGGGGAGGAAATTTGAAAGTTTGTGAAGGGGAAAAGGAAACACTGTTGCTTTGGGATTTAAAACCTGAAAAGTTGCGCAACATGGCCGTGTTCCCGACCGTGTTCTTCTCGGGTCATTCTGCTTTTGGATGGTGCTCGATAACATGGCCATGGTCTTGAACACGGCCAAGGCGTGTTTCTGGAAATCTAGACGAGGAAATGACACGGTCGTGTTGTGTAACACGACCTTCTCGTGCTTTCGAAATGCGTGTCGTTCAGGAAAATCTGCAGAGATAAAGAGCAATGGCATGGAGTGAGCAGATTTATAAAGGAGAAAAATAAAACAAAATAAAGAAAAAAAATAAAAAGGGGAAAGGTAGAGATATAAAGGATTCAGGTTGCCTCCCGAACAACGCTTTATTTTAAGTAGGTAGCTCGACTGTATTGCGGACGTTCAAGCTGACGGGTCGTGGAGCTGCAAATTACCCTCCTTTTCGATTGGAGTCTCGAAAACATAGTGCTTCAACCATTGACCATTAACTTTATATGTGTCGCTGCTTCGCTCCAAACCTCGACTGTGCCATAAGGAAAAACTTCACAAATATGGAAGGTTCCCGACCAACGTGAGCGCAATTTTCCTGGAAAAAGACGGAGGCTAGAGTTAAATAG
This sequence comes from Sesamum alatum, assembly GCA_034509735.1. Classification (NCBI taxonomy): domain Eukaryota; kingdom Viridiplantae; phylum Streptophyta; class Magnoliopsida; order Lamiales; family Pedaliaceae; genus Sesamum; species Sesamum alatum. The sequence continues at coordinate 9,345,862 of JACGWO010000004.1, forward strand.
CAAAACGATATCACCATCTCTTAATTCCCTTCGAAGAATGCATTGGTCGTGCCACTTTCTGGTGTGTTCCTTATAGAGTTTGGCACTATCGTAAGCATCGAGCCTTAGCTCGTCAAGTTCACTCAATTGGAGACTTCGTCTCTCATCCCGCGATTTGAGGTCAAAATTCAATTTCTTTTATGGCCCAAGAAGCCCTATGCTCAAGTTCAACAATTAAGTGACAATGTTTTCCATAAAGCAAACGCAATGGGGTAGTGTCGATAGGAGTTTTATACACAGTTCGATAGGCCCACAAGGCATCATCAAGTTTAGAAGACCAATCTTTTTGGGAAGATGACACAGTTTTTTCCAAAATGGACTTGATTTTTGGTTCGACACTTCGACTTGCCCACTAGTTTGGGGATGGTATGGGGTGGAATTTTATGGACGACCCTGTATTTCTTGACGAGGGTTTCAAATTGTTTTTCAATGAAATGGGAACCTCCATCACTAATCAAAGTCCTAGGGACACCAAATGAGGAAATTAATTTTTTTTGAAAAGTTTAATCACAGTTTTGGCGTCACTAGTTGGGATGCTATGGCTTCTACCCATTTGGAGACATAATCAATGGCAACTAAGATGAACTTATTCCCAAACGATGGTGGAAAAGGACCCATGAAATCAATTCCCCAAACATCAAAAATCTCGACCTCAAGTATGTAATTTATTTCATGACGTTTCGAGATGTTCCCAACTTGTTGACAGTTATCACATGGAAGCAAAAATTGATGAACATCTTTAATCATTGATGGCCAATAAAATCTAGATTGCAAAATTTTAGCTGTGGTTTTAGAGCTACTAGCGTGACCCCCATATGAAGATGAATGACAATGATATATGACGTCTCTGATTTCGTCTATTGGTAGGCATCGCCGTAACACTCCATCAGCGCAATGCTTATAGAGGTACGGTTCGTCCCAAACAAAATAGCGAATATCCGAGAGAAATTTCTTTTTCTGATGGAAAGTCATATCAGGGGGTAGGATGCCACATGCTAAATAATTCACAAAATCAGCATACCAAGGTGCTTCAGCAGACATTAAAGCAAACAATTGATCCTCGGGAAAATAGTCATCGATTGGAATTTCATTACCCATTTAGTTCTCAAACTGTAGACGGGATAGGTGGTCTGCCACAACGTTTTCCATTCCCTTCTTGTCTCGTATCTCTAAGTCAAACTCTTGGAGTAGAAGTATCCATCGGATCAAATGTGGCTTCACATCCTTCTTGCTCAAGAGGTACCTAATAGCTGCATGATCAGTAAAAACAATCACTTTAGCACCAATGATGTAGGAACGGAATTTGTCAAAGGCAAACACAACGACAAGCAATTCCTTCTCAGTGGTGGCGTAGTTCATTTGGGCATCGTCAAGAGTGCGGCTTGCATAATAAATTATGTGTAGCTTGTTCCGTTGGCTGAGAACAACCCCCACTGCGAAGTCACTTACGTCACACATAATTTCAAATGGGAGAGACCAATCAGGGGGATGCATAATATGTTCTGAGATGTGGGCTTGCTTTAACTGCTTAAATATATCAATACATTCATTGTTTAAATCAAAAGAGACATCCTTATTGAGAAAATTAGTTAATGGCTTAGCAATTTTCGAAAAGTCCTTAATGAAAGCCGGTAAAATCCGGCGTGACCGAGGAAGCTTCGAACGTCCTTTACCGAGGTAGGGAGGTAGTTTCTCAATTGTTTCAATCTTTGCTCGATCGACCTCAATACCTCGTTCGGACACCAAATGCCCAAAAACAATACCTTCTCTTACCATGAAGTGACATTTCTCCCAATAGAGAACAAGATTGACTTCCTTGCATCGTTACAACACTTTCGTTAGATTGAGCAAACATTCATCACAATTAGTACCATACATAGAAAAATCATCCACAAACACCTCCATTATACTCTCAATATGCTCAGGAAAAATAGCCATCATGCATCGTTGGAAAGTAGCCGGAGCATTACATAAACCAAAATGCATCCTTCTATATGCAAATGTGCCATAGGGACACATGAAAGTGGTCATTTCTTGATCGCTAGGATAAATGGGTATTTGCAAGAATCCGGAATATCCATCAAGATAGCAAAAATAAGAATGCTTGGCTAATCGTTCTAGCATATGATCAATAAAGGGAAGTGGAAAGTGATCCTTACGAGTGGCCTTATTCAACTTCCTATAATCTATGCATATGCGCCATCCCGTAACTGTCCTAGTACATTATTTTTATTTTTCACGACTGTAACACCTCCTTTCTTAGGGACTACCTGTGTGAGACTAACCCAACGACTATTAGAGATTGGGAAAAGTTATGCTGGCATCGAGCAACTTAAGGACTTCCTTTTCAACAACCTCTTCCATATTCGGATTCAATCTTCTTTGAGGCTCAACAGAAGGAGTGTAGCCATCTTCTAAGTGAATACGATGATTGCAAACAGATGAATTTATGTCTTTCATGTCATCAATTGTATAGCCTATAACACTCCTATACAGACGTAATACCTCAAGCAACTGCAATGCTTCAAATTCATTCAACATGGCATTGACTATCACAGGATACATTGAGTTGGGTTCAAGAAATTCATACCAGAGTGTGGACGGAAGGGGTTTGAGTTCAACTTGGGTTGCGGGCTTAGGTATCTCCTTACCTTTTTTCCGTGTTTTTCGAGTACATGGTTATGTTGGAGAGCACGACCTGGTCTTGGTCAAAAGCACTCGACAACACGGTCGTGGTCTGAAATATGGTTCCATCTTCGTTAGGAAAACACGACAACACGGCCGTGTTGTCGAACACGGCCTGGCCTTGTTCCACACGATTTCTTCGCTTCGTCTGTCTGTTGTCCTTTGCTCCATCTTTCGAATCCAAGAGTCTTTTCAGCACAATGAATCAATTGTTTTCATGCTCCGATGGATCATCTTGGACCAAAACACGTTGCAAGTCATCATCTAGTCCAAAACTCAAAAATAGCTTCTTGACTGCGACGTCTACATCATCAATCCTGCAAATCGAATCACCACAGTGAGGATATTTAGTAGCATTTGACAGATTAAACTCAACCATTTCATCCCCAACATTCAAGGAGATTCCTCGTTCCCAACGTTGATGATAGCACCAGCGGTAGCTAGGAAAGGTCTTCCGAGAATTATAGGGATTCGAGTATCTTCCTCATCTCAAGAACAACAAAGTCAACAGGAATGAAAAACTTACCTACTCGAATTGTTACGTCCTCAAGAACCACCAACAGGATATTTCACAGTTTTATCAGCCAATTGCAAAGATATAGTGGTGGTTTTAACTTACCCAAATCCAATCGTCGACAAAATAGATAATGGCATCAATCTAACACTAGCTCCCAAATCACACAGTGCACGATCAAAATTCATATTTCCAATTAAACAAGAAATAGAAAAACTACCGGGATCTTTAAGTTTAGGGTGTAGCTTATTTTACAACAAAGCACTACATTCCTGAGTTAAAGCCACGATTTCATAGTCTTCCAATTTTCGTTTGTTTGCCAGTATGTCTTTCAAGAATTTGGCGTACGAGGGCATTTGTGAAAGAGCTTCTAAGAAAGGAATATTGATATAATGCTTTTTTAGCACATCCAGGAACCTACCGAATTGTTTGTCTAACTTGGCCTTAGGCAACCATTCTGGAAATGGGACGGGAGGTTGGTATAGCTTAGGCGGCTCATACTTAGGTTCCTTGTCTTTTTCCTTCACCTCGTCAGTTTCCCCACTCAAGTTTTGTTCTTTAGTAACCTCGACGCGTGGGTCCTCACTCTTTTTGCCTAACACATTCCCACTCCTTAAGGCGATGGCCTTGCATTGTTCTTTCGTATTCATCTCAGGTTGACCTGGTAACATATCGGGTTTCCGAATAGAGGTGCTGGCTTGCTGGCTATGTGATTTTTTTAACATCTTATTGTGGGTAACTAGAGAGTCTACCTTGGACGTTAGTTGTCTTAAAGCCTCACCCATAGATTGACCTTGTTGCCTAAATTCCTCATTCATCTTAGTTTGGGCAACTATAAAGGTTTCAAGCACAGCCTCTAAGTTCAACTTCGGTGGAGGGAGGTTTGGATCAAATGGTGTTTGAAAACTAGGCGTGGGGGGCGAACATTCTGCTAGGGTTGGTTGTTTTTGTAGGAGAAAATGGGATGGTTCTTCCAACCAGAATTATAGGTTTCAAAATATGGATTGTTTCCCCTGTGTTGGTTGTTCACAAAAATTGGCTTGCTCCTCTTGGCTGAGACTAAAGTTCCCAAGTCTACACTCATTGGTCACATGTCCAATTACCCCACAATTTTCACAAGTAGCATTGGTATGAGAATTCATGGGATGCACATTATTCACATTCATGGAGTCAAATTTAGAAACAAGTACATCCATTCTAGCATTAAGCATTGTGAAAGCGTCTACCTCATACTTACCTGTCGCCTTCCCTGGAAGTGCTCGCTCGTTGGACCATTGGTGATGGTGTAGAGCTATCTCCTCCAGTAGATTTTATCCTTCCCGATCACTCTTGTTCATCAGAAATCCTCCTACAGTTGCATTAATTGAGGATCTAGTGCTATAGGTTAGACCGTTGTAAAAAGTATTCACAATTAACCACTTTTCTAACCCATGATGAGGACATGCCCTAAGAAAGTCCTTAAATATTTCCCACGCCTCAATATAAGATTCCCCTTCTTTTTGCGTAAAAGATTGAATTTTCATGCGCAATTCGGCAGTTTTGCTCGGGGGAAAGTATTTAGCCAAAAAGGCTTGAGACATCTTGTTCCAAGTTCGGATGGTGTTCGGGGAATGAAATGCAACCATGCTCTAGCTCTATCACGTAAAGAGAATGAAAATAACCTAAGTCTAGTTGCATCGGGTGTGCCCCGTTAAACTTAAGTGTATCACAATACTCTAAAACGATAGATAAGTGCAAGTTAGGATCTTCCGTGCCTAAACCCCTGAACTGATTCTGTTGTACCATATTCAGTAGAGCCGGTTTGAGTTTGAAATTGTTGGCCTCTACAGTGGGTCGAGCAATACTCGGGAGTAGACAATTGGTAGTAGGTATCCCAAATTCCTCTAGGCCCCTCTCCTCATTGTCTTGGCCTCCTATATGGACAATGATCTGCTGTCGCTACTCGCTTCTCCTTTGATGGAAGGTCCGTTCAATCTCGGGATCAAGTGCAACCAAATTGTCACTGCTACGAGTTCTTCGTATCAATAAGCCTGAAGAGCGAAAGTAAAAAATGCTATCAATAGGGTAGACTAGATGGAGAAAATAAAGAAAAATAAAATAATGGTTGGATCTAATTAAATTGTATAATTCTAATATCACAATTAGTCCTCGGCAACGGCGCCAAAAACTTGATGAGACAAAACCGCAAGTACACGGTGTATCGCGTAGTACTCAAGATGAAAATCCCACAGGGACTATTGTCATTACCAGATTTACTCAATTTTGATTAGTCAGACCGAGATATACGAGTGGGGCGATTGATTCGAATAGAAAAGCTGGTAAATTGAAGCGCAAGGGCAAATAATAAGGTGTGATAGTCTAGAATCAAGTATCCCCGCAATGATCGATTAACGAACCTATCAAAGACTCTTTTCTACTCAATGTAATTAATCCGAAGTAAATTGTCTTAATATCGTTACCACCCTCTTTCAAGTATGTGAAAAATCCGTATTCGATTAATTAATCTACCTATTTTCATGGAGATATAATTAAATCAAAACCCATTGAGATCATGACAACTAATGAGATCCTCATAGAAATTAAACATGCTTTCGCGGTTAATTCCTAGGTTTAATCTTCGACTTTTTAACATGGAATTTCACCTTTCAGTACTTAACTCGATTTTTAAGACATACAAACATGTGGCCAACATATTCACAAGATAAATAAGTGCATGGAAAATAAATCGGATCAATTCACACGAGATAGAAAAAGAAAACTAGAATAAATTCATTAATCTATCAAAGGGTTCAACATGATCCTAGAACAGGAATTCTACTCAGCCATAAAATTAACGAAGAAGCAAAATAAATATTTTGGAGAATACATCAAGCAAAGTGCTAAAAAGAAGAAAGGATTAGGAAGAACTATAATCCGATCGTCCTAGCCATCTTGAAGCTTCCCCGACTTCTTCGTGTCTCTTCAAGCCTTGTATTTGCGTAAACAAACTCCTTTTTGATGCCCCTAGTTCCTCCTTTTATAGTCGTAGTGGAGCAAAAGGCAGAAAATTCCGAACGGATCTATTTCCAAGTAGCGCAAACACGGTCAGGCCGTGTTCTCATGCATTTCTGCGGCAAAACTCGACATGATCGTGTCGTGGAACACGGCCTGGCCGTGTTCTGTTTGGGTGGTTTAGCTGGAGGTTTGCTTCTGCGAAACACGGGCGTGCGCAAGGACACCACACGGCCGTGTTCTGTCAAAGATGGGCGAATTCTTTTATTTAGTCCATTTTGCTCCTGAATTATGTCTGAAAAAGGAGAAACAACCAAAAGTAGTATCCAACAAAGAGTTTGGCTTTCAAAAGCAGTAAATTATATGGAAAATCCTGCTTAAAGGATGGAAAAATGCATGTGTTTCCCCTTCACAAATACGTAAATCCCTACTTAACAATAAGCAACAAAAATTTGGTAATCGTTCGTACGTGAAGTGGACCACGTGCTCATCGCCCATTGTCGTATGGATTTTAAGAGCCCGCTTCAGTGGATTATTGATGTTGATTGCAACCCGAATGTCTAAGGATGCACCCCACGCACGGCTAGTTTAATCCATTTTCATATCCTAATAAATTCCCCGCTTGTTGTCGATGTGCGTTGCAATGCCCAGATTCATCCGATTCAGCGGTAGCTCGTGGATCCATATTCAGAATAAGGACATTTTTCTCAAAGCTTTACAAGCACCCCTCGAGGAGGCGCTATTGATCAATCACGTGAAAAAAGCACATAAGAATTCGCCCACCCGGAAGGTACTTGAACTCCTTGCCCCGGATGGGAAGGAGTATGCTTTTAATCAATGAGCGCAGGCCTTCAAAGTTGTGAGAGCGCTAAGAGAGCAGCCTTCCAACTAAAAATAGATTGTTATCCCCCTGTGTTGGCCCTCCACAAACCATCCGAGATAATTCCCCCATCATCATCCTCCTCCGTAAGGTGAAGGCCAGCTTCATATGTCCTAGATCCACCTTTGTCTCCCCCATACTAGAAGCGATGAATGAGATAACTTGCGACACCCGTAACTCCCAGGATCAGACACCATGAAAGTAGGCCTCCGTACCCCTACACCCCAAAATGCGTGCACCCTATCTGGCACTAAAGAGAAGAAATGAAACGGTGATAGAGGGAAGATAGACACACAAAACAAAATCTAACGCTAGAAAAGAAGAAAGGAAAACAAGACTAAGTTTCAGGATAAACAAAAGGAAACGAGGAAGCTGGAAGAGCGGGATACAGTAATAAAAAGAAAACTAATGGCAAGACTAAAGAAGGAAAACACCATGCAAAAGGCTTAGAGCTAATCGAGCAACAATCCCAAGCAAGGCATTAGTATGACCAGCACCGCCGTGGAGCAGCGGGACTACAAACCTCACCAGAAAACATCCTGTTGGTAATCGGAATCCACCGGACGAAGAGTTTGAAAAAACCCTGGACCCCCATGCAAGAAAGAACATAGGACTCCCAAGGAAGAGAGAACCTTTTTGTCATAACTATCTGTTAACTGGTTACTTTCTTAGTTGTTAATTGCCTTCATAGTAGAATTGAGATAGAATTCTAATGAAAATAAATTGTAATAAAGAGTTATATTCATTACTTATAACTAATTAAATAAAAGTGGTTAAAAAATCTTATTACTAACTAGCTAATTATATAGGCTATATAATTAGGAGAAGATACGATTTAGAAACTTGAAGAAACAACAAGAGAAGCAACCTGTAGGACAATTTATCATTAATTTAATATAAACTAAATTTATACTAAGATATTATAAAAACATGACTAACTTGATATGTTTTCATTATTTTAATTTTTCTATGATGATTAAAAAATTAAAATTGCATAGAAAATATAATTTTATATGTCAATAGATAATATATTGGGATACCTAATTAAATAGTCTAATACCGCAAGTTAAACAAAAATAAAGTTCGATTAAAAGCAAGAACTTTAAATAAATCTATGTTAAAATCAATTATTCATGAAAAACAAACTTGGGATAAGATCACTTACTTCATAGTGGTTTCATAATTAACTGCCTTTATAATTTAATTATAAAATCATAATAATATTAAAAACATATTTTCTGAATTAAATAAGTCTATGATTTGTAGAATGTTCACTGCACATATAATTACTTGCTCGATAAGAATTCTGTTGCATCATTTTAAATAATAAGTAATTTAGTTTCTATACATTTATTGTTTTAATTAAACTCCAACATAATACGATTAGTCAATGAACCTTATGATTATTCTATTCAATTTATTTCATAAAATATTATTCGTCAATTTAGACTATTTTTCACCAAGGTGAGGAATACAATGAAAATTAAAGAGATCATTACAAAAAAATTACATTATAAACTACTTTAGTGATAGTTAGTATAAGAGTTAAAAAAATAAACGATAAATAAAAAATAATTTTCCCTGATTTGCACAATAGGAAAAAAAATCAAAATCTTATTTCACTTGTGAATTTGCACAATAGGAAAAAAAATCAAAATCTTATTTCACTTGTGAAGCAAATCAAGGATGTCAAAAGTAAAGTAATTAATTAATATAATCTTTTGGTTGTATATATTACATAGGTAATTTAAAACAACCATTTAATTAAATTTATAATCATGTAAAAAATTAAATAATAATAGGATTCTAACAGAAATTTTTAGAATTATATGTGTTATCATTATTTATGGTTTATTATATATAAATACTATATATTATAAATCAAATTTTCAAATTATGTTCTATATGTATATCATATTTAAATGTATGAGTAAAATTTGAGATGTTTTCAATTTCTTAACTTTTTATAATGACTAAAATAACCGCATTAAAATTACATACTAAACATAATTTGGTATTGTAACAGATAATATAATTGATGTCTAATTAATGAAGCAAGACCATTAATTGGGATACTGAATATATAGTGCATTGCAATATTTTGTTTATATATACATACATATATATATATGAATCTACCAAATAATTTTTTCTAGCAATTTCTATTCATAAAATTTTTAATTGGTCTCTAAATTAAATAAAATTAGTTAAAAAACTTAATTTATAGCACTTCAATTCATTCTAGAAAACACTATTAACGAATTTAAAGCATGTTTCTGCAAATTTATTGAAAAACATCACAAATAAGATGAAACATTAATTACTACGAATTATATTATAAATAACTCTAAAGATAGCGGGCAAAAGATTTAAGAAAATGAAATGAAAATATTAACATCATATCTAATTGATCAAACAAATTAATATAAGGATGGAAATTAATATTATAGAGAGAAGTAATTATATATAAGATCTCAATATTCAGTAGAAGTTAAAAGAACAAAAAGATTAAGTATCAACGTTTTCACATGAAATAATGATGAATTTCTCAGAAAAAAAAATATAGAGATGAAAGATGAGCGTAATGGAGAGAATTAATTATAAAATATATAAGGGCAAAATCCAAAAAGTAAAAATGCATACCTTCTTTTATAAAATTGAAGATCATAAATCTAATGAATCATAGAACAAGATTCAAGGGAACTATTAATTAAGTGATTTTCTTTCAAATAAAACTAATCATTTGATTTTTAATGATCATCAACTGGCATTTTGAAAAATTTTAACTTAATCATTTGATCACAAACAACTTTCATTTTTATGTATAAACACAATTTGTACATATTAAGGTATTTATTTATAATTTTTAAGTATATATTTACATCGATTTCACAAGACCTCTAAAATATTCAAAAAGTTTCTTGAAACGGTTTTGCCTAATACTTAATAATATAATAATTATTATGTACTAATAATAGAAAATGAGGGACAATTGGGCTTTTTCTTTTAATAATAACATAGTTCAAATACAATACCAAGTACCCTTTCTGTGTTTAATTCTTATATTAAACTTACCAATGTGTTTTCCTTGTATCATACATTTTAATTACATTAGATTTTCAAATAAAATCAATTAGTATCAAACTAGAGTTTCAAGGGATTTTTAACCATAGGTGACAAACATCGACTACAAAAAAAAAAAACAAAAAAAAATGTGGGAATTGTACCGGATTTATGAACGATTTTTTTCTTTAATTTGGAATGGGAAAATACTCCCTGGATAAAATTGGACCAGCTTATGGTAATGGAACTTGAAACCTTCCGTCGTAATTGATGGTATTCCTAATATTTAGGAATGGTTGGGAAGCGACCGTTCCTAATTAGGCACAAAATTTGACTCACCTGCTAAATACCATTCCTAATTACGCCTGTCTATGCTAAAATATAATTTGTGTATTTTGAATACATTTTTACTATTTAGAACGATTTAAGTCTTTATTTTTTTTACATGATGTGGAACGGTCTGTGCAACACAATTTACATAAATTTGAATGTAACAAAAACACATCTTCCAACTCTTCAAGGAATACATTTTGGCACGGTTAGTTTCTGTCCGGGTGATTGATTCTAGAATGGCCGTTGGAACTCTAGTTGAACCATCTGTTGGAATGTAATTAGGAACAATTTTGTACTTTATTTGGAATACATGGTTGGAACTGTTGTAGGATTTGATTTTGGAACGACAATAGTGATATTTAATCATTAAATTTGGAATATACTTAGGCATGATTTTGTCCCTTATTTATAATTCAATGTCGGCACGGTTCTTGGAACTAAGTTTGGAACGATAACCCTGATATTTAGTAATTAATTTTGGAATGGCATTTATTTTGTTTCAATATGTTAGAATGATTTTTGCAACACAAGTTGCACCTCACGTTGGAATGCACTTTGGGATGGTATTTATGTTGTTTGAAGACAATCCTTGACCGTTCCTAAATTATTTATTATTTATTTATTTTTAATTTTGAAATAATAATTTTATAATTATAATTAATCAGTTAAATTAATTAATTATTTTAATTTGATTAATAAATAAATATTGAATAATGAAAGCAAATAGCATTAAAATATTGATTATTACGAAAAAAATATTAAATTTATATAAAAACTATCGGTTTAATTACAAATTAATGAAAAAAAACCTAATGTACACCTCACCTCTCTCATCATCATGGTCCATGTCGTCATTGTGTGGGGCACGGGGGTTTATTGGAGGCTGTGATAGGCCGACAGTCAAGGAGTTGGTCAACATGGACTGCATCATGGCCATCATGTCGACCATCATCATCTTGAGCTGGACTATCCGATCCTCCATGTCCATGCATGGTGGTAGCAGCGGTTGTCACGATGGTGATGGTAATGTGTAGGTTTGGTAATGTAGTGAGCCTCAGAACCAAGGCCGCATATGCGGTCCTTGTTCTTGCCTCCGCCCGCTGCCAGCCACAGGCCCTGCTCCATCATCACCACGGAGCCCTCCGATTTAGCCGGAGTATCCTGGCCATCGGCTGTGGTCTAGGGCTAGTGATCCTCCAACAGCTTCTGGAATGTCTCTTGCAAAACAAATGAAAATATTATTATTATTATTATTCCAAAAAATTAAAGAAACAAAATAATTTAAATTATTATTACTTACCGCCGCCTCCGCTACCGTCGTGCCGCTCCATCCGTCATCGGCCTTCTTTTTGTAGTATTTGGAGAATAACTCCATCTGCTTGATAGGCCGATCGAGTTGTGCCTCGTGAGAAGAAAAGAATAATTAGCAAAATATTTATAAAATATTGATAAAAGCTTTAAAAAAAAATTAAAATTACTTACCATCTTCCTCTTGTGCATGCCGACTGAGGAAGATCCCCCACGGTAGACTGTAGATGCCGCTACGAGATTAGCCAACCGGTTGGCCTTGTTTTTGGTAGACTTACTCTAGAAATCTACACTAGCCCAGTACAGTTGGAGCTGGTGTCAGGCCTCGTTCGCCAACCACACCAGCTTCAGTAGTTGCTGTCTGGTGAGGGTGAACTGCTTGCGGATGAACTTCCTCCCGAACATGTGAAGTACCCGGAACATGAACTCATCGTCACAGCCCCACCAGTACGTTATTTGCAAAATCACAAAAGAATAAAGAATTTTCTAAACAGCTTATAAAATATTTAAATTATACGATAAAATAAAAAAAATATTGCCTTGAGGTTCTCGAACCAGAAGGGTGGTGCTCTAGCGGCACTTACCGGAAACATCCCCAGGGGTGAGGATAATGTCCTCGCACCACCGCATTGATGCGCACGTGTATCTTGCGCTCAAGCCCTAAATAACTTGTTAATTAGTGTTTATGACAGAAAAAAATCAAAAAATAACAAAAAAAAAAAATAAAAATTGTACCTCATGTCAGGCAGGGTGATATACTAGCGTGCTAATGGTGGGTGGACTGGTAGTGCAGGTGGTGGTGCAGCCCATGGACGGGCCGGATCTGGCCTCCTATGCGGTCCGTGTTGCTGTAGACAGGTCTACATCCGGATCTATCATCGGTGCGATAGCTGAGGGGTCAACCGTTGGTGGTGGTGGAGGTGATCGGAACACTGTTTCCGCAACCTAGGAAGCAACATCTGCTGGTGGTGGAACCGGTGGGCCACGACCGCTACCACGGCCACGGTCGCAACCTTGTCCACGTCTTGGAGCAGGCGGACCACCACGAGACATGCTCTTAAATTTTATTCAAAATATTAATTTATGAATTTTATAAATAATGTAATTAATAAATTCTTCTAATTATTATACGTTTTCCAAATTTTAGAATTATTCTAATTATCTAAATTTTCCAATAATTATCTAAACATTCCAATAATTATGTAATTAATCTAATTATTCAAAATTTTAAATTATCCTAATTAATGTTATTTTCCTATATTTCTTCCAAATCCTTATATCCTATATTTTCCTATTTTGTAGTATGTATAACTATAAATGTATATTATAATAATTTTCCTATTTTCCCTAATTAAGTGGTTTAAATCCCAATATTTTCCCTATAATTATATTTTTTTGTCTTATTATATATAAATTTTTGCTATATAATTTTAGGATAAATTGCATAAAATCCCCCCGTGTTTTAATTTGGTAGGTAAAAAATCCCCTGTATTAATTTTATAGGCAAAAAACCCCCTGTGTTTTTCAAAATTAAGTATACTCTCCCTTTCCATTAGTTAGGGTTAGCAGTGTTAAATTTTTCAAGGAGTTGACCGTTATACCCTTGTTATGATAGCCATTGATCTTCAATAATTAAAAATGGATGATCCAGATTTTAAGTTATTTTAAAAATATATTTTATATTAAATATATATATATAGCTACAGCTTTATATATACATTATATATATAATTATATTACTATATGTACACAGTAGTGATATATATGTATATTATATATATTATCCGCCGCCGCCGCTGTGTTGGTCGTTGGGCGCCGCTGCCGCCTCTGTGCCGGTCGCCGCCCGGGTGAGCAAAAGAGGGGCTACGGCGATGTTGCCCCCGTGGAAGGGGGCGACCTCGCTGTCGTCCTGCGATCTGGGCGACGGAGGTCGCCCAGATTCGTGGCCCAGATCTGAGTGTTGAGAATGGTGGAAGGAAGACGAGCGGTGGCTGGAAGACGGAGGCTGTGCTGGGAAGAAGACTATTTTCCCTTTTATTTTTTTTAATATTTTGTTTATTTGAGTTGTTTGTAATTTTTTTATTTTATATAGTTATATATATAAATATATACATATATAATAAATCTAGATTTGGAAAAATAGTTTTTTAAAATTAAATACAAATAATTTAATTTCTCAAAATTTTAAAAAATAAAATAAATATTAAAATTTTATTTTAAAAACATGATAATTTAATTTAAATATTATTTATAAATAATATAGCTTAAAATATTTTATATACTTTTTAGAATTTTGATATTTAATTAATATATTCTATGAATAAATATAATTTATTGAAACATGTTTAAACTTAATAATAATTTAATTTAGTTAGTAATATATAATTGTTATAATTGATTTTTATTTATATTCATAAATATTTAAATTTGAAAAGTGAATTTAGTATATTAATTTTTGTATTGTAATTTGTTATTTTAAAATTTTGAAATTATATATATTAGGTATTTTAATATTAGTTAGTATATTTTAATACATAAATATAATTTTTTAAAATATGTTAAATAAAATAATAAATTAAATTAATCATAATATATAATTTATTAAAATGACGCTATTTTCAAAATGAGAGTGAAAAATATTTGCACACTTATACGTCTAATAAAAGGGGCAAAATAGATATTTTCTAACTAAAATTAACAGTGAAAAAGGCCAAAAAAATGCCAATTCGCACCATCAGGGCGTGTTCATCACGATCCATTAAAATTTAATGGAAAGGGGGGTATTTTGCTGCCTTTTAAATAACACTGGGGTTTTTTTGCCTATAAACATAACATAGGGGGATTTTGTGCTATTTTCCTAAAACACAGGAGGGTGTTATGCAATTTACCCTATAATTTTATAATCAATTATATAATATTATTGTAATATATAATTTCACAATATATTGTAGTTTATTATAATTTTTCTATATATCTAAAACGTCTTAATTTTTTAAAAATGACCTAAAAATATAATAAATTGCAGGAAAATGTACTAAATACTGACATTCAGAAAATTACATGTGATTTTAATAAATATAAAGAGATATTCCACTCAATTATAGAACATTGACAAAAAAATCACGTAAATTCTAAAAAATTCACAAGATTTATAAAAATTACACAAAATTCATAAAAATTTTCAGAAATTTTGCAAAAATTACACAAAAATAATAGAAATTCCCAACAATTATCAGAAATTTTCAAAAATTTCAAAAATAGGTTTTTTGAAATTAAAATAGATTTCTAAAATTTCACAAAACATAAAATTAATTTCAAAAATTACGAAATTCCCAACAATTAACACCAATTAAACATACAAGTAACCAATTACTATATCAACACTAATTAATCCAACAATTCATATTTTCAAAAATTACAGAAATTTCAGAAATTTGATTAATTACATAGAAATAACAATAATTATAACAAATATTCCAAAATTATAAAAATCATAGAAATATTATAAAAAATTACACAAATATTACACAAAATAAAAAAAAAGGTTACAAAAAAAATACGTAAAAAAGATACCTTGAGGTGGCAGAGCAGGCAGAGAATTACAATGGTAGTGTGAGAGAGAGAGAGAGAGAGAGAGAGAGAGAGAGAAATGGGACAGGGAGGTGAAAAATCTGCTAAGGGGCAAATTTATATAAAGAGTTTGGAACCGTCACAATTAAATATGACCGTTTTCAATTACTAGTCCAAATTCAATAAAAGCAACTTCGTTTTGTTGGCAAAATGATGATGTTTTTTCTGTTTGATTTTATAGTAAAACAAATAGGAACGGTCATTTATTCAGTACGTGTTTTCCAATGATCGTTCCTATTATGCGAAACAATGTCATCTTTAAGTTGTAACCGTTACTATTGCATATAATATGGCATATAATATTGATGAACCGCTCCTAATAATGTGGCATATAATATTTCATTTTCTAAGAAAATAAATAAAAAATAAAAAGAACCATTCCGGACATATAAAAGAGCGAATAAAAGTATACAATGTGTGGATTAAGACAATATTTTTCATGAGATTTCTATATGTTCGCAATATGAAGTATATTTATATATTTGTATATTCAAATTTGTTAGTATTACAAAGATATGAATGACATCTTATATTGTTGTACTGCATCGCCTAATCAGACCATCAAAATTTTGATCCGGCCGTTGGATATGATTGACTAGACATAAGATTACATTCGACGAAGTTTTGGACCATTTTGGTAAATGGATATCAAGATATTGTATCTGATCCACAATGGGCGAGATTCAAAATGGTGCAACCTTCAATCAAACCGCGTGATTGACAATCAGATCATAAAATATGAAAGCTTATACATAATCTTATACGTGTTTAAGTTTGGTATTAATCCGGCTCACGGATGTTGAGATATCGTCACCCGAACGTACAATAGACATTTTGGGAACATCGTTTGGAACTGTTGGTGATTAACTTTGGCACGGTTCGTAATAGTGATAACATAGGAACGGTTATTGAATACAATAAGGAATGGTTCCTTGAAATTAAATCTAGGAAGGTTTGATTAAAGGAACTGATTGGAAAGAACTCGAACCGGACAACTCGAAATTCTCTCAAGATCTATGAGAGGTCCAGAAGACAGTTCAAGACTATGGACATAGGTTAATCCATATACCTATGAAAATAGACCTCTTGAGCCAAAAGATGGATGAGATGTTGAAGATCATTCCAGATCTACACAAGGATCTTACAGATCTAAAAACAGAAGTCACAAATCTGAGGAGAAACCAAAAGGATACCCCTGAGACATCCAGATCCCACCAAGAGCGCATCAGGGACGCATGTGGACCAGTACCTCTTTATACATCAGAAGGGAAAGGCGACGGAGATCCCGAAGCCAAATATGCAAGAAGATCTAATCCTTGAAATCATCAAATCCATAAAGTAATGGAGATATCAAGGGCGGATCTATCAGATCTGCAGGAGTTTGCTAAATTCTTTTCCCAACTTGGGATTGGGGATCTTGTCAACGTCCCAATTAATGAGATCGCTCCAGCTCTACCACCGCCGGAGGGAATTACAGGCTCAAATGATCCCTTACAGGATCATCCTATGAGAGAAGTTTCGGATTTCCACACCAATGGCTCCCCAACATTTATGGGAACCAGGTTAAGAGAAAATCCAGGAAGAAATCTACGACGAGTGCCTGAAAATACACCATGGCAAGAACTATGCTCCAACCCTTGCATCCATATGGCACTATACTCAACCTGGATATCATCAACTTTTGAAACATCAAACAGTTGATAGATGAATAGGTTGCAACCATGAAGATAGCAGAAACAACATTGGAACATGATAAGGAAAACTTCATAAGGTTATTGGAGTTAAGTTTAGAAAGTTCTGTGAAGGTCGGATGGGAGAAAATTAGGAGACACCAAAGCAAGTATTCTAGCCGGAGAGTCCAAAAGTGCCATCGCAGAAAGGCTCGGAAGGTTGATCCATATACACATCATCGAAGATGGATACTTCGAAGGAAGTAGAGCGAGAAAGGCTAGAGAGTACTCACAAGCCTTATTTTCCCTTGAGTTAAGAAATATTTTTGCGGTAGATGAATATATCTATTGGTTCCGCAAGTATTTCTTCTAGAGTGGAGTAGCAAACAAAATAGCTACTCCGATGTTCTTTGCAAAGATCTACAGTCTATGGAGGGGAATGTTGATACAATCATACAAAGTACCCGAAGAACAACTTGATTCAGTAGCAAGAAGAATATCTTTCCTCAAAGACAAACTGAAGGATTGGTACTATCAAGCGTCCGATCAACAGAACATGAAGAGACTTAGAGGCAAGATCAAAAGAACCCCTCTCTGTTGTGATAATAATGATTTTCCAACCATTATAGGAAAATCAAGCGAGCAAAAGAAGAGGAGAAAGCAGGGTAGTGACTCTTATTCCAGGAGTTCTAGAAAATCCTGTTTCACAAAGAGATCATAGTGGTCCAAATCAAAAGCCAGATCATATAAATCTGGACAGAAAACAGGACCAACAAGAGCTCATCCCAAGGATCTCGACGAACTGATGCAAGATCCACAGGGAGAACTCCTACGAAGAGAACTTTCAGAAGAGCCCATACCCGATCCAATGAAAGTTTCAAAGATTGCAACTGCTAGACGTGCGGCGCAAAAGGACATATATCACCAGATTGCCCGCAGAAACGTGGTGAATTACAATAGTTTGAAGCCATGAGTGACATCCTTGATGTAGTTTACTATGGCGACTTAGTACCAATCTACCAATTCGAAGATCTTCCCTCAGATGAAAGCATCTACGAGGAAGAAATAGAAAGTGATTCGAATGGATCTTCAACCGAGTCAGAATAATTACAATAAAGGAGATAGGCTCCAAACCTCGGATAGCCTATTAGGATTTTTTTCAAGGATGACGGTGTAAAACAAAACCATGGAAAGAATTATGAGACAAAACTCTGATCTCAGCACATACAACGATTTTAGGATTGGAGGGATCGGTAAAGTCCTCAACAAGATAGGACTGAACCAGAGGAGACATCACATAATCTACAAAATTTCTTGATGAGAGATGGAGGCGTCTGAAGCAGACTCCGTCATCACAAGACTCAGGCACCTCAGGGAGAACCTTGAGGAGATTGACAAGAAATTCAAACAGCGGACGGTCAAAGCCCAAATAGCTGGCCAAGTCCAATAAGCTGATCTTGACACTGTCCAGATTGCCATCAGGAGTACCAAACTAGCCGTAGGCTCATTATGGAACAACCTACTAGAACCAATTCGAAAGGAATCATCTTCAGTGATGGCCCGAGAATTAAGAGAGTAGGGCTCCAAACTTGCAATCAGAGAATAGGGCTCTAAACCTGTAGTGGCAGATTCAAGTATTGCTTGCACGAGGCCATCACCAGACTTCAGTGAAAAGGCAAAAGTTGAGTTACAGGAAGTGCCAACTCCTGATAATTCAAGTCAACCTAGCGCCTTTGGGGTAAAAAAGGAAGAGATTAACCTTAGGCCGATGATAGGCACTTCTAAGGCTAATACTAACGAATTTTTATCTTTTATTTCTGCTTGGCAGGGCTATCAAAGATCACGAGAAAAACTTATTTCCCAAAAAGGCATCAATCCAAGCAAGACCATCGTAGACACATCCGGGAAATACAACAGGACATGGATGCTCGAAGGGTCTAACCCAGAAGATGTACGAGAATGGTATGACTTTGGAGCCATCGCTTCAGTTCATACTATGTCACCTGGATTTTCGAAAATCTCAAAACTTCTGAAATGGCAGAAAAATCCCCACCTCAAACGAGGAGACATTTTGGAGCTTAAATTCATTTCAATAGCTTCAGAAATTGCAGGAAAAGGGTCTCACCCAGCATTTCATTTTATCAAGTTACAGACACCTGACATGGTAGCGTTTAACAGAATCAAGGCTGCCACAGGAGAAGCTCCCCTAGTATCTTCCCTCAGTGAAGATGACATATCTACCAGAAGAGCTTGGGGGTTCTAGGTTTGTCTCACTGAGATTGACAAAGTCAAGTATCCATTTAAAATATTTTCATATAAAATAAATGGATCATTCCTGTTAAATTCATATAAAAAAGCACCGAGTTTGCAGAAAGCTTATCGAAAAGAAAAGAATGCTCATATGGGAAAATAAGATGCCTGCGACAGAGGCCACGAAGAAGAAGGCATGCAACATAATGCATGTTAAACAATGGCATAACCACATATGCCCTTGTTGTGAGAAGCAGGAAAAGCCCTTGTTTGGGATGAAGATTCGGGTAACCCAAAATAAACTCGAACCAAAAACAAAGAAGGCTAAAAGAAAGAATTTCTATAGAACGAGGTAAAAACCTCAAGATGTAAAAAATCAAGAAGAAGACAAAAGTGCCAATAATTAGAAAAGCAAAGGACGCAGCTGGCAAGCACATGGCCGACAGGCCATAATGACCACAGCTGGAATGTTGAGAGCCAAATTAGGTGACGAACGTAGTGACGTCATCTAAAAACAAGGTTGGAATCCAGGTTTGAAGTTCGCGGACCATTATAAATTAAGAGATAGGAAGCAGATGGGAGACATCAGAAAACTTCTTCAACTCTTCAGAAAAGTAAGATTGTATCTTTAGATTTTCTAAGTGTTAGGATATCCAATGTATTGGGGATAAACAAGTCAAGTCCTCTCCTACATGAGAGGCAAAATAGTTTTCTCCTCCGATAGAGGAATAAAATATCTATGTACTATTTCAAGTATTTCTTCAACAAATTACAGGCTTCTGTCCAATCTGTTTACCCAAAATTTTATTAGGTCTCTATTATTGAGTACTTTTATGCCCTAAGGTAGGAAACGAAGTAGGGTTGTGCTGTTTGCTGTGAAGGAGCCAAGGATCTGCGAACCATCTACTGCTCTAGTGTGGTTGGAGGAAATCCATAAAACCGATGACTTGGAATACCCGGCAGCAAGGCGGTCAAACAAGGTATGAATTTATAGAGACTTAATTTCATTTTGGAAGCATGTTGGGCCACTGTGAAAGCATGAAAAAGGAATAATTATGGTTTTATCGTCTAAAGGGCAAAATGGTCATAAATTGGGCCAATGTACCGAATCTCCACTACAAAAAAATGCGGGAATTGGAACAAATAGAACCGCACATTCTAAGTACCGTTCCAAATAGGAATGGTAAATGAAACTGTTGTGGAACGGAAAATCGTTGATGATGTCACGGTCGAGGTAATTGTAATACAAATTAATAGGAACGGCATGACCGTTCCTATTTATGTGCCAATACATGGATGCCAATTTGTACACCTTTTACCATTCTTAAAAAGGACCTGCTATATTTTAGTATTCAATTTGGAACACATGTGTGAAATTTCAAACGGTTACTCGACCAGGAACACTTAATGTTCCTATGTAGGTTCCAAACGCCATGTCTATTTGGACCGATTGCCTGACCGTTCCAATATGTAGTGCTAAATAAGACCCTTTTACGCCATGGGCAAAAATATAATGCAATTACCATTCCAAATTGTGGGTATATTGAAAATGCAATATTGTTACAATTACCGTTCCCAATTGTGCTCCAATTAGGAATGGCCAGGTTGCGCGTGGCTCATACCGTACCTAATATGCCCTAACGGCTATATTACAACGGTAAGAATAGTGTTCCTATAGCCGCGCCTGAGACCGTTCCTAAAGCTGGAACAACGGCTAGTTTTGTGTTCCAAATAATATTCTAGTGCCCGTTCCAATATTTTCTATATATATGTCCCCCTTCTTTCTCATTGTTCTTATAATTCTCAAACTCATTTTGTTGTAACTCCCCCTTGATTGTTTATATGAAAAATCGAACATATCAATTATTTGCGCGAATTTTGTGTTGATATTGCTAGGTGTTTTGCTCAAGTAAGTAAGAAAAATTTATGTAATTGTTATTTATATATATATATAATATTCTCATCATTTAATTACGTACTGTTGTGAATTATACGTAGGACCAATCATGTTAAGATAGTTGAGGAAATGGATGTATAATCGAGACGTCCTGGCTGTGACGCTGGAGTTTGAGGATGGTGTTACAATATTTTAGAATGGGCCCAGTCTCAGCGTGCATATATGGACAGGGACAAGATTAAGTGTCCCTACCGGAAGTGCAAAAACGAACGGTTCAAAATACCAGACGAGGTAAATTTTGATTTGTATATGAAAGGGTTTATGCCAAAATATTATAACTGGACTTCGCATAGTGAGGAGAGGGTGCATGAATACTTTGAAGCATTGATAGCGCCCCCTGTACAGCAGCAGCAAACGCTACCCGTTCAGAAGAAGGGTAGTTCGCATTGGGGTGATGTGGCTCAGATGGATTGGGCGCAGAGGATGTATTCGATGCTGCGGGGCCGTCTTTCTGGTCTTCGTACAACCAGGAGGGACCGACTGATGATGGTACTCGGTATTGTCCATCTGATGAGGGTCCTAGTTCATATTACGATTCGGGGCCCTATGATTATGTGTCTGGCTTGTCAGACTGTTTTTTTGATGTAGTTCATGCTGCGGACCAACCGTTGTGGAACGGCTGCACCACCTCTCAGTTGGCGTCAATTGCCTCTTTGGTGAATATCAACGCCGAAGGGGGTTTTTCAGAGCATACATATGATCGGTTATGCCAATGGGCTGATACTGTAATGCCCCGGGATCACACTTTTCCCGTTGATTATTACAATACGAAGAAATTGATAAGAGAATTGGGCTTACTAGTTCAGAAGATTGGTGCTTGCAAAAACGGTTGCATGTTGTACTGGAAGGACGATATTGATTTGAAATATTGCAAGTTCTGTGGAGACGCTAGGTACAAGCCCACCAGGGAAAGCAATCCTAAATGCAAGAAGTCCCCGTATGCCATTCTTAGGTATCTACCGCTTACCCCTCGGCTGCAGAGGTTGTATGCGTCAGAGGCCACAACAGAGCATATGACTTGGCATGCGAGCCTTAGACGGAGGAAAGATCCATGTGTCATCCATCCGATGCAGAGGCTTGGAAGTATTTTGATCGGACGTATCCTGATTTTGCAGTTGAGCCTCGTAATGTTAGACTTGGGTTGTGCACGGATGGGTTTGCATCCCACGGTCAGTATGGTAAAACTTACTCATGTTGGCCCGTGATACTTATACCGTACAATCTCCCACCGAGAATGTGCATGACGTCTGAGTATATGTTCCTAACGATGGTGATCCCTGGCCCATCGAATCCCAAACATCTTATCGATGTCTACTCGGAGCCGTTGATCGAGGAGTTGCAGAATTTATGGCATGTGGGTGTACGCACGCATGATACTGCGACAAACCAGGCATTCATGATGCATGTTGCATTGATGTGGACAGTGAACGACCTTCCTACTTGCGGGATGGCGTCTGGATGGAGTATCGCCGGTGTTATGGGGTGTCCAGTTTGTATGGAGGACACACTGGCATTCTATTTACAGCATGGTCGGAAGGCATGCTATTTTGACTGCCACAGGCAGTTCCTACCATCGGATCATCCTTATCACAGGAACAAGAAAACCTTCACTAAAAATCGAATGGAGAGGAAGGTTGCACGTCCGAGGTTGACTGGAGAACATATTCGAACCCGTGTCGATGCGTTGTAATGTGGCTGTCGAACAACCGTTGAGTGAACCAGAAGGCTACGGTGTCGACCATAAGTGGATGATGAAAGCATCTTCTAGGAGCTTGAATACTGGGGGGCGCATCTGATACGACATAATCCTGATCTCATGCTTATTGAGAAGAATGTGTTCGATAATATATTCAATACTGTGATGGACATTAAGGGGAAAACGATGGACAAGCTGAATGCACGGAATGATCTCTAGATCATATGTAATCGGCCGGAGCTTGAGGTAGACGAAAGGAGACCGAACGTGATGCCCAAGACGGTATATTCATACGAAGATATATGAGTGGATTTGTTGTCTTAGGTTTCCTGATGGGTATGCCTCTAACTTGGCCCGTTGCGTCGATATTAAGGAGTTAAGGATGCACGGAATGAAGAGCCATGATTGTCATGTATTCATGTAGAAGTTGATTCCGGTTGCCTTTCGTGAAATGCTTCCAGAGCACGTGTGGGGGGTCTTGACTGAAGTGAGCCTTCTATTCCAGATCTTATGCTCAAAAACACTAGATGTGGCCAACGTAAAAGAATTAGAAGATAGTGTAGCCGCCATCCTGTGCAACCTCGAGAAAATATTTCCTCCTTCTTTTTTTGACTCAATGGAGCATCTAATTGTTCATCTTCCATATGCGCGCGTTGGGGGCCTATGCAATACAGGTGGATGTACTCATTTGAAAGGTAATTAAATAAATACTGTTAAATATATTATTTTTATATAGCAATTAATTTGCATTTTTAATAAATATTCGTATGAATAGATTCCTATGCGATTTGAAGAAAAAGGTAAAAAACAAAGCACACGTCGAGGCGTTAATTGTAGAGGCTTATATTGTCAAAGAAATCGGGTTTTTCTCCTCTCACTACTTCGAACCGCACATTCTCTGCAAGCGAAGCAGACTCGGTCTGAACGATAATCACACGTTGAATAGTTCGGTCCATTTTCAAATACCTAGACCGAGCAAGTGGAGGTTCGAAGAAGAGATGGCTGAGCGGTGAGGAATTTCATGTTATCGAGACATACATCTTGTGTAATTGTGAAGTAGTTGCACCATACTATGAGTAAGTTTCTTATACAAACGTATATTTCAATTTCAATTACATGTATATTTATAACTATCAATTTTACTATAACAGGTCATTCTTGAATGAACTGTTCGAGCAACACAATTCGGAGGACCCGATAATTGATCAACTAGTGGTGACACAATTCAAGGATTGGTTCAAGGCTCGTGTAAGTGTCATCGATTTCTTGTAAATGTGATTTGCTCATTAATTTGTAATCAATTATTTCAATTGCTATACATATGATGAATTGCAGGTGAAACCCGAATTGAATCACATAAACGACGAAATATTGAAGTTGCATTATTTGTTAGAATAGGTGACCATGTAGCCAATCTTGGCAGGCAAAATGTAACCTATGTCTAGACAGTTTCAGGGATTTGATAAATCATTAATGAATAAGAAGTGATATTCATTTGGCATTACTTTGTTTGTGTTCACTCTATCTGCTTTATACTTATCTATTCACTACGCAAACAAAGCCCACGGACTGAAAACGTATTTCGGGGACTGAGACTACGCTTGGAGGTAGGTCCATCAAATCAGTCCTGCCGAATCAGTCCGAAAATCTCCAAGTCAAGGAATCTCAAAAATTGGTACTGAGATTCCCCTTGAGACTTGCACTAAGCATCTGCTGTCGTATTTCATCGACGGGGTGACGAAGGTCGTCTAAGCAGTGTTAGTGGGTTAGCCTGCTAGGGAGCAGATGACTGAGGTGACTCGCGGGAACCGTCTTACGGAGGACCTTGAGTAGGGTTGGCTAGGTATGACGTGTGTTCCCGGTTCCAACAGTACAAGTCAAGTCTTTTGACTTGAGGAACTGCTGAGTTTACCTGTATATCAGGGTTGTATCTTAGATATGGTAAGAGATTTCCAAGAAGCACTTGAGTAGTCATAAGCCATGTCTAGTGCAGCTCCGGTGTACAGAGTGACAGTAGCTTCCAAGAAGCATCTGTCTCCTGTCGTATTGACAGTCAAGTCTCACATATGCTTTGTGTCTTGTCCCTAAAATCTGTGGCCACAGTAACTGAACAGAAGGGAAGGTTTTCCTTGCGGCATTTAGTAAGGACAGACCGACACTTAGGTCCAAAATGGGTACCTGCATTTTTCGTGCCCTAGACCCTAAGTTGTGAGACCGTAGACGGAGGACAAGTGTACTGTTAGAGCCTAAATGTTCATCCTCGAATATTCACCTAGTCTCTAGTGCCATGGACCATTGCTAGATGGCCACCCATGGTAACGGGCGGATTCTAGGAATCCGACCAAGTCTAACTGAAAGGTGAACCTAAAGAGTCACACACAATCCGCATACATTAAATATTTAATTTAGAATTAAATATTTGGAGAAATGGAATGATTAAATTGGATTTAATCGGGTCCTTAATTTTCTTGGAGAGAATTAATTCCTTTTATTAGATAAAAGGGATTAATTTAATAAATTAAATTTATTGGAAAATTAATTTAATGGGCCTAGAATAAATATTTATATTTATTATATTTATTTATTGCCCTTGGAATATTTAAATAGGTTTTAAATATTCCATTAAATTAAATTAATAGTTGAGATTAAAAGGAGAGATGGATGACTAGGATTAATTTGACTAGGTCAAATTACTACTTTGACTAGGACTTTGACTAGGTTAAAATCCTAGTCAAATTAGTCTTCTTTAGAGTTGGAGTTTGAAGAGGATTAAACTCCTCCTCTATATATAGTCCTAGCCCCTCACCATAAGAGAGATGATGAAATTCCAACACACACATAACACATATTCTCTCTCGGTTTCCTCTCTCTCGTCCGCCACTCTCTCTCTCTCTCCAAGCTTTGTTCTTTTGTTTTAACAATTGAACAAAAGGAGGATTAATCCCACACATAACACAAACTCTCTCTCGGTTTCCTCTCTCTCGTCCGCCACTCTCTCTCTCCAAGCTTTGTTCTTTTGTTTTAACAATTGAACAAAAGGAGGATTAATCCCGTTAAGTAATAACGTGTGATTGATCCGTCCTCTCCAAATAAATAGTTGTTC
This sequence comes from Sesamum alatum, assembly GCA_034509735.1. NCBI lineage: Eukaryota > Viridiplantae > Streptophyta > Magnoliopsida > Lamiales > Pedaliaceae > Sesamum > Sesamum alatum. The sequence goes on from JACGWO010000004.1 coordinate 9,371,981, forward strand.
GTTCGCTAGCATGACGGCAAGATACGTGGGCGGATTGCATGTCATGATTTAGAGAATCTCACATACGAGATTTTGGTGCAAATCGGGGAACAAGGCGAGTACCGGTTAGAAGAGGAAAACGACAAACCGGTAATTCCCTTTTTTACGTTTTCGTCTCTTCTTTTATTTTCAAATCCTATGGCCTCCATGATTGTTTGTATGTATTTTAATTCATGAGATACACCGAACACCCGGGAACTTCAAGGGCACACCCCTTGAACGTGTTCTTTATTTTATACGAATAATGCATGTTTAAATTTTGCAATTTATATTTATACCACGGTTCCGCATTCGCGCTATTTTCCGGGACGATCCACACGCCTTTCTCAGGCTTTCATTATTGGGGGCCTAGAGCAAAAGTGACAACATACCCGTCTTACTTCGTCAATAGCTTCAATTTTCACACTGAACATCACAATGTTGGGAAGTCAACAATGAATTGTGGTATTTATGTGAAAAGCCCATCATATACAGACACGGATTCTGACTTTTATGGAATTTTGGAAGAGATAATTCAGCTAGATTACTCACTAATTTCAAACATGCACATTGTACTGTTTAATTGTCGTTAGGTCGACCCGGTCAGAGGCATGAAGATACACCTTCGTTATCACGTCGTTGATGTCAACTTCAAAAAGCTCTAGCAAAAGAATGAACCATTCATACTGGCTCAACAAGCAGTACCCGTGTACTACGCGGATTACCTGAGCATGAAGAGAGACAAAGTCGACTGGAAAGCTGTTTGCAAAATCAAGGCTCGAAGAGTTATCGATGACTCGCGATGGACCGAGGTCGCCTATCAGATGAATGAAGTCGTACCTAATCCAGATGTTGTAATAGATAACCAAACCTTTGAAATACATGACCAACAGGAATACAGTTGGTCGTTGATCATGGAGCAGGGTCATCACACTCGCCAGACAGTGAATCCGAAGATGAAGATAGCTTTGACGAGGCTAAGTCCGATGACGAGACTTATTAAATTTTCAGAAATTTTTCTACAATTCTTTTATTAACCTTATTGTAAAAATTGTATTCGATATATGTATTTTGATTATTTTACGAAATTAGAATAAATTTTAAAAAATAGGAATGGATATTATATACTAAAATCGTTCCTAAAACAGGTATAAAAAAATTGGGGATATTTGAATTAGGAACGGTCAAAATTTAACAGGATCGTTCCTATTTGAGGTACAATTTTTCAGATATGGCGGCTAATTAGAAAAAAATGAGGAAAATTTGAATTAGGAACGGTCAGTGAAAACCTACGACCGCTCCTAATCTCGGTACAATTTTTCACATGGCGCCTACTGAAAAAAATGGCTGCAATTTTGAATTAGGAATGGTAATATCAATTGGTCGACTGTTCCAAACCGAGGTCCAATATTTTGTTTTGGTGCCCAATGAAAAATTGGTGGGAAAATCAACTATTGGAGCGGTTAGTTTATATACGACCGTTCCTAACTACAATAGGAACGGTAAATACGTGTGTGTGTCTAAAAACGACATCGTTCTTTCCTTTAGGAACGGTATTGGGAACACTGGTTCTATTAAGTGAGCGTTCCTATTATTACAAATCCAACTGATTTGTCCGATATCTCAACATCCGTGAGCTGGATCGACACCATTTTTAAATACATACAAGATTATGAATATGAATTGTTATCAAACTGTCTGATTTTCAATCGGCAACCCGGATATAAGGATGCCTTTGTTTCTATAAATAGATTTATAGAAATTTATTTTTTATAAATGAATCTCATATAATTACAAAAGGACTTCACCTCCTATTTATAGTAATTACATGGGGTGAAAGTACGATATTGTCCCTCAACCGCCTTCAATCCAACGATCGAGATTTAATCACTGAGGATACCCTGGTAATTTGGCATCACCCCACTACTTCTAAAACTTCTCCTCATAACCGCACGTAACTTCCCTCTATGGCATAATCGTAAATTTGTTTACAACTCGAGGGTATTTCGGTAATTTCTCCTATTCTAGTTGTTTACAACTCGAGGGTATTTCGGTAATTTCTCCTATTCTAATTTCCTAGCACTATCACTATGTAATTTGAAATATCCGATTGTGTAAATATCCGATTGTGTACCTTTATTCAATCATATGAGTATCCGGAATATGTTTTTCTTAATTTATAGTTATTATCTAATAAGATAAAAAAATTATTGCAATACATATAGGAACGGGAGCACATGAAATTAGGAACGGTAGCTTTGTTCCTGTCTAAAAACGACATTGTTGACTACTTTAGGAACGGGGTTGGGAACACATTTTCTATTAAGTGATCGTTCCTATAAGTACAATTCCAAGTACTAAGTATTTGGAATTGATATGGGAATGGTCATTTCTAATTTAGGAACGGTAGTAATTGGGAACGGTTTGGGGAACAGCCTTACTACTAAGTGACCATTCCTATTTAGATCAACGTGAGTACTTAATCTCAAAGCGTCGTCATTTTGTGACCCAAACGACATCGTTTGTTTTTTTTGGACTGAAGAAAGAAATAGTTTATACAATATCGACCGTTCCAAAATTGTAATATAAATACAACACTTGGCCTATTTTCTCACATTTGCTGTCTCCCTCTCTAACTCTCAATCTCTCTCTCTCTCTCTATCCCTCTCTCACACTCGAGCTCTCTCTCTCTACAAACCACGTCCGCCACCACTGAAGCCCGCCGTTGAAGCCCATCCGCCTCCACTGAAGCCCACCGTTGAAGCCGCTGTTGAAGCCCATCCGCCGCCGCCTAAAATAGAGGTTTTTCAAAAAACCCTATATGTTTTTTTTTTTTCTTATCTGAAATGTTTCTTGTAATGGTTTGTAATTTCTGAAATATTTTTCTATTTCTTTTGTAATTTCTGTAAATATAGGATTGTGATTGTAATTTTTGTAAATATGGGGCTGTAATTGTAAATTTTGTACATATACGGTTGCAATTATAATTTCTGTAAATGTTATGACGTAACTATAATTTTTGTAAATGTAGGGTTGTTATTGTAATTTATGAAACTTTTTTGATTATTTTGTGTTAATTTGGTGAATATTATGCAATTTTGTACATATTGTTGGGGATTTACTGATTATTTTCTGTAATTTTTATGCAATATTTATAATTTCTGTGATTTTTTATGTTGAATTCATAATTTCATGTCAATAAATAGAATAATTGATTAAGATAATTGAATGAAAATTCAAATTGAGTGATTTAAATTAAGTAATTTTTTTTGGAAAAAAAAACTATAATTTCGGTAATAATTAGAAATTTCTGTCAATTTTAGGTATTTTTTTAAAATATTATCTAATTTTCTGAAATTTTAAAATTTTTTTATGAATTTTCTGAAATTTAAAAAAAAAATGTTATTTTCTATAATTTTAAAATATTTACAGAATTTTCAAAAAATTTTAAATTATGTATTTTTAACAAAATTTCTCAAAGTTCTGTATATTTTTATGTAATTTAAAAAAATTTACTCATAATATATGAAATTTGTTAATTTTTTGAAATTTAAGAAAATTTGGGTAATTTTCTATAATATTTTGTAAGCATATAGGCAAATATTGGTATTTAGTATAAATATTTAGGATAATAGAATGATTTAGTGTAATTTTATGGTCAAATTATGGTATTTAGTATAAATATATAGAAAAATAGAAGGATTTAGTGGAATTTTAGGGCCAAATTTTGGGATTTAGTATAGATATATAGGAAAAATATAAGGATTTAGTGTAATTAAGAGTCAATTTTGTGTGTTAGTATATATTTTAGGAAATAATTTTAGGATTTAGTAAATATTGTAGGATTAATTTTGGGACTTAGTATAAAATTTTAGGATTTAGTTTGCATAATTATTTTAAAATATTAGAAAAATTATCATTATTCAAATAAATTGATACTTCACATGTATTTTTTATATTCATGCGACTAATATTTTTTTTGAAAAAAATCTTGTAGATCATGTCTAGTAGGGATTTCCCACCTCGAGGAGGTGGATGTGGCCGCGGTCGTGGTCGTGGCCGCTGTCGCGGCTCACCGGCCATACCGCCGGTGAGTGTTGCTTCCCAGGATGGGGAAGCAGTGTTCCAACCACCACCACCACCACCGACAGAGCAGGCACCGGCAAGACCTCCGCCGAATCAACAGCAGCCAGGTCCGTCTAGCACTGCACCCATCGAGGAGGGTGGCGGACCATCCACTACCGCACCGGCGGTAGATCCGGCGCGTCTATGGGCTGCCCCACCACCACTACCCCCACCACTCCCGCCACCATCCGCGCGCCAATACATCACACTCACCGACGCGAGGTAAATTTACATTTTTTTTAATTTAAATTATTATTTAAAGCAAATATATTATATAATTTCAGGAGGGATCAGAAGATACACGAGCGCATCAACATGGTGGTGCGAGGACACTATCCCCACCATTGGGGTAGTTTGCGTAAGATGCCGCCAGAGCACCAGCATTTCTGGTTTGAGAGCCTCAAGGTAAGGTTAATTTCAGTTATCAATTAAATTTTTATTATAAATATTTTAACAATTTCAGTTCTCATATATATATATATATATATATATATTAATATAAATGAGGTACTGATGGGACTGCAACGACGAGGCGATGTTCAAGATCTTCCACGTCTGGGCGTGAAAGTTCCTCCGGAAGAAGTTCGTCCTCGCCAGACAGTCCCTGCAGAAGCCTCTATGGCTGGCGAATGAGGTCTGGCAGCAACTCCTCCTGTATTGAGACTCCCCGGAGTTCAAGGAGGAGCGCACGAAAAACAATATGAACCGGTCCGCCAACCCGGCCGCATCAGCTACTGTGTACCGCGGGGTTCTGTCTCCGTCGGAATGCACAAGCAGAAAATGGTAAGATGTTTAATATTATTTAAATTATTTATTATTATTAAATTAAAATTCTAATAACAGTTTTCCATTTCTTTTTGCAGGAGTTGGAGCTCGGCCGGCCAGTGAAGCAGATGGAGTTATTCTACAAATGCTACAAGAAGAAGGCCGACGGTGGCTGGAGCAGGCCGAGGGCAGCGGAGGTGGCGGTAAGTTGTACATTTCATATTCTATTTTATTTTTTTTAATGTTTGAAAATATACTAATTTTATTCTAACTATTTTTGAAGGAGACGTTCCAGAAGATGCTGGAGGATCACCAGTCTCAGGCCATGACCAATCCTGGGGATGCTCCGGCCCAATCAGAGGGCTCGGTGGTGCAGACCGAGCAAGAGATGTGGCTGGCTTGCATCGGGGGCAAGAACAAGGGCCGAGTATTCGGTCTTGGTTCTGAGGCCCACGGTTTCAGCCAGACCGTTACCTCGCCATCACCACCGCCACCGCCAGCACCAGTGCCAGCGCCTTCTGCAAACCTGGAGGGTCGGATGGTCCGCCTTGATGAGATGATGGTGGACATGACGGGCATGATGAAGGCCCTGCAGACCAATCACTGTGGCGCCGGCCCGTCACGGCCTCCTAGAAACCCCCCTTCCCAGACGTTGATGAGATGGACGAGGGGGACGAGGACTAGATTTAGGACTTTTTTTATTTTTGTAATTAAATTGGATAATATTCACATTTAATATAATTTTTATTTCTAAATATTGCATTTGTTCATATTTAAATAATAATTATAAAACTAAATTCAAAAATATTATTAATAATTTAATATATATTTTAATGATAATAATTATTACCATAAAAAAATAATAATAATTCATTATTTAGGAACGGTACTTTCGACAGGCATAGAGCGCTTACAAACCGTCCCAATGTGAGACTGTTTAGAAAAAGTGACCGTTCCTATTATCGGGTAAACAACCATTCCAAATTTATACATAACCGTTCCTAAACACGGGTAAAAACAAATTCCAAATTATGGACTGACCGTTCCTACATGTATTCCAAATTTAATGTTTTCGTAGTTAGGTTTGTGTTCTAAATACAATACCAAAAATCGGTCCAATATCGTATTCCAAATTAGGAGTACAAAAATCGTTCCTAACGTGCACATGCAACCGTTCCAAGACGTATTCCAGATACAGTGCTAAATTGTACTTTCAACTTATGCTGACAATTCTAAAATGTGTTATAACGACCGCTCCATATTGCGTGTATTTCTTTTGATATGACTGTTCCAATAATTTATAAGGTGTTCCAAATACAAAAATTATAAATTTATACATACAAAAGTAATTAGGAACGGTAAAACGATTGTATCCCAACAACCGTTCCTAGTTTGGAACGGTCGACCTTCTCCCATTCCTATTTATTAGGACCACCTCTCATTGCCACGGATAGCCTCTCATTCATGAACCGTTCCTAATACCAGTCCAAATGAGTACAATGATCTGTTTATCATTCCAAATATTAAAATAACCATTCCTATTACCGTTGCAATTACCGCATTTTTTTGTAGTGCTCAACAAAATTGAAAGATAATGGACCAAAACTAATCTTATCAAAATTAATGGACCAAGAATAATTTGGGACAAAGATAGTGTATGAAACTTTTCTTTTCCCCATGAATATTATTTTAATTCAGAAATTTATTACAAGTATGTAAAGTTGAAAGAAATTGCATATTTCAAATTTTTAGCTGTGAAATTACTTGATTGGTCTTATGTAATGTATCTAAAGTGTTGTGTGAAAAATGAATATAACGTAATATACTCAAAATCACTGTTTATTCTCTTAGGGCCTTGCTTACCCAAGCTGGAATATATTCAATGGTTTTGTCAGCTCTCATCACCTCAATCATTATCATATAATCACAGGCACAGGGTGCCCATCGTATGTGACATCCCCACACTGGCCAAGTGTGTAGCAATATCAGCACAGGACATCACACCGAACATGGCACCCCCACAGCACCCCAGTGTGCAACCATCAGCACAAGATATTCCCTACTACCCAGAATACCTCGGTACCCATCGCGCCATGGTACCTAGCTATATATTCATTTTTCTCATATCACATGTCACTTCATCGATCACATCGTCATGACAGCACACAACTCATCATCAATCACATCATCTTAAACCATTGAATATGCCCCAGATTAGGTAAGCCATCTTTTCATCTCAATTCACAATATTTCCATCAATAATATCATCATTTAATTTCAATCCACAATACAATAGCGTGACAATGCACGATCATTCATTCGTCTTTTTTACATTATAACCACATATAATCAAATAATGATAACTTCACAGAATAACAAGGTAATCCAGACAAAGAGCTAACAATTCACGATTACGTATACAACACAAGAAAATATATCCATATATATATAAACATATATATATATATATATAAATCTAATTAACTATACTTACCTCAAACCCCAAAATGATTACGTTAGTAAAAAGAGCTGATCGACCCACTATTTTATCACGTCCTATAATAGGTTACAATATATATAGTTAATATATCGAGAACATAGTAAATTCTTAATAAAATATTAAATAATATTCATATATTTTCTACCAATCTTTTAATACTTCATTTATATCGAAATCCAAACCTCTATTCCATTTCCTTCTAAATAAATTAGACTCAATTACCATAGAAGTAACTAACATAGTCCACAACTATTCTCACCAACTCAATATAAGAATATCACGGACTTAGTAAATTTTTACTGAAAATAGTTATTCCGTGCAACTGTTTAATAAAAAAAATTATAATAATAATAATAATAATAATAATAATAATAATAATAATAATAATAATAATAATAATAATAATAATATACTTCATTAATCTATTAGATCAGGCAATTAAATTAATTAATTCTAATACACTGACCAAATATAATCAAAGTTTTTATTATATACACTAATAAATAAGTATATGTTAATTTAAAGAAACAAATGACAGAATATAGTAAATCTGGGTTTGCTGAGTGGAAAAAAAAAAATAGGGTTGAAATGCTTTCATTCCAAAAATGATTTTAATAAGCAATTTATTTACTATCCTTATCATAACTTATCTCCATACGAATACCTTGGTTATTATGTTGGTAAAATAATGACATTTTTAGATTAACTTTAGAATTATATCGAAACCCATATACCTTTTAAATAAGAATAATAGTTCTCAAATTAATATAATTTTGTATGCGTCCAGTTATCAATTCCTCACTATTACAATAATTAACTGAGTACAACCACGTATAACTAAGTATCTAATTGATAAATTCAATCATGTTAAATAAACAAATAATAATAATATTACTAATAATAACGGAATCCAATAAACTTAGTAATTTAATTAAATAGTTACAACACCGTAAATTCAAAGAAAATATTTAAACAATTACTAATTTATAAACAATTGAATATATTAAAGTTACCGGTTAAACATTAAACCGGATAATAAAAATTACATTTGAAAAATTTATTAGTCGAATAACATAGATACGTAAATTCATTAATTTTTTAGACGCTAAGACATTGATGCTTATCTCTTCCTGTCTCTTGGCAGAAAGGAAGAAATGAAGAAATGCGTACCAATTTTTGTTATGAATGAATTATGTTACAAATTTTATATGTAATGTGCAAGAGTCTTGCCTTGGGAATGGCCAAGGCACAAGTGCCCCGACCAGTTTCATCCTCATCTTTTTATTTTATTTTTTTTCTGAAGTAAGCTTCATCCTCATCTTTGATGTTAAATTATTATATATATACATACATATATATATATATGTTTTTTTTTTAAAAAGCTTTTATCAAAATTCATATTTAATGCTAATTTAATATACTGAAATCTGAATTTAATGCCTGCAAGATTTAATATATCAATTATTACATATTTAAAATTATCAATTTTTACCACAAAAACTTTATAAAACTCTAATTTAATCTGGAAGATTTAATATATTGAAATCTGAATCGATAATTTATTTAAGATTAAATTTAAATAATTATCAATTAGTCCCACAATTATATTCAAAAATGTATGGATGTTACATGTATTTCTTTTTGGCTTGATTGTTGTAAGAGTCTTTTTATCTGCTGTGTAATTTCGTTATGATGATTTTTGTAATTATTTTCAAATTTTGCGCTGGTAAAGCGTATATCCTAGAGACTGTTATAACAGCCATTACAAATGTAATATAATCTTTTGAAATTTATAATATCTATAGATAATTATAATAATTATAACATATTTATAATATTATAATAGTATTTATTATTTTAATATTTTCTGTGTATTTTAAGTTACAAATGTTTTGTTGAATTTCTTAAATGTGAAATATTTGAAATAAATTATCTAGCAAGTACATATTAATAATATAATTAAAAAAATAAAAATAGTTTAAAAATTGTATTTATATACATATTTTTTTTTTAAAAAAAAAAAAGCAACAAGGGCCCTAATCTAGATCGGCCTTCCCATCGGCAGCGTCGCACCATCTTGTACATCATCGTCGAGGGTCTGGGGATCAACTAGAGGCTTGAACGGTTGGAGTAACGGAGGGACGGGCCAGGTATTCACAATATGGTCCAGTATCACCTCGATCCTCCTAACCAATGATAGAGATCTGAGCGTCTCTGTCACGGTGGCGGAGGAGGTTCGCCATAAAAATCATGCATAAATTACCTACAAATCATAAAAATTACACAAAACTACATCAAAAACAGAAAAAAAATGACAGAAAATTCATTTTTCTATTTTTAATTTTTCTAATTAAATCATGCAAAAATTACCTATAAACCATAAAAATTACATTAAAAATAGAAAGATAACCTAAAAATGACAGAAAAATCATTTTCCTTTTTTCTAATTAAATCATAAATTACCTACATACCATAATATTTACATTAAAATGACATTAAAAATAGAAAAAAAAATAAAATGAAAGAAAATTCATTCTCCTATTTTTAAAATGTTTCTAATTAAATCATGCATAAATTATCTATAACCATAAAAATTACATTAAAAAAAAGAACCCAAAAAAGATAGAAAAATCATTTTCCTATTTTTCTAATTTTTCATGATTAAATCATGCATAAATCACAAAAAGGCGAAATTCATTTCATCATCTACCTGACGTCAGCAAAGATAATCCATTCCAAAATGGTTACAAAGATTGTTCCAAAATGACCATTACAATTTTTTGTAGTGCATCCATCTCTGCCGCTATTTCAAGAACAAGTATACAACCTTTTACCTGGATTATCATTTGTCTTTGAAGACTTTGATTGCAAAAATATGTATAGGTCACTAGCAAGTGCACTAGCTATCAAGTAGTATAAAAGATATCGAACCCACGAGAATCTGACGAACTAATTACCATAGCTATAACTATCCCAATTATTTGAACGACCAAAAAGTTTGAATGATTGACGGTAACTACGAGAAATAAATTAAAGCAACATGACAGATTAACACGTCGAAGAGAAATGCAGATATAGAAAAGATGCTAGGGCTATAGTTCTACCTAATCGATACCATGAATGCAATATTAACGAATTAATCGAACAGACTGGTATTTTGACATACTGAGGTTTTTTTGTTTCTTAACTTAATCCGATATAATCTTTCGAGTTATACCAAGCCTATTACTATCAAGAAATTAGTGGATCTCTCCTTTCTAAAACTCGTGACAATAATGCATTAGGATATGTGAAAAACCTAAGTAACTAGATGGATCATGCCTATGTATGTCTACATATCATTCAATCCACACCATGAATTATTTTATCCAATATGCTAAATTCCCTTTCGGTTTATCAATACAATTAATAAATCTAAGAGGTGATCAAGCTCCCAAATACTTGCAACAAGCACAACAATTCATGGATATATGAAAATAACAAAATAGAATAATCCGAAAAATACTTAAAACATTATATCGATTAGGCTTTCCATAAGACCAAGCACAAAATAGAGTAGTTCATCCTAACTAGAACTAGACCTAAGGAGAGAGATTGAGAAAAACTCATGTAGTAGAAGATCAACTTGATGGTTGTCACTCCGATGCCGGATCCGCTTCTTCACGTGCTCCTCGTCTTCTTCCTTTGCTCTCAAAACATGAATCTCTGCGGTTTTGGCTGAAAAATCAAATATCATATCTTTTCCATCTCTCCTCCTTTTATAATAAGTCCTAATTATGGTAAGAAAGAAAAAGGATTTTACCTAACATAAAACTCTTTTCTCTTCCCTAGTCCTTTCCTTACCAAACTTCTAGGGCTTACAAAGAAAATAAAATTCCTCTTATTGCTACAATTCAGAATTAAAGATCATCACGTCTGTGATTTTCGCCCAATGCATGTTTGATAATCCGTGGGTCACGGGTTAGGTTTTTCGTGCTTCTATCAAGTGGATTATTGATAGCCTATGGTCATGGGCTAACCTGTGCTCGTTTCTGCAGAACTTTTGGCTTTTTCTCCATATTTGAGCTCTTTTCTTGTATTCATCTTTTATCCATGAAAGCTCCTAAATGTCACAAATGTAATCAAGAACAAGGATCATATCACGATAAATAAGGGCATAAATAAAGAAATATGTCATATAATTTCCTCTAATCAAATACCCCCACACTTAGACCATGCTTGTCCTCAAGTATATAAAAGTGCAATTTAATCACCTCTCATTCAAAAGAAAATCCCCTTTATTTCATCCCACCCCATTTTGACTCATGCCAACATTTCAAAATGAACTTACCATCAAGGTGCAAGTAACAATAGACTCCATAGTACAAACTCACACAAGCCACACAATGTAACAACTATCTCAACAATCTATTCAAAATCAAAATGCAAAGTGAGTGAACACCCTCGCTCAAGATACACTCAATACGCTCGTAGTGTTTAAAGGTGAACAACAACTCTCACGTCATGCTCTAACAAGATTTTGCCATAGGCTTGCTCTTATATCACATCTCCATCGCTTGAAGTGAGTTAGAAGTGAAATCAAAAGGTCTTTTTCGGGTTGTAACGGGGCTTTAGGTGAAGGTAGGAAGCAAATAAGAATTTAAGAAGGGTTCTTTGGGGTTAAAGGAATTGGGTGACATTGCTCGGATATTTTTCCACACTACGAATTCTCCTAGTCCAAGTCTGTCTCTCATCTTTTTCCTCCATTTATTTCTTCTTTTCTTGCTCTTTTTTTTTTCTTGCAATTTTCATTATTACATCTTTCTTGTTGCATGGCATCAATGATTTTCTCGATACTTTTCTCTTCTCTTTTTTTTTTTCGAGATTTCCTGATTTTTCTCTTTTTCTTTCTTTTGTTTTCTGTTTTTGTTTTACTCAACTTCAACAATTCCATTTCTTCAGACATATCTTAATAGGATAATTGAGACTTGAACTTGAACTATACACTAATGGGAAGCATATACACGCCGGGTCCTTCCAATCCTTTAACATTTGGGTTTAAAGGTCTACGGCAAAGAAATGGTTGTTCGAGGCTTGTGTCGTGGTTATTATGACAATGAAATTAGGTTTAGGCTTGATTGGGCTACTAGGGGTGGATATTTATGCAGGCTTAACAACAAAAAAATTGAGTTTGATCCTAATGCCCTTATCAATTTCACCACACCTTACTCAACAATGCAGTCTCAACATATATAACCGAGCAAGTTCTAGAAAACCAGACCAGAGATGACAATCACGCAGCCAAACAAAATAATACAGCAATAAGATATGTGCTCATAGGCGCAAAAGCTCACCAAACAAAGGCTTATGTGTGTTACTCACAAGAATTTATCATAAAAAGGGATCATTAAGACAATCATAACAAGTGTGGCAAGTTCGAAATTTTTCTATACATGTCAATCTTCCCTTGCAATCTCAATAGTGCATTCATTATTCATATCAACATGAATTAGATGGAGGGGTACAACATATCAAAATTCAACACCCCATACCACTCAACAAAATCATCACAAATGCATGAAACTATGAACCCCCCTCCCCCCACTTAAGATCGACATTATCCTCAATGTCCAAAACCAGGGAAAAGAATGAAAGGCAAGAAACAGAGTATTTCCCTGAGTGTGTGGGTCGTCGAAATACGAAGGAGGGGGAGAGAAGGGTGGTTGGGCGTGTGCGGAGTCGATGATAAGAATGCAGACGTTCGACTGAGTCCACGGTATGCCTGCGAGAGGTGAAATTTGTCAGATAAAAAGAACAATAAGCGCAAAGGAGAGAATAGAGAAAATTGTGTTTATTGGAGAGAAAGAAGATGGAGAAAAAGAAAATAAACGAAAAATAAAAAAATGGGACACGGGGAATGGTAGAAAATCGGCCAGCGAAGAAGGTTGTCTTGGCCAGGTGTGCAGGAGACTGGTGCGGCAGAGCTATGGTGGCGAAATGGCAAAATAGGGGCGGACTGCGCTGGTTTGGGGCGGCATGATCGGGTTGTCGAGCAGACAGAGGTTGCACTGTGGGGCTAGGGTGGACAACCGCATAGCTGCGAAGAACAACGATGGTGTAGTCGGAGAGACCGTGGGGAGCAACGAGGCTCAAGGGGTAGCGGCGTGCGGTGGCACCGGTCGAGAAAGTGGGACAGTGGTGAAGGACAAGCTGATCTGCCCGGGAGCGCGAGCGGAAGCGAGAAATTGTGCGTAAATTTAAATCAAATTCAAAAATACGCGAATTCCAAGGGGTGTACCCTTGGGTGCTCAACTGGGCGTTTGATGTAGGATGTGTAAATATTGAAAACATATATTTAAACACATAGGGCATAGATATATAAATGAAATCAATCAAAGCGTAATAAACCGTTACCTTTGATTGTTTAGCGTATGCTCCCAGCTACTAGCGTTGTTCCTTCTCCGGAATTCTCACGAAATCCAAACGTATGGATTCTACAAAGGTGATCCACACCACATCAGAAGAAACACACGTTCTTCTTGCTAGAAAAGAACGGGTTTAGGAAGGAATCGGTTTAAGAGAAGAACACTATGAATTAGTGTTCTCTTAAACTTACTTTGTTCTTCTTCTTGATTCAAAATCAAGTGAAGAACACAAGTGTAAGAGAGGGAGAGAGCACGAAAATTGAGAGAGAGGAGAGGATTTTTGTCTTCTCTTTTTCCTAGAAAAAGATGAATAATCAATCACTTTTGCTTGGTGTTGTATATTCTAATATATATACATAATTAATGTGATTATTGGAATGTGTCTAGGTTCATCCAAGGATGTCTAGATTCATTCCAATCAATCACCATCAATTCTTCAATCAAGCCTACCAAAATTTATGGTATGATCAAATCATACCAAAAGGGAAGAGCTTGATTGGAGTTGATTTGTCTTTTTCCAAAATAGATAAGTCAACAGACCACCTAGCATGAAACATGGCTGATTTTGCTTCCTCCAAGGGAGCATGTCGGCAATGTTTAATTAAGGGAAGAAGTCCAACTTCTTCCAATTCCAAAATAGGAATTATTTCTCCTCTCAGGTATAATTTAACGGACCGGGTTTTATCGTAATCCAATTACGACGAATCCAACATGAAATCCAATTTAATGTCCATATAAATTATTCCCGTTGATCTTTTAATCCAATTAAAAGATCCAACTTCTCAACGTCTCAACTTTCCATATTTAATCGAAAATCCAATTTACCGATTAAACGGAAGCCCGATACAATATCGGCCGGTCCATCCAATGGACTTTCCCTTAAGTAATCCAATTACTTATTTTATCCTTCGAGATTGACTCCAAGTCGATCTCTCAACCTCCTCGGTGATTTGTGTGTGACCCTTTAGGTTCACCCTCAGCTAGACTTGGGCCGTGTCCCACAAGGGCCTGTTACCATGGGTGGCCATCTAGCAACGGTCCATGGCACTAGAGACTAGGTGAATTGGCGTGAACGTTTAGGCATCAATTCCGTACGGGTACGATCCTTCCGTCTACCGTCTCCCGACCTTAGTCTAGGGTATGGAATTGGGCGTCGGTTCCCATCCTTGACTAGGCATCTATGCTTAATACTCGAGACCACGTATGCTTCATTGCGTCGACACAGGAAACCATTCCCTATTCGACCAACCACTGTGGCCACAGCTTCAAACAACATGAACGTGTCTCTGAGTGCATAGGAGATACCTCTGTCACATACTGACAGGGGACGGATCCTCTTCTTGGAATCTATCGTCCTCGCTACACATTCCGACTGCACTGGACAAGGCTTATGATAATCATCTTACAGAATGATTACCTCTCGCCAGATCCAAGATACAGCCGTCCTGTGCACGCGACTACCATGATTCCTCAAGTCTGAGGATTACTCCTGTACTATCGGAACCGGGGAAAACCAATCATACCGACCAAGCCTCCAAGGCTTCCATATGATGATCCCCGCGAGTCAGTCCAGTCGGCTCGACCCCAGTCGACTAACCCATCAAGATCGTGTAGGCGTCCCACGCCTGTCGCCGATGAAACACGACACTCATCCAATGAACACGACTCTTGAAGCAAGTCTCAATACGACTCTCGATGCCCTGTCTCGAGGTCCTCGACTTGGAACGTTTCAGACCCAACTCTTAATCAGTTGGTTTCATGACCACCATCCAGTGCGTGGCCCAACTGCACGAGTTGTTATCCATGGTCTGTGGGCTTTGTTGCGATATAAGTTAAACACCGTTTTGACAAATGTAAGATGAGCGCAACAAAGAAGGTACCATTGGTGACGAATACTCATCTTATTCATCACATAATAATATTACATTTACATCAAGTTGTCAGATAGGTTACGAATCGCCAAACCTATTGGCTTTCTGGTCACCTATTCTAACAAGTGGAATGAGGCAGGCGACGGGAGCGCGGCAGTGGAGCGCAGTGGCAGCAGCGGCTTTGAGAGAACGACGACGGTGCAAGGGCAAAGGAGATGGCTGCAATTCTTGGTGAAAGGTAAAAATAGCCGTAATTTAGCCCTAACACATAAAATTTTCATTAGGGGGCATTTTTGGGAATTTCTTTTTCTGATTTTTGTTTTTCTTTTTATTTTTGGTGTGTAATAAAATAAAATAAAGAAAACAAAAATGCAAATTCAAAAGAAAATCTGATAAAGAAGAGTGAGAGAGGACTTGATCATTAGACAAAAACACTTTGTCTATAGTCCGTGGGTCACGGGTTATCAGAAATTCGCTCGCCTAAAATGCTCTTGGCATAGCCCGTGGGTCACGGATTATCAGAGAGATCTGTCTCCTGCACTGAAATTCAAAAAATACAAAAAATAATAGAAAAAATGCATGGGTAACCTCCCATTTAGCGCTCGTTTAACGTCATACTCCTCACGCCCTTGCAAGCGGGGGAGGGGCTCCGGTATGGATCGTTTGCGCCTCTTCGACATAGGCCTTCTTCATCCACTTCTTCTTTTCTTGTTGAAGCCTATTGCTCTCGCTTTCATTTGTCCGATTCGGTGATGCCTCATCTGGTTGTTTTGCTTTTTGTTTGGAAGGATCTCCATTTAAAAGAAAAATCTTTCATGGTTTAGACTTCAATTCTTGCCCGGTGTCTGCAAAATTTGCTACCTCCACATGCCATCCCAGATTGTATGTGTTAGAGTATGGGTTGAAATTACACCTGCCACCATGAGAAACAAAGTTAGCATATTCATGAATGGCAAATGGAATTCCTACCTTGCAGTCTTGACTTAAATGACCCATTTGACCACATGCACCGCAGGGTCCTATGGGTGCAACATTCCACGTTGTCGGTTCAAGGTTATTCACTTGTTATGTTAGTACAACCAACTGAGCCGATACTGCAGTCATTGCATCAACTTGGTGGACTCCGGCCACTCGTCAGTCTTGACCATACGGGTACAAGCTGGATGCTATCTCATCAATGATATTAAACGCCTCCGATGGTAGCTTCCTCATGATAGTGCCACCTGCAACTGCATCAAGAGTAGCTCGGTTAGCCAAAGTGACACCATTATAGAATATTTGTACATGCTGCCATACTGGTAGCTCATAATGAGGGCACTTTCTAAGCATGTCCCTGAAACGTTCTCATGCATCATATAGAGATTCGCTATCTGACTGCACAAAAGAAGTAATATCATTTAACAACTTAGCAGTTTTTAGACAGGGAAACGTATTTAGCGAGGAATTTTTGTGTCAATTTTGCCCAAGTCGTGATACTACCAGTAGGTAATGACTGAAGTCAATCTTTGCCCTTATCACACAATGAGAATGGAAAGATCCTAAGTCTAATAGCATCATCACTAACACCATTAAATTTAACGGCATTACGAATCTCAAGAAAGTTAGAGAGATCCTTATTAGGATTCTCATCAAGCAAACCAGAAAGTTGCACTCATATATAATGGCTGGCTTGATCTCAAAATTTTTGGCTTGGACCGTGGGTTTGGCAATGCGGGATATCACCCCATTAGCTGTTGGGAATGAGTATTCATCATCGGCCTCTTTACGGCTCTCGCGTCTCCATGCGCGACTCTATGAAAGCTAGTTGGTGTTCTGTGTCAGAATTTCCACTGCTTTTGCCTCTCTCGATGGTGTTCTTCTATTGGTGGAAGGTTCTCTCAATTTCTAGATCGAATTATGTCAACTATCCACCACTACTTCGTGTCATCAAACTCGGAACAAAAGAAAGAGAACAAGTGAGGTAAAAATAAAAATAAAAATAAAAATAAAGCAAAGAAAATCCAAATTAATTAAGACTAGCGAGTTATGATATTATTTCAAATTAAATCCCCAGCAACGGCGCCCAAAACTTGATTGCAAAAATATGTATAGGTCACTAGCAAGTGCACTAGCTATCAAGTAGTATAAAGATATCAAGCCCACGAGGATTTAACGAACTAATTACCACAACTATAACTAACCCCTAATTATTTAGATGACCGAAAGGTTTGGATGATTTATGGTAGCTACAAGAAATCAATAAAAGCAACTACGGCAGATTAACACATCGGAGAGAAACACAGATATAGAAAAGGTGTTATGGCTATAGGTCCACCTAATCGATACAATGAATGGAATATTAATGAATTAATCAAACAGATGAGTATCTTCATATACTGAGGTTTTTCCTAATTTAATCCGATATAATCTTTTGAGTTATACCAAACCTATTATTATTAAGGAATTAGTGGATCTCTCGTTTCTAAAACTCGTGACAATAATGCATTAGGATCTATGAAAAACCTATGTAACCAGATGGATCATGCCTATGTATGTCTACATATCATTCAATCCACACCATGAATTATTATATCCACTATGCTAAATTTCCTTTTGGTCCATCAACACATTTAATAAAATCTAAAAGGTAATCAAGCTCCCAAAATAACTGCAACAAGCACAATAATTCATGGATATGTGAAAATAACAAAGCAGATTAATCCAAAAAATACTTAAAACATTGTATCAATTAGGCTTTTCATAAACCCTAGCACAAAATAGATTAGTTCATCCTAACTAAAACTAAAGCTAAGGAGAATGATTGAGAAAAACTCATGTAGTAGAAGATCGGCTTGATGGTCCTCACTCCGATGCTAGATCCGCTTCTTCATGTGCTCCTCATCTTCTTCCTTTGCTCTCAAAACATGAATCTCTGCGGTTTTTGCTAAAAATCAAATATCATATATTTTCTATCTCTCCTCCTTTTATAATAAGTCCTAATTATGGTAGGAAAGGAAAAGAATTCTACCTACCATAATGCTCTTTTTCCTTTCCCTAATATTTTCCTTACCAAACTTCTAGGGTTAGTTACAAAGGAAATAAAAGTCTTTCTCATATTGCTGGAATTCAGAATTAAAGTTCAGCACGCCTGCGATTTCCGCCCAACGCATATCCGATAACCCGTGGGTCACGGGCTAGGTTCTTCGCGCTTCTGTCAAGTGGATTTTTGATAGTCCATCAGTCACGGGCTAACATGTGCTCATTTCTGCAGAATGTTTGGCTTTTTTCTCCATATTTGAGCTCTTTGCTTGTATTCATCTTTTGTCTATGAAAGTTCCTAAATGTCACAAATATAACCAAAAACAAGCATGATATCACAAATGTAATCAGTCTTCAAATGAGCAGATTTATATCATTGAACAATTTGTGGAATTTTGAGATGTTTGTGACAATTTTTCACCTCTTCATTTTCAAGCTAAAGTGAGGGAAAGTGATATGTATATCTTGTGTATTTTTCTCTATCGAGTGGGATAATGTTTTTTTCCCATTTTTTACATGAAGAGAGAGCCTAAAGTGAGGAATCCAGAATGTGAGAAGAAGGTTTTGGTGCCAATTTTTCCTACACAAACCATCAATTAACGGCTGAAGACATTTCTTTTGACTGCAAGGCCTATTGACTAACGGCACGTAAGGGCACACGTGTAGCTTCCATTAAATTTAACGGGCGATTACCAATAGTATTTAATTTATAGGGTTTTTGGAATTAAAAGTATCATCCCACATTGCTCGGGATAAAAAAATGAGAATGGTCCTATCTAATGGAACCAAAAACATTTTTTGTTGATTGTTAGGGTATTTGAGTTAAACAAAAAAGAGTAGATTGTTAACTGAGTTTGAAATATTTGTTGCGAGACCTCTTATGCTAGCTAGACATGTAGTGATCTCAAGAAGAATGTTTTGTCTATTACCCCAAGTTTCATTTTGACTCCGCCACCAAAGGGATAGTTTTATGTATGCACTTCCAGAACCAACTATTTAATCGATCAAATCAATTAATTTGATTTTTTTGGACTTTTTTAATTTCATTAGATGTTTATCAATTTAATCCAATTAAATATATCTGAACAATTAATTTAATCCAATTAAAATAATTGAGCCAAAACTAATTAACTACATAAGTTAATTAATTTTCTACACAATTTAATTCAAATTGTTTAACTAAATTGTTTCTTGATATGAATTACTCTAATTATTGAATCATTGAATTAATTCAAGTTTAGGAGATGAGTTTCTCCAAGTAAGTGTATGACTCTTTTGATTCACCCTGATGATAATAGTGAGCTCACAACTCTTGTGACTTTTATAACAACAATTGTCAAATTAATTAATCATATAAATCACTCATCTTAGGAAATAACTCCTTAACTCCAAGAGCCCATTATTCATGATTCACGTCTAGTAACACATCATAAAAACCTATATTCAAGTGAATGTAGGCAAACCTTTAGGTGATGAATACCATGCAAGTAATGTTCCTTCATCAATTATCTCTAGATTGAGTCCAAGACATGGATGGTTTCAAAATCTTGTTAGCTCAATAAACTATGCATAGTTTTTTCCTTTCCATGATTAAATGGTCAACCTAGAAAACCCCACACCTAATCACCATGATACCTTGACCAAGGATTTTCTTATCAAGAAAACAGTAAAGAGCATAGGAGATATCCTACTCATCGAGGCAGGTTGATGAATCCGTTGAGCGCCACTTATTGACCTTCATACTAGATGGACTTGATCCAGAATATCCCTTTTATGATTACCTCAATGACCAAAAACTAAATAAAAGTACAAGGGACTAAATATAAGATCCCTATGGTCCCTCAAGTCAAAGGAATCATCTTGCACTATCGTATCAGCTGGAAACTCTCAATTCGGTGTTGTCACTCCAATAGAGAGTTTTCAATTAAGTCGTTCAGTGAACTTTGAAGTGCAAAACAAAACCCCCTTAGGGCAGCCATAGAAGAACAAGAACGAAGCAGAGAATTTGGTAAAGTGATTCTTGATGAATTTCAATAAAAGTTGTTCTGGGTGGACTCCAAGACGAAGACCCATTATATAGACTAATCTGGACCTAAACTGAATTAACCAATATATAAATAACTAAGCAGTTAATTAACTACTAAACCTAACAGCTATAACAGCAAAAGTGTTAACAACTAATAAAAGCACACTAGCTTTACAACACCCCAAACTGAAGAGAAATAAATCGTGAATAGAAACAAAAGTGCAACTTATGAAATGCGAGTACAATTGCAAACCTGAAGCTTGTGCTTGCTGGCTAACACTCCCCCCTCAAGTTAGACTTGGTGGTAAATCTACCAAGCCTAACTTGGAGACGAGTTCCAGAAAGTTTGAGCCAGTAAGGGTCTTGGTGAAGACATCTGCTAGTTGTTGTTTAGAGGAAACGTGTTGTGGTGCCAAGAACCCTGATTTATATTTATCCCTTACGACATGGCAGTCAATCTCGAGATGTTTGGTCCTCTCGTGGGAGATAGGATTCGTCACTATGTGTAAGGAAGCCTGATTATCACAGAAGAATGGAATGGGGAGTGTGAACCTTAATGAGAAAGTCTTGTAGCAAGTTGTGGATCCAAATCAGCTCACAAGTAGTAGATTCCATGCTACGATATTCTGCTTCTGTTGTAGACTTTGAGACTGTGTGTTACTTCTTGTTTTTTCCGGGAAATGAGAGCAAGTCCTAGAAAGATGCAGAAGCCAGTCAAGGAATTTCTGGTGTCAATGCAAGAGGCCCAATCCGCATCACAGTAGGCCTTGTTCTTGCTGGGAAGAGTAGACCTTTTGTAGGGGTCCCTTTGCGATAACGAAGCAGATGCAGGGTTGCATCCCAATGATGCTGACAAGGCGTTTTCATGAACTGGCTCAACTGTTATGTTGCATGTGCTATGTCTGGTCGTGTGAAACCCAAGTAAAGAATTCTCCCTATGAGCCTCCTATAGGAGTCTGGATTTGGCAGTGCATTTTCTGCTTCCATGGTAAACTTAATCCCAGGTGGTAAAGGGGTGGTCGTGGCCTTGGCATTGGAGACTGCAGCATCCAGTAATAAGTCTCTAATGTACTTACTTTGGGTCACCACCAACCCTTGTTGTGACCTGGCAATCTCTAGCCCAAGGTAATTTTAGCCTCACTCAAGTCCTTGATGGTGAAGAGGCTGTTGAGCTAAGCCTTGACTCTTAGAATGTCAGCCTCCGAAGCTCCTGCAATCAAGATACCATCAACATATACAAGTAAAACTAGCAAACCTGTAGAAGAGGATTTAGTAAAAAGACAGTGATCGTGTGCTGACTGAGTAACTTCTATTTTATTTGTAAACTCAGCGTTCCATTGTCTGGGCGCTTGTTTTAAACCGTATAAGGACTTCCTTAGCTTGCAGACATAGCCTTCTTGCAGGCATATAAATTTCTTCAGCCAAAACCCCATGAAGAAATGCATTATTGACATCTACATGGTGGACCAACCAGTTCTGAGAGGCTGCAATGGCAAGAAGAGCTCTCACTGTCACTGCTTTTGCTACTGGTGAGAAGTTGTCTATACAATCAACACCTTCTATCTGGTTGTAGCCTTTGCGACCAGTATTGCTTTATGCTTATCAACTGTGCCATCTGATCTTAGTTTCATCTTGAAAACCTATTTACATCCGATGGCTCGTTTCCCTTTAGGAAGGGGTGTAACATCCCAAGTGTGATTATTGTGAAGGGCATCCAGTTCAGTCTGTATAGCTTGCCTCCATTCTTCATGTCTGTTTGCTTTTTGGAAACTTCTTGGTTCCTGCAAGCTGGTTAGTGAAGCAAGGAAGCAATTGTGTATATAGCTAACATTGGTGATAGCAGGTGTAGAGGCATCAGTCAAGGTGCAGTAGAAATCCTGCATCTAGGCTGGTTTATTGCTTATTCTAGTAGACCTCCTTAGGTTAGCTTCAGCCTCAATAGTAGATGATGCTGGGGGTGTTTCTAAAGTAGTAGTGGGTGAGGTCTGCAGCCTATTTGGTGCCGTGTCAGTGGTGGTAGGTACTGTTTCATCCAAGTTAAAAGGGGGAGGAGATGTTACTGGATCAAGAGGCTTGTCAGTGTAGGGATAAACATTTTCATGAAAAACATCCCTAGACACTAGGAGAGTTCTTCTACTCAGGCTGAAGACTCTATAGCCCTTTTGACCACTAGCATACCCTAGAAATACACACTTTTCTACCCTAGGGTCAAATTTTCCTTTATGTGGATGAACATTTATGGCGTAGCAAAGGGTACCAAATGTCCTCATATGTTCATAGTTGGGGGCCTTTTGTGTAGAACTTCAAAAAGGGTCTGCCATTGTAAAACCTGAGTGGGCAGCCTGTTTATCATGTAGGTGGCTATTAAGAGAGCCTCTGACCAAAAGAGGCTAGGTGCATTGGACTGAAACATAAGGGCTCTGGCAAGTTGAAGTAAATGTTTATGTTTTATTTCCACAAACCCATTCTGTTGAGGGGTATAAGTGCAGGTTCTTTGTTGCAAAATTCCTTCTTTCATGAAATTTTGGCATTCCAAACTTAAAAATTCAGTCCTATTGTCACTTCTGATCATTTTTATTTTCTTACCATTGAGTTTGTACCATTTTGTTGAAGGCCTTTAAGATAGATAATATTTGGGATTTATATTTCATCAAGAAAGTCCAAGTGCTTCTACTGTGGTCATCCACAAGAGTTAACATAAAGGTGCAATTGGACAATGATGGCTGATTGTATGGCCCACATATATCCATATGTATCAATTCAAAAATTTTAGTAGTTTGTGTATGGGTCACAGGAAAGGGTAAACGTTGTTGTTTAGCAAGTGGACAGATATCACACAAGTCAAAGGAAAATCATGTTTTATTCAGGAAATGTAAATGCTTCAAAAAGGATAGTTGTATCATTGCACATGTGTGAAGTAGCTCCACTGTCAATTATCCAAAATTAGAGTTTTCAATCACTGAGTTAAGAACTGACTTACCTAAGAAATCCTCAAAGTCACTTTGGTTGGATTCGCAGACATAGCTCTCTCCAATCACTTTCTTTAGTTCAGTTCTTATGAGCTCTGCAATAGCCTCTTGATCCACAGCGTTGTGGGCTGACTCCTGGACAGTTGTTTGGCTAGCTCTGCTACTGAAGGCTCTGCTAATACTGGGTGTAGTCATTGTGCTAGCTCCTTTACCCTTTCGTTGTTCCACCAGTCTGGATAGCCCTTTATCATAAAGCAATTTTCCTTAATGTGGCCAGACTTGCCACAGTATGTGCAAAGTTGTCCTCTCTTTTCTTGGGGAGTTCTTCTCTTCCACTGGCCTTTGTTGGCTTGGGAATTCTTGGTTTGCATAGCTACATTCTGAGAGGGGTTGAGAAAGCTGTAATGATCTCCTTTTGCCTCTCATCTCTCAACACCATTGCATATGCTTTTGTAACAGTTGACAGAGGTTCTATCATAAGAATTTGCCCTTAGATCTGCTCAAACGACTCATTGAGTCCCATTAAAAACTGCATTAGATGGTCCCGTTGTTGTAAACTGGCCAATTCTTTGGCTGCTCCACAACTGCTGGCAGGGACTGTCACCAGCCAGGATAACTCATCCCCCAGTTTCTTCAATTTGGCGAAGTAAGTAGAAACTAATTGATTCCCTTTTGAGGCTGATGCTATTTCTCTCTACAGCTGGTAATCAGTGGCCCGTTGCTTACTCCGTATCTCGATTCAATTTCTAGCCACAGTTCTTGTGTTGTTTCTATGTACAAGAAAGATTCGACAATCTCTTTTGAGATTATATTCAAGATCCAAGATATGACCGAGTCTGCTCTTGCCCAAGACTCGTATTCCTCGGAATCTTCGTCATGTTTAAGATTCTTTCCAGTAATGAATCCTAGATTCATCTTGGCCCTGAGAGCAAACTTGATCGAGTGACGCCAGGACAAGTAATTCTGTGCCATTAAGGTATTGGAAATTAATACGCTTCCAGGGTTTTCAATTACCTGGGTCTTCACAAGATCCATGTCCATGTCCACCCTCTTTCCTTTCACATCTGATTTAGTGGGGCTGGCCATGGTGGGAATGTCATGAGCTGTGAAAAGATCAATTAGTAAGACTCTAAGCTATTGTGAGCTTCTTGATGGTTGAAGCGGTATGAGTGTTCACCAGAGATTGCTGGCTCTGGCACCATGAAGTGAAAAACAAAACCCCCTTAGGGCAGCCATAGAAGAACAAGAACGAAGTAGAGAATTTGGTAAAGTGATTCTTGATGAATTTCAATAAAAGTTCTTCTGGGTGGACTCCAAGACAAAGACCCATTATATAGACTAATTTGGACCTAAACTGAATTAACCAATATATAACTAACTAAGCAGTTAATTAACTGCTAAACCTAACAGCTATAACAGCAAAAGTGTTAACAACTAATAAAAGCGCACTAGCGTTTACAACACCCCAAAATGAAGAGAAATAAATCGTGAATAGAAACAAAAGTGCAACTTATGAACGCGAGTACAATTGTAAATCTGAAGCTTGTGTTTGTTGGCTAACAAACTTGTTCCAAACAAGCATCCCCCATCCCACGCAAACTAGTATCTCACGCACCAATGTTCATAAAATGAGACATCATTCTTGTGAGCATGTCGTGTAGGCAAGTCTCCTACATCATACACGGCCTGCTCGTGTTTCTCCATGGTTGGCTCACCTAGCTCTTAACAAAATGGAAATAGTCATGTCTTAAAACACGTTCAAATCGTGTTCCTCTTGGGTTGGATCTTTAATCCTCCAGTGGCAAAACATGGCTGCGTTCCCTCAATTTCCACCCATGTTGCCCTATTTTGCTTCACGTTTTTCCACTTTTAACCCTTTTACTTTCTTTGCTCTTTGATCAAGTTATCTTCTCTTTAATCCTAGAAGACACTGAAATTAGACGAAATCAACTGTCCTTTCAATTGTTTGGCTAGTGGTGAGAACTGTAGCATCATGTTATTCACTTTTTTCATGTGACTTGCTTTGGGGGCTCTTGGATTTTGTGGTGCATGATTAAGGTGCAAAAAGAGAAGCAATTCTAATGTTGTCTACTTCAGTGCTTGGCTTGGTACCTGGATTAGGGGAATAAATGCAATTTACTCCATGTGATATAAGAAATGAACAAAAAAATTTCCGTGAAAAATAATTAGCAAATTATTCCCTGTGATCTTAAAATGAAGAAATTACCCCCCTGTGTTGTCCCTTGATAGGGAAGTAATTTGCTTCATTTCTTAAAACACAGGAAGGTAATTTACTAATTATTTTTTACAGGAGGGATTTCGCTCATTTCTTATATCACAGGGGATAAATTGCATTTATCCCCCAGATTAGGTTTGGATGTTGTGGGCTATGAAGTGGATGTAATATTACTACCAAAATGTGAGCGGGTCGTTTTGGTGGCAATTTATTACTACCAATTTGTGTCCGGCCGACCACTAAATGAAAAATGATATCCACCCTCGCTGGGAGTCATTAAGTCAGCTTAAATGTATTTTTATTGTTGTAATTTAGATTATTTGTCATTTTTGTTATTTAACTTTTTAAGATAGCATTCTGATCCTGCATTTTTTAATTTTTGTAATTTTAGTTTTTTTCCCCGTAGTTCACCTTTTTCGGGCTTTTGTTCCTTATTGATCCATTTCTGCCAGCATTTTTTGTCCATTGACTTTCTAAAGTAATATTTTTGTCTTGCATCTTTTTAATTTTCGCGATTTCAGTCCTTTTTCCACTGGAGTTCACCCTTCTCACCGGTGGAGGTGAACTCCGGCTAAGAAAAAGACTGAAATTGTGAAAATTAAAAAAATGTGGGACCAAAATATTGCTCTAGAAAATTAAAAGACGAAAACATCAAATGACCTAAGTAACGAGACCAAAAATACATTTTAATCCCATTAAGTCGAACCATTATGGAGTTATGTTTCTGGAAGCGAAAGAAGCTGGAGCTGGGATTATCGAACTGGGTCTTGGCTTGGCTAGCACATCGGTTGAGAAGCAAATAACTCCGGAGCTACGGAGGCCTTGCCCCTGAGCTGTGATGCATGGACATAAATATGATATGATACAGATACAGTGATACCCAGAATTTAAAAATTTTAAAATACAACACGTATCTGATGATATCTCTACCATAGGAGCTCTAGTATTTGATATCAAAATGGTGTTTGTCTAAGCTTAAAAGCTCCTAGAGTTTTTAAGATGTCAAAAATTATTTGGCATTTTTTTCTTTTCATGAGAGCTTATAAGATCTCAAAATAAGACGTTTTGGATATTATAATATCTTTTTAAAAAAAGTGAAATTTTTCTCCCTTTTTTTAATAACGTGTTGTAAGCTTTATGTAATCTTATAAACTCTATGTAATTAATAACCTCATTAATTAGCTATATTAAAAAAATTCTACCATTGAACATAATTTGTATTTTTGTTAACAAGTAAAAGAATATTCTCTGCCCCCCCCCCCCCCCAATGTAATTTGATATAAGATCTCTTTCTCAGCTATAGATATAAATATATATATATATATAATTATGAAATTAATTTTATAATTCACATTTATGTAATTAAATAATTGATGTTAAATTATTATAGTTCGGCAAAATAATTTGCTATTGGTATTATATTTACTATCAAAATATAGATTCTAGACATTATAGATTATATCACTAAAAATAGTCATTGCAATTAACAAAAAAAATGTGAATAATTATATATTTATATTAATATTCGACTAGCATGAATGTTAATATTATTTAATGTTAAAGTTAGGTAATAATTTATCAGTTTTTTATTTTTTGAAAAAAATATATCTTATATTTTATTTGGAGTTAAACTAATGTATACTATTTATGAAAATATTTTAAAAAGATTTAAATACAAAATATGTCAAAAAAATATATAGCTACTTAATTATTTAATTATAAAAATATCATGTTCTTTTTAGTTATTTTAATAATAAAAATGCTTTATTATGTCAAACATCATAGCATCTTATTTTGTGCAAACACTTTATAAATTTATTTTAAAATAAGATTCAATATTTTATAAACTTTTAAAATATCTTATTAAATGTAGGAGCTTATGTTTAAAAAATCTTAACCATACGCTCCCAAAGTCTACAACGTTGTTGTTTATTTCCTGTTCCTTCTCATGCATTCGTAGACAGGAATAAAGTTGCTCATACTTTGGCTACGGCTGCACATGGACGGTTAAAAGGTTTATTAGACCTTCCTCCGCATGTCTCATTCTCCACATTAATGTTATCTATTTTTTCTCGTAAAAAAGAAGAAGAATTCAATTGAAAATAATTCTTTTTGCCATATCTCACATTGCAAAGGAAAGAAAGAAAGGCCATTTTACCCTAGTACATGAGTTGTGCAGTTTCTGTCATGGATATCCGTCTATACAGAATTTGCGTCGTTGGATGTTGGCCCAAGGCTTTCGAGGGGATTTCTCAGTTGGGGCGATCAATTTCCGGCACGTGTTTATCAAGTTCACACTTGAAGAGGATTATACGAAATTGTGGATCAAACCTATATGGTTTGTGGAGGGATTTCCTATGTGGGTCTTCAAATGGACACCGACATTCAACCCAAGGGTGGAGTCGCCAATTGTCCCGGTATGGGTTCGCCTGCCGGGGCTTCCAATCCAATTCTTCGAGCGAGAGGCCTTGTTCAGCATTGCCCGATTGCTGGGGACGCCTCTCCGGACAGATGTCTCAACGGCCACCTTGGTTCGACCGAGTGTGGCGCGTGTATGTGTCGAAATTAACTTGCTTGAGCCACTACAGACAGAGATCGGACTAGGCTTCGGTACAAATGTGGTTATCCAGAGGGTGGTTTATGAACGACTTCCGAAATATTGCGGAGCTTGCAAACACTTGGGGCATGCCGAGGAGGAGTGCTATGAGAAGCACAAGGCAAAGGTCCCGGTTCGGCCAGTGGAAAAGGACGGTCAGCAGGTGCCTGGGCCTGCTCGTGAGGATCTTCGAGTGAAATTGGATGCGCAGCGGGCGCAACGGGCCTTGGATGATCGTCGAAGAGGCAAAAGTGTAGCTTTTGCAGAAATGTTACCTGTCCACACCCTGGGGCAAGTACTAGTGGTGCTAAGTAGGACGGTGAAGAGACGTGTGGAGATGTGCTCCACACAAATACGCTTGAGCCTGTGATGGAAGAGGTGGTGCATACTCCGGAGATTGTGATTGGGGGGACGGAGGGTCCAAGCCACGTTCCGCCTACCCCCACGTCGGGGGTTGACCACCAGGGAGTTGAGGATATGCCTAGGAGTGGGATGGAATCGACAGTCCCGGGACCCATGATTGCCCCATCCCAGGACCCTGAGGAGCCGGCACATAGGCCTGAGCCGCAGGGATCCGGTGACCCGGTTGAGCTGAGAGCGGATGTACAGCAGGCAGGGGGACACATACCTGTAGCCCCGACAGCAGATCCGACCAGAGAAGAGCTGCCGAGGTGTGTGGAAAATAAATCAGTTTGGGATATACCTTACTCGACTAATGGTATAGTGGACGATGTCTTTTCGCTGACAAGAGCGGGCGGAGTTCAGACGGATGACGATGATGTGTCTAGAAGAGTGGCGAGTCACCAGCGTGGTAGGTCCATGGATGATGATCCTTCGGGTGATTCTACTTCACCGAACTATGGGCAGGCGGTTTCACCGCCTCGTCGAAGAGTCAGGAGGAGTACAGCCCGGTCAACCCTTAGATATTAGGGTAAACTTGAGATTCTAGGAAAGATGGACACAACATGTGAGGAGTATGGTCGCTAGTGTTGGATCCTTAGTACTTTGGTAGGATAGATTTTGATTTGTAAAGGGAGTAAGTACTCCTTGTTTACTGTTTTCAATTTGTAGGCATGTTGAATTATTTGGAAATAAACAGGTAGGGGTCCGCCAAAACCACCCGCCTACGCACAGGCGGCTTAAAAAAAAAAAAAAAAAAAAAAAAAAAAGAACCTTATGATAGGTTGGTAATAGAAAGCTTATAGTGTGTTCATTTATCTCGCGTCAGTCTGCCTTCTTGACCTTCAGAAGATGGGTTTTATAGGGAGAAAATGAGCACCCTTCGTGTCGAATCTCTAGCAGTATATCTTTCTTGAGTTCAGCGACCTACTGCTTCTGCTACCGGGATTGCACATAGATTTTGTACAAGGAGCTACCAGCACCTCCTGTCGAACTTGGTTCACTTACCCCTCATATTGAACTTGACTCACCGCGTATCTCGTATCAATTCTCAACCGTGGATCCTCCTTAGTATCCTCTATCGGGACTCACGCTGCCACAGATTTTATACGAGACGTCTGCTCATACTTCGTATCAAAGCTTTAATTGAGTATCCTTCTTGGTATTCGTGTCGGGATTCACATTGTTGTGATCTCCGTGGAGATTTTATACGAGGCGTTACTCATACTTCGTATTTTTTAGTCCATTTGTCCAGTGCAGGATGAAATATTTTGAATTCAAATTGTACATTTTGGCAGCCGGAGGCATGCATGAACCTCTTCATTTTCTGAACCTCCTTCTCAATCATGATTAGCTACAAATTCACCGCCCCATTTTTTACTGTAGCCTTCGCACGTGGCGCTCAGCTAGGCGACCGCCTCGTCTCCTCACCTCCTTTCTTTTGATGCATTTCTTTTTACCGTGTCTTTCCGTTTTTCTTTTACCCTCTATATAAACTTGCCCACCCCCACCCTCTTTTTTTCCCTTATTCAAATTTCATACCTTCCCCCAGTCATCTTCTCCAAGTCAGCGTCTTCTATTATCCCTCCTTTTCTCTTAGCGCAGAGGTTTTTCACCTTATCCCTTTTTACTTTTAGTAGTAACAAACTGGTTTCGATCTTAGGTATGTGGTCTTTGTGTAGGTACACCACTTCTGATTGGACCTCTTCTGCCTCATCCTCTCTCTCTCCTCCTTCGACTGCTTGCGTCTTACCCAAAAAAATTAGGGGAAAAACGCCTCGCCGCTACAAGACCTCTTCTTCCAAGGAGCCTTCTTCTCCTATTCCGAATGAAATTTCCCCTGACTCTTTTGCCGCCATCTCTTCCATTTCCTTAAAAATGTCTCCCAAATTAATCATCGAAACCCTAAATTTACTGGAATGCTATGAAGTCTTATGCCAATACAATACCAGAGGGCAAACAACCCTCCCCCCAATTGCATTACCGTCTACGCCACCCAATGTATTTCAGGTCTGAGGTTCCCTTTACCCATATTTCTAGTAGATCTCTTGGCGGTCCTGGGCATCCCACCTAGCCAACTAAACCCTAACTTATATAAGCTGGTGATCGGGTTCCTTTTGTGTTGCCAACTATATCATCATCTCGAACCTTCCTCAGAGAATTTTTTGGTGTTTTTGCTCCTAAGCTTACTCCTAGAGAATGCTTCTATGTTTAAAAGGATAATTAGGAGGTCCCCTTGGCTTGGCGTCTATCTTTAAATGAGTTGCCTCCTATAGATTTCGAGTCGGTGAGGAAGAAGGTCAAGAGTGCTAGCCTACTTGACCATGGGTTTAGGGCCAAGGCATTGTTGGAAGAGGACCTTCTGATTGTGGCAGGGCTTCATCCTATCGAGGATACCTACACTGGTCCCGAGAGTTGTTATTTTCACCTTCGTAAGTAGTTTTCTCCTGCCCCCGTATTTCCCCTGTTTATCTGATGTGCGATTTTAACATTTTCTTACAAAGGTCATGATGAACCGGGCAGCCATTCATAAGTTTCTTCCTGAGAATGTCCCCTCAAACCCCTTCTCGTCTTCCAATACAAGGTCTATTTCGGCCACCCCCTTGGATATTCAGTCGAGCGGTCGTGTCCGTTCCCTTTCTAGTACCCACCCAAACGTCCCTCCACGCTCTACTTCTCCTAGTCTTATTCCTCTGCATACCTTGGGTATGCACCCCCGGAGCCCCCTGTAATTGAAGTGGTTACTTCTCCGGAGGATGATACGACTCTGGCTCCGCCTTCATCTCCTCTTTCGGCATCTCTTGTTCCCCCTCCTGAGATCGGCTCAAGTTCCCAAAAGAGGCCTCATGTGGAGGAGGACCCTCTGGAAGAGGCTTCGCCTGGAGGCAATTTTGCCCAGATCCCTGCTTTCCCTTCTCCAATGATGACCCCATAGTATAATCCCAAGGTTGGTGTCTCGAACATGTGCAAGCCGGTGCATTGAGCCGATGACAATTCCTTGGCCGAGCGCCCTATGGAAGGTTTTAACCAGTTGTCCCAATCTCATACAGCCATGGTAATCTATTGTCCACTCTTTTGCTATCATTGGATCGACTTAAGTCATGTTTTAGTATTCTTATACCTTTTCGATTCTTTTTCAGACTCTTGCTGTTACAGTTTCCATAGTGGAAAAGTATGAGAAGATAAGGAAGAACTTTGAAGTGATCATATCCCAACTTAGGGGGGCTCGTTCTCAAATGGCCCTCAACAAACAATTGGCTGAAGAGGAGGCAAGATTCTAAGGGGAGCTGAAGGTCCTTAAGGATCAATTGGAGGAAAAAGGTAGAAAGCTAGCAATGCAGTCGACCGAGATGGAATCCTTAAGAAATTCTTCTCTCCGGTCGTATTCCAGGAGTCCTGAGGATGGCTTAATTGTTGGATAGTCTTCTGTCGTCACTGCTTACAAGGCTTCTCATGAGTTTGTGGAAGAGGTC
This sequence comes from Sesamum alatum, assembly GCA_034509735.1. Classification (NCBI taxonomy): domain Eukaryota; kingdom Viridiplantae; phylum Streptophyta; class Magnoliopsida; order Lamiales; family Pedaliaceae; genus Sesamum; species Sesamum alatum. The sequence continues at coordinate 9,404,381 of JACGWO010000004.1, forward strand.
TTTAGGCAGGGATCTTCCTTCTATGTCGACGATTTTACTGACTGAGTGGAGCAGTTTAACAATTAGGCAATCTTCCCCCTCACTTCGATTACAGCTTCCTTGATATGAGGGCTAATGGCTTTGGTAGGATATGGGATGTTGGTGATGTGGGCCATGGAGGGTCGTAGCTCGTAGGGTTCAGTTGGTAGTTGGGGCTTAGGTTTTTTTTTTATTATTTTTGTGGAGGGCATGGCCCTTTTAAGACTCATTTTTTGTAAGTACAGTGCTTTGGAGTACATTTTTTATCAGTCATGTTTCTATCCAAGTGTCTTTCATGTAAAACCTTGTTCTCATTCTATCTGAGCCTAAGTCAATCAAACTCTACAATAGTCTTTGTTTCGAGGTCTTGACCTTTATGAGGCATACGTCGGCTAATTAATAGAAATTCCTGTTGATTGAAACCCTAAGTACATTTTTTAATCAAATATCGAGCGATCGTGACAAGTAATCTACTTTTGGTTAATTTAGTCATTCGAGATTTCCAACAAGTTGGAGTTTCATTCAAGTAGACCTAAATCAAATGCGATCATTTTCGCCGAAAAGTCAGGTCTATTTTTGTCAATAGTCAAAAATTTGCTTGAGTAGAGTTGAGCAACTTTGGAAAGAAGAATTTTACTTAGGTAGGTCCGAACAATTTTGGCAAAAGATCAAGTAGCTCCGAGTATCTTTTAGTGAAAATTTAGGTCAAATTTTATGAAAGTCGAAGTTTTTCCGAAGTAGATTTGAACGACTTTGACGAGAAGTTAGAAAAAATATTTTCTTTGAGTAGGCCTGAAATATTTTTTGGAAAAAGCAAGTAGATCCGAATATCTTTTGGCAAAAATTAGGTCGGATTTTTCTGATAGTCGAAGTTTTTTTCCCAAGTAGATTGGAACGACTCTGGCGAGAAACTAAAAGAACATTTACTTTAAATAGGCTCGAACAATTTTTTCAAAAAAATCAAGTAGATCTGAATATCCTTGACGAGAAAGTAGGTCGAATTTTCTTACAGTCAAAATTTTATTTGCTGTAGGAATGGGTCTTCCTTTCCTAATGGTAGTTTTGACCATTTTTCAGCAGTAGAATCCCCTCATATTGCTAATGTTCCACGTACGAGGGACCCTTTTCCCCTTCATAGTTGCGAGTACTTAGGTCCCTTCTCTTATGATTTTCTTGAGCTGATACGGCCCTTCCCACTTGGGATCTAATTTATGATAGAATAGGTGACCGTCAAGCCAATTGATTGGCTCTTTGTGAACTATTCCAGACAATCTTTTTCAATAATATGTTAATTTAAGAAATGTTCTTTATCCATCTTCTCATATGCTTTAAACATTATATTTATATGAGCATTTGGTTGAAGCCCTTAGATCAATTATGCTACAGGGTTGGCTCGCGCATATGATGGCGACCATGAAACCAACCTCTATGGTTTGATCTAAACTATTCCAAGTCGATAAATCGGTTGAGACAGGGCATCGAACATTCCTTAAAGACTTGCACTAAGTGATGCGTTCATATGATGAATGTCGAGTTTCATAGACAGAGACGTATGACGTCTGCGCACCTTAGTGGGTGCTTGATAAAGAGTTATCAAGTTCACTGAATTGACTCGCAGGAGTTGTCATACGGAAGCCCTATATGGCATGATCGGTATGACTAGAAATCCTAGGCTACGATAGTGCACTAACTAGTCCTTAGACTTGAGGTTCCACAGTAACCTTGTGCATAGGACGGCTATGACTTGATCATGTCCAATGTGATCTCAGGTTTCATCCTGGATCACTATACAGTCATGTTTCAGACATAGTTGAAGCATGCATGGAGGTTGGTGAGTTCCAAGATAGGATCTACTACTTATCATGAGACGATAAAAAACCTCCTATGTTCTCTACATTATGCGTTCCTCGAAGCCCATGGCCATGGTTGTTGATCAAATAGGAGAAAGGGTTTTTCCTATATTGATAAATTGGCAGCATAATTTGAAGAGTTGATGCATAGACATCAAAGTCGATAATGGGAACCGGTAACTAATTCGATGCCCTAGACTTTGATCGGGAGATTAGTAGCTGAGGGACCATATCTGCATGGTATGCGTAGCTCACAGGTTCAGGCAATAATTCACCTATTCTCTAGTGCCATTGACCATTGCTAGATGGCCACCCATGGTGACGGGTACCCTCCAACTAAGGAGTTAATTGAGGATGATTAATTATGATAAGATCTAATTAATCTAATGCAAGTAAGTTGCTATTAAATTGTATATATGATACAAGCCCAAGTCTAGCTGAGTAGTGAACCTAAAGGGTCACACATAAATCCATGATGGAATTATTGGAATTAATTTATAGAATTAATTATAAAGAATAAATCAATTAATTTGAGGAGTTTAATTAATTGATTGAAATGATTTATGAAATCATTTCATGGGAATATTAAATAATATGATTATTTAATTGGGAGTCTAAATTCACAAGCATTAATTTGATTAAGTAAGACTTGTGATAGATTAATTAAGATTAATCTATTTGAGCTTGAAAATCAATTAATTAGATTAATTAATTTGGGCTTATATTTAATTAAAAAATTAAATATCATGGGCTAAATAATTAGTTGGAAATTAATTAAAATTGGACTTAGTCCAATTGAGAATTAAGATAAAGCCCAAGACCTTAACACAAGCCCACAAGCCCACAAGACAAGATTCATTGAACATAGACATGACTTGTTTTCATCTTTAGATGAAGAAGAAAATATGAGTCATGCTAAAGCTTGTCTATAAAGAAGACAAGTGTAAAAGGAGAAAAGATGAGTCATGCTAGAACTTGTCTATGAAGAAGACAAGTATTATCTAAGAGCAAGACAAAAGGGCTTGTCTACATTCATTGTATCTAGTACAAAGAAATGCCTATAAAAAGGGGTACAAAGCAAGAGATTCAAATACCATATTTTTACATAAAAAGATACAAAAACTCTTGCTTTCCTTTTGCTCTCTAGCTTTTAGACTTTCTCTCCTTCAAAGCTAGAAAGTCTAGCTTTCACTTTAGCATTGTCTTATGTTCATTTCTCATCTCCAAAAGAGAAGAATTCCCTTGATTTCTCCATACATCAATAGTTGATCTACCTTAAATCCTCCAATACCTACTAGCATAGGTTTGAGGGTGATTCCATCATAGATGGTGTGGACTAGCTTTAGAAGGAAGACACTTGTGTTCCTACCGTGAACAACGATTAAAAGCGGTTCCGTTTGACATTCCACCATTTTTAAGGTAAGGTCGTTCTTGAGAAAGTTCAAGTAACCAACATCAACCAGAGAGCAAGAAAGGTTGGTTTCTCTTAACCATTCAATTAACATCCTTTTATGCATGAGATCCACATCGTAATAGCAACGAGACGGGCAATTTGATCGCTAATTATAATATTGTTTCCTGATAAAGAATTTAATTTTCGTTATCGTTTAACGTATCGGGGCTTATACGAATCTAACAATTTTCCCACCACTCTTTGGACTTCGACTCTCCTGAACACTAAGTCTCATACTTGTAAGACTCTTTCTTTTACCAAAATGATATAACAACGTATTATCCTTCTTTTATAATTTTCGGCTTTATTCAGGCAGCTCCTCGTATTTCTTCTATGGCATCAAGCTTGTATCGTCTGTTTTCCTTGTTCGTCCCTTCCTCGTATCGGAGGATTCGATTCGTAAGCTCCTTTCTTTCAGCTAGGATAACTACCTCCGACCCGTAGGTTAGCAAGAAAGGTGTTTCCCCAATGCTTGACTGTGGGGTAGTTCGGTATGCCAGAGTACTCCCGGGATTTCACTGACCCTCTAGTTTTGGCTTTTCCTAGCTTACTTTTTAGGGTTTGAAGCAGAATCCAATTGATGACCCTGATCTAGCCATTGGCTTTTTTGGGTTGCCCACCGAGGTATATACTTTCTTGATTTTCTCGTCCTGACACCATTGTTGGAATTTTCTCCCTTGAAACTATGTGCCATTATCTGTGGTAATCTTTTGAGGCATCCCGAATCGGCACACTAAATTCTTCCATACAAACTTGATGACTTCAACTTCAGATATTCGAGCTAATGTTTCAGCTTCCACCCATTTGGTGAAGTGATCAACTGCCATGATTAGGAATTTCTTTTGTCCTTGCGTGGGCAGGAAGGGTCCTACGAGATCCATTCCCCAATATCCAGAGGACAAGCAATCAAAGCTAACCCCACATTTTTACTCCAAGCACATGTGCTATGCTTTCGTGTATTTGGCAATTTTCACATTTTCACCACTTGCATAGTGTCTCTGTGTATGGTGGGCCAGAAATATGCATTCCTCATTATCTTTAACTCTAGGGTGCGTCCCTCCGTGTGATTCCCACAACTCCCCTCATGTATTTCTTTCATCGCACGTAGGCCTTCTTTTGGGTCCAAACATCATAGTGCCGGCAGGACAAACGATTTCTTAAAGAGACATCCTTCTTCGAAAAGGAATCTTCCCATTATCTTTTTTATCCTCTGATCTTCTTATGTGTCATCTGGTAGCTTCTCAGTCTCCAGGTAGTCCCTGATACAGTCCATCCAAGAAGCGAGGTCAGCATGAAAAATTTGCCGCACTATCTATGGATTTTTAGTAATGTGACTTAGGTCGTGCCTACCTCATCTATTTCGCTTCCCATTCGTGCTAAGGCATCGACTTGTGTATTTTTTGATCTTGGGATTTGGACGAGGTAGCAAGCTCTGAACCGATCCTTTCTTTCACCATTCGTAGAAGTTTTACCATTTTCTCGTCCTTGGCCTTGTATCCTCCATGGACTTGCTCGACTAGTAGCTGGGAATCACTATGTGTTTTTATCCTCCTAACCCCTAGCTCAACCACCATTTTCAGCCATGCTAGGAGGGCCTTGTATTCGACTTCATTATTGGATAGTGTATCCTTAAACTTAACAACAAAGCACATCTCCTCTCCCTCGGGGTTAGCCAACATGACCCCTCCTCCAGCTTCTTTTTCGGTGGAAGATCCATCAACATGTAGTACCCAGGTCTCTTCCAGGCCCCCCTTTCTCACCCATTTTTTCTACTAAGAAGTCGGCCAAGGCTTAAGCTTTCGATGCCACTTGTGGTTTGGATTCCAAGTTAAATTCTTGGAGTTCGTACAACCATTTGACCATTCGTCCTCCCATGCCTCGAGTGAGAGTTTGTTTCAATAGTTGGTCGGTGAGTACAATGATGGCATGGGACAAGAAATACGGTCTCAATTTCCGTGCGGTATAGACAAGAGCCAACACGAGTTTTTCCATTCGCTCGTATTGTACTTCTGCCCCTTGTAGCATGTCGCTTGTGTAATATACCGGAAGGTGAGTCCCATTTTTATCCCACGTGAGCATTGAACTCGTGGTATCTTGTGACAGAGCTAGGTACACATACAACTTTTCCCCTTCGTGCGGCTTGACCAAGAATGGAGGTTTCGCCAGGTAAGTGTTTAAGCTCCTGAAGGCTTCCATACATTTTTCACTCTATTGGAAGTTCTTTATGTTTCTCAATACTTTAAAGAACGTCAACCCCTTGTCGGCGGATCGGGAGATAAATCAGTTCAACACTACTATTCGTCTTGTTAACTGCTGCACCTGTTTATTCGTACGAGGTTCCCTCATGTTCTGAATGGCTTCAATCTTGTCTTGGTTATCCTCTATTTCTTTTTATGTCACTAAATACCTCAAGAACTTCCATCCTTCTACCCCGAATATGCATTTTGCGGGATCCAATTTCATCCCGTATTTTCTCAGATGCGCGAAGCACTCCTACACGTTGCCCAAGTGCTGCTCTTTGAGGCAGTTTTTGACCAGCATATCATCCATATAAACTTCCATGTTTTTCCCTATTTGCTCCGTGAAGATTTTATTAACTAACCTCTGATAAGTGGCCCCTGCAATTTTTAACCAAAAGGGCATTACGTTATAGCAGAAGAGCCCTTTATCCGTGATGAAGTTGGGTTTTTCTTGATCACTTTATGCTAATTTGATCTGGTTATACCCTTGACAGGCGTCCAACATGCTAAGTCTTTTGCATTCGGATGTGGAGTCTACCAAGTGATCTCTATTCATGGAAATAGGTATGAAACCTAAGGGCATGTGTTATTTAAATAGTGAAGTACACACACATTCTTAATTTCCTATCCTTCTTCTGTACCAAAATTACGTTTGCGATCTACTCTGGGTACGCCAGTTCTCGTATGTGCCATGCTTTGTATTTCCTCATTTATGATACGATTCTGTTCCTGGCCAAAGTTTCTCTTTTTTTTTCTATTTTACCGGAGGGTAATCTCTTCGTACATGTAGTTGATATTCGATAACATTTGCGCTAATTCCCGGTGATTTCCCTTTTCCCCATGCGAAAACATCATCGTTTGTATGTAGAATTTGGAGTAACTCACTCAGTTCTTCCTCGGGCAACAGCTCTCATACCTGTACTAGGTTGCTTGTATCCTTTGGATTTAAACGAATGCTCCGTACGTTGCTTGTGGGTTTTATTTTTTCATTTCTATCTTCCTCTTTCAGTCCCATGGTGGAGAATTGTTTCATTGCTTAGTTTTGGCATTCTCGAGCGCATAATTAATCTCCCCTTACTTCGCCCCCGCCCACGGGAGTGGGAAATTTCACTTTTAAGCATGAGGTGGATATGACTACTTCGATAACATTCAAAGTAGGTCACCCCAATATAATTTGGTAATTCCATCATGGAGAATACACTACCAGAAATTTCGTGACACGCGTTCGCACCTGAGATTCTTCTCCAAGGGTCATCAGCAGGGATACCTCTCCGACCATTCGTATCGTACTTCCTTCAAATCCCATCAACTTGACAACTTGGGGACTTATCAAGCTTTCCGAGCCCATTCTTCAAAGCGCTTCCAGGAACAGGATATCCACCAAGCTATCGCTATCCATTAGTATTCTTCTTACTTCCACATTAGATATGACGGCACTAATTACCACAATGTCTTCATGAGGGAATGTCACTCCACGTCGATCTTCTTCCGAAAACATGAGCATAACCGCCTCTCGATCGGCTTGACCTTCTGCGGAAACGCTCATAATAGGCCTCGCTGTTATATCCCCCTCGCATCATTTTCAAGCTGAACGGGTGGTCCCCCCATATCCTCCTCCTTAAATGGTGCTTAACACCCTTCGATGAGGCCAAAGTTCGTGTTGAGGGTTTACTTCTCGGGGCTTTATGCCATCCCCCATTTTCCTTTTTTTCGTATGATCCAGTGTCTTCTCACCATCGAACGAATTCTCTAAAGTGCCCCATGTGTATGAGTCTTTCAATTTCTTCCTTCAGATGATAGCATTCTTCGGTGATACCTTTGTCTCCTTTCGTCGTCTCTCATTTTGAGTGGCCACCTTAAAAAATATTCGCCTAGGTTCGGGATATATTCAGAACAGTATACACTTGGCGACGGTGCCGGTGGTCCTTGGGTGGGTCGTTGTACCTTCTATTTTCTCTTTTTCTATCCATTCCATGTTGGTGTAAACATTTTACTCTTCGTGACTCCTCGATGAGAATAAATTTCTCTGCTCTGGCTAGAAGTTCTTCCGAACTAGTGGGAGGCTCCCCAATCAGTGAATCGGCCAAGCCCCCACTCCTTAATCCCTGGGCGATTATGCCTAACAGCAACTCCAGACGTACGTTTGGCACGTTTAGAATTTCATTGGTGAATCTTTGTATGCAATTCCTTAAGGATTCCCCTTCTTGTTGGACTATCATGAAAAAGTGTCTGGGCGCTTTGGCATATCTTTTGTTGCCAGCAAAATGAAGAACAAACTTTCTGGCTAATTGCTCGAATTCTATGATTGATCCTGGGGTGGGCCGAGAAAACCATGTTTGGCTCCGCCCTACTAGCGTGGTCCAGAGTATTTTACACAGGAGTGTGTCGCTTGGATTGATTAAGTCCATGGCAGCTATAAGCTGATCAATGTGATACCTGGGGTCGCTTTTATCTCCCCCATAACATGCGATCTGAGGGATACGCGCGCCGACGGTCACTGGCTCATCTAATATGCTTTTCGAGAACGGACTCCCTCTTTCGGTGTTGATTTTAGGATTCATTTTAGCTTATAGGTCTGCAGTATCTTGTCGTAAAGCTTCTAGGCCGCAATCACCCATTGGGTCCACCCTCTCTAGTTCTTTTTTGGTGAGAGGGGATCGGTTGCTGCCCACCGGATCCCGATCTGTTGCTCCTTTCTATATAGGTTCTTGAACCTGATTTCGAGGTCTATTTCCTTGTGTCCTTTCCCATTAATGGATGGTGGCTTTCGCTCCTCTTGCGGCGGCTTCCTCTCAGATCCGCCCGAGATCCTCCATCTTCACATTGTGAATGGGTAGATGTTTGAGGGGGTTCCCACAAGGCTCCAATTTGATGTGCTGGAGAATGAAATACCCTAAAATAGGTTGGTAATAGAGAGCTTATAGTGTGTTCTTTTATGTCACTTCAGTCTGCCTTCTTGGCCTCCAGAAGATAGATTTTATAGGGGGAAAACGAGCACCCTTCGTGTCGAATCTCTAGCAGCATATCTTTCTTGAGTTCCACGACCTGTGGCTTCTGCCACTAGGATTGCTCGTAGATCTTGTACGAGGAGCTAGCAGCACCTCCTATCGAACTTGGTTCACTTACCCCTCGTATTGAACTTGAATCACCCCGTATCTCGTATCAATTCTCAACCCCACTCCTCTTTAGTATCCTCTGTCGAGACTCGCATTGTCGCAAATTTTATACGAGACGTCTGCTCGTACTTCGTATCAATATCTTTAATTGAGTATCCTTCTTGGCATTCATCCCCAGACTTCCCGCTGCTGTGATCTCCGTGGAGATTTTATACGAGGCATTTCTTGTATTTCGTATTTTTCAGTCCTTGTCAAGTGAGGTCCCTTCTTACCCATATCAGTGCAACTTATGCATTTGATTGTCTTTTGACATTGACAGAAATTAAATCGAATTTCATCATATCGTTAAAGTTGAATCCGTAACCCTTTGTATTATAATATATACTCTAAATGAGTCAAAATCCACTTACTAAAGGAAAAGAATTCGTTCCACAACCCAAAAGCTTCAAACAAGTGGTTTCTTCACTTCTACGATCACATTGTTTCTCCAAAGCTCGGCTTCAACTCATCGACACTATCCTCACTGTTCTCTCAGCCTTTGCACGTCTTTTTAAAGATATTTCTCTCGTGCCTTTGCTAGAAAATTGTGTGCATGCATGTGTAGTGGTGAAGGGGAGTTGAAGGAGGTTTTTTCCATAACCACTAGGGTGGTAATTGGACCTAGATCCAGGAAAATTCACCCTAATCCATTCTTAATGGATCGGGTTCAGATCTAAAAAATTGGAGACCAAAACGCGTAGAAGGTCCCCCGGTAGTATTTATTTTAATAGATGTATATATATATATATATTTTAAAATTTTTGTATGTAATGATAGGTACTTGTTCAACAGTTAATGTATTGTAAACTTGTCCCACAATGCTTGATGAGGAGAAGATGAAGAAGTTGATACAGTATGTAATTAATATGAATTGTTTGGACTTTAAAATTGTTATGATTTGTTGGGGTTGCTACAATCAATCTTATTTGTACTTAAATCTTTTTATTTTTTATTTTTTGAACTTGAATATTTCAGCTAGGGGATGGAACAATGTGAAGATGTATAAAGGTAATTTCATCATAAAAAGATTTGTTTAACCTACAATAAGTCAACCGGTGGTAAATATCGATTTTCATTCAATTTTTTTTCTTTTTTGTTAATATAAACAAATTGGGTGAATTTTGAGTAACATAGGAACCTATTTATTTTCACATAAGCAAACTTTATAGGTACTAAATGTAATTTTTCAAACCACAAAAGATTTATATATAATTACACCAAACCTTAGGGGAAGGTGTGTAATTAACCCTTGATTTTTTTTAAAAGATGAGGGGCCAAGTCTACTCGATCAGACCCACATCCATAGATTTTATAGAGGAGTAGGGCATAAAAATTAGGATAAAGTACAACTACCTCCCCTCAGGTTTGACATAATTATAAATACCCCCTGTTGTTTGAGAAATTACAAATACCCCCTTGAGGTTTGTAACCGTCTAACAAATAACCATTTCCATCCATTTTTTGGGTGAACTGACCAAAATGGCCTTATGCACTTCACTACTTTTTATTTTTTATTTTTTTGCACTACAATGCGCATAGAGAGTTTTCTTAAGTTTTTTATGCAGAGGAGCAATAACGCAATTTGCCTCGACTGATTTTTCTATAATTTTAATAAAAAATTTAAAGGGCAAAATGGTCAATTTTAGGCCTTTGATTAAAAATTACAAACCTCATGGGAGTATTAACAAAACAGAGAAAGAGTATTTGTAATTATGTTAAATTTCAGAAAATGTAGCAGTAATTTACCCTAAAAATTAACAAGACAGGGTGGGTCCGGAGTCCATCCCATGGTCTTTCCTAATAACCACTCCCTCCAGAACAATTTCAAATTAGTGGGTTGGATCAGTCCACGAGCGAGTCATTAACCCATTTTTAACAGACATCTACAAACAGGCTCAGTCGATGACACCCCTTCGGGTGCCCACCCAACTTCATGGGTGCTCGATATGTGGCAAGGCTTGCTTTTTTTTTTTTTTTTTTAGTTTTATTGTAAAAGGTCTAATCCTAATATTAAGAATTTGGTCTTGGATTCTTAACAAAATTTTAATCCAAACCACTAATTTTAAGTGTATAATTTAAATTTGTTCATGGATATATATAGATATATATATTATATTTATATCTTGCATCCATCATTTTTTTAAAAGAAAAATTGAGTTTTTTGGACTTGAAGTCTTTTTATTTTTTCTTTTCTGTATTCCTTTTTTTCTTTTATCTTTCTAATAAAAAATTATATTAAAATATCCTGTAAGGAGTTTTTAATATATTATTGGAATTTTAGTGGAATTAGTATATAATAACAAGAGTTTTTAACATATTAACAGAATTAATTTCAATAAATACATACAAATATACATAAACTTTTAGTGTTCTTGTGAGAATGTAGTGAAATTTATCTACTAATATTTCAATGAATTTGTATATTAGTAATATATAAATCAAAATTCATATACAAAGAAAAAAAATGTTAGTGTGAATTGATATTACAATAAACAAAACAAAGGAATAGTTCATATTTTAAAATTATTATTAAATTGAATTGACAATATTTTACATTTTTATTTCATTAAAAAAATTATTTTGTCAAAACACGTCAATGAAAACAACACTTTCCTTGATTTTTTTTTCACAAATATTCTTGTGTGAGGTGGTAAAAATAAAAAGAATAAGATGAAAAAGTGAAAGATGAAAACTTAAAAATAAAAATAAATAAAAATAAAACTAACAAAAATAAGATGACCCCATCGCCATATGTCATCTATCAGTAGAATTGGGTGGGCACCCGGTGGGGTGGCATCGACCAAGCCCCAGAAACAAAATTACAACTAACACCCCTCGTGGCTTTAAAACTCAAAAGTTGAATTTGTATACTTTTGAGGGAATCTTTTGGGTTTATGTTTGGGTATCATCATAACCACGTGTCTTGCTGGTTCGCTTCTCCGCCCATTCCCACTTTTTTTTCAAATGCCTTTTCACACTTCAATTCTCAATAAGCTGGAAATCGTGACATTCTACACAATTGGGGTAAAGTTATTCCGCGTTACTTGTAATTTCTTTTCTTAATGGTAATTATATATATTAATATCAATATCTCAATAAATTATATAATATATCAATTCAAGAGAAAATAATATTTTTACTTCCGTAAGTTAGAATTTTTTTACTTTTAATCTCATTCATTACGAGATTAGTACTTTTGATCTTGAAATTTACAAAAATTCGTACTTTTGATCATCTTCCACTTTTCTATTTGTAGTTTAATGGCGAAACTATGTTTTGGGCACATGGCGGTTAAATTTTCTTGCCTGGAGAAAAAATTGGTGCTTTTTCAACTTAACAACACTTTGAGAGATGGGGATGGGAAAAATACAAGCAACTCCCCTGTGGTATTACAATGTGCAAATTACCCTTTTAAAAAATAAATAGCAATATACTCCCGTGTATTTTTTAAAATGAACTAATTTACCCCATGTATTTTTCAAAATGAAGTAATTTACCTCCCTGCCTGATGTATTTTTCAAAATGAAGCAATTTACCTCCCTAGGCAGGGAGGCCTAGGGAGGTAAATTGCTTTATTTTATAAAACACAGGTGGTAAATTGCTATTTTTTTTATAGAGGGGTAATTTGCTCATTTGCAATATCACAGGAGAGTAAATTGCATTAAACTCGGATGGAGATATATAACTTCTTTGAGGGAAAAATAAAATTTTGAAGAAAATTAAGAAAGAAAAAAAGAGGATTCCTCTCTTCTTTCACCAGAATTGAGTCACATACTTCCCATATTTATATAATTTGAAACTAACTAGAAGTCACACAAAAAATCATGTCTTCCACAAGTGAATCAACTACATACTCCAATATTGTTTGATTGCAATTATGATTTATATATACTAGCGGTCGTAGCACGTCGTTTCTGCGTGCATATAATAAATATTTTTTTACACTTTAAAATATATTATAAATAAGAGTAAAATATATAAACTAACACATTACATTAAAAGAAAGAAAAAAATTTAATTTATCAATTAATATAAAATTTTGAAAAGTTGAATAAAAATTATCTTTATCAATTGGTTATTTTTGACATTACAAAAAAATCGGTTGCGGTGGAGTCATTAATCGCTATTTATGCATAAAAAAGAGGTTTTCTTTTTATAATAGTATAGATAGATGGATACATAAGGATATTTTTGGTAATTTTAAAATTTGGTGTTGCGGTGTAAGTAACCGTCATATATTAGTTAAATAGGGTTTGCTTTATATAATAGTATAGATATAATAGTACAATATATATTTTGGGATAAATGCAATTTACCCCCCTGTCATATAAGAAATGAGCAAAAATCCCCATGTGAAAAATAATTAACAAATTATCCCTTGTGCTTAAAATGAAGCAAATTACCCCTTGTGTTTTCCCTTGATAGGAGGGTAATTTGCATCATTTTTTCAAAATACAGGGTGATAATTTACTAATTATTTTTTCATATAGGGTTTTGCTCATTTTTTATGCCTATATTTTTCATATGGTGGGATGACATCATAGAAGTCATCTTAACATTTGGCGGCATGTATATAGTTGTAGTTAAGTGACAGCGTAAGGAAGTGTTTTGGGGAAGTTTGAATGTAGTATATTGATGACGTAGTTGTACAAAACTGTAAGAAAGTTTGAATGTAATGTAGTGGGAAAAGTGCATTTTAAGTCCTATAACTTATATTATTTGTGATTTTGATCTCATTAATTTTTGGCGTAGCAATTTTAGTCTCATAAGTTCACAAACATTGCAATTTTAATCCCATTGACGAAATCCGTTAAAATTTTAACGGAAGGAGCACGTCTATTGGACTAAAATTGCAATGTTTGTGGACTTATGGGGACTAAAACTGCAACGTTTGTGGACTTATGGGACTAAAATTACAAACGTTTCATTAGATGTGACTTATTGACTTAACCGCACGTGCTCCTTCCGTTAAAATTTTAACGGATTTTGTCAATGGGACTAAAATTGTAACGTGTGTGGACTTATGAGACCAAATTGCTACGCCAAAAATTAATGAGACCAAAATCACAAACGGTGTAAATTATGGAACGTAAAATATAATTTCCCGTAATGTAGTTGAATGTACGGATATGGTTTATGATGATTCTAAGGTGTGATTTAAATGTGTGTATCATGTTTCATAAAGTGTTTGTAATTTTTAGTTTTTACGTTTTGTTTTTGTTGCAATTTATACTATTCATTCTTTATAAATCAGAACAAGTCATGTGAACGATTTTACTATTGATTGAGAAATATGTGACGGGTGGGATTCAATTTTTTATGAGAGAAAAGAGAAATCCTCTTCTTTTTTTTTTTTTTTTCTAATTTTCTTCAAGATTTGTCCTTTTTTCTTCAAAGTAGTTATATTTCCAGTCAAAGTGTTGCCAAGCTGGACAACACGTCAAAATTTTCCTCCAGCCAAAAAAACTTAACAACCACATGCTGGGCACGTGTCCTTTGCCGTTAAATTACAAAAAGAAAGTAGAAGAGGACCAAAAGTACGGAATTTTGTAAATCATGGGAGCAAAAAGTGTTAATCTCATAATGAATTATACTAAAAGTGAAAAGGGCTAACTTGTGGCACAAAAAATGATATTTCCTTTCAATTCAACAGCACATTGGTATGACTAAAAATAATAAATAAATTACGACCACTCACATAAAGTGAGACAAATATTCACGGCTAAATTTCAATTTACCCCCTTGTGTTTTCGCGAAATAGCTAAAAATCCCCCTGTGTTTTGAAAATAGGCTAAACACCCCCCTCTGTTTTAGTAAATTCAGCACAAAATCCCCCCTTTCGTTAGAAACTAACGGAAGGTGGTGTACACGCGCCTGAAGTGCGTTTGGGCATAATTTTTTTCGTGTTTTGACTTTTCTTTGGTCCGTAATTGACTAAAATACCACTGTGTTGTATATAAAATTACAATGGTCCAAATAGACTACTTTTGAAGGATTGTTTTTGCATTTTTTTATATCCTAAAGGTAGAAATAATTTGTTTTTAATATATTTATATTAAATATTAAAATACGTAAAAATAGAAAAAATGCATTATCAAGTTTAATATACTAAATTATAATTTTCAAATTTTAGTATTTACATGAATATAAATATTAAATAATTACAATAATTCAATTTATAAAGGAATTTAAATATTTTTATTAATTATACCAAATATATATTGTACACCACATTTAAGTAAATATTTAACAATTATTATATTTATTTAAAATTAATTTTGTTAACTGAAATATATATTAATAAATATAATTAAGTTAATTAAAATGAATTAAAAAAATTGGGGCGACGACCACCGCCGTCGCCCCAGCACAGGAGGGCGATGCCATCGCCCTCTTTCTTCTGCGCGCAGGATGGCGACGGCGCCGTCGTTTTGCCCTCCTTTCTTTTGCTGCGCACAGGAGGGCGACTTTCCGCGCACCTTTCCGCGCACAGGAGGGGCGACGGTGACGCCGTCACCCTCCTTTTTTTTACCTGGGCGACGTCACCGTCGCCCAAATCTGACTTGGGCGACAACGGCATCGCCAGATTTGTTGGCGGGGGTGGGGTTGGCGGGGGTGGGGGTGGCGGGGGTTGAGGAGGGTGGTCGGGGTGGGGAAGAGGGGTGGCGGGGAAGGAGGTCGGGGGTGTTGGGGGAGGGGGTGGTCTTTTGTTAAGTCATATATATAAATAATAATTTATTTTTTATAATTCTAATTATTTGTATATAATATAAATTAAATAATTTGTTGAATCCAAACCCTTCATTTTTCTTAGATCTCACGATTGAGATTTATTGATCAGATCAACGGTTATTATATAAACAAAAAAGATCCAACGGTTAATAAAATAAGGAATAATATATAATAAAAAGGGCATAACGGTCATATAACTAAAAAATAAATGTCGTCAACTCAATTTAACGGAGTGGGGCGATTGAGCTATATTTAATAAAACAGAAGGGGTTTTTTAGCCTATTTTTAAAACACAGAGGGATTTTTAGCTGAGTTTTTAAAACACAGGGGGATTTTATGCAATTAAGCCAATATTCACACATTTGGGGAGATTTGAATACATGACCTCAAACTTGTTCATAGGACCTTAACCTTAATTACTAGATTAAGATATCATTGATACGTTACTTGTAATCTTAAAATATTGGTGTTGGTAACATTTAATTCCTAAATATATATTATGATGGTTTATGGCTAGATTTATTTATTTATTTATTAGATTTGAGATTTAAGTAATGGAGGTTGAATAAGGGTAGTCACAATTGATTATGCATGACTTCATATTAACTCAAGTTAAATTTAATTACAATGAAGCCTTACTCGAGTGGTAAAGTTGAGACTGAGGGTCAAGTCTGATGAATGTTGATGAATAGTCTATTTTTATAATAGTTTATTATTAATTTTTTTGTTTTTTTTGAACATATTCGTTAATTTAGAAATATAAATATATTGATTCAATCTTTGAGTTTTAATATATTGAATAGTATGAATATATTGAATGACAGAATACATATATCAATTTTTTTTTTAAAAAAAAAAAAAAGAAGTTAAAATTTAGTCTCTCTTCGTCTCAAATTCTTCATACTTTAATTTGACTAAACATATATAAAATAATAATAATAATAACAATAATAATAATAATAATAATAATAATAATAATGATGATAATGATACCATAAGGAGCCATGGCAAAATACCATGGAGGGATCGGGAATATACAAAATCTCGTCTTAAAATCCGACCATGTAGGCAGAATATAAATCCGACCATGTAGGCGGAAGGCGAGAGATAGCAAAAATATACAAAAATCGCCGTAAATCCGACCATGTAGGCGAAATGTAAATCCGACCATGTAGGTGAAAGGCGATCAAAATAAAGGAGTACCTTAAATTGTGACATATATAAAGAGAATCTAAATGAATAGGAATAGAGTAAATTTGGGAACCTTTTACGCTCCTTTAAATTAATAAGTACGAATTCAGTCTTAAAACACCACCTAAAGGCCCAAACAACACCATATTCGGCAAAACCGGCCAGCAGTGGCAACACAGACCTCCTTCATAATCATAATGTAAGGGAACGACCCAAAGGGTCTCCTTTCCATATTCATTCATTTTCTCTGTATATTTATCATGAATTTAAAATACTCTTCTTTTTTTTTTTTGAACCTTGCCATCTTCGTTGTCATGGATAATTCAACAGTATGGATTTAGCCTTCCATTAGGCTAAGAGCAAAATTAAAAGGAATATAAATACGGTAAATAAATACAATAATTTAAAGTAAAAAACTTACAGAAGCGTAAACCCGTACACAAAGCTGAAGTCTTATTTAGTGAGGGAGGAAAAAGATGATATACATGTACAAGAGTATTTCTAGCCTGCCTCTTAATGAGCTAAGAGGGTGTATTTATAGGAAAGATCGGATCTGAAAGTATTATTTCAAGTCCGTCTGTAGTTGACAGGTGTCCTCTGCATTGAGACACGTGGCTGGAGTTACGTGTTGCATAAATGACACGTGTTGTTGTATGTGTGACACGTGTTCGTGTCTTTGACTCGGTCAAAAATTTTCGACTTTGTCTTCTTCCGGCATTATGTTGTCTGCTTTCACTTCTTCATTATTTTGGAGAAATTACTTTCTTCTGATTCTGCTTCGGATCTTTTGTGGTAATCTATTCTTTGTTCTTCAGAAGTCCCAACTTTTGATTTTGCTTTCAAAGCAGTCCTGATTCCCTGAAATAATTGATCAAGGATAATTTCGTGATTGGGTTCTTCAAATGGGTCTTGTGATTCTCCTGCTAAACAAGAATACTTATTTTCTTCATCTTTGGAAGAGGTTTCCATTGGGGACTCTGCTCCTGTCAGATTTCGTTTGAGGTCTTTCTGGACTTGATTGAGATATTCCTCAATCATTTGTTCCTTAGAGATAATACCTCTTTTGCTCCTGATTCTTTGTGATATTTGTTCGAAGGGGCTAGGAGTCTAATTTTCTTCCTTCTCCAGGAGTGCCTTGTATTCTTGGAGCTTTTCCTCCATTTGATCAAGTGCTTCTTGGCAAAAATATTTTTTTGTTTCTGGATTGATGAGCATTAATTTTCTCCAGAATTTAGAACAAGATTTCCTTTATATATTCCTTTAGCAATATTATTAGACTGAATCCTTATTTCTTCAACTTTATTTTCTCTTATATCTTCTTGGCTATTTTCTTCTTTAATTTGGGAAGTGGATGCTCTAGACGGAGTCATAATTTCAACTGGTGAAAAATATGATACTGTAGAATACCTTGAAGAATTGCTTTTTAAACATTTCGGTTGATTATTGATGAAGTCTATCCTAACATTTCCTTCTGGATTTTGAATAATACTAGCATAATTACTTTCTATATGACTTAAAATTGGAACTTCTTTCTCAATTATCCAACTTTCTTGGGAATTCTATTTCACTCCATTTTATTTGCCTTCTAGTATTAATTCTAGAACTATGTAAATTTGTTTCAAAAAATATAGTTTGTTCTAATGACTTATTTTCTTGTATCCTACAGTTAGGATTAAGGGTATGAAGAATTATACCCATGAGTTTTAACATTTAATGTTAAAGCATCCAATATATTAGCATCCGGCAAAGACAATTGTAAATTCGGATAAACATTAAAGAAAACTGGACCGTGAGCTAGACTGGGCTGTATTATCCCAATCAAATATTTTTTCCAATCTAAATTCCTGGCATCTCTAAGGGCAGCTAAAAAGCTTTCAGGCAAACCTTCTAATGTTAAGGCTTTAAAAGCAATTTGTACTAGTCCTATATGTAAAAATTTATATTCATCCTGATAATGCCCTATATCCATAGCATCTAAAAGTTGTATTACTCTTTTTTCATTATCAAGGGCTATTGATTCTTCACTAGTCTTCACAATCTGTTTAGTCTTCCAAAAATCAAATCGGCCGAAATTATAAATTAATCTAGGATTTACCTTAGGAATTGTCCATTTATTTAATTGACTCAAATTCTTAGGAATTTCATATTCTTCCTTTTTGGAATTTTTAACAGTATTTATATCTGAAACAGATAAAAAGAAGAATGAGGCCTTCCTTCAATCCATTTTTGTGATTTCTCCGCCCGGATAATTTTTGGCGAACAATTGATCCATTCCGTATAATAACCCTGAAAAATTTTCATGACCAAGGTGATTTAGAGGATCTAATTAGTTTTTTATCCATTAATCCCTTAATCTCTTCTTTGCATAACTCTAGATATTCGGAGTTCATCTGACAAGGTCTCGCCTTAGTGGGAATATTTTTCTCCAAAAATTCAGTTTCATAAGGGAGGCTTACAATATGTTTCTTTCTATGCAAAAATGCATTAGGATGTTCATTACATGTCTCAACTTCGAATCTATTTTGAACCATTTTGATTTTTGCTTGTAATTTTGGATTTTCAAGTAATCATCTATTTGTAGAGAATTAATTTCTTCTTTTATGAAACAGATTTGATTTGTTTTAGAAATTATTAAATCTATTATTTCATTAATAACCTTATCCATTGGTTGAGTAATAAATTCAAATTAATAATAATAATAATAATAATAATAATAATAATAATAATAATAATAATAATAATAATAATAATAATAGTAAAACAGTGCCTATATAAGTTTTACTAATTATTTACTTATCTCAATCTTACAACGATTTAATTAGTACGAATTGTTCGATACTCCATTTTATGTTTGAGTTAGTACAGAAGAAATGCCAATAGTGTTGTACTACATAAGTGTATCCATATATATATATATATATATATATATGGGTAAATTACATCTGCCTCCCTTGAGGTTTGGCATAATTACAAATATTTTTTGTTGTTTGAAAAAATTATAAATACCCCCCTAAGTTTTGTAATTTTTAACCAAATGCCTGAAATTGACCATTTTGCCTTTAAATTTTTTATTAATATGTAGAAAAATCACCCGAGTCAAATTTCATTAGTACTCCTCTTTGTAAAAAACTTAAGAACCCTCTCCCTACGCATTGTAGTCCAAAAAATTTTAAGAATGAAATAAAAAAAAAAATTCAGTGCATAAGGGTATTTTGTTCAGTTTACTCATAAAAATGGATAGAAATGGGTTATTTATTAGACGGTTACAAACCTCAGGGGGTAATTATAATTTCTCAAATAACGTATGAATATTTGTAATTATGTCAAACCTCAGTAAAGATAGATGTAATTTACCCAATATATATTATAGCCATGTTGGCTCAACAATTTGTGGGTGAGTGGCAAGGGCATGTGGCGCCACTAGCTTGCACTCATCCACATTTGCTCCCTTTTCTTTATCTTGTCTTTTCTTTTCTTTTTCTGTTTTTGTTTCTGGAATCACCTTTGTAAAAATTATAATTTTATCCCAAAATTCTAAATTTACATAAACTAACTTCCAAATATTTATAAAAGAGGAAATAATGCTTTTCGTTCTGTAACTAAAAGTCTTTCTACTTTTAATTCCATTAATTATGGAATTCTCACTTTTGATTCTGTAACTTCTAAAAAGTAGCACTTTTGGTCCCATGTTACCTTTTCATTAAATTTTTTAACGAAAAACACCACGTGCTTAGCACGTGGCCATTAGGGCCTTTACACTTTTGGTCCCATATGTTATGGGATTCTCACTTTTGGTCCCATATATTAAAAAAATTTCACTTATGGTCCCATAACTTTCAAAAAGTAACACTTTTGTCCCATGCACTTAACGTCCACGTAGCACTTTCCGTTAAGTATCTAACGGAAAGTGTCATGGGATCGAAAGTGCTACTTTTTTAAAGTTACAAGACCAAAAGTGAGAATTCCGTATCCAATGGGTAATTATGGGATAAAAAAAATGTTATTTTCCCTTTATAAAACTTAAATTTTGGTCCCTGAAAATTTTAATATATATTCCAATTTTAACTTATAATTATTTATTAATTAATTTAATTTTTTTAATAATTATCAATTAATTTCACAATTATTCCCAATTTTTTTTAGAATGTCACAATACCAATGTAAAATAAACGCCCTTGATTGGATTTTTCTACTAAAACTCAATATATTCGCATAAAATAAGGAAATCTTTGTGACGATCTTAACAATATCACTCTAATTATAGTCTAATATTTTTTTAAGGATCAATTATATTGATACCTCCTAAAATTAGATTTAATTACACATACGCTCATTGTTATTTGAAAATTAAATTACAAGTACACCTCATTATAAGTTTGTAATCTACATCAACACTTCCTCACGAACACCCTCTAATTACAAAATTACATTGGCATCCCCTCATGGGAGTGTACTCATAATTTAATTTATAAATGTTAGATAATATTTGTGTAATAAGAACTAACATCGACGGTGACGATGAAATTTACCCCTTTTTTTTAATATTTAAAGTATTATAATTATTCGTTTGGAATCCAAAACGATTTTTTTTTTTATACATTGTATCCAAAGTAAAATGGGCTAAAAATAATATTCTATCAACTTTAACCTGTTAATGATTGTCGATCATAATTATAATTAGTGGTTGTGGCACGCTCTATATACATACAAAATAGAGTAAAAGTTCACTTAATATTTATATAATTGTGTAACATTAATAGATACAATAAATGTAATTTTTGGTTATATTATGTATTGTGATTTTCATACAAAATATTAAATAAATGAATGTTGCAGAGATCATGAATATGATGTGGTGCATTTATAAAGGGCATTGCGAAATTTAAGGAAATAAAAAATGCAATACAATGGAGAGGAGAGAGAGAAAAGAAAACGAAAAAAAAATGAGAGAAGGGGGAAAGAAAGAAAACATCACTTGTCATATCTTGTCTCACATAGGGTTAATTTAGTCATTACACATACCCCTTTATCTTAATATTATAGCATAGATATTTCACTACTTTCATTAAATCGATGATATAATATTTCCTATAAATGAGTAGGAATTAAAAATATGGTAAATTAATGCTACCAATTATTGTTAAACAAATTATTCCCAAAAAAAAAAAAAAAATTAACTACGATTAATTAATATTTTTCATAGTTTTAACTATAGCAAAAGCATCCATCATGATCCATAACTATGACCAAAGCATTTGTGATGACTTTTAGTTATATCTAATATTTTGACAAAGCCTGCTGAAACAACAATCAATAATTATTACACAACTACAGTTAATTGTTGTTCACCATAGTTTTTCACTTGTGGTTATAAAAATTAATCATGACAAAAAATCATATTTCATACAGTGCAGTAATTATTAAATCGAGATGTTAATGACAAGTGTAGGGGTGATTAAAAAATTAAATTTCTCAAACCGCCCGAATCCAATCAAATCGAACTGTTTATTATAATTTGTTGAACAAATTGTAATTTTAAATTTAGAGTAAAACCGCACCGCATTTACTGGTTTGGTTTTGGTTTAAGACTAAACAAATTGCAAAAAATCGAACCGTTAAATATATATA
Organism: Sesamum alatum; assembly: GCA_034509735.1. Taxonomy (NCBI): domain Eukaryota; kingdom Viridiplantae; phylum Streptophyta; class Magnoliopsida; order Lamiales; family Pedaliaceae; genus Sesamum; species Sesamum alatum. The sequence goes on from JACGWO010000004.1 coordinate 9,426,648, forward strand.
TATATATATATATTAATTACATATATAAAATAATTAGATAAAATTACTTAGTTGTTTAAAAGACTTTAATAGTTACATATCTTTTTTGTGATTTTTTAGTATTTTGATTTTGTCAACATTAAGTCTTCTATTTCACTTACAAATTCATTTTCGTATATCAGATATTTGTTAGTCAAAAATTAGCTCACAAGATGCTTTTAAAGATTTTTAGTTGTATTATGTCTTGAATTATTGTTTGGTTTTTGTTGCTATTTGTCACTTAAAATTTTTTAGCTATAGATGTTCTTAAGTTATTATGTAATTTAAAACTAAGAATTTTTCTCTTTTGCTAAGAGTGGTTTCTCTCCTTTGAGAGCATTTACCCCTAGTTGAATTTCCCCCATACTGTTGCTTATTTCCTTCTTCATGCATGCAACCTTCTATCTTACATACTCCCTTTCCTTTTCTGCATGATTTTGCTAATCTTCATTCCTTCTTGTAGGTCTCATTGTGATTTTTACCGGTCGGAAGAGCTCGTCCCGACGTTCATACGCCCGTCTAATTCCCCTGGTGACCTGATTCCCCCCGTTTTAATTTTTTGTTTGTGGTTTTCTCTTTCCATAATCCCCGTACCAGGTCTTTTTTCTGCTCCTTACAGGGTTTGGTTTTCTGACGACGAGCAAAGGACTGAGCCATCTACTCGCCACAGCTTCCTTCTGTTCTAAATCATTATCTGATATGGTTGACGATCTGAATAACCTCCAGCGGAACCTCCAACTTTCCGATGATGAGCAACGGAGTATTTATGATGCCATTGGGTTTATGGCACAGTGATATCACCCAACAGGGGTACTTTCTGGTTGGTAAACTACTGGGCCGGCATACATTCAATTTCGAGGCTTTCAAAACTACTATGCTCAATTCCTTCAATCGCCGTGGTATGGACTTCCGATTGATCGAAGAAGGTAGAATTCTGTTCAGATTCAATCATTCCTTGGATCGACGCAAAGTTATGGAAGGAGGACCTTGGGCTTTGGATAAAAACCTCCTAGTTCTTCGGCAGATTGAGGAGAATGATAACCCTGCGCATATCGACCTATCTTGGACGGATTTCTATATTCATGTACATGACCTACCCTTAAGCCGAATGATGAAGGAAATCGCAACCTTCATTGGTAACCAACTTGGGATATTCTGTGACGTTGATCTCAACAGGGGTGGACAAGGCTGGGGCTCATCCCTACGTATTCGTATTGGTATCTACATTACCAAACCTCTCAGGCGGATCATGAAGCTTTGTACTACTATGGGCGAAGAATCGGTAATCTCCTTCTCGTACGAGCGTTTACCAAACTTCTGCTATTGGTGCGGCAAATTGGGCCACATCATGAAATTCTGCGATTGTCAGTATGAGGACGGATTTGATGAATCGCAAGAACAACTCCCCTTTGGTCCTTAGCTGAGAGCTACTACCCCGGCCGTGCTTCGAACTAGGGGAACCCCTCAACAGCAGCCCTGACCATCTCTCTAGTCCACACCTTCCAGTTGGCCCCCTCCTCCCACCAACTCCCGGGGTCCATCCATCTTCAGCTTCTCTAAAACAACCTGTCCCTCCCCAGAATTCCCTCACATATCTACTTCTAATCTACCCTTTATGCTACGCACACTCACTTCTTCCTCAAACCCAAACACCAGCACCACTAATCCGGCTAACACCTCTTCCACTACATCTAATAATCTCACACTGAATTCATCTATCCTTTCTTCTGCTACTGTCTACAGCACCTCTGGTCAATCAGCCCCCAATCTTCTGAACACTGCACCTACCTCTACACACTCCCCTACATTTAACACCTCAGATCATATTAACAGCTTTCCATCCCGTCCCTCATCTTCCTCCAACCCTCCACGTCTAACTCTTCCTAATATACCTCTCCACCTTACTCTTGATCATATTCCATTACAATCTCCCTCTCACTCCACATCTTCCTCCCTCAAATCCAGGCGTAAGAAACCAAGTCCTAGGAAAATCATTTCAGTCAAAAAAAACATAAACTCATCGACAAAACTCTTGAAGCCACATAATCCCCTTCCAAGAGTATCAAGCAATCGGATGATGATCAGTTGGATATTTCTGAGGTCCCTATGGAATCGGCGGAGGCTGAGGTTCAGCCCGCCAGGCATTATAAATCTCCTATGTTGGACTATCAAGGCTTAGGGGGGCCCTCAATAGTTAGAGGTTTAGAGTCTCTTATTCGGACTCACAACCCCCTACGGGTCTTCCTCTCAGAGACCAAGTGCACCGGAACTAGGATTGATCGACACCGTCAATGTTTCGGCATGAATGGAATTAGTTTTGATAGTTCAGGTAGAAGTGGTGGTCTTGCATTATTTTGGGACAAGTCCGTTTGCTGCTCTCTCCGCAGTTTCTCCAAAAATCAAATCGACGTCATAGTGATGGCTACTGATAACTCACACACTTGGAGATTCACAGTCTTTTATGGCGATCCTGACATCTCGAAACGAAAATACTCGTGGGACCTTCTGAAACGATTAGCGGCACAGTCATGTCGTGAATGGCTTGTCATCGACGACTTTAATGAAATTCTCATGCAATTGAAAAAATCGGGAGGGAATCCGCGACCAGCGTGGCAAGTTTGAGATTTTCGCGACACACCGACTTCAGCTGAATTATTTAATTTAGGCTTCGTCGGGGATCGATTCACCTGGTTTAATAGACATGGTCATCCCGGAACGGTGTTTGGACGTCTTAACCGTGGCTATTGTAACCGGAATTGGCTGTCTTTATTTCCTGATGCCCAAGTTCGCCACCTTTCTAGCATTTATTCCGATCATTCACCGCTGCTCATTGAACTGAAACCGCACCTCCACCCTCATCGGCAATGTTGTAAACCCTTCCGATTCGAAGCGGCTTGGATTAAGCGAGATGATTGTGAGAAATTGATTAAGGAAGCATGGACACAGGCTAGGCATGGACTTGATAGGAACTCACTGGAACTCCATTTTACTACCTGCAAAACGAGACTGTCAGCGTTTGGTTCTAAGGGACAGAATCACTTTCAGAAAGAGATTCAAAAGTTGGAAGGAGAACTTCTTGCTATTCGCAAACAACCAATTACACCGACTACTAAGCTGCAGGACAACAATATCCGACGTGAACTTGAAGACACTCTTCAATCTGAGGAAACGTATTGGAAACAACAAGGGAAAGCGCACTGGTTGAAAGAGGGGGATCAAAACACTAGCTTTTTCCACAACCAGGCTAGTCGGACATTCAAGAAAAATCTTATAACTCAACTCAAAGACCCAAACGGGAACTAGATGGTTAAAGACTCGGATATTGAGAACCACATTATTTCACACTTCGATAAGGTGTTCAGCTTTTGCAATCCGCCGGATAATGATTTAAAACAAGGAGTCGAAGCCATGACAAGGAAAGTGGACTCGGAAATGAACTCGGAACTCTTAAAGCCTTACTCTGTTGAGGATATCGTTGATTTCTCATATGCCCCCCTAAAATCTCCGGACCCTGATGGTATGCCCCCTATCTTCTTTCACAAATTTTGGCATATTATCAAGCATGAAGTTATCTGCTGCGTGTTAGCTATCCTTAATGATCACTCACTTGAACCCTCACTCAACTTTACTCATATAGTCTTGATCCCTAAATGCAATAATCCTGAATTCATATCCCAATTTCGACCTATTAGCCTGTGCAACGTAGTGATGAAAATTGCTACCAAGTGCATTGCTAACCGGTTGAAACTATTTCTTGATAAGATTATCTCCCCCACTCAATCGGCATTTGTGCTTGGTAGGCTTATTTCTGATAATATTCTTATTGCCTATGAGATTAACCACTTTTTGAAAAATAAAACTTGGGGCAATTCGGGTCATATGGCTATCAAACTGGACATTAGTAAGGCGTATGACAAGGTTGTGTGGAGCTTTCTCCGGCAGGTACTCCTTAAACTAGGCTTCCATGTTCATTTCGTTAATCTTATTCTTCTTTGTGTCTCCTCTGTGTCGTATTCGATTATGTTAAGTGGCAGGCAATTTGGTCTCATCACTCCCAAACGAGGGCTTCGTCAGGGTGACCCACTCTCGCCGTATCTTTTCCTCCTATGCACAGACGCCCTTACTTCGCTTATCTCGAGGGCAGAGGATAGGGGTGAACTCCATGGTATTCGAATATGTAGCGGTGCTCGTAGTATCTCCCACCTACTATTCGTAGACGACATGTTGATTTGCAGCGAAGCTTCAATTAAGGACATGGAATGTATCCAATCTATCCTCCGTATCTTTGGAAAGGCGTCGGGACAAGAAGTGAATTTGGACAAATTTGTTGTTGTGTTCAGCACGAACACACCCGAACACATCCGTGAGTGCATCTCGTCTGGCCTTGGAATCCGATGTGCTGAAAAACATGATAAGTATCTTGGCCTGCCGTCGGTTGTTGGGTGTTCTAAAAGTGAAGTCTTTTCTTTTCTCTATGATAGAATCTGGGCAAAGGTTAGCAATTGGAATGACCGACAACTCTCCCAAGCTGGTAAGGAAGTTCTCATCAAAGCCGTATTGCAATCCATCCCCACTTATGCGATGAGTGTTTTCCGACTGCCGGACTGCCTAATTCGTGAAATTGAAGGAATGATTGGGAACTTCTGGTGGGATTCTAGTGATAGAAGGAAAATTCATTGGCTAGCTTGGAATAAATTGACAACTTCGAAAATGAATGGAGGACTAGGACTTCGTGATTTGAGAAGCTTCAACTTGGCCATGCTTGCTAAACAATTTTTGCGACTCCTTACTTGTCCCGACTCTCTTCTCTGCCGGCTCCTCAAGGCTCGTTACTTCCCTGATACCAGCATTCTTGAGGCTGAGGTAAGTACGCGACCCTCTCTTAATTGGAGAAGTATCCTCTCCTCCAAACCGATTGTCCAAAGGGGATACCGTTGGCGTATTGGTGACGGACGTTCAACACGTATTTGGATTGTCCAATGGATTCCCCGAGGTCCAACCTTTCGGCCTAGTATTCATCTTGGCCCCTTGCCGCCGCCTACTACGGTAAATCATCTTCTCGACACTTCTGGATCCGATTGGAATGCGAATTTAATTGAGTCTCTATTCTTCCCCCCCCCCCCCTATGATGCACAATCTATCCTCTCCATCCCTATTGGCAGGACTCATATGAAGGATGAAATCATTTGGCACTATTCTAAATCTGGGACTCTCTCAGTGAAATCAGCATACCATCTAGTATGCAATATGAACAGAGAACACTTACCGAATTCTTCCTTCAGCAGCTCAGTGGCTTGTCATTCAGGTTGGTTGAGCATATGGAATGCTAAAATTCCCAACAAGATTAAGGTTTTTGTGCGGCGACTATGTCACGGTGCTCTCCCTACAGGGGCTAATATCCGTCATCGGATTCCAACGTCGACGAACTGTTGTCCATTCTGCAATGACGTTAATGAAACAAGCCGTCACACCTTCTTGCATTGTCCCTTTAGCCGAATGACATGGTGCTTATCCTCACTTCCTTGGTCAGTCATCTCCTGCTGGTCATTTAGCACCAGAGACTGGATCTTTCATGCTCATAAATCACTCGATTTGAAAGAGTTTGATCTATTCCTTACTATCTGCTGGAGCATTTGGTGGCACCGAAATATCAGATGGTCCGAGGGATCTACGCACAAACCTGATGAAGTGATTTCCTTTGCATGGAGTTTTCTTCATTCACTCACCGAGGCGACATCTTTGGGTCCTAATTCCCCTCAGACACATCCTGCTTCCTCTTGGCAACCTCCATCCTCTGATTGTATCAAGATTAATTACGAGGCTGCAATCTTCTCGGATTCTGGGGATTTTGGTATTGGTGTTGTAGCTCGCAACCACTCTGGTGATTGTATCGCTTGGCTCTCCCGCCGCCTTCATAGGACGATCAGCCCTGACGTCGCGGAAGCTTGGGCTGCACGAGCCGCAGCCGAACTTGCTTCTGAGTAACAGTGGCCTAAAGTTATCATCGAAGGAGACTGTGCGCATTTGGTTCAACAATTGGAGGACAAATGCAAAACTTCAGCCATCACTGCACCTCTTGTTTCTGATATCGTTACTCTTCAGTTGCAATTTTCTTCCTGTTCTTTCTCTTTTATTCGTAGAACTGGTAACTGTGTTGCCCACACACTTGCTCGGGCTGCTGTTTCTTTTGATTCAGGTCTCTCATACCTCCCATCTTATTATTCTGAACATTTGTTGGCTGATAAGCCACACTAATAGATGATATTTTTCCTTAAAAAAAAAAGTTATTATGTAATTTCACTTCAATTATTCGGATACTTTGATACTTTTTGTCAATCAAAGAGTCTTAACAATATATATTCTTACTCTTTGTTAGTCCGTCAACGTCTTATTTTTGTTATAGACGATACAAGGCGTCAGATACTCAACTGTGAATAGATGTTAAAACCTCAAAATTGCCCTGAAACCACTCCGAAATCATGTAAAACTGCACTTTTGATCTTGATTTTAAAAGTGGAAATTTAACAAATTATTTTGTAAAATTGCCAATGACAATTCGATTTGAAAATAGTTTAGAAAAAATTAGACCACTCCATGATCATACCTGGACAAATGAATACATGGAAAGACAAGAATGATATTTTACATTTTTTTATTAACTGGCGTAGAACCCATGCTATGCACGCTTATACGAATATTCATATAGTTTAAAATAAATAAATTTTTTTATAATATATTGCACTATAAATGAATCTTTTACGTAAAATAGAACTTTCATTTTTAATAGGTAAAACATAGTAGTTTTGAATTTTTACTCTATTTTGATTGTTATTGAAAATGATATTTTCCTACACATACAACATATTTCTACTTATCAAAGTTTGCATTTGTATGATGATTACTTTCAAACCGTTATGACATTCTATTAACTATATAGATCATTTTTACATATATCAAGCCTTATATAAAATATAAAAAATAAAAAATCACTTAAATGTATTATTTGTATTATATAATTTATCTTCCATAAAAAAAACTATATTAAAGTACATAAATCTAAAATGATCTTACTTATTAAAAAAATTCTAGAAGCAAGAACAGAAACTTACTTTTAGTCGTTAATAGGTTTGGTGATGAGAAAAATCATAATAGGAATTATGAATTATATTATGTTAATTCCTATTGATATATATATATATATACATATTAATTGAACAAAATTGTTTGATTATCTGTTATTTAATCACCAAAAATAAATAAATCAAAGAAGACAAAAGCCAAAAGTAAAAGAAAGTATTGTAAATATTTTTAGCTTTAAGGTAAAATCATAAAATAAAAAATGAAAATAGTATTTAAGATATATTAAGGAATTGAATTAATCTCTGTATTTATTATTAATCTAACACACGCCTATAAAATTTTCAATTAAAGTAAAATATACATAAGAAGAAAACAAAATTGAAACAATCGTATGGACTTTTTCTAGAAAAGAGTTTAAATTACACAAATATGAAAACACATATAGTTACATGTGAATGTAAAATTTTACAAGACATATGATCATAGATCTAGTAGAATCATATTTAGATACTTTGAGAAACTAATACATAAAAATTAAAATTTGATGATTCTTTTCATCTTGTAAAACATTATTAGTAGACCAAAAAAAAAAAAGAAAATGATACTTGAAAAAGAGCGAATAAAATTAAATTATAAAATAAAAATTTAATGGATGGAATTATATAATATAAAAAATTTGGCGTATAAAAAAATACAAAAGGGTAAGTATTTAAATATTAATAGAACTAAATGTCAGATTAAGTATAGAATTATAGAAAAAAATATTAAATAAAATATGCACATATTAAATAACTGAATCTATTCCTTTTTGTAGGAAATCAAACCGAACCAAAAAAAAAAGAAAAGAAAAAACAACATAATTAAAATATAAAAAAAACTTCAACGAATATGAAACTATAATATATAAAAAGAAAATGGTGTATAAAATGGTTAAAAGTGGTGAATATTTTAAAAATATAGGGATAGTTACACTCTCCTCCCTTGAAGTTTGGGGTAATTATATGTAGATCCCCGATGGTTTGGAAAATTATACCTAATACTCTTTTTTTTTCACCCAACAAATAGATCCTTCAATTAATAAAATTGACAAAATTTGCTAACATCAACAGAAAAATTGAATAAAAATCCATTTTTGCCCTTGGGGGACTTATTACAAGTCAAATGTATATATATATATATATATATATTATCAAACTACCTTCATACATTAAACACACTTGTGCATGTGAGTTTGTTTTTAATTAAATTAAATCATAAGAGTAATAGTGTAATATATTTAATATATTTAAAGTATTATTATATTAAATAATTTTTAAGTAATAAATAACTAGATTGGTCAAAATAAATGTAGCTCTTAACATATACATACACTATTTTTTTTATTTCAAATATATTTATACACTCTAAAATTATATATATATATATATGCACACTATATTATGTAATTTAACTAAATATTTGGAAGACATATATTCTGATAACTCAATCGTAAAAAACATATCACTATGATAACATAAATACAGTATTTACATCCTTTGTGATACTTTAATAATAGCAAAAAATATTCTCTGTAATTTTGTCGTCTTAGTCTAAAGCATTTGTTCATTTCCACACAATAGGGTGTCAATTTTTTCATTTTAGTCTTTCAAATTTTTATGCTCTTTTTTAATTCTTTTTAGCCACATATTATGGGTAGAAAGGTAAATTGATTACTTTTGTTAAGGGGTCTTGACATCTTTTATAACTAGGGGTACTAGATGTAATTTTTCAAATTACAGAGGGTCTACATGTAATTACACTAAACCTTAGGGAATGGGAATGTAATTATCCCAAAAAAATAAGATATAAACAACAGATCAAATAGATACAAATAAATGGTAAAAAAAATACGTAACTATTAACACTATCCTTCTTGTAGAAAAACATAAATAAAAAAAAGAATGAAATATGAAAAAGAAAAAACAATTAACCACAAAAAATCTAATGGATGAAACTATAATATGTATAAAAAAACTAGTGTATGCAAAGATACAAAAGAATAAATATTTAAACATAAATAAACTAAATAATAAATTAAGTAAAATCATACAAATAAATGTTAAAACGAACTATGTATCATTTATACTAAATAAATCTATTCGTTCTTGTAGAAAAACAAAATTAAGCAGTAATCCCTATAAAAATCTGAAAAAATCTAACACAGGGAGAGATATAAAGTAAAGGAAACATAAGAAAAGGATAAAAATTATTAATTCAATAACTTTCAAGTATTATAAAAAATAATATATAAAAAATAAAATGATAACATTAGTCTACCCATAAAAGATGAGTGTAAAAGACGAATAAACATTAAAAGTTTAATATACAAACCTTCAAAGATAATGAAAAAAACCAAATAAATTAATATATGCCATAAAAGAACAATAAAAAGAAATGTATGCAGTCTTAAGTTTTCAAATTGTTTAATGGAGAATAGATAATCGATAGAATTAGGCCTATTTAATAAATGAAGAGATGCAGAGTGAATTCTTCTATTTAAATAAAAATCCAATGGAGACCATGATCGTTAGGTAAGTTTAAGATAATGAAAAATTGAATTACTATTACAATTTTGGAGGTAAGATTTCAGATAAATACAAAAGAAATATATAATATATTTAAAGTAGATGATTTTTCTAACAAATAAGATTTTTTTCTTGACAATTGACAATTCAAGGGATAAATGCAATTTTGGTTCCTAAACAATTCCACTAAAGCAATTTTGGTACTCAAACTTTTTGAGGTTGCAATATCAGTCCCCAAGCATTCATTTTTTAAGCACTTTCGGTCCTTCCATTAGTTTGGCCGTTATACTTGACGGAAATTCATTTTTTTTAACAGAAAAAATGTTATTTTGCACCTACTTTTGTACTATTTTTCAACTTTTAGTCTAATACACTTATTTTTTTCATTTTTCTTCAAACTTGAAGAGATAAATAATCAAAAAATATTGAATTTAAGCAACAAATTTGGTATAAAATCTTCACAAAATTTATCAATAATCTATTTTGTGTATAATACAATACCTAAAACATGTGCAAAGCAAAAAACAACATAAATATTAAAAAATAAACATCCTTGGGTTTTATACATGTACAACATAATTAATGCAAGGATGTTTATTAGATATTCATAACATTTTTTTGACACCTACCAACCTAATTAGTGCAAGGATGTTTATTTTTCAATATTTATGTTGTTTTTTTGCTTTGCACATGTTTTAGATATTATATTATACACAAAATAGATTATTGATAAATTTTGTGAAGATTATATAGCAAATTTGTTGCTTAAACTCAATATTTTTTTGATTTTTTATCTCTTTAAGTTTGAAGAAAAATAAAAAAAAAATCTATTAGACTAAAAGTTGAAAAATAGCACAAAAATAGGAGTAAAATAATATTTTTTTATAAAAAAAAATGAATTTCCGTCAAGTATAACGGCGAAGCTAACGGAAGGACGAAAAGTGCTTAAAAAATGAATGTTTGAGGATCAAAACTGCTTTAGTGATATTGTTTAGGGACCAAAATTGCATTTATCCCACAATTCAATTATAATGTTAGAGATAAGATTCAGATAAATTGAAAATAAATATTTCAGATATATTTAACCAAATCTCATTTTCAAGATCATATCGATTCAAATTAATTTCTATTTATCTTAAACATATCCATATTTTAGGATTATATTTTATTTTTTGATTATTAAGAATTTTTTTTATTGATTAAAAACCTCATCTACTTTTAATTAATTAAAATTTCTTTGTATTTATCTAGATAAATTCACTTATCCAAATAAAAGATAGTTTATGATGAAATCAAAATCAAGTTGAAAGGAAAAAAATATAGACAATATAATTAAAAGAAATTCGGAATGAAGAAATAAGTAATAAGTGATATATTTATATATATGTGTGTAGTTTATGAAATAAAATAACATATACCTAGGAATGAAAAATTAATATGACTATTTGATTGAAAAAATTACAGAATTTAAAAGAAAAAAATACGAATGAATAATTGTAGCTAAATGATATGTATATATTTAAATAGAAAAATTAATCGATGAAACAAATAAAAAATATAATTTAGAGATAGAATTTTGGATAATAAAAAATAAATACTTAAACATATTTAAAATAGATGGAATTTTTAACCAATAAGTTTTCTGTTGATAATTAAAAAGTTCCAAATTATCAAAATTTAGCATTTTGTCAAAATTAACTTGATCATTTCGATCAACTATCGTTTTACTATATATATAAAGATAGATACCGTTATATATTTTCTTTTTTACAATTCATTTCAGTATTCATTACATATATCCAAATATCAAAATGCTAATCATTGCGTCAGTAGTTTCAATTCAAATAGACATTTATACAACCATATCTATGATTCTTGAATTTCATAACCTCTTAATTGTAAGATTCTGATCTTGCCACTATCATTGAAATACACGTTGATGGTAAAATTTGGACTTTTTTGTTGTACTTCATCTATTCTAAATTTACAATTTATATTTGTGTTTAACTATTTTATCCTTTTTATAAAGTAGTACGAGAAATAAATCGATAACTATTATTAAAATAAAAAACCTATACTCACATTAATGTGATATGAATCAATGATTTTATAGTCATAAAGCCCCCGTTTCACCAACTAAAAGAGTGTTTGGGTGAGCTTATAAGCTTTTAAAAGCATCTTATAAAAATATTTAAGAGTTTATAAGATGTTAAAAAGTGTTTGAAAATTTTATTTTAAAAAATAGTTTTTTTTATTAAAAAATAAAATGTGAGGACGTTATAAACTCGTTGAAGAAAAAAACAAAAGTTCTCAAGTTATTTTTTAAATTTTAACAAAGTCCTTCAATTTTGATTATATTATAATTAGGGTTAAAAGCAAACACCCCCAATGGTTGGGTCGTTTTGCACTTTGCCCTCCAACTTTTTTGTTTTTTACATTCGATCGCCCAACCTTTGGGTTATGTAGCACTTTTCACTCCAACCATTTTTTTACATTTTAGGTGAATCTAATTGGAATATTCCACTGTGTGGGATGGACGCCCTTTATACGAGTTATAGGGTGGTAAATTTATAATTTCATCCATCAACTTACAAAAACAAAAAAATAAAAATAAAAATAAAAATAAAACTCAAATTTTTAGTCTTTCCCCTCCTTCGTCACCCACCTTCACCCAAATTTCCGAATTTTAGGTCTTCACATTTTCAGCCACTGTCCACCTCTTCGTTGTTGTCGTCCGCCTCCAGCAGTTGCACCACCATCTTCGCAGCCGTCAACTGCCGCCCACCTCCTTCGCCTCTCCTACTGTCTTTCTCCCTTTTTCAAATTTTAGGTCTTTTCCCCTTCTCCAAATTGAGTTCCACTATCACAACTACCAACTAATTGCAAGAATTGTACAGGAGTTGGAAAATAGTTCGATTCAAAGTGGGGGTTTGGTGAAGGTGATTGGCAATGACATATAAAAAAGAAGACTAATTTTTGGGTTGTTTTTCTTTCTTTTTTTTTTTCTTTTGAATTTGGGTTGTGCGGGTGTTTGTGAAAGAGGTGGCCGAGGCTGTCTCGGGAGGCGAAGGAGGTGGTTGAAGGTGGTTACAATGGTGGATGAAGGTGGTCACCAATGGCGGATGAAGAAGATGATATTGATTTTATGATTTTTTTTTTTCGATATTTCTGATTTTTGGGTTTTTTTCTTGAAATTAGGGTGTGAAATTATAATTTATCCCCCCTCCCCTTTAGTACACTAAAAACGCGTGTCTTTACGCCCTCGAAAAATTCCTATTTTATTCCCCAAAAAGTGAAAAAAAGAACAAAGTGCTATAAAAATCAAAGGTTGATGGTGAAGTGCAAAAAAGAAAATGGTTAGGGGGCAAAGTACAAAACTACCCAAACCTTTGGGGGGGGGGGGGGGAAGGGGGTGTCTACTTTTAACCCTATTAATTATAAAATTATCATCATCAACATTTTATAGAATTAATCTTATTTATCCAAACGGGTGTGGGAATTATCTCACAAAGGCCGTCTTACTACCTTCCTACAAACTATATGATCTTCAGACAAGTTTTGAATTCATTTCCTTCATTCAAGGTCTTTACGCTCCGACTCCAGTACATCCTAAATCCTAATATGTACGGACTCTCCGTGACCATTAAATCACTTTGTCCGTGGTTCACGTGTAATTGCACAATTGGGTAATTTCTATAAATAATCGCTCTCCATATTTCAGGTACAACTTTTGCTACTTAATATTCTTATAATCTTCATTATTCTTTTCTTACGATCTGCTAACTTAAGCGCTGGAGAGTTATAACCGAGCACTCCCTAATTTTCAACGTAGTGTATTTTGTAGGCAATTCTTGAATAATCAAGGAGTATCTTGTTAAATTGGAGTAGGAATCACTATAAAATCACTTGGACATTTGTCCCGTGTTTTAGGAACAACACAAACACTTCAAAAATTTGAAAATTTGAAGGGAGAAATGTGATTGAGTTGCAACAGTAGCGGAGAAGCAAACACGAAAAGGGATAGCTTTACCTTTATCACTACGTCAGCGTGAAGGTTTTTCGTGCTTTTAAGGGACGTAATTGCCCTTCCCAAATTAAATTCTTTCCTAATTTCCCTTTTCACCAAATGCCAACTCTTCCTAATTAAATAATAACAATAATTATGCCCATTGGTACTTAATTTAAATATTTCTACCTACTTCAAATGGTATATTAATTTCTTCACCAACAAAAATAAATAATTATAACAGTACATGACGTAAGCATACATCCCATGTTGATTACAGAAAAAAAATTTGAGTGGTTTATAAACTTGAGCCTCTACTCTCTAACCAGAGGTGTAGTCAAGCCCTGCTAAGCTTAAGGGCATGATTGGTATATATGAATGGAATTGAGTGGGAATGGAATGAAATTAGGAATGAAATAAAAGTAGGAATGGAATGATTTTGGTATTCATTCATATGTTTGGTATACTAAAGGAATGGAAAATGGAATTGAATTAAAACTTTCCAAATTACTCATTTATATGTTTTCTAAATAATGAAACTTAAAAATTACAATAAAAAATAACTAAGCTACATCTCATTAATGACATAAGAAAAATTATTTTAAAATATTAAATTAATTATAAGTTTATAATATGTATTGTTGGACGTTTTCATATATTTAATTAAATTCTTTTGATAAATACTTATTATTTGGTAAATGCTCATATTTATAGTAATATTTGGTAAAATGCGTATAAAGATGTTAATAATTTTATATTATATTTAATAAAATATTTAAGAATTTTTTTTCATATTATATATTTTATATTTTGGTAACACATATTTAAATATTTTATATTGATATTTATTTTATTTAATGTATTCAAAATAATATATAATTTTGTAATAATAAATCTTGCAACTATAATTTTATTAAAGTTATTTTAGCAATATAAAAAAAAAATATTCCCAATCTATTGGGAATAGCTAAAACCATGGGTAAGTGGGGGAATGCCTAATCCCATACTTATGGGAATGGGCATTCCCAAAGGAATGGTTATTATTATTCCTAAGTTATACCAAACATATGTTTGGAATAAAATTAGGAATATTCATTCCATTCCTAATACATTCCCTCATACCAATCATACCCTAACAGTAGCAACTGACAGGGCTCGGTTTTGGTCTAGGACCATTAACTTATAAAGTCTCTAGTCTTTATTAACTTATTTCGTAATTAAAAAATTAATAAATGAATAAAACTCACCTTAATTTGTTTATAAAGCAATTGGTTCCACCTTTCCATTTTTAGATACTCTCTCAATTAGTTAAGAACCTTAAGGTTTCCACCAAACCAAGAAGACAGTTTGCTCCATCTAGTGATTTTCTCAATATTGGGTTATAAATCATCCCGAAACTTTTCTTGCTTCCTCATGTTTTATGTTTTCTATTTTCAATTAATATATTTTAGTTTTCAACCAACTTGTTTCTTTTCTTAGTTTTGTAAATAAATTTTAATTATTAAATAAACTAAAATTTAGTTTCTTCGAATCATTTTATTGGCTCTTTAGAGAGAGTGCCAAATGAATGTGCTAATAGGGCTGGCAATTAGACCCTGACTCGCAAAAACCCGCCACTGGACCTGCCCCTAATGGGGCGGGTTTGGGTCTAAAAATTGGGGTCCGGACAGGTCTCGAGTCCATAAAGACCCATCCCCGGACCCACTCCAATACATGATAAGTAATTAATTTTTTTAAAAAAATTTATAGATAAATATATAACTTAGTAAAAATTACCCTAATCGCTACCCTTCCCATTGTCATTTCTCAACACCCCCCAAGCCATCGTCATCTCTCTCTTTCTCTCTCTCTCACCCCATCTTCATCTCTCTTTCGCCATCTCTCTTTTCTCTCACTGTCTTACATCGCTACTGGGCCGCAGTTTGTCGCCGCCTCCTTGTTGGTTGTGGCTTTAGACCCGCCTCGACGAATTTTATAGAGGAACGGGGTGAGACTAAAGAAAATTCGGGGCGGGGCGGGTCACTGGTCCACCCCAACCCGCCCCTTACCCACCCTGTTGTCATCCCTATGTGCTAATTACTTGGAAGAAATTTATTGTTGATGTCAAATTTTTATTGTTTATTATACGAACTTTTAAGTTAGTTGGTTATTAATTTTTATTTGGTAGCTTTTTATTTAAGATCGAGGACAAATAAATAGCCTTAGATATTTGTGGATATCAATGATGAAGTGATTTTGCAACAACTTCATAATATACAAACTAATAGCTTTCAACTCACCTCTCGTTGTTACAGTAATAGTTATAAGAATTAGTCGTACTTAATCATTGTATATTGTATTTAATTTGCAAAAATTATTATAGTATTTCAATTCTTTTTGATGAATTTAATATTTTTATTCATCAAATTAATTAATTAATTTTTGATATGACCAAGTAATTTTCTGGCTTCTTATAGGAAAATTATAAGTCTAGCTGTAGTGAAATTCGAAAAAATTTAAAAATAAAAGTGAAAAGTGAGAAAAAGACAAAATTGAAAAATACTTGTGTGGAAAAATTTAATATTTATAATTTTAGTAAAAAAATTAAAAAAAATTGATGGAGAAGAAGCTTGTAACTTTCAATTGAAATAATTTTAATTTAAACAGTTCAAAAACATAATTGATAAACCAAAAACAATATTTTTAATAAAAATAATAAAAATTTAAATCAAATTATTGCAAACGCTCCCTTGCAATGACCACGTTGAAGGGGCACTGACGTAAAAGAGGAACGGGCCCCTTTCTGTCACAGTCACGTGCCATCCAACTAAAGCACATGCCACCCCCTATAAAACCGAGGAATAGAAATTCAAAAGGAATTCAATTCAAGTGCGTCACCAAGAGCCACTCCCCTCCGGTTCTCTCTCTGCAGTTCTCTCTTTTTCGAAGTGTGTATATAGTAACTGAAATAAAAAAATTTAAAAAAAAAAAAAAAGACAACGGGAAAAGGAAGAATATATAGAGGAGCAGGCAGTATAAGAATAAGCAACAGTGAAGGCACTTTCTCCAGAGCAGAGCAGCTCCCCAACCAACAAACTAGTGCTACAGGGAAATCTCAACGCAGCAACACCATCGTTTCATTCACATTTCAGCTTCAGATCTCAACTTTCGCTTCTGTGAATTGATTTGTTCGATCGGGAATAGGAAACAAGAAGCGAAGAAGAATTCTTGGTTCTTAGCTGTTATTTTTTTTTGTTTAGTAAGAGAATTGGTTGATCAGCAATGGAGAAATCCACGCCGGTGCGGAAGCCTCACACTTCGACGGCAGATCTGCTGACATGGTCGGAGAATCCGCCGGAATATTCGCCCGCGCCCGCTTCGTCTGCTCGCTCTCACCAGGTAATGATTAATCTCCACTTGTCGCGGAATCACTTTATTATTTTGATGTTTTTCTTAATTCAAATTTTGGGATGGAATGACAGCCGTCAGATGGGATTAGCAAGGTGGTGTTCGGAGGACAGGTTACTGATGAAGAAGTTGAGAGCTTGAATAAAAGGTTAGAGATCTAGCTCTGTCAATTTTCCTGTTTACTTCTTTTTTCGATACATGTATTGCTTCTGTATATATCTGATTTAAACAAGAAATGCTTCTTTTTTATTTTCGCGTTTAAAAAAATCTTGGCTTTATGAGCATTTTGTAACATTCTTAATACTGAAGTTTGAAGCAAAAGGTAGAGGCCAACCTTAATTCAATCATATTCAGCTAATGTTCTTGCCAAGTCAACAGCTAATAAGATACCAGGATCTCCCTTTTGTTGTTTATGTTTCTGATCATGATATTCGGATGACCTTAGACTGAACTGGGTATTGCATTTGTTTTTGTTCCATCTAATCAACAACAAGATTGTCCGTTTCAGATCTTTGAATGATTTATAGACAATTCAGTACGTAAATGAAACTAGGTTGTCATTGTGAGGTCAACAAGGGAAGGGGTATTTTATGTTGTCCTTATTGCTTGTCCATGTTTGATGATAAGTAGTTAAAGTAAGAGTATATCGGCAAAATCAGATGCCTTTGTATAGGTTCTCACTCTCTGAAGTTGCATCTCTGGTCATTACAAAGATCTCAGTCTAAATTTCGTTAGGGTGGATTTCTTTGTTATTCCCACATGATACAAGGATTTTGAATGGCCTAATCGGTCAATTGGATGGACCTAATCACTACTCTGCTGAAACACAAATTAGTTTGTAATTGTGGAACCTAAGGAGATCAATTTTTTACAAGTTACTTTATTAAAATATCTTGCATTTTTACATGATTTCTAGACAGCTTATCATTCAGTTGGCAATTACGTTAAACAGGAGCAAAAAACCATGAATTGAAATAAATGTTGTTTGATAGCAAAGAATCGTGTTAATATTCCCTCGTTGACATTCAACAAACAAAAAAATCAGAAAAAAGATAACTTTGCAAACGTTAAACATTTTCAAAGTCCGAACCATTATTTTATGTTCAAGTGTTTCCTAAAGCTCTGTTGCAGATTCCATATAACTTTAACTGTGTTATCCGTTATAGTTGTCCTGACAAATTGCTGTTTGACTCACGCTGTAATCCTTATATTATAATCCATTCTCTCACATGCTAATTAGATCACCAACACAGAAAACAATCTCTTGTTTACTTACATTTAGGTAAATAGATGATTAATCATGATAATAGATGATTTAAATGAAAATATTAGCGATTCAATTTAATCTCATCAAACATTTTATCCATCGTTAATCTATCACGACTTAATCCCATCCCTCAAAGTAAACGAGGCCTTAGCATATTATTGTTATGATAAGATGTGATTTAGCATAAACACTTATTTTGTGCTTAATTTTTTAAGTTTCCATCTTTCTTTTGGCTCCTCTTTTGCAAGTAAACTCTTCACCTTGTGCGTTATCGTATTCCAGGAAACCATGTTCTGACTATAAAATGAAGGAAATGACTGGCAGTGGTATTTTTAAAGCCAAAGGAGAAAATGGAGCATCAGAATCTGAGGATGCTGACCAGACCCTCGTCAATAAAACCGGATTGCGTATGTACCAGGTATTTTTTTAAGCATTGCTGGTCAAGTATTTTCTCATTCTATTTAAGATGTGTTCAGAATTTCACTGACCTATTGGAATTGTTTGTAGCAAGCGATGGCGGGGATCAGTCACATTTCTTTCGGCGATGAGGAGACAGTTTCTCCCAAGAAACCAAGCACTCTGCCTGAAGTTGCTAAACAACGGGAGTTGAGTGGAAATATGGAAAGCGAGTCTGAAGCAAAGTTGAAGAAACAAATTTCAGATGCCAAAAACAAGGAGCTCAGTGGGCATAATATCTTTGCTCCACCACCCGAAATTCAACCGCGGCCCTTGACTGCTCGAGCTTTGGCATTAAGAGAAAGCATTACAATTGGGGAACACGCATCACATGATGTAAGTATACACTTCGCTATACTTTCACCAATGGTACAATACTGTCCATGAAGTATCACCTCTTTTTCCTTGCTAGACTTGAGTGAGAAAAATGAGAGCTAGAAAGTTCAATGCGACAAATGAAGTTTATAATTTAAATAAGGGTAAATTACCAAACACCCCAAGAGGTTAAGCTTAATTACACAAATACCTTATGTCCTTTATAATATAAAATTACAGATACACCCCTTGAGGGGGTGTTATTGCAATGCACCCAAGGGGTGTTTGTGTAAAGTTGCGCCATGGAATAAAAGGTGTACTTGTAATTACAACTACAATATCGAAGGATGTATTTGTAATTTGCAAAAGATAGGGAGTGTTTGTTTAATTTAGATCTAACCTCAGGAGGTGAATGTAATTTGCCCTTTAAATAAATCTGTCTCCATCCCAATTACTGAAGTACGGGAGCAAGAATATCCAGGATCATTTAGAGAGTTTCGTTTCTTTACAACAAGCATGCTTTCAAATGTTTAAACTGGGCCACCTTAAGAATTGGACCCTTTTATTTCCTAAAGATGTTAAGACCCTATTTGAACATTCTGTGCTATGTTTCCTCTTAGATGTTGGCAGAACTAATGGTTTTTCATCAATATATCGGTACTTTTGATACTTCCAACTATGTCTGAACCCTCTCTGATTTAAAAGGGTGCTGGAGGCCAGCGGAACGGTGCTTCAAGTGAAGAATCTGGGATCAAGACAGCAAAGAAGATTCCCAACCAGAAACTCACAGAGCTTTCAGGAAATGATATTTTTAAGGGAGATGCACCTCCCACATCAGCTGAGAAGCCACTCAGTTCAGCAAAATTGCGAGAAATGAGCGGCAGTAACATTTTTGCTGATGGAAAAAAGGAATCCCGCGACTACTTTGGAGGGGTACGCAAGCCCCCCGGTGGAGAAAGCAGCATTGCCCTGGTTTAACTTGTTAGGTCTAACTTCAATTGTTCACTCGTCAATTGCATCGTCGTCTTCGTCGTTGTCATCTTATTTAGTGGGACTGTTGCTCGTATGATTTGACATCTGTTTCGTGGGGTTTGCTTGTGTCCTAGGTGTGATTAACATGTTCTAAAGCTTATGAACAGTTGGCTAATTGAATTGCTTGTCCATAGTATTGTGCTGTGGTTTCCATGTTTATGAAGTTGCTTGACTATTATGGTTTATCATAATTAGTCCTTTTAAGCAGACTAACTCTTTGTTCTTTTTGTTATCGTTTTCTGCATTCTGAATTGGTTATTTCTACTCGACGTTTCATCTTATATTTTCACATGTATGAATGCATGCAAACGCATTATGATGTAATAATTTCAGTTGATCATTGAATCAATCATTCGTTATTTAGCGTGACCTCAGATGATTTTGGGAGAATTCAACTTTTTTTTTTTAACTCAAAGAGGTGAAATTTGTATTTAACCAAACGAAACGCAGAAACCAGATACAACGAAGGACCACACGTCCAGACACCAACTTACAAAGTAAGAAACACAACCCAGCACGCTACTACCTACTCCTAAGCACAGAAGAACTCAGAATTAACCAACAACAATTATATATCAATCCTGTAGCCAGGAACAGCAAACGTAGGAACTAAAAAAACATGCCCAACACACATACTAAAGCAGTACACAGACTGCAGGCTAAAACCTAGAGTAGAGAGACAAGACACAACAGACCAACCTTCCTCTTGTTGCAAGCCTCCACGAATTGCCATAACAGTACGTTGACTTCCCTGCGCCTGCAATCTTACCCTGCCGTAGAGCCCACTGTGTGTCTAAACCGAGTACTCCTGCGCGCTGCCTGGTACCCGTCCAGAATGGCAGTCAGTTCGTGCCAAGCCGCCGCTGGGGATTGAGTCTTGCCTTCCATAACGCGGCAGCACCGGTCCTGCCAAATCTTCCAAATACCCCCACAGAAACACACCGCATCCGTTCCATCCAGCCGCTGCAATACCTGAAACACCCAATCAGCCGCCGAGGACTGCCAATCCGACAAACACTGCCAAGGCATCTGTGAGAGAGCCCAAAACTGTCGTGCAAAGTGGCACTCGATCAGTACATGACGGATGGTTTCCGTCTCCACCCCGCATCCCGTACATTCCGAGTCAATATCAGACCGTCGGCGACGTAAGCTGGCTAGCGTGGGAAGTGCTTCACTGCATACCTTCCACAGCAACACCCTCATCTTCGGTGGAATCGGAGTGCGCCATATTAGGGACCACAAAGACCCCGCCCCCGATTTAGAGTAAAGTGGGACCCCAAAGTGGATGCTCTATTCCTGTCTCGCATAGAGATGGCTAGTCGATAAGCACTCCGAACCGTGAATCTACCCCCCTTCTCCAATCCCCACCTCCACTCCCCCACCCCTCCCTCACCACCTCCCTCGCTCCCAGAATACTCCGCCACGTGAGTGACGGTCTTGATCCCACCTCCGCCTCCCAAAATGACCCGTTAGGGAAGTACCTCGCCTGCAGGACACGACTAAGTAAGGATCCAGGCCGTGTGACCACTCGCCACCCTTGCTTGGCCAATAACGCCATATTGAATTCCTTTAACTTGCAGAACCCCAAGCTCCCTTCCGTCCTCGGCCTACACAACAGATGCCACGCCACCGAGTGAACTCTCCTCTCCCCCCAATTATGCCACCAGAAATCCGCTATAGCTGATTCCAAACCCCTCAAGAATCCCCTCGGAAGCTGAAAACACGATATTGTGTAGGTTGGCAAGGACTGTAACACCGCTTTGATCAAGACCCCTTTCCCCGCCTGCGATAGATACCGGCCGTTCCACCCATGTGTCTTTGCCCACATTCTTTCTCTTATGTTCCCAAATAATTCCCCCCTCGACCGCCCCGCCACAGCTGGTAGACCCAGGTAGCGGTCATAGCTGGCTACCAACCGGACCCCCATCTCAGCCCCCAACATGTGCTTGATCGCCATCGGGACCCCCCTACTCACCACTATGCTTGACTTTGCCAGGTTGATCTCTTGCCCGGAAGCCCGGGCATATGCCCCCAAGATCCGCCTAACCTCCCCCAACTCCTTAATCGTGGCTCCACAAACAGCAGCGTGTCATCGGCAAACAAGAGGTGCGAGATGCACGGTGCCTGGGGAGCCACCGCCCCACGTATCCGACCACGCCGCTCCGCCTCCTGTATCAAGCAAGAAAAGACCTCGGCACAGAAAAGGAATAAGTACGGGGACAGGGGATCCCCCTGTCGGATTTCGCTCTCTGGTGCAAAAAAAAACCAAACTGATCACTATTATGAGTAAGAGAATATGAAACTGTGGTAACCAAAAGCATAATGAGATTAACGAAACGGTGATGCATTCCTAATCTAAGCAACACACCTCTAAGGAACGACCACTCCACCCGATCATATGCTTTGCTCATGTCTAATTTTAAAGCCACATTACCACCTATGGATCGAGTAGACGTCTTAAGAAACTGATTGAGCTCGAAAGCAACTAAGATGTTATCCGTAATGAGCCTACCTGGGATAAAGGCGGACTGAGAAGGGGATATAATCGAGTCAAGCAGTGGTTTAAGCCGATTAGCAATATATTTAGACGTAATTTTAATGATCACATTACATACACTAATCGGTCGAAGTTGGCTCACATTTTCAGGTGCGGGGCATTTGGTAATGAGAACGATATGAGTATAGTTCATTTTATGCAACAAGACATGCTCATTAAGAATACGTAGAACAGAGCAGGTTACACCATCACCAACCCTAGGCCAGAATTTCTGATAAAAAACAGGGGGCATGCCATCAGGGCCAGGGGATTTGAAAAGAAACATACCGAATACCGCTTCTTTGACCTCGACAGCAGTGAATGGCTCGGCAAGCGATTGGTTCATCTCTGGTGATATGCATGGCTACACGGCTGATAACACCTCAGTGAGAGCCTCGTCCGACGGCCGACTCGACGTGAAGATAGAGCGAAAGTACTTCAGAAGGATACTCTGTATTTCCTCCTCACTACTCCTCCACCGCCCCTCCTCATCCCTCAACTGCGTGATCATATTCTGTCTTCGTCTCGTTGAGGCGAACGCATGGAAGAAAACCGGTATTGCTGTCGCCGTCCTTTAGCCAGTGAGTCTTACTACATTGCTGCCACCTCAATAGTTCCCGAGCGTTGTATTCTTCTAATTTCTGGCGCACCTCGGCTAACTCTGTGTGTGCCTGTCCGTCTAGCGGCCCAGCCTCAAGTTCCACTAATCTTGCCTCAAGCTCTTTAATCTCCCTCTCCGACAAACGGATGACCTGTCTATCCCACTGTAGCAAACTGATCCTGCACTGCTGAGTCTTCCTCCATATGCGCGTATGGGGATTTGCCTCGTTCACAGCTGCCCAAGCCTGTCCCACAACCCGTCCACAATCCTCCGAATGTAACCACTTAGCTTCGAACCTGAACTGCCTCTTTTGTTTCTTCCGTACCCCATCAAAATCCCACTGTACTCGGATCATGACATGATCAGAGTATGGCGTGCCGACACGTGAGACCTGCGTGTCCGGGAAGCGACGGCACCATGCCGAGTTCCCACATGCCCTATCCAGCCGCGTGTGAACCGTCTCCGGCTCCCTCCTCGGATTACACCAAGTGTACTGAAGCCCTCGAAATCCCAAGTCAGCCAAATCACTCCGTTCAACAGCCGACCGAAAGTCCGTTATTTGCCATTCCGGTCGTCGCCGTCCTGTTTTCTCATGCTGCCACATAATCTCATTGTAGTCCCCCACACACAGCCATGCCTCATTGGACTGTCTGCTCAAGTGCACTAACTTATCATACCCCCTTTCGTCGTGCCGCCTCTGGCTCCCCATAGAAACCCGTAAACCGCCAGCTAGCTGCCTGATCTTCTGTGTACACATTCACATCAATATGGTTTGTCGAAAATGATCGAAGATGTACATCAATATCCTTATGCCAAAGCAGTGCTAATCCGCCACCTTTCCCTACTGCCGGAACACATATCCCAAAGAGATCTAATCGTGCCCGAACCCGTTCAAATCTGCGCTGTCCACATTTTATTTTTTAAAGGAACAGTAACTTAGGTCTGAGATCTCGGCTCCACTCGCCGAGCTGTCGAACTGTCGAAGCTGACCCCAAGCACCGACAGTTCCAGGCTATAACACTCATTGGTCTTGGCGGGGCTGCGCCGCAGCCTCCGCCGTTGGAACTGAATCTGATTTCTCATCCACCAAAGCTCTTTTCAGTGGCCTTTCACCTATCTGTCCCCCCGCTTCCGCTTTCCATCAGCCGCGCTCCGTCCCCCTCGCCGCCCACGCTCTCGCTCTCCCCCTCCCCGTTGGCCTCCCTCCGCCCCTGCCATAAATGTAATCGGCACCGCCACAAGTCCCCCTTCTTCATCTTCCACCCCATTTCCTTGTTGTTGTACGTTGATACCCTCTGAGACTCCAATTTGGATTGAAGAAATCTCTCGGTTAGCCAGCCCCTTCCCCGTAAATTGGCTCAACACAGACCCAATCTTGTTCCCAACGTCAGGTAACCTACCTCTAACTCCCGGCACCGCACCGCCGCCCGCCGCATGTCAGTCCGTTGTCTTGGTCACCGCCATACCTGACGTTAGCCCTGGCAGTTCCTCTGGTGTTCTCCCCCCGTTTCCAGCCAGATCGTGAGGAAAAATGGATGGCTGTGTCTGTCTCCCAACTTGAGGGCCGGACTCCACTCCGTGGTCGGACGCGTTCCCTGTCGTTGTCTGTGTCACCACCACCGCCGCGCCGACCGACCGCCCTGAAGGTACCTTCGCCTTGTTTCCTTCGTCGCCCATCAGACCACATTTGGGAGAGGTCCGTCGGACCATTTGCCCCGCCAAGGCCAGGCCTAGGCCTTCAAATCCTGGTAGTGGGCCAAGCAGGCCTGTGCTCGACATTTTCAAGTGTTCTTTTCCTGCGTTTTGGGCCCAGTCCGTCCCCTTGGTTTCTCGCCGGCCCATGTCTTCTTCCCCTGGCCAGCCCCAGTGCCCTCACACAAATTCGCCCACTCCCCCACTGGGCTCTCCCACGGCCGGCCCTTTATCCTTCTTCTCCAGGCCCACTCGCCCATCCCCCAGCCTGCCCCACCCGAGACCCAATTCCCTCCCACCACTTGGCCCACTTTTGGATCTTATCCCCCTTGGTTCAACATCCTGCCCTCCCAACCTCAGGCCCGAGCCCCGTCTCACTCTCACGTGCCCCTCACCCTCCCCCACGATCTCCCCACATCCCCCCGTTTCCCCCACTGCCGACCACCGTCCCCCACCGGCTGCACTCCCCCCTCGAATATGCCCCCCATTCTCTTACTCCCCCACAAACTTCTGCCTCCCCTGCCATCGGTATAACTCCCCTATCTTAGGCCACCACCTCCCACCACTCCGTCCACCGCTCTCGATTCCCGGAGCCTTGGCCCGTAAGGTAGGTCTCGTTCTTCTCTACCAAGGCCTTCACCATCCAGTCTATGCGCACAGTCTCGTAGGATGTGGCCTAGTATCCCACAACCATAGCAAAAGGTTGGCAGCTTCTCGTACGTGAGGGCAACAGTAATTCCGTCTCCGCCTGGCGATCGGAGTACCATTTGTCTCTGCAATGGCCGGTGGATGTAAAGTTCCACCCTGATACGTAGGTGGGCGCCCCACAGATGCTGATTCGAGGCTAACCTTGGTTCAATAACCTTCCCCAGTCGGTTGCCAATAGCTCTCCCCACCTCGCGAATCATAAGTCACAACGGTAGACCATAAATACGTACGTGAAACGGGCACTGAGTTAAGTCCACCCGTAGCGGATTATCGTCCTCGTCTAGCCGTTGCAATAAGATCAAATTTTTGTCGAATATCCACGGTCTGCCTTCCATCGCCTTGTCTCTATCAGCTGCATGCTGAAACCGTAGTAAGAACCTGTTCCCCGGTAACAGTTTGAGCTCCATCCCCCTTACCGGCCGCAGTATACTGAGCAACGTCGACCGAAGCACATCAAAGCGAAACGACCGCGGTGTTAAGAGCCCCCCTACCAATAAGAAACCCTCGTTATACCGCTTTCCGGCGCACTCTTCTGCCGACAAGTCCAACCCGCCCGCCTCCTCTTCCGTCAGTACTAATACTCTATCCATTCGCGTCCAGTCGAACTCCATCCGGACTGCTCCCACTGAGTAGTCCCCCCGAGCAGCCACCCAGAACCCCGTCCACAAACCAGTCGTGCCGGCCACTCCTGCCGTCAAGTCGCCCAAGCTGTAATAGAAAAGAAAAAAACACACTGAGAAAGAAAAGTTAGGTTGCAAAAGACTAAAGCTAAGAACACCAAAAGGAACAACAACACAGGAATTAGAGATACGCCACTCGATCCACAACCAGTATATGGAATAGACCAGCAAAGCACATGATAACGTAAGCAAACCGTCCTGGAAAGCCAACACTCTACCTATCTAACCTCTCACAAGAGAGAAAATACGCCCACTCAGTAGAGAGAAATTATGTTTCTCAAAAGAAAATGGTTCTTCATGCAAATCCCCATTTTTGAAAGTAACACATTTGATGTCTTGGGAGAATTCAACTTTAACAGTTAATTATTGAGGTTGGAGAATTCAAATTCTTATAAATTCCAGGGACTATCTCATTTTTTATCCCATATATTAGGCCTAGTTTGATTTTAATCTTATTCATTATCAAAATCTCAATTTCAGGATAATATTTTTCTATTTGTGTCAATTTTGGTCCCAACCTAAAAAACTGACGGAAATCGTTAATTGTTATAAGGGAGTATGTGCTTATCACATGATGCGTATTTGGGGAAAAATAAATACATGAAATGACAAGGGAAATAAAAAATTAGGGTTCATCCACTTTTTTATCTCTTATAAATACACCCAAATTCCGCTTCCATTTCTGAAAAAATGGAGTCAACAAGTAATTCAACTTCTACAATTAGAACTCTCATGTGTTATTGTGATAAGAAAGCGGACAAGTGCCAATCCGGGAAGAAAATTTTATGGTTATGATGATATTGCTAGAGGGTGTGATTTTTTGGTGTGGGAAGACCCACCAATATGTACAAGCATGAAAAAAACAATTCCTGAGCTTCTTTGCAAGTTGAACAAAATGGACGGAGAGATGCCCGAAATGAGGAATAAAGTAGATTATCTTGCACCAAATGGAAGAAGAGGTGGTTGAAATGAAGATGAACCCTAATTATTTATTTTCTCCCCTGGTCTGTAATTCCATGTATTTATTTTCCCCCAAATATGCATCATGTGAGAGCGACGTGCTTCCTTTTAACGGCAGTTAACGATTTTCGTCATTTTTTTTATGTTGGGATCAAAATTGAGACTAATCGAAAGATATTATCCTGAGATTGAGATTTTCGTAACTAATGAAATCAAAATTGAATTGGGTATAATATATTGGACAAAAAATGAAAGTTACCCTCAATTCCACATATAGCCTTCATATCGGTATGGGATTCACCGGCACCTATGTGGGCTAACTTTCACGCCTCGTCTAACTCTGCAATATCAATGTCATCACCTGCATTGCACAATTGCAATTAGGAGTAGTGTATGACTTTGATACCAATTAATATCATTTTGGAAAAATTGTGCCTCAAAAGCTAGCTATTGAAGTGGGGGTTAAAATGGAATTCAGCTAAAAAAAATATTGGGTAAATTATAATAGTTGGATATAATTACAAATACATCTTCGTTGTTTGGAAAATAACTTTAACATCGATCTAACAACAAGCTCATTCCGTTAGATTTTCATCCAATTTTTATAATGAACTATCCAAAATGTCCTTTTGGATTATAAGTTATAATTATATATATATATATTTTAAAATTTTCTCAATTTTTTTTATGAATTAATATCCTCTATTGATTATCTATTTAACCCACCCTTATTTTTCTTTTATATATTTTCATACGCTGTTTTTGAAAAAATAAAAAAATTCAAAAGGAGTAAAGTAGAACTTTTATATCTCCGTCTAGGGACTACATACTTATTTTCAATTTGAGTGGGGTATTTATAATTTTTCAAATAACGAGGCGGTATTTATAATCATGCCAAACTTCAAATGAGGTAGCTGTAATTTACCCAAAAATATATGTTTGATTTAGTTCAAGGTAGGAATGACAATGGGTTAGGGTTGGATCCTGATCCGAACATGCCCTTATTCAGTCGAGTTTTGAAATTTTTAAAAGGGTCCGAAGGCGGATTGGGTCTTATTGATTTGGCCTCTAACCTACCCTGATTATATATAATTTATTTATTTATTATATATATACATATATATACTTATATTAAATATATATTTGTACATATATAAAAACTATGCATACTTTATTTATATTTACATATAATAAATAAAATTAATATTTTTATAAATTAAAATAATGATGTAAATAGTTATGAATGTTTTAATGTGTATATAAGTAACACATATTCTAATTTTTTTTTAATATTTCAATGCTTAAAATATGTAGATATAAATTTTAAAAAAAATACCCTTCAATATAATATTATTTTATCATATTTATAAATTGTGATAGCAATATAACATTTTAAAAATATTAATTGAGTCCAGAGGCAAAGTTAAGCTTTCTCGAGTCCCGACTGCCGACAGGATTTAACTTCAAATATCATGGAGCATTTGATGTTAAAAACACTTGTAGTTATAAATAGTCCAATTTGAATGTGTCTTTTGTGACTTTCTAAAAATAATACGCGAAAATAGTTCCTAGTTGCAAGACTTTCTACAATATAAACAATTTCGAAGAATGTTAATGCTATCACATCTACTAGTACCAAGAACTTTGTAGTCCTTTGATTGCCATGGTAATAGTTGTAAGAACTAGTTGTATTTGATACAATTTGGTTAGACGGTTGCATAATTAATTATAAAATATTAAATTATGATAAAATTAATTTAAAATAATTAATTTTAGAAGAAGTGATTGTAGCATTGAAGTTCAAAATTTCATATTTGATTACACACATATGGTTTGTCACTAAATTCCAAAACTAATCTTATTATTAAGGTAAATGAAGAATTAAAAATTATTTATTAGGCATAATGCGCAATTAATGAAATAATTGCGACGAAATTAAAAGCTACAAACTATAACTCAATCCATTTGTTTGAGTTATAAAAAATGAATCCACAATTCATCGACTTCGATATTGAAAATGCAGGTTTCATTAGTATTTCACCTCATGAAGATGAACTTTCTTTTTTAGCACATTTTATTTTAACATTCTCGAGGTAAAATGGTTGACTAACACGATGAGTGGATTGGGCTATATGATTAGGACCATGTGTCTTAACTTAGTGTCAGTTGGCAAATATATTGAATAGGAGTTTAATGCAATTTACACCCATGTGATATTGTAAATGAGCAAATTACTTTCTTATAAAAAAGAAATAGTGATTTACTTCCCTAAATTTTTTAAAATGAAGCAATTTACCTTCTTAGACAAGGAGATAAATTACTCCATTTTAAAAACATAGAAAGATAAATTATTATTTTATTTTTCATAGAGGTGTAAATTGCTCATTTGCAATATAACAGGTGAGTAAAAGTGCAATTTTCCCTATTGAATAGACATTCCCTTTCACCTCATCTGAGGCATGATCAAGTAAAGAGATACACTTCTTCCATGTATATCCATTAGCAAATATGTGTTGACTTACTAGAGATACATCTTGGGAGCTTACAAATAAGATTTTGATGGAAAATGCATCCCGATTGTGAAATTTATTCAATAAATCAAACTAAAATAAAGAATTATCTCTTTCTCATTATCGTCTCTATTGGTTTGTCTCACAATTCGAATTCAACTTCTAATCTGTAAAATCAATAAATTAGACTAAAATAAATGGAGCTATAACATAGTAAGAAAATAGCATAAACCCAATAACCATTGACCTATCCAAAATTCAAAGATTTGACCCAAAATCAATTAACGTTCTACTATTGGATGTGTCAAATAGCAAGAGAAGGAAGACAAAATCGCAGCCGACGACCCACAAGTAAACACAACCATCAGATCGAGGGCTTCGAAGACAAGGATGCGACAATGTTTTGAAGAATTGGGGCAAAATTAATTTAAGTTGATGCGACGCCATTTTGGAGCCGGACCACTGAATGAAACCAAGGGCACATATACAATCAATCCGACGGTTGTGGCCTAGTGTCACGGGCGGACTCTTTTGTCGCAGCGGAATATCTCTTTTTCGCCTGTGATGCCTCTCAAGTTGCTCACAACCTTCTACCGGCCTTCCTCTATTCGAGTCCTCTCGGTCTCCCGACCATGTGTCTTCGACACCCGTGGCTTACTAGCACGACATTCGAACGCATCCCTGTGCGGCGCCATGCGCCCAAGCACTCGCCTATCCGGAATGCCCATGTTCACAGAGGGTCGCGGCTCTCGTGCCTTGCGCGCCTTCATGTCCGGCCCCAAGTAGCTAGCTTGCCATCATGCATCTCGCCCACAATTTCGGGCCTTGCCGATACTTCTCGCAATGGCTCGGAGCATCCTCGCCCCGTCTCGGCACTATGGGCCAAACTTACGCCCACAACGCCCATCGCACGCACAACAATCACTCGGTGCATTACTGGCGCATGTCTTCGCCATGCCCATCTCGCATGCCTCGCCCGAGTAGGGCAGCATCACCCATTCGTGCCCCAACTCTTATGCCAACATCTCGCATCAGTCTCGCACGGCATGCCCAACATGCCTACTTGCCTTCCGGCGTGGCCTCATAATTTTCCCACAGCGCGGCATCGTCCCACGACCGCATATCTTAGCCAACGGACCGTCGTGCATGGCTAGAACCCAGTAGCGCATGACACGAGTAGCTCACGAGGTCTTTCAATGCTTCGCCTTGATCGCTCATTCCGCCCGAGAGGTGTTGTCTATGACTTCCCGCAGCCCGCGGGGCATCCTCGCAATCACACGGAGCCTCTCAACGCATTGCTTGCCCAACGTGTGCCATCCTGGCCCCACGCCGCCCGTTCGGTTCCTATACTGACCGGGGAATTTAGCCCTCTCTTCGAGGTGCCTAAAGCCGGCCCTTGAGGCCCCCAACTTGCCCCAAGGGGGGCGGGGGACTGGCTGGAGCTCACCACTGCTGTCCCCCTTATAATAGGCTTAAAAACATTTTCCCTTGTTCTAGTAGCAGATATTCAAAGTCCTTGAAATGGCTGAGGAGCGCACCTTTTTCACAACTCCCTCATCCGACGTCTGAATCGCGTACCGCTTAAACCATTGCACTCCCACGTGCCTGGCCGACATCCCCTTATCTCGCGCACGTCCTTCGCAAGTCACTGCCGATACTCCTAGTTAAGGGGCGGCATGTGAGATCCTCCCCCACTCGATCTGTTAACGTCCTCGTCAACATATACACAAAGAATTGAAGTGTATGCAGTGCCTGATACTCCTCCCGGTATCATGCAGCACCAGACCGACTTCTGGCTTTTTCAAGCCCATCTGGGTGAGTGCCTCTTCAGCACAACACGTTGTCTCCACCCCGATGGCGCCTCATCTGCATCTTATAGTGGCCTGCTCAACGCAAGTGAAAGTCCGTGTATTTCTTCTACACCCTCTCACTCAATTGGTGGTTGGCTCCCCTGAATAGTGCCGCAATGCACCCAATTCGACACAAAAGTGTAAGCTGGAAGTCTGTACACTCATTCTGTATTCACTTCCTCGGTAGCTGGGTCGCCTCCACAAATAGTGCCTCGATGCACTCCTTTTCACATTCAACACAAGCTGGAAGTCTGTGTACGCTCCTACACTCTCTTCCCAAACTGTTGCCACAACTGATGGTTGCCCCCACGGATAGTGTCTCCATACACTCAATCCCTCAGGCCTGAAGTCTGTGCCGTCACGCTACACTCTCTTCCTCATTTGTTGCTTCAACTGATAGTTTGCCCCCACGGATAGTGTCTCAATACACTCAAATCCCCCAAGTCTGAAGTCTGTGCCGCCTTTCTGCACTCTCTTTCTGTGACTGGTGGGTGACAAACTGTGCCGCAAGTTTCGTCAAGTGTGCCGTCATACTGTGTCGTCCCTCAAAACAATGCCTCATATACACCCGGAATTGAGATAGAACGAATCATGTCCCTCAAAACAGTGCCTCAATTACACCCGAATTGATCTGGAACAAGTCAAGCTTGAAGTCTGTGCGTGCAGGACGCACTCTCTCCCCCATTCGATGTGTTGCCGTCCTCAGCAAGCATGCAGTTCGCCTCTGCGGTGATCGACCACACTGAACTCAACTATAAAGCACTTGGGCCTCGCCCAAAACATCGGAACCTCGTCGCATGCTGGTCCCATTCTCTCCTCAACGAGTCCTCTTGACTCTGCACAAAGATCGAGGTCTTCGCCCCCAACTGACCGCAAGATTGGGATTACCCCCCCAATCCAACGGTAGGATGAGGATTCTTCTGTTCTCCCATCCGACAACAAGATCAAGACTGTAGTCCTAACCCAATAAACGGGATTGAGATCTTAGTCCCAACCCACTCGCAAAATGAATACTTTCAAGTGCCACTCCGACAGCACCATACCGCTCATGGTGCCAATGGAGCTTGATGCTCCCCGCAATCTCAACTCGGTTGTCCCTCTCGAAAATCCTTAGACCAAAGAGCCCACAAATGGTGTCAAAATCTCTTCAAGGAACGTTCACATTTTAGCTCAACTGTGCTCCTGATGAACACACAACACGGCTTGGTGGCATTCTTCCACACAAGCTCCAGACAAGTTGGCTCACATCACACATGCGGATCTCTGCCCTCTGGTTCTTGGAGCGTGTCATCTTTTCGTTCGATGCAGCCCCATCTCTTCCATGAGAACTTCATCCCAACATTCTCAGCTCTGCCCAAACATATTGTTCGGAACACTTTCCATGCGCAACACTGCCCATCTAGGCGTCCACTCCTTGCAACCCCAAGGGTGGCTTGCTCTGCATGCACCTAATCTGAAACTGTCCCTGAGCACCTCAACATCTCCTCGTCCTTCCTCGCTGGAAGGTTTCTCAACAAGGTGGTACTTCACCCACCGAACGGCCTCAACGCCTTAATCGTCTCCTGACTTGCAGCATTCCTGCACACATGGTTGCTAAATCGCGCTAACGTCGCTCTCGCAGTCCATCCGACTCTTCAGCATGTCCCCCTCTCTCATAGGGAAGTCAAGATGAATTCTGAAAATCTGATTCTTCCATCATTATCCCAAAACAAAAATTCCGAGAACGACTGACAGCTTGCTCAAACACATATCATGCTAACAACACTGCTAACCCACACAACACATCACAAGGTTGGACCGTCGTACTCATTCACTGAAGCAGCCCCAACGCGTGCAAAAGGATGCCACCCATCACTCATTCTGTGGCGAACATCCCCCAAAACCATTTCGTCTTATAATCGGCTTACTGAAGCATTTCAAAGCCACACGTAGCAAACCAACACAACTGTGCAGTAATCCGGTCTGATTCTATCTCAAAACGGTCTCAACTCGCCTCAAATTGCCTCTACCTGAAGAGCCCGTGTGCCACACTTTCCCTTCAAGTGCGCACTTCGTCTTCTTGAAGCCGTGGATTATCCGGGCTCTGATACCACGTGTCACGGGCGGACTCTTTTGTCGCAGCGGAATATCTCTTTTTCGCCCGTGATACATCTCAGGTTGCTCACAACCTTCGACCGACCTTCCTCCATTCGAGTCCTCTCAGTCTCCCGACCATGTGTCTTCGACACCCGTGGCTTACTAGCGCGACATCCGAACGCATCCCTGTGCGGTGCCTTGCGCCGAAGCACTCACCTATCCGGAATGACCATGTTCGCAGAGGGTCGCGGCTCTCGTGCCTTGCGCGCCTTCATGTCCGGTCCCAACTAGCTAGCTTGCAATCATGCATCTCGCCCACAATCTCGGGCCCTGCCGATACTTCGAGCAATGGCTCGGAGCATCCTCGTCCCATCTTTGCACTATGGGCCAAACTTACGCCCACAACGCCTATCGCACGCACAATAATCACTCGGTGCATTACCGGCGCATGTCTTCGCCATGCCCGTCTCGCATGCCTCGCCCGAGTAGGGCAGCATCACCCGTCCGTGGCCCAACTCTTATGCCAACATCTCGCACCAGTCTCGCACGGCATGCCCAACATGCCTACTTGCCTTCCGGCGTGGCCTCATAATTTCCCCACAGCGGCGTCGCCCCACAACCGCGTATCTTAGCCAATAGACCGTCGTGCATAGCTAGAACCCAATAGCGCATGACACGAGTAGCTCACAAGGTCTTTCAATGCTTCGCCTCGATCGCTCATTCCGCCCGAGAGGTGTTGCCTATGACTTCCCGCAGCCCGCGGGGCATCCTCGCAATCACACGGAGCCTCTCGGAGCATTGCTAGCCCAACGTGTGCCATCCTGGCCCCACGCTGCCCGTTCAGTTCCCATACCGACCGGGGACTTTAGCCCTCTCTTCGAGGTGCCTATAGCCGGCCCTTGAGGCCCCCAACTTGCCCCAAGGCAATCGCTCATTTAGTGTCTGACTGAACGGGGGGGACTGGCTGGAGCTCACCACTGTTGTCCCCCTTATAATAGGCTTAAAAACATTTTCCCTTTCTAGAAGTAGATATTCAAAGTCCTTGAAATGGCCGAGGAGCGCGCCTTTTTCACAACTCCTTCGTCCGACGTTCGAATCGCGTACTGCTTGAACCATTGCGCTCCCACGTGCTGGGCCGACATCCCTTTATCGCCGGCACGTCCTCCGAAAGTCATTGCCGACACTCCTAGTTAAGGGGCGGCATGTGACACCTAGTCTGGTAGTTAGCTGGAATGACTCGACATTCACTTCCATGGCACCAACATCTTTTAGCTTCATTTGTGCTATTAAGCATTTAATTCGTTTATTTCTTGTTATCTTGTTATTTTTGTTCAACAGTCTGTTAGGGTTTCTACCTAAATTGCCTATAAATGGCTCATTTGTAAAGCTTCGATTCAGGTAATGAAATCTATTTTTCTTATTCTCTACTTTGTTTCTCTTGGGCAACCTCTTCTATCTTTGCATTCACCTTCGTAGCTTGGCAAAACTATAACATTTGGTATCCATAGCTAAGCTTTCCTCGGCCTTGTAAGCTTAGTCCAATGGTGAACAGTACCAGACTCAAAGAAGCATTAGATGTTCAGAAAAAATAGGAAATCATGTTAATGGAGAAAAGGGCAATAAGGAAGGCGAACGGGCAACAAATCCAAGCATAGTTCGATAGCATGATGAGTATTCAGGCAGGGTTGCAAAATGCCTTTACAGAATTGGTGGACGGATAGAAAGCAATCCAAGTACACTTGCAAGGGATTTTTGAGCAAATATAACACTACAACAAGAACAAATCCGTTGGTGAAGGTTTAGTGGTGTAGGCAGGGAGAGGGTCTCCTTCACACACAGATTCAGTGTCTTAGGTTCTCATATTCAGTTTCCTTCCATATCCAAAATAGAATTCCCTAGATTAAATGGGGAAGAACGGGAAAATAACATTTTTCATCCCATAACTTAGGGCCTTTCCACTTTTGGTCCCATTTGATACAAGATTCTCACTTTTGGTCCTATAACTTTCAAAAAGTAGTAGTTTCGGTCCCATGACACTTTTCGTTAGATATTTAACGGAAAGTGCCACATGGCTGTTAAGTGCACGGGACCAAAAATGTTACTTTTTTAAAGTTATGGGACCAAAAGTGAAAATTTCATAACATATGGGACCAAAAGTGAGAATCCCATTACATATGGGACCAAAAGTGTAAAGGCCTTAATGGCCACGTGGTAAGCACGTGGTGTTTTCTATTAAAAAATTTAACGGAAAGGTGGCATGGGACCAAAAGTGCTATTTTTTAAAAGTTACGGAACCAAAAGTGAGAATCTCGTAATCAATGAGATCAAAAATAAAAAAGCCATAAGTTACAGGACAAAAAGTGTAATTTCCCCGGGAAGAACCAAGGGGATGGATAAGAAAGTGCCATAGATACTTCCAGGTGATCCACACTGTCCCTTTGAGGAACAAAGGGTCTCACTAGCCTCTATTCATCTAGATGGAGAGGCAGAATTATGGTTCCAAGGGTTGGTTGAAGGCGGAGGGTTACCAACATGGTCACAGTTGGATTAAATGGAATTTTCGTCCTGTATTTTTTTGCATTTTGACGTTTTAGTCCTTTATTTTTCTAGGGTAGCAAATAGGTCTTGTAACTTTTTAATTTTTCGCGATTTTGATCCTTTCATTGCCGGAGTTTACAAGTGTTGGTCGAAATTTTTTTTAATTTGGGGCTTTTCTTCCCATTGGTCAATTTAATGGACCAAAATCACGAAAAATTGAAAGTTATAGGACTTATTTGCTACCCTAGAAATATAAAGGACTAAAATGCTAAAATATAAAAGATAAGGATGAAAATATTGTTCCATGCTGGCAGGAATTGATCAAT
Source organism: Sesamum alatum (assembly GCA_034509735.1). Classification (NCBI taxonomy): domain Eukaryota; kingdom Viridiplantae; phylum Streptophyta; class Magnoliopsida; order Lamiales; family Pedaliaceae; genus Sesamum; species Sesamum alatum. Next base: position 9,463,250 of record JACGWO010000004.1, read on the forward strand.
GAGAAGAAAAACTCCAAATTAAAAAAAAATTCCAGCAACATTTCCAAACTCCGGTGACTGAAGGACAAAAATCGTGAAAAATTGAAAAGTTACAGGACTTATTTGCTACCTAGAAAGAAAAATGACAAAAATGCCAAAATGTAAAAGATACGGGAAAAATATATTAAACCCGTCGAAGTTCATACAAGCTGTGTCGGAACATTTTGAGGGAGTAGATCCGGGTACAATATTGGGAGAGTTCAATAAATTACAGCAAGATACTAGCACTATGGGAAAATATCTTGAGAAATTTGAGGAGCTCAAACCTCATGTCATCATCTTTCATAGTGATCTTCGTTAATCTTATTTTATAACTTGCTTTGTGAATGGACTGCGAGCTGACATTAACCGAGCAGTACTATATCTTAGACCTACCAGATTACACCAAGCAGTGGCATTAGCTAAGAATCAGAAACACATTGTTCTTGCATTTCTCAAAAGAGCTAATCCTAACCAAAATCCCTAGCAAAACAACAAACCTTTCATCAATCCTAATTCAAACTGCAACCACATCTCAAAAGCTTACCCAATACCACCTAAACCTTTTTCTAGAAAACCAGAACCCCCTCCTCTAATTAGGAGGATCCTCACAGAAGCAGAAATGCAAGCTCCCATAAGTAAAAACTTATGTTTACAATTGCGATGAGATTTATAGATTGGGACACAAGTGCAAACAACAGATCATGTACTGAATTATGACTGAGGATGAGGCAACTTTGGTAGCTAATGATTTTGGAGATGAGGGGTTGTAGGAGAACGAAGAAGGAAGATAGGAGGATATGCCTATTTCCATCAATACTATCAGTGGGCAACACTTTTAGAGCAAAGTGTAGGGCTTACGTTGAAGATCTACGATTATTGATTGATAGTGGAAGCACCCGCTGTTTCATAGATGAGATGACATCCCTTAAGCTTGGATGCAAGTTGGAACCTACAACTTCCATGGTGGTAAGTGTGGAAAATAGAGTTAAGATGGTAAGCCAAATGTATTGTCCTAAATTTCTATGGGAGATACAAGGTCAATCTTTCAACTATCCTATAAGAACTCTAACTTTAGGAGGTTGTCACATGGTGCTTGGGGGGACTGGTTAAGGAAGTATAGTCTAGTGGAATATGTACAAGGAGATGACAGTCACTATCTCAAGGAATGGCAAAAAGCTAGAGTTTCAGGCTCTTTCTCAACACTCTGAGTTGCATCTAGCGTTAGGTAAATCCATGTCTAAACTCATCGAAAAGGGGTCCTATGGGTTTGTAGGACAAGTGCATTCAGTTTATGTAAAAATTACCTCGTGGCACTACTCATATATATGACATCAATCTATTTTTGGGGTCCTATTGTTATATCTTTCAGGAACCCTAAGGTCTACCACCTAGCCGAGAAATTGAGCATCAGATCCTACTGAAGTCGGATGTTATTCCAAGAAAAATGCAGCTCTATAGGTACTCCTATGCACGAAGAGAGAGATTGAAACTATTATAAAAGGTATGCTTGAAACTGGCATTATCTAACCTAATCAAAGCTCATTTGGTTCACTAGTGTTACTAGTTAAAAAGAAGGATGGTGCCCGGTGTATGTGTGTTGATTATAGTTACCTAAACAACCTTACTATCAAGCTCAACTTCCCTATCCCCATTATTGATGAGCTATGGCATGAACTTAATGCGGCCTATGTTTTCTCTAAAAACTGATGTAAGGTCAGGCTATTTTTAGAGGGTCCGATGTTTATCGAAATATTTAAGAAAGCCCCTGTGGAAAAAATTGCGATTTTACCTTCCTATATTTTTAATAATAACACACTGCCACCTTGGTGGATTTGAACGTGAGCCTTTAGGTGAAATGACCAAAATTCCCCCCTTATATATGTATTTTGTTAGCGTTGATTAGCAAATTGGCTCCTTATTTGATTTGGTGATATTTTGCATGTGAAGAATCCTAGTTTTTCTTACCTGCTAATCGGCGCGAAGGAAAATCGAAGGAAACTGGGATTCCCACCATTTATTTGACGCAAAATGTTCAACAAAAGAAACAAAGGGATATTATGAAGATAATGATACTATTTTTCTTTTTATTTTTTTCTTTAATTTAGTTCTAGTGTTGAAAAACTCTAGTTTTTTCTATAGGATTTTATTTTGGTTGACAGAGACTGATAAATTAAGATTGTTTCAAACTTATAAGAAATGAAGGTATGTTGGTCTATTTTATAGCTTACAGTTTGTTCGACTTTTTTGGTTTTCATATTTCTAATTATTTGTATTGTTTTCTTTTATAATTTGGTGGTTGAAATGAAGACATACTGACAAAAAGATTGAAAACAAAGTTGAAAGTGAAGGTATGGTCCCACATTCCCACATTTATGAGAATTCTTTATTTTGTAAATGACCTATTTTGTTGTGTTATGCTTTGTTTGATTTCGTTATTCTCTAAATATCTGTTAAGTTTTAATTTTTTATGTGTTGTGGATCCATGAATGTCCCCCCCCATGTTGCTCCACGTGTCCTTTATTATTGTTGGTTTCTGCTACTGCATTTTGCCTTCTTGTGTTATTTGGCTGGCTTGTTTGTTTTTTATTGAGAATTTGAGTATATTGGAATGTTAGTTTTTTGTTGTTTTCTTTTTGTTTTGTTTTGTCATTGTGCAGGCAACTGAATACTATGATGTATTCTTTTGGTATAGTGGTTAAGTTTTTTATGATAGAAAATACAATATGTAGGGGGTATGAAGAAGGTTTTTGAGAAAGTATCTAGGTATGTATAAATTAGGATGCATGTATAAAAATGTGGGGGGAGGAAAAATGTAATGAATTTTTATTATGAAGTACCTGGTCAACCAATGGAAATAGGGCTATAAATTATAAATAATGAATGCACCTGATGTTAGAATAGGTGACCGTCAAGTCAAGTGATTGTTTTTGTAAACTATTCTAGACGATCTTTTTCAATAATATGTATATTTAAGAAATGTTCTTTGGCCATCTTCATTATATGCTTTAAACATTATATTTATATGTGCATTTGCTTGACGTCCTTAAATCAATTATGCTATGGGGCTGGCTTGCGCATATGATGGCGACCATGAAACCAACCTCCATGATTTGATCTAAAATATTCCAAGTCGATAAATCGGCCGAGACATGGAGCATCGACTATTCCTTAAAGACTTACACTAAGTGATGCATTCACATGATGAATGTCGAGTTTGATAGACAAAGACGTATGACGTCTGCGCATTTTAATGGGTGCTTGATAAGGAGTTATCAAGTTCACTAAATTGACTCACAGGAGTTGTCATATGGAAGCCCTATATGGCATGATTGGTATGACTAGAATTCCTAGGCTACGATAGTGCACTAACTAGTCCTTGGAATTGAGGGTCCACAATAACCTTGTGCATAGGACGGCTATGACTTGATCATGTCCAACGTGGTCTTATGTTTCATTCTGAATTACTATACGGTCATATTTCAGACATAGTTGAACCATGCATGGAGGTTGGTGAGTTCCAAGATAGGATCTGCTACTTATCATGAGATGATAACGAACCTCCTATTTTCTTGACAGTATACGTTCCTTGAAGCCCATCGTCATGACTGTTGATCAAATAGGAGAAAGTGTTTTTCCTATATTGATAAATTGGAAGCATAACTTGTAGAGTTGATACATAGACATCAAAGTCGATAATGGGAACTGGTAACTAATTACATGCCCTACACTTTGATCGAGAGGTTAGTAACGGAGACGCGCACAGGTTCACACAATAATTCACCAATTCTTTAATACCATGGACTATTGCTAGATGACCACCCATGGTGACGGGTACCCTCCAATTAAGGAGCTAATTGAGGGTGATTAATTATGATAAGATCTAATTAATTTAATGCAAATAAGTTGCTAATTAAATTGTGTATGTGATACAAGCCCATGTTTAGCTGAGTAATGAATCTAAAGGGTCACACACAAATTAATGATGGAATTATTTGAATTAATTTATAGAATTAATATGGAGAATAAATTAATTAATTGAAGGAGTTAACTTAATTGATTGAAATGATTTATAAAATCAGTTGATGGGTAAATTAAATAATATGATTATTTAATTTGAAGTCTAAATTAACAAACATTAATTTGATTAAGTAAGACTTGTGATAGATTAATTAAGATTAATCTATTTGGACTTGAAAATGAATTGATTAAATTAATAAATTTGAGTTTATATTTAATTAAAGAATTAAATTTCCTGGACTAAATAATTGAACTCAATTAATTGAGAATTAATTAAAATTGGACTTAGTCTAATTGAGAATTAAGATAAAACCCAAGACCTTAGCCCAAGCCCACAAGACAAGATTCATTGAATATAGACATGACTTGTATTCATCTTTAGATGAAGAAGAAAATATGAGTCATACTAAATCTTGTCTATAAACAAGACAAGTGTTGAAGGAGAAAATATGAGTCATGCTAGAACTTGTTTACGAAAAAGACAATTGTTATCTAAGAGTAAAGCAAAAAGACTTGTTTACATTCATTGTATCCAGTGCAAAAGAATTGCCTATAAAAAAGGGTAGAAGACAAGAGATTTAGACAACACTTTACATACAAAGATACAAAAATTCTTGCTCTCTTTTTTGCTCTCTAGCTCTTAGACTCTCTCCCCTTCAAAGCTAGAAAGTCTAGCTTTCACTTTAGCTTGTTCTTATGTTCATTTCTCATCTCCGAAAGAGAAGAATTTCCTTCGTTTCCCCATAGTTCAATAGTTAATCTACCTTAATCCTCTAATACCTATTAACATAGGTTTAACGGTAATTCCATCATAGGTGGTGTGGACTAACTTTAGAGGGAAGACACTTGTGTTCCTACCGTGAACAACAAACAAAAACGGTTCTATTTTGACGTTCCACCATTTTTAAGGTAAGACTGTTCTTGAGAAAGTTCAAGTAATCAACATCAATTGAAGAGCAAGAAATATTGGTTTATCTTAACCATTTAATTGACATCCTTTTATGCATGAGATCCACATCGTAATAGCAACGAGACCAACGATTTGATCGCTAATTATAATATTATTTTATAATTAAACTTTTAATTTTTGTTGTGTTTAACATCTCGGGGCTTATACTAAGCTAATAGTGGTATCAGAGCCCGGTCATGCAAGTCAAATGAATTTATTTTGGTTTGATGTGATTTAATCGGATTAAATTATTAACGATTTTATTTTATGTGTTAATCTCTTGATATTTTGAATTTAATTTTTGGGCATATTTCAATTGTTGAAATTTGATTCTATTGTGTTTCACCTTCCGCTTACATGGCCGGTTTATCTTCCGCCTACATGGCTGGATTTATCATCTGCCTACATGGTTAGATTTTATGGCTATTTTTTTATATTATCAATTCTGTTTTCATTTGGGGTTAATTCAGAATAAATAAAAAAATTGAAAAACACGGTGCGCACGCACATGCATCGGTTGCCTACCGACGCAAGTGAGCGCATGGCCCTGCTGGCGTGTTGTCGGTGACCGTTTTTGCTCCCAGCATCAAAATTTTGAATTTTTGATTTATTTTCTTATTTCTCTTATTATTCTGAATATTTTAAATTATTAAAAATATTATTTTCTTAATTTATATATGGATATAAATTGAGAAAGAAAATTGGATTTTCACTTTCAATTTGATTAGAAAAATTCAACATATTCTCCTAATATGATTAGGACAATTTCTTGGAAAGTTCAAGTTAATTTTACATTATGAATGAAGTGCCCATGAATTAAATTCAATTTCATTCCATGAAAAATGTCATGTGATTTAACATAAGAAATTAAATTCTTTTATTTTATTGGATTTTAATATATATACATGATATATATTATTTGTATATATGATATGTGATATCTTTATGTGATAAATGTATGAGATGATTACGGGCTCATGATCATCCAACAAGGGGATGCTAGGTTTTGATTTCTTGTATACATGTTTATATGTCGTTACTTGACTTTCATACCTACACAAGGTCGGCCAGCGAGACGATGGGGGATAAGCTTCATCGTCGAGAGGGAAACAACCCGGATCACCAGCTAAGGCCCCTAATGATCGCTACTATACATCATATATGATAAACAAGCAAACAAGAATAAAAGATCGTAATGAGGTCTTGTATAAACAAATGGTTTGAATCCTCACTTGGAGTGTCCAAGTTAAATAATTAAGCCCAATGGATAAAATCAAATTAGATTTGATAATCCAGATCTTCCATCCAAAATGGATAAGTATGAGATGCTATCACCTTTCAATTAATTGTCTCACAAGTCGTGGAATGATTTGGAAGTAGTGAAAAGCTGTACTATCAATATGAACAAGTAGATTACCTACTATCACTTTGTCTCATGAGTTGTGGAGGGCGATAGTGGGGGGTCATTTGATCGATGGGTCGGACTTAACATGGAGTAATATAATTCACTTGGAGTCCTTGGGATTATGTGAAAAATGAGGTAAAACACCTTGGGGGATCTCATAAGATGAGAATGGTAAAAGTCACCTTACATAGAACTATTTTCATGATAATCGTAATAGCGGGGTATGAAATTCATTTTATGGACCTCAAGCCCACTAGCAAAAATATTTCTTGGAAGTCCATTTAGAGGTTTATGGAATTTTGAAGAAATAGTGGGAGCAATTTATGATTAAAGACCATATTATAGATTTAATTAACATTGATTGAAAAAATGCTAAAAATCTCTGTTGTTTCTTTTTTTCTTTCTTGGAGATTGAAAATATCTAAAAGTCCACTTGCTACCATACTTGAAATGAAATAACTTGTTTGAACCAACTACGCTGACTGGCTTAGGAATCTCAAAATCGTTTTGGTTTCCGTGAACTGCTCTTATGTATTGGAATCTCATCCTCCAACTGAGCTTCTTGAACGTTCGATAACGAAGAACGTATGACGTTCCAACATTGGATCGATAATGACCTTCAGGCCCGTTGCCTTATGTTGGCATCTATGTGTAATAAACTGCAAAAGCAACATGAATAACTTAAACATGCATTTGAGATCTTTTTTACGCTTACAAGAGTTGTTTGTGGTATAAGATTGGCATATAAGATATGCAACATCAAAGGAATTCTATCGGGAAATGATGACTGAGGGGTCATCTGTTCATGACCACGACGTCAAGATGCTTTCTCTCATTGAGAAGTTAGAATCTTTGAACACAGGCATGAATAATGACTCCTACATAGATGTGATCTTACAGTTGTTACCGCCGTCTTTTGATCAATTTGTTGTTAATTACAATATGAACGGTCTTGAGAAGACTGTTCCTGAATTTATCAATATGCGTATGCAATACGAGGCTACTATAAAGAAGCCTGCACCAGTAATGCTAGCAGCCCCATCCACATCTTCCTACATGACTAAAAGGGTCTAGAAATGGAGGAGAAATGGAAAGGGAGGAAGAAAAGTAATAAGGACGACCGAGGGAAGGGCAAAGGGAAGAAGATAATCAAGGCCAATCCAACAAATGACGAGTGTCATCACTGCCACAAAAAAGGCCATTGGAAGAGGAATTACAAGAAGTTTCTTGCAACAGTCCAAGATATTTTCGTTGTTGAAATTAACATGGTTGCTAATAATGCTTCTTGGGTATTAGATACTAACTATTGAGCTCATACTTGCAATAATTTGTAGGTAATGAGAAGAAGCAAAAAGTTAGGTGAAGGGGATGTGATCCTCAGGCTTAGAGATGACAAGCAGGTTGCCATCGAAGCCGCTGGAACTTTTCACTTAGCTATTAGCAAGGATGTTAAGATAGTACTTAATAGTTGTTATTATGTACCAAGTGCGATAAGAAACATTGTATCTATACCTACTCTTGATGAAGAGGGGTGTGAATTTTGTGTATCAAAACAATGTTTCTACTTATTGAGGAATGGTTCTTCTGTTATACTTGGCACTTTAATAAATGATTTATATACTATCCAACAACATAATATGATTATGAACGTTCAACATAAATCAAAATTGGATGATCAAGAAAATGTACAAACATAGCACGTTAGGTTGGGTCACATTTCTAAGGATAGGATGAAGAGGTTGATTGACTTTAAGAGTCTAGAAACAGAAAACTTAGATGCTCTTTCAACTTGTGAATCTTGTCTTAAGAGAAAAATTACCGAAACACCATTGTTGGACAAAGTAGCTGTGCCATTGCTCTGTTGGATTTAATCCACACAAATGTTTGTGGACCTTTAAGTACTCCAGCCAAAGGAGGATTTTCTTACTTCATAACCTTCACCAATGATCACTCATTGTTCGGTTATGTGTAGTTAATGAAGTACAAGTTTGAAGCACTTGAAATGTTCAAAGAGTTCAAACTTGAAGTAGAAAATCAAATTGGACGAAAAATTAAGACCATTCGATCTGATCGTGGTGGTGAATACTTAAGTGGTTAATTCTTGAATTACTTAAAAAAGAATAGGATTCTCTCTCAGTGGAATCCTCTTACGACGCCACAACTTAATTGCGTGGCTGAAAGAAAGAATCAAACTTTGTCGGACATGGCTCATTCCATGATGAGTTCTACTACATTACCTCTTTCTTTTTGGGGCTATGCGTTAGAAACGGCGGCCAAGTTATTGAACATGGTGCCATCTAAGGCTGCACCCAAAACACCATATGAAATATGGCATGACAAATCACCCTCTTTAAGTATTTGAAAATATGGGGGTATCCCACGTACTAGTGGGAGATAAGTTGGATATGAGATCCATCTTATGTAGATTTGTTGGATATCCGAAAGAAACTGTAGGATACTACTTCATGATCCCTCGGAACAAAACATGTTTGTTTCAAGAAATGCAGTGCTTTTGGAAAAGGATTTTCCTTTGGATACTCAAAACAAATAGGTCCAACTTGAAGAGTCAAGTGATGCACCGCCTATGGCAGAAATGATACCCATACTGCCTTACAATGGACCTTTTGATTTTATACATCCTCTGAGAAAGTCGGCTAGAGTCTCTAAACAACCTAAGAGATATGGTATGCTAGCCTTGACTGATCAATTGGATAATAATCTAAAGACGTTCAAAGAGGCGATGTCTGTGTTAGAATATGTGACCGTGCAACTAATCTTGTTAGGCTTGTGTAACCTATTTTTGACGATATGGTGTTTAAATAAAGATTATGAATAAAAGTGATATTCACATTTGGCGTTAATACTTTGTTTGTGTTCACTTAACTGCTTTACATTACAAATTGTTCAATGCACAAATAAAACCTACAGATCGAGAGGTTAATCCAAGAAACTGGACTGTGCATAGGATGGCAAATCATGAAATCAGTTTCTGTGGATCGGTCTAAAATACTCCAAGTCGAAGGACCTCAAGATAGGGTATCGAGAGCCCGTCTGAGACTTGCACTAAGTGATTGCAGTCACGTTTCATCGACAAGTGACGAGGGTCGTCCATGCAATGTTAGTGGGTTAGCCAGCTTGTTGCCGCTGACTGAGGTGACTTGTGGGAATCGTCATATGGGAAAACCTTGAGTGGGTTGGTCGGTATGACTTGGATTCCCGGTTCCAATAGTGCAGGTTTGGTCCTCATACTTGAAGGACTATTATGGTCACATACACACCGTGCCTGTATCTTAGATTTGGCAAGAGGCTACCAAGTCAAGAGACTCGATTATCATAAGCCCTATCTAGTGCAATAAAGATGTGTAGTGTGAACAATAGGTCCTAACAGAGGATTCATCTCCTGTCAAAAGGATTGACAATAATATCTCACTTACACTCTGAGACTCGTCCCCCAGTAAATCTGTGGCCACAGTGACTGAACAATGGGATTGGATCCCTGTGACGTTTGGTGTGGACGAGCCAAAGCTTTAGTCAAGAATGGGCGCCGACATCTAAAGTCCACACTCTAGACTATGGTTGTGAGGTGGTAGACGGAAGGACAAGTGTACTGAAGAACCTAAACGTTCACGCCATGTTATTCACCTAGTCTCTAGTGCCATGGACCGTTGTTAGACGGCCACCCATGGTGACGGACGAATTCCCATCATAGGATGATTGGAGATTCAGCTAAGTCTAGCTGAGGGTGAACCTAAAGAGTCACACATAATCCACCGGTAACGGAGGAATTAATTTAGAATTAAACCGGGAGATAGAACAATTTAATAAGATTAAATTGGTTTCCGTTTCTTGAATTGTTAATGCGTTAATTGGATTAAATAAAATTAACTAATAAATTGGATTTATTAAATTGAGAAAATGGACTTAAAATAATTATTTAATTATTTAGAGCCTAAGGGACTATTTTAAATTAGATTTAAAATATTCCATAAATCCATCTAACGATGGACGAACGAGATCGAATGAAGAGATCAATGGCCAAGATTAAGTTTGACTTAGTCTCTAGCCTAAGTTGACTATGATTGACTAGGTCAAAATCCTAGTCAACCAATGCTTCTTTATGAGAGTTTGAAGAGGACTAGGAGAAGTCCCTTCCTTTAAATTCTCATAGAGACACACACCACTGGGGTCGAGCCGACTGAACTGACTTGTGAGGATCATCATATGGAAGCCTTGGAGGCTTGGTCGGTATATTTGGATTTTCCCCAATTCCGATAGTACGGGAGTAGTCCTCAGACTTGAGGAACTATGGCAGTCACGTGCACAGGATGTCTGTATCTTGGATCTTGCGAGAGGTGATCATTTTGTAAAATGATCATTATAAGCCTTGTCTAGTGCGGTCAGAATGTGTAGCGAGGACGGTGGGTTCCAAGAAGAGGATCCGTCCCCTATCAGTATGTGACAGAGGTATCTCCTATGCACTCGGAGACACGTTCATGCTGCTTAAACCTGTGGCCACAGTGGTTGGTCGAACAAGAAATGGTTTCCTGTGTCGATGCAATGAGGCATGCATAGTCTTGAGTATTAAGCATAGATGCCTAGTCAAGGATGATAACCGACACCTAATTCCATACCCTAGACTAAGGCCGGGAGACGGTAAACGGAAGGACCGTACCCGTACGTAATCATCGCCTAAATATGTCACACCAACATTCACCTAGTCTCTAGTTCTATGGACCGTTGCTAGACAGCCACCCATGAACGGTCCCTTGTTGCACATGGGCCCAAGTCTAGCTGAGGGTGAACCTAAAGAGTCACACACAAATCACCGAGAAGGTGGAGAAATTGACTTGGAGTCAATTTTGGAGGATAATTAAGTATTTAGATTACTTAAGGGATTGCCCATTGGATGGACGGGCCGATATTGTATCGGGCCCTCGTTTAATCGGTAAATGGGATTTATCGGTTAATGTAGAGAGTCAAGAGATTGGATCTTTTAATTGGATTAAAAGATCAATGAGAATTATTTAAGTGGATCTTAAATTAAATGGGATTTAATTTTTGGTTCGTTGTAATTGGATTACAATGAAACTCGATCCGTTAAATTTTGGCCCAAGAGGTGTGTTAATTCCAATTTTAGAATAGGAAGGAGTTGGACTTCTTCCCTAAAGTGGCATGGCCGAAATTATCACTCTTGGAGAGGTAAAAATCGGCCATACATGGCCTTGATGACTTGACTTGTCTCTTTTGGTAAGGGACAAATCAATTCCAATCAAGCCTCTCTCTTTTGGTATGATTAAATCATACCTTAAGAGATGGCATGCTTGATTGATGATTCATTAGTGGGATTGATTGAGATGTATCTAGACATCCTTGGATGAACCTAGACACATTCCAATAATAACATTAATTTTGTATATATGAGTATATATATTCATCAATGCAAGAGAATTCACGTTCATCTTTTTCTAGGAAAACGAAGAAAAATACAATACACCTCTCCTCTCATTTTCGGCCCCCTCTCTCTCACAAATCCCCTTTGTTCTTCATTTGATCTTGTATCATTTCGAAGAACAAAGCAAGTTTAAGAAAAGACACTAATTAATAGTGTTCTATTTTCTTAAAACCGAATCCTCTAGATCCGTTTTCTTCTAGCAAAGAAAATGTGCATCTCTTCCGGTGTGGTGTGGATTACCTCTAGAGTGTTCATACGTTTGAACTTGGTGAGCATTTCCGGAGAGGAACAACGCTCGTAGCTGTATTAATGATATAACTACAAAGGTAATTTCGATTTAACGCTTTCGTAGTTTATCTTCAATCTCTTTGCTCGATGTACAATATATGCTTTTAATATTGTTACATCCTATATCGAACACCCGGTTGAGCACCCAAGGGTACAACCCTTGGGATTTTGTGATGATTGCTTTCATTTATGCGATTAATTCTATTTTCACGCTTTTGCTCGTGCTCCTGGGTAGATCCGCTTGCCCTTCAGGACAGCCTCTCCAAACCCAGCATGTCGAGCCACCTACCGAGGAGCCAACCACGGTACCTGGACCACTGGCTCCTATCGTGTCTGGGCCCACAGTTACCACTGACGTTCCAGTCCTTCGTAGGTCAGCCAGAGTGCCGCGCCCTCCCTTGAGGTATGGCTTCTTAAGCGGTGACCGGTCAGTTGGATAAGGATCCTAAGACATATGGGGACGTGATGTCAGACATCAACTTGGGAAAGTGGCTTGAGGACATTAAGGCCAAAATGGACTCTATGAGCACAAACCAAGTATGGACACTTATAGACCCACCCAAAGGTGTTAAACCAGTCGGGTGCAAATGGGTCTATAAGCGTAAACTTGCTGTTGATGGAGAAGTAACTACCTTCAAGGCTAGGCTAGTGGCGAACGGTTACACTCAACGACCGGTGGTCGACTTTGAGGATACCTACTCGCCAATAGCCATGGCTAAGTCCATTCGGATCATGCTTGCCATAGCTGCATGGTATGATTATGAAATATGGCAGATAAACGTGAAAACGGTGTTCCTCAACGGTTTCGTTGAGGAAGAGATCTATATGGATCAGTTGGAGGGATTTACAGTCGTTGGAGGAGTGTAGAAAGTCTGCCTTTTCCAAAAGTCCATCTACGGCATCAAACAAGAATCCTGTAGTTGGAACATTCACTTTGATGAAGTCATACAAGGATATGATTTCATCAAAAACGAATATGACCTTGTGTATACAAGAAGGTCAGTGGGAGCTCTGTAGTATTCCTATTGCTTTATGTGGACGCCATTATGCTAATTGGGAATGACATCAGAATGTTAGGTAACACAAAAGCATGGTTGTCCACTCAATTTTCCATGAAGGACTTGGGTGAAGCTTCCGACATTCTAGGCATCCTGATTGTCAGGGACAGATCTAAAAGAATGTTAGGAATGACCCAAAAATAGTATATTAAGAATATCCTGAAGAGATTCAACATGGATAACTCAAAATGAGGTTTCCTTCCCATGAGGCATGGGATCAAGTTATCCAAGAAACAGTCTTCCAAGACTGATGAGGAGTTTGAAAGGATGAAATCCATCCCCTATGCTTCTACCTTAGGCAGCATCTAATATGTCGTCCATTGCACAAGGCCTGATGTCGCTTACGCTTTAAGTGTAACTAGCAGATATCAGTCCTATGTAGGCGAGGCACATTGAAATGCAGTCAAGAGTATCCTTAAGTACCTAAGAAGGACTAAGGATATATTCTTGATCTATGGTGGTGGAGAGTTGATTCTGGAAGGCTTTAGCGACGCTAGCTTCCAGTCGGACGACGATGATGCCAAGTCTCAATCGGGCTATATGTTCAGACTTAATAGTGAAGTGGTGACTTGGAAAAAGTTCCAAGCAAGACACCACAACTGATTCTACCACTGAGGCTGAATACATAGCAGCTTCAGAAGCTGCCAAGGAAGCGGTTAGGATGAAAAACTACATCCAAGATTTGGGTGTGGTGCCTAGCATTGCCGAGCCCGTGGTCATCTTCTGTGATAACAACGGGGCTATATTGCAAGCAAAGGAACCGTGATGTTATCACTGATCCAAGCACATACTTAGATGCTACCACCTTTTGAGGAAAATGTTAGGAAGAGGTGACGTTCGGATGGACCGAGTCAGCTCAACAGACAACACAATAGATCCTTTGACAAAGCCGATATCACAAATTGCTCATATACAACATCTTGAGAAGATGGGGTTAAGACATATGGGTGATTGGCTTTAGGTCAAGTGGGAAATTGTTAGAATAGGTGACCATGAAGCCAATCTTCTTAGGCTTGTGTAATCTATTTATGATGATATGGTGTTTAAATAAAGATTATCAATAAAAGTGATGTTCATATTTGGCGTTAATACTTTATTTGAGTTCACTTAACTATTTTATATTACGAACTATTCAATGCACAAACAAAACCCACAGACCGAGAGGTTAATCTAAGAAACTGGACTGCGCATAGGATGGTAAGTCAGGAAATCAGTTTTTGTGGATCGGTCTGAAATACTCCAAGTCGAAGGACCTCGAGATAGGGTATCGAGAGTCCGTCTGAGACTTGCACTAAGCGATTGCAGTCGTGTTTCATCGACAAGTGACGAGGGTCGTCCATGCAATGTTAGTGGGTTAGCCAGCTTGGTGCCGACTGACTGAGGTGACTCGTGGGAATCGTCATATGGGAAAACCTTGAGTAGGTTGGTCGGTATGAATTAGATTCCTAGTTCCAATAGTGCGGGTTTGGTCCTCAAACTTGAAGGACTATTGTGGTCACATACACATCGTGCATGTATCTTAGATTTGGCAAGAGGCTACCAAGTCGAGAGACTCGGTTGTCATAAGCCCTACCTAGTGCAGTCAAGGTGTGTAGTGTAAACAGTAGGTCATAACAGAGGATGCGTCTCCTGTCAAAAGGATTGACAGTAATATCTCACTTACACTCTGAGACTCGTCCCCCAGTAAATCTGTAGCCAGAGTGAGTGAACAGTGGGATGGGATCCCTGTGATGTTTGGTGTGGACGAGCCAAAGCTTTAGTTAAGAATGGGTGCCGTCATCTAAAGTCCACGCTCTAGACTATGGCTGTGAGGTGGTAGACGGAATGACAAGCGTACTGAAGAACCTAAACGTTCAAGCCATATTATTCACCTAGTCTCTAGTTCCATAGACCGTTGCTAGACGGCCACCCATGGTGACGGACGAATTCCCATCATAGATGATTGGAGATTCGACCAAGTCTAGCTGAGGGTGAACCTAAAGAGTCACACACAATTCACCAGTAACGAAGGAATTCATTTAGAATTAATTCCGGGATATAGAACGATTTAATAAGATTAAATTGGTTTCTTTTCTTGAGTTGTTAATTCTTTAATAGACTAAATATAAATAACTAATAAATTGAATTATTGAATTGAGAAATGGGTTTAAAAATATTATTTAAGTATGTAAAGCCTCGGGGATTATTTTAAATTAGATTTAAAATATTCCATAAAATCCATCTAATGATGGACAGACGAGATCGAATGCAAGGATCAGTGGCCAAGATTAAGTTTGACTTAATCTCTAGCCTAAGTTAACTAGGATTTGACTTGGTCAAAATCCTAGTCAACTTATGCCTCTTTATGAGAGTTTGAAGAGGACTTAGGAAAAGTCCCTTCCCATAAATTCTTCATAGAGACACACACCACTAGGTGATGATCTCTAGCACAAACACACACACACACACACACACACATACTCGGCCTCTCTCTCTCTCGTCCACCTCTCCTCTCCACTTTCCAAGAATTGTTCTAATTCCTTGTCTTTGATACGTGAGAACTATAGGCAAATCGATCACGTTAATTGATAGCGCTAGGTCAATTTGTCCTCCTATATTCCTCTTGATTTCTTGCTAGCACGGGGGATCAAGATCCGGTGGATTGGGTGGACAATTTAGAGGGTTCATAATTTAGAATCTTGGTGGCAAAATGTAGAACAACGCACGCAGCGGTACAAAGAAAACTACAATGGGTAGGTCTCACATTTCTTTTTTAGCATGCTTATTTTCTTGTTCATGAGATACATCGAACGCCCAGGAGGTTCAAGGGAACACCCCTTGAACGTGTGTTTATTTTCATTTATAGCATGTCTAATTTTTATGTTTTTTATTTATCGCGCTTCTGCATTTGCTCTCTCTCCCTGGACGATCCACGCATGCTTTTAGTCTGACATGGATCCGGGTAGATGGCTTGAGGCCATGAGATCCGAAATGGACTCCATGAACTCCAACAAAGTGTGGACCTTGGTGGACCCACTTAAGGGAGTTAGGCCCGTTGGGTGCAAATGGGTCTGCAAGTGAAAGCTTGAAGCCGATGGAGAGGTATCGACCTTTATGGCCCAATTTGTAGCGAAAGGCTACATTCAAAATCCTAGTGTGGACTTTGAGGAAACTTATTCACCCGTCGCTATGACCAAGTCCATAAGAATCTTACTTGCCATAGCTGCGTATTATGACTATGGGATATGACAAATGGATGTGAAAACTGCATTCCTTAATGGATTCATTGAGGAAGAAATCTATATGAATCAACCACAAGGTTTTACATCTAAAGGAGAAGAGCAAAAAGTTTTCAAACTCCAGAGGTCCATTTATGGGCTCAAACAGGCATCCAAAGTTGGAACATTCGTTTCGTTGAGTTTATAAAATATAATGACTTCATCAAGGATGAATGTGTATATAAAAAGGTTAGTGAGAGCTCTATTGTGTTCGTTGTGCTTTATGTGGATGAGATTTTACTCATCGGGAATGATGTTAAAATGTTAGATGGCACTAAAGCATGGTTATCTACTCAATTCTCCATGAAAGACTTGGGTGAAGCTTTTTATATTCTTGGGATAAAGATCTATAGAGATAGATCGAAAAGAATGTTAGGATGACCCAAGTCTCGTACATTGATAAAGTTTTGAAGAGGTTCAAGATGCATGACTCAAAAAGGGATTTTCTTCCCATGAGGTATGACATTAAACTTTGCAAGATTTAGTCTCCCAAGACTGATGAGGGAGTTAAGAAAATGTCAGAAATTCCCTATGCCCCTGTTGTTGGCAGCATACAATATGTTGTTCAATGTACGGAGGCCTGATATAGCTTACACTCTAAGTGTTACTAGTTGTTATCAGGCATGTGCCGACCACGATCACTGGACTACTGTAAAAAATATCCTTAAGTACTTGAGAAGAACTAGGGATTTATTTTTGGTGTACGGTGATGGATAATTGATATTGGAAGGGTATCATGATGCCAGTTTCCAATCAGATGTGGATGTCGCTAACTCCCAATCTGGTTATGTATTTTGGTTGAATGGAGGAGCTGTCAGTTGAAAAAGTTCCAAGTAGGATACGAAAGTTGATTCCACGACGAAAGCCTTATGCATTACAGCTTTTGAAGTTGCAAAGGAGGCTGTTTGGACAAAAAACTACATCCAAGAGTTGGGTATGGTTCCTAGCATTGCCAAACCCCTTAGTTATACTTTGTGATAACAATGGGGATATTGTGAAAGCGAAGGAGCCAAGACCTCATCACCAAAGCCAAACACATAATTAGACGCTACCATCTAATAAGAGAGATGGTAGGAAGAGGTGATGTGCGAGTGGATCGCATTGCATCAATAAAGAACATAGCAGACCCGCTTGCAAAGTCGTTATCACAAATTGGTCATTCTCACCATCTTGAGAAGATGGGATTAAAGAACATGGGCAATTGACTTTAGGTCAAGCGGGAGATTGTTAGAATAGGTGACCGTCAAGTCAATTGATTAGCTCTTTGTAAGCTATTCTAGACGATCTTTTTCAATAATATGTTAATTTAAGAAATGTTCTTTGGCCATCTTCATCATATGCTTTACACATTATATTTATATGCGCATTTGGTTGAAACCAACCTCCATGGTTTGATCTAAAATATTCCAAGTCGATGAATCGATCTAAACAGGGCATCGACCATTCCTTAAAGACTTGCACTAAGTGATGCGTTCATATGATGAATGTCGAGTTTCATAGACAGAGACGTATGATGTCTGCGCATTTTAGTGGGTGCTTGATAAGGAGTTATCAAGCTCACTGAATTGACTCGTAGAAGTTGTCATATGGAAGCCCTATCTGGCATGATCGGTACGACTAAACCTCCTAGACTACCATAGTGCATTAACTAGTCCTTGGACTTGAGGTTCCATAGTAACTTTGTGCATATGACGAAATTAAATTATCCTTGCTAATTAAATTGTATATATGATACAAGCTCAAGTCTAGCTCGGTAGTGAATCTAAAGGGTCACACAAAAATCAATGAGGCAATCATTGGAATTAATTTATAAAATTAATTATGGAGAATAAATCAATTAATTTAAGGAGTTAAATAAATTGATTGAAATGATTTATGAAATCAATTGATGGGTAAATTAAATAATATGATTATTTAATTTGGAGTCTAAATTCACAAGCATTAATTTGATTAAGTAAGACTTGTGATATATTGATTAAGATTAATCTATTTGGACTTGAAAATTAATTAATTAGATTAATTGATTTTGGCTTATATTTAATTAAAGAATTCAATTTCATGGACTAAATAATTAAACTCAATTAATTGGGAATTAATTAAAATTGGACTTAGTCCAATTAAGAATTAAGATAAAACCCAAGACCTCAGCCCAAACCCACAAGACAAGATTCATTGAACATAGGCATGACTTTTTTTTTCATGTTTAGATGAAGAAGAAAATATGAGTCATACTAAAGCTTGTCTATAAAGAAGACAAGTGTTAAAGGACAAAAGATGAGTCATGCTAGAACTTGTCTATGAAAAAGACAAGTGTTATCTAAAAGCAAGACCAAAGGGTTTGTCTATATTCATTATATCTAGCAAAAGAATTGCCTATAAAAAGGGGTAGAAGGCAAGAGATTTAGACAATACTTTATATACAAAGATACAAAAATTCTTGGTCCCCTTTTTGCTCTCTAGCTCTTAGACTCTCTCCCCTTCAAAGCTAGAAAGTCTAACTTTCACTTTAGCCTTGTTCTTATGTTCATTTCTCATCTCGAAAGAGAAGAATACCCTTCCTGTCTCCATAGATCAATAGTTGATCTACCTTAATCCTCCAATACCTACTTGCATAGGTTTGAGGGTGATTCTATCATAGGTTGTGTGGACTAACTTTAGAGGGAAGACACTTGTGTTCCTACCGTGAACAATAAACAAAAATGGTTCTATTTTGACGTTCCACCATTTTTAAGGTAAGGCCATTTTTGAGAAAGTTCAAGTAATCAACATCAATCGGAGAACAAGAAAGGTTGGTTTCTCTTAACCATTCAATGAACATCGTTTTATGCATGGGATCCACATTGTAATAGGAACGAGACGGGCGGTTTGATCGCTAGTTATAATATTGTTTTGTAATTAAACTTTTAATTTTCGTTGCATTTAACGTCTCGAGACTTATACGAAGCTAACACCTGATATATGCATAATAGTTTGGAAAATGTGTATAGAGGCCTAGAGATTTCTATTGAAATTTATGTAGAGGAATTAGGTGGTGAACACATACAAGTCTCAGATACTGAGGGTAATGTGATATCTGTCCAGTCGGGGGCTGAAATTAGGTATTTGTTGGAGGGCATAAATTTTGATGATGACATAGATGATGGCGAGGGACAGGGATTTGAGTTTCAGGGAGAATGACAGGAGCATGGTGAGGGGCAGGGTAAAGGCAAGATTGGTCCAAGTTTTATGTGTGAGGGGGTTTGTGATATTGATAAGAAGGAGCATAGTGAAGGGAAGAGCAGTAATATAATGAGGATGGTGGTGACACTGTGGGAAATGAAACTGAAACTCTGGGCAATGAAAATGACAATGGGGGTAGAAATAAGGTGAATGACATTAACAGGGGTTGGGGCTTTGATGCTTTTGGTGTCAATGATGAAATAGGCAATGATAACATGCCAATTAAAAAAATGAAGGGAAAAAGAAAGAGGGTTGAGGTATATTATAATAATATGAGTGATTGTGCATGCTCATATTTTGATGACTTTTCAGATGAAAATTATCAAATACCTAAATGCTTTAAGGATTCTGGGGATGAGTCGACGATCATAGAGAAGAAATTCCTAAAAAAATGGTGATTGAAAAATTGAATTTAATTGAAGAAGTGGGGGAGTGGTATATTGATTTATGGGAGGAATGTGATCTGGAGAGTTTGCTAGATGCAGGAGCTGAAATAATAAAACTTCCTTACTATAATGATACAACAAATAGCAGACATCTTCAATTGATTGTGGGGATGAAATTTGCATCAAACAAGTTTTCAAAGAGGTTCTTAGGGATTGGTGCATTAGGCATAGCTATGATTTAGAGTACATCAGAAATAGAAATAACATAATCACAGTCTAATGCAAAAAAGGATGCAATTGGATGATTCAACCCTCCCTAATTATGAATGAACACACTTTCCCAATTAAAACTATTAAAAGAGATCATACCTATGCAAGGACATATGACAATACTTTTGCTCAAGCAAAATATTTGGCTAGAAGGATGGAGGGGGTGCAATTATTGGGATTGACCAACTAAAAAAATACAATCATGAGGAAATGTTGAGTTGATGTGAGTGGGTGGAAGGTAATGCCGGCTAAAAGAGAAGCTTTTGATGCATTAAAGGGGTGGATGCGAGACAGTATACTAGGTTATGGGATTGTTGAAAAAATATATTACAGTTTGCATGCAATGAAAATGGTTTTTCTTTTGTTTTTTTTTTTTTTGGGGGGGGGGGGGTTGAGACTAATGATAGGTCTGGATGACTGTTTCTTGAAAATAATGTTTGGGTGTCAGCTTTTAGTTGTTGTGGGTAAGGATGACAATACGAACATGTGGCCAATTGCATTAGCTATTGTTCCAGTGGAAAACACAAAATGTTTGCTATCATTTTCACATATTTGTAGAGGTAAAAGCAACATACAAATGGAGGGACAGGAACAAACACTGCTTGCACTTACAAACTACATCAAAGGTAACTACAAAAACTGAATATAATATACAAACTAATTTTTCAATTGTTCATTTTATTTAAACTATTTTGTTTTCTTTAAATGCAGGGCAAAGATGTAACTACAACAGGAAGAATATATCAAGGTCCAAGAAATGCTGCTCTGATGGGAACACCACAAACATCACAAGCAACATTTGAGATTGGAAGCTGTAGCGCACCGAACCTTTCCAACACTACAACTACTGTGAGAAAGCCTATCCGTAAGGAAAATCCAACCATTTCATAAGTGCTGGAAAACATAAGATAGGAGGCAAAATGAAGATCTTGAAAGCCATGAATTCATTATGTTGTTTATTGGTTTCAGTTGGTCCTTTATGAATGTGCAAACTATGTATGTATTTCAATGGTTTGGGCTAATTTCTAGGATAAGAAAACATACTTTTTGCTAGGTTTTGACTAGTTTTGGGATATATAGTTGTGGGAATGACTTTGGATATTAGTATGTGAGAATAATTTTGGCTACTTTTTGGATGCTTTTTGGCTTAGTATGTTGATGCATATATGTGGTTAAATTCCTCTATAAACAGGAATGGTTGTTTCATACTTAGATCAATGCAATTTGACATTTTAAATTGTTGCCAGGTTATTTTTTGGTTTAATTTGATTGTTGGTTGCATAGGTTTTTATGCCTAGTTTTGTACATTTTTATGCCCAAATATGCCCAGTATCTTCAAATTTCATGCCTAGTTTTTATGCATTCAATTTCTAATGCATTGAAATGGTTAAAATAAAATAACATCGTATTAAAAAGGAACAATCTTGCATTACATTATACATTACATAAACAAACATACATTAGAAAGAAATCAAAATTACTTGAAAATTAAAACAAGCATCAACACCAACACCAATACCCCACTAACAATACACCTATGATTAATACAATTAATTTTTTTAACATGGTTCTTTGATGCCCCAGCATTTGACATCATAGATATAACTTTTTCTCCTTCCACAACATTGTCTTCAAAAGTTTTCTCCATTCCACAAACAAATCATCCACTATAGAGCCTTTACATAAAAAACTTAGTGGAATGCAACTAGGAACCCAGACAGCAAGCTCAGCCAATGGAAAAAATTGCAAGTGCGAAATCTGCAAAAGTATTATAACTTACAAAATGATGGTTTTCTCACAGACTCAACTTTATGCATCTCAGCCTTCATGTTGCAGGTACAATGTGCTGTACATGGGTACCTTAGGTCGAGAGATTACTTCACATTTCCTTTGCCCTTCATTTTTCTTGAATAAGGAGTGGAAAATTGTGACATTTTGCCATAAATTAACAAAAAGAGAAAAAAAATAGAAGGAATGAAGGTTTTGGGTGAATTAAGCTCAACCAAACTTCTAATGGAGGAGGTGGGCACTTAATTGGGAAAGAAAGGGGCATTGTTATTTCATAGACAAAAATACCTCAACAAGGGCCATTTTTATGCGTAAGGTGCACAACCAAAAGAATACAGGGAGATAAAATGGTTTTTTTTTTCACAGGGGCTTTTTGAAATATTTCGATAAAGGTATAATGCATTAAACCCTATTTTCAGATCAAAATGTGAAAAAATTATGTATCTAAAACTAGTTTTGTCACACACTAAGGGCACTATGAATTCTTGGTTATGCCTTTTGGATTATATAATGCACCTTCAACATTTCAGTTCTTAATGAATATGGTGTTTTCATCGTACTTGAGGAAATTCATTTTGGTGTTCTTTGCTGACATCTTGGTTTATAGTAAAACTTGGGAAGATCTTAAACAATTGCAGACTACAAGAAGGATCAACTTTTTGCGAAAAAGAGTAAATGTGATTTTGGAAAATAAACTATGAAATACCTAGGTCATACTATATCTGTTAAGGGGGTAGTTATAGATCCCAGTAAAGTGGAATGTATGATATATTAGTCTCTACCCAAGGATGTGAAAAGCTTGAGGTGATTCTTGGGGTTAACAAGCTACTACCACAAGTTCATAAAGAATTATGGTCTAATTAGCAAACCTTTTAACTGAGTTGTTAAAAGAGGATAATTTTAAGTGGCACCAAGCTGCAATAGAAGCTCTTGAGCAATTAAAACTAGCTATGACAATTGCCCCTTTGCTTACCTTGCTAGATTTTCAAAGCCCTTTATTATTAAAGCAAATGCAGGTGACAAAGGGGTTGGGGTTGTCTTTATTCAAGATCAAGGCCTATAGCCTACCTCAGTAAGGCATTAAGCCATAGAAACTAGGCTTTATCTGTTTATGGAAAAGAATTCCTTGGAAGTATTTTGGTTGTAACTAAATGGAAGCACTATCTTAATGGGCATCACTTTATTATCAAAACTGATTAACAGAGCTTAAAGCATATATTGGAGCAAAAAGTGGATAATGCCGTGTAGGAAAAGTGGATCTCAAAGCTTTTGGGATTAGACTACAAGGTCTAGTAGAAAAGGGAGTGTGCCAACAAGGCTGTGAATGCCCTGTCAAGAAGGAAACATGGTGAGTGTTCTACTATTACTATTATTGTTCCTAGTTGGGTTATTGATGTCCACATGAGTTATGGGGGAGATGAGGAATTCCTTCCTATTATACAAGCCAAGACAGTACATGATGCAACCTATCCTACACACTCCTTGCAACGGAGTATCATGAGGAAGGATAATAAGATTTGTGTAGGGAAAATCACTGATTTAAGAGAGCGCATCATCCAATAATCCATCATTCAACCATTGGAGGACATTTGGGTTAATGGTACTTACCACAGGATTAAGGGTATGTTCCACTAGGCAAAGATGAAGGAGGGTGTGGTTAAATGGATTTAGTCGTGTGACATTTGTCATATGTCTAAGACTAAGAATGTGCCCTTCTGGTTCCTAGTCAATCTTCGGCATCTATCTCAATGGACATTATAGAGAGACTCCCCAAATCTGAAGGTAAAGATTACATATTAGTAGTGGTTGACCACCTAACAAAGTATGCACATTTCTTGTCAATGACTCATCCATTCTTTGCAGAATGAGTAGCTTTAGTGTTCATGGATAACATTTATAAGTTGCATGGGCTCCCTGTCAATATAGTTATAGACCGGGACAATATATTCACCAGCTCTTTTTGGAAGGAACTATTCAAGTTGTTAGGTACAAACCTTAGCCTTTCTACTGCTTATCATACCCAGTCTGATGGACAAACTGAAAGAGTGAATCAATATGTTGAAAATTATTTGCAGTGTATGTTCAATCTCAAGCCTAAACACTGGAACCAGTGGTTATCTCTTGTTGAGTATTGGTACAATACTAATATCCATACAGGCTTGAAACTCACTCCTTTTCAAGCTCTATATGGTATCTTGCCTAGCTCCTCACTGTTGATCCGTACATCACTACCACATAGCCTGAGGTGGAGCATTACCTCCTGCAGCTAGCTAAGATGTTGGAGATGCTCAAAGCTAATCTATGTGAAGCTCAAAATCGGATGGAATCATATGTTAATAAGCGTAGAACAAAGAGGAGTTTTCAAGTGGGGGATTATGTTTAGCTGAAGTTGCAACCATACAGGCAAAACTCTTTGCAGCTAGAAAGGAATTTGAAGTTGGCACCTAAATACTATAGGATATTTCAAATTGAAGCTAAGATAGAGGAGGTTGCCTATAGATTGAAACTCTCACCTACCTCAAACATAAATCCTGTTTTCCATGTCTCCCTCCTCCAAAAATAAATTGGACTCAAGTACACACCTACACTACACTTACCTGTTTTTCATAAACATGGTGTTTGCAGGGTTTTTCCAGCTAAGGTGCTCACTAGATGACTCATTTCCAAGAGGCATAATGTTGTTCCCCAGGTTATGATCCAATAGACAAACTACTCATCTAAGGAAGCTACTTGGGGGGACTACTATAACATCATCTCCCGGTTTCCTGGATTTAATATGGACCCTTGAGGACAAGGGTCCTCTTTACTAAGGGGCAATGTTGTAGTAATGAAGGGAAATGAAAGACAAAATCACAACAGTCGATCCCCCAACTAAACACAATCGAGGGCTTCGAAAGACAAGGATGCGAAGTCATTTTGAAGAATCCGGGCAAAATTAATTTAAGTTGATGCACGTCGTTTTAGAGCGAGACCACTTAATAAATCCAAGGGCACAGATACAATGAATCCAACTGTCGTGGCTTAGTCTGGTAGTTAACTTCAAGGGTTTTACACTCACTTCCATGGAAACAACATCTTTTAACTTCATTTATGTTATTAAGCATTTATTTTCGTGCACTTCTTGTTATCTTGTTATTTTTGTTCAACAGTTTGTTAGGGTTTCTACCTAACTTGCTTATAAATGGCTCATTTACAAACCTTCAATTCAAGTAATGAAGTATGTTTTTCTTTTTCTCTACCTTGTTTCTCTGGGACAACCTCTCCTATCTTTGTATTCACTTTCTTAGCTTAGCAAAAACATAATAAGATTAGAGGCTAGAGGACTTAAGGTTTGTCCTATGTTTGGATTGTTTTAGATCATGAGATTTGTTGAAGTGGGATTTTGAATGTGAAGCATAGACTCTATTGAACGATTTCTTCGGGAAGAAAAATTTAAAGGAGTTTCGGCACGGGGTTGGGTCGGAAACGTTCATAGTGAGGTAGGCTATCGAATAGTGGTGATGCATTGGCGAACCAACGGTGGATGGAGATCTAAGATTGGAGAGACAAAACAAAGGACGCAGACTAGGTTTGGCATTTTTTTAGAGAGAGAAAGAGGGAAAATAGAGAAGAGAGGAATCTTTATAAAGTTTGGGTATAAGTATAGCTATTATTGGGTCTATACCCGCCCCATACCCATATATTCTATTTTAATGGGTCTAGGCTTAGGCCTGGGCCTAACTTAAAAACAATGGATCTGAGTTTGCGCTTGGGCCTGAGAATTATTTATCCATTGACGGGCCTAGATGAAATAATCTTATTATTTCATTGAGCTTGAATAAGAGTCAACAAGCGACAAAACGTTCGGAATAATTTTTACGAAAAGAGTGTTGGGTCTTAACACTTAAGTGGCATTTTGATTGAATTGTATGGTATTGTTGTGGTGGCCCATCACGTAAGAGTTTCTATAGCTTACAAATCATACTGATGTATTTCGAATGATCACTTAGGTGAGTGACACGATTATCCCTCTCTATCACCGTGTGAGCCATAAGATAATGCCTTTCTCAAATCTGAGGCCTATACATGAAGTTAGGATGTAAGGTTTGCCACTTTAGTATAACTCCCAAGAGCCATTAGATTAATATGGTTTGGTGGACCACCTAGAAAAATGTTAGATCTAAATGGATTGTATGAGGACTAGGATAAAAACAATTGGTCTTCAATATGTATTGTTAAGTCATAGCCCTGGCAATTGTCAAACTAGTGTGGTTGATAATCATGAATCACTAATACTAAGATGAATCAAGTTGATTATTGTGCGCATAAGGCTCACAATGGAAAATATTCTTGATTTTGTGTGAATAGAATTGGTCTAGGACATGGACCATTAGTCCACTTGTTCAGTGATCTATGTTAGTGTAGCGGCAACTTAATATAGGTGCATACTACTCATTACAATTTATTCAGTCAAGCACTCTATTTTCCATACGAAATGAAATTTATTGGTAATTTAGACTATTTGGAGGAATTTTCAATGTGGGTAAAAAGCGAAAGGTGTTGATTGTTTACCCACAATTATAGATAATGATGTGAATGAGTCCATCTTATTATCAGTTTATAAGATAGATAGTGACCTTAATCATTAGTTGATAAGGTGATAAAGTCAAAAGGAGAGTTTAAAGTGGGTAAAAAGTTTATGTGACTCTGCACATAAGCATGGAACCTACTGACTCAAGACGCACAGTGGTCAATGAGTCAAACAAAACACACACAAGATCTTACACCTCAAAATACGAAAGCTACCATGATGAACCATAAAAAAGACTTCAGAGATTTAGAGTGTGAACGTTAAAGAAAACACTCGTTTCTCTTGACATGCAACGAACCATTGTAGCTAATAGGAGCATAGAAAAAGTCCATTCGTAATTTAAGTTATACAAAATTCAGAAGATTAGTATCCACTACCCATTTTAATATATTGGATGTGCTATTTGTTATATTTTGTCTACTTTTGGAATTCACACCCAACTTGAGCGACTTATCTTGCCCTCCTATGATGTCCACCCAATAGCAAACTAGATGACTAAACAACCCTATTTGTAATAAGAGATTATTAAGTAAATGAGTTGGGAATATGAAGGAAAATATGAGTTTTTTCTTTTTTTTTCTTTAACTATAAACGTCATTCATATAATTCTCATTTTCTTAGTAGTCTTTTGTATGCTATTATCACAGTATCATGATTAGAAAATGTACGTATAGAAATTTCTATTTATCGATATAATGATTTAGATATATTTGTAGATATATACAAAAGTATATAATAATAGAAAGTATTTATATATATCTTTGTAAAAATGATTGTGGTCTTCATAACATTTTGGGGAAGAGCGAAAACGTAGGAATGTATTCATTTGAATTTCCTACGGATAAGAGTATTTCATAAAAAAGCATAAGACAAAATCTTAGAAATTATGTTGAACAAAATACTTCTTAAAAGGACCCTACTTGTATCGAATATTTGTATATTCTTTGGCCTTGTTTGGTTCGTATCATGCATAATCATAAGTTTGGTTTATACTATTAGTGTTCACACAAAATTTCGTGTCTGTAAAAAAATAATTATACGACAAGAAAAATATGGACTGAATGAGATCTATTAGTTTGAGTAAAAGTGGTTTACAATCTCCGTGTTCAAAATAATCATCTGATTCTTCTCTAGGGATAAGGATTCAAGGGCTTGGTGCTTGTTTTTGAATTGGATGTGTAATCCCCCTCTGATTTGTAGAAGGCAATCACGTGTTACCTTGAAATATTATATCAAGGCTCGTGGTTGCAGAGCTTCATCTTTGCAGAAAGCTTTGGATTTGCTCTTTTGAGATTTTGCTATGTTGTATGTATGTATGTGTATGTGAGGTAGAGGCCCCTTTTTATAGGCGTAGGTAGGGCTTAAGCAGCTTGGGCTCACTTCCGTTGTGCTTGATCACCGTGGACTTTGACATGCACTAGTCGTCTGATGGACTGCATTTTGAACATGCATCTGACCCAATTTAGCCAATCCAAAATAATAATTTTATATTTACTTTGGAACGACCCATAAAATATATAAGATCCAAATTAATGTGGCCTTATGAATTTAATTTCTTTATAATAGACCCAAATTTATTATGAACTATTTCGGAACCCAATTATCAGTTTATTTATTTGGATTTTAATTGGTCATTTATTCCAAAATATTTTGATGCTAACAAATGCCCCCACTTTAAGGTTTGGCAAAGAACATGCCAATAGTTGTCGAATGCGGGACTTGAAGTATTTTCTTCTCATATTTTTCATCAGCTGTAGATATTTTCTTTTGCCACATGGGGACCACCTTAAGAGAAATGTGTTTCTTTTCCTCAATTTTGCATTTCTCCAGACAGAAATAAATGTCGAGTGAGATTTTTGGTAACGAACTTCTCCCCCTGTTTTCTTTTCTTCTTTTTCTGTTTTTACTTATTTGATGCAAAGGCCCACCAAAGGCCATGTCACTTGTATTCGGTATTTCACACTTGGTTGGCCAACGCATTTCCTTCTTTTTCTTCACACTTCTTTTCTTTTCTTTCTTTTTTTTAAATATTTCCTTTGTAAATGGCCCACCAAAAGGCCAAGTTTCTCATGCATCATTTTTTTCATTACACGGCAGTAGCAAAGGAGGACAATGGAACCATGCATTTCTTCACCATGCACCAATATAAACATGCAAACTACTTTTTATTTTTAGCAAACTGCAACGGCGGAAATCGTGAAGAAATGAAGCCAGAAAATTCCAATATCTCAAAATTATGAAAATTGACAATTGCACTTCCATTTATGCTATTCTCTTTCTCTTCCAAAACTTGAGAAACGTGGAAATTTATCAATTTTTATTCATAGAAACCATAAAAAAATGGTCTTGACTATCGATTTTCATCAAGCAAAAGAGTTTAGAGCAATTTTCTGCAATCCCTTCTTCTTCCTTGACATAATTCCTTGGTGTTTGTGTTGTTTTCATCTTCAATCGGTGAGTACATGATTCAAATTTCTTACACGAGTGTCATGAACGACTCTGCCCGCCACATGTTTTGTGACATTGTCTATGAGAGTAGTCTTTTGCATTCTCGCTTATGCAACATGTTTTCATGCACATGCACATGTACACATGCTCTTGGCCTCTAATTTCTTTATATTTCTTGTTTAATTTTCAGAGATGGACTTAGAGGATCGTACCCAGCCATTTGAAACCATCGTCATACTAAGCAACAAGGACAATTTCAAGGTGAAAGGTACCACTTTATGTGTTCATGAGCCGTCCAACATCACCTATCTCTCCAAGTCTCGTTCTTTGTCCAAGTCCATGCACATTCATGAGTGGTCCGAAGAGGTGATGAGAGATACGCTCCACCCTCGTTTGAACGTTTCTTCTCAAACCAAGGTGTTGTTGCTCAAGTCTTCCCTTCATGGCGTCATGGCGGATACCGAGTTCATTCTTCCGAACCGCTACCTTGCCACCAGTGGGACTTCAACCAGGACTCCTCAATCTAAGTATGGAGAAATATCCTTCTACACCGGCTATTGGGAGTGGACTGAACACGTGCTCAGCCACCACGAAAACATTCTTCATGCCACCAATATCCACTCAGCCGTGCACGCGTCTCTTTTCACGTACGATTGCAACAAGCATGCCCCTCAAGCCTTCTTGAGCTATGGTGCCCTTCCACGAACACTGTGGGTTACCCGTATGTTGAGAATTTTATGACAAGGTCGTTCCTTATGCCAAGGACTTGCTAGGCGATGAAGCATGTAAGCCCTCTGTTCCACGAAGCTGCAAGTACTTACTTTTTCCGTACCACCGTCTTCCCAAAGACTCAAACGGAGTACTCATGTTAGAAAGGGTAACCAGAAAGCCAATAGGTTTGGCGATTTGTAACCTATCTGACAACTTGATGTAAATGTAATATTATTATGTGATGAATAAGATGAGTGTTCATCACCAATGGTACCTTCTTTGTTGCGTTCATCTTACATTTGTTAAAACAGTGTTTAACTTATATCGCAACAAAGTCCACAGACCATGGATAACAACTCGTGTAGTTGGGCCACGCATTAGATGGTGGTCATGAAACCAACTGATTAAGAGTTGGGTCTGAAACGTTCCAAGTCGAGGACCTCGAGACAGGACATCGAGAGTCCTATTGAGACTTGCGTCAAGAGTCGTGTTCATTGGATGAGTGTCGTGTTTCATCGGCGACAGGCGTGGGACACCTACATGATCTTGATGGGTTGGTCGACTGGGGAGCCGACTGGACTGACTCGCGGGGATCATCATATGGAAGCCTTGGAGGCTTGGTCGGTATGATTGGTTTTCCCCGGTTCCGATAGTACGGGAGTAATCCTCAGACTTGAGGAATCATGGCAGTCGCGTGCACAGGACGGCTGTATCTTGGATCTGGCGAGAGGTAATCATTCTGTAAGATGATTATCATAAGCCTTGTCCAGTGCAGTCAGAATGTGTAGCGAGGACGGTGGATTCCAAGAAGAGGATCCGTCCCCTGTCAGTATGTGACAGAGGTATCTCCTATGCACTCGGAGACACGTTCATGCTGTTTGAAGCTGTGGCCACAGTGGTTGGTCGAACAGGGAATGGTTTCCTGTGTCGACGCAATGAAGCATACGTGGTCTCGAGTATTAAGCCTAGTCAAGGATGGGAACCGACGCCCAATTCCATACCCTAGACTAAGGCCGGGAGACGGTAGACGGAAGGATCGTACCCGTACGGAATCGGCGCCTAAATGTTCACGCCAATTCACCTAGTCTCTAGTGCCATGGACCGTTGCTAGACGGCCACCCATGGTAACGGGCCCTTGTGGAACACGGGCCCAAGTCTAGCTGAGGGTGAACCTAAAGGGTCACACACAAATCACCGAGGAGGTTGAGAGATCGACTTGGAGTTAATCTCGAAGGATAAATAAGTAATTGGATTACTTAAGGGAAAGTCCATTGGATGGACGGGCCGATATTGTATCGGGCTTTCGTTTAATTGGTAAATTGGATTTTCGATTAAATATGGAAAGTTGAGACGTTGAGACGTTGGATCTTTTAATTGGATTAAAAGATCAACGGGAATAATTTAAATGGACATTAAATTGGATTTAATGTTGGATTCGTCATAATTGGATTACGAAAAAACCCGGTCCGTTAAATTATACCCGAGAGGAGAAATAATTCCTATTTTGGAATAGGAAGAAGTTGGACATCTTCCCTTAATTAAACATGGCCGACATGCTCCCTTGGAGGAAGCAAAATCAGCCATGTTTCATGCTAGGTGGTATGTTGACTTATCTCTTTTGGAAAGAGACAAATCAACTCCAATCAAGCTCTTCCCTTTTGGTATGATTTGATCATACCATAAATTTTGGTAGGCTTGATTGAAGAATTGATGGTGATTGATTGGAATGAATCTAGACATCCTTGGATGAACCTAGACACATTCCAATAATCACATTAATTATGTACTATATATTAGAATATACAACACCAAGCATAAGTGATTCATTATTCATCTTTTTCTAGGAAAAAGAGAAGACAAAAATCCCTCTCCTCTGTCTAAAATTTCGTGCTCTCTCCCTCTCTCACACTTGTGTTCTTCACTTGATTTTGAATCAAGAAGAAGAACAAAGTAAGTTTAAGAGAACACTAATTCATAGTGTTCTTCTCTTAAACCGATTCCTTCTAAACCCGTTCTTTTCTAGCAAGAAGAACGTGTGTTTCTTCCGGTGTGGTGTGGATCACCTTTGGAGAATCCATACGTTTGGATTTCGTGAGCATTCCGAAGAAGGAACAACGCAAGTAGCCGGGAGCATACGCTAAACAATCAAAGGTAACGGTTTATTACGCTTTGATTGATTTCACTTATATGTCTATGCCCTATGTGCTTAAATATATGTTTTAATATTTACACATTCTACATCGAACGCCCGGTTGAGCACCCAAGGGTACACCCCTTGGGATTCGCGTATTTTGAATTTGATTTAAATTTACGCACAGTTTCTCGCTTTCTCGCTTCCGCTCGCGCTCCCGGGCGGATCCACTTGTCCTTTAACTCATTCTTGATTGAGTAGGCTTTCGGTTCAAGGGAGCTCTTCGCTATGCAACATCACTTCTACGTTTTCTCGAAAGAAAATCAACGAGCCCAAATTTTCTCGTAATCCCAACGGTGATGTCGATGCTTCCAATCTACCCTTGAGCAAGAACTATGACGAGTCTTTCACCGCATTGCAGATCCCTGAGGACATATAAGACGAGACCTATGTGGTGGCTTTTTCTCTCATGTTGGCTATGTAGCTTTGTCCTTTGTCACAGGAGTTGACAAGATACGTGATTCAGCTTTTAAAGTTGCAAGTAGAATGGCTCATAGTGAATTTTTTCTTTGGCTATCCCTGTCTTGGCGAGTATCTATCGAGGCCTTAGGGACATGTCACTTCCATGAATTTGTTTGAGTCTTACATCGTCTTTCCCATTCACTATGTGTACAGTTGGATTGGACGCTATCTTCAGATTCATTTTCCTCCCAAGCTTGAACCCGTTGGAGCCCAAATGGTGAAGTTCATGGGGGAGAACATGGCTAGACACTTTGAACCTGCCAAGGCACACGACTTATTTCATCACATCAACCTTTTGAGGCTTCTGAATGTTCACTTTCATCATCAAGGCCCCACTTTGTTAGTAGATGATACGAGCCTATCGAAAACCTACAAGCTAGTTGACACTTAGTGGGTGGACTCCATTGTTGAAGCTTAGGTCCCCACTATTTTAGTCGTCAATTTGATTTCTGCGAAGATGTTCCGGGGTATTTGAAGAAGGAGATCTTGACTTGCAACTTGAAGGAACTTGGGTGACTTTGGCAATCTTGCACTTTGTCGGGTACCTTGTTTAAACTCTTTGTTCCCGATAATATTTCTTTATCTCCCCTAGTCACAAAGGAGTATATGGATTGGTGGGCCAATTGCAATAGAATTCATTCTGAGAAGAATACAAGAGTTGTTTTTAAACTTAATCATCCCCCCGTTTGGAGGAGCCCAAAGATAATCGAGCCGCCCCTGCCGTCAATATTGATGGGACGAAGCCCACCGCTGCTGCTCCCAAGAGGAGACATAACGTACTTGTAGACACACCTGTTGGCACTTTGTCCAGCGAAAATAATTTGATTTCTGCGTTGTCCATCTCGAACGAGCAACTTAGCAATCCTCAACCACTTGAGAAGGTTTTTGACTTAGACACTATTAGTGTGAATTCTTCATTCTTTGAGGACGTTCCAAGTTCTTTCATGCCTTTAGACGAGTTGGTGCTCTACATAAATATATCACCATATCACTTTCACTATGTTTTCTTTTATTATCCTTTTATTTCTTAATCCTTCTCCCTTACGTTTCTCTTGTATTTTTTTTTTTTTTGTTTCAGCTTGCCGGTCTTAAAGAAGGGATCCCCCTAACTCCCCAAGGTAGCATAAGATCGTTAAAGGGGATTAGTGCATTTTACTTGTCCAACGCGACCGTCTCTTCGCGTGGTGAATTGCAACATATTTCAAGAGATGAGCATCCTTCCATCGGAACTCCTAGCAAGCGTCCGAAAATTGTGCTACCGGCCATCATGGAGAAGTTGCCTCCCGTGGAGGACGTCTTGAAGAAGCTGAAGAAGAGTTTTGAGGCTCCATTTTGGCTGTCTTCTTCTATCGAAGCTAAATATTTCTGCCCTCGAGTCATCAAAACAGAAGCGGAGCAAGTGTTGCTCAAATTCTATTAGGAGCGCATATGCCAAAAGATCGCGATGACTCCTCTTGGACGACTTTCCGAGGTGAGACAAGTTATTTTTTTATCAAGGAGATGGTTGTATACATAAAGGATGTATCCCCTTTAGAGAGTCACTTGGATATTTTCTTTGACGACGCTTCCAATTATGCAAAGACCGAGTTGAAATCTACTCGAAAGGTCACGCGGGAGGTTTATGAGGAGTCTCTTTCACTTGCCAAGGGTGATCTTTTGGTCGCCAAAGCACAAGATAATGAGCATGCGAACGACGTGAAGAGTCTTGAAGCTGAGATCCTCCAAGTTGTTAATCAACCAGGTGTATTGAAGAGGCAACTCGAGGAATTGCAACGCAAGGAGGAGTCCATCAACTCATTACTTCATGGTGCTAAAGGGAACTTAACCGATTTCTAGAGGGAGGTGGTGACCAAGAAGGAGAAGGTCTTAAGTTCGAAACCACCCCTTATCTTTCCGGGAATTAGGTTGAAGTATTGGAGAAGATGGATGCACTTCTCGAGGAGTCAAAGAAAGACATAGCAAACTTCAATTTATTTGCTTGAATCTTTATAATTTGATGTTTATCTTCATTTTTCTTCCTTTCATCTCTTTCAATATAGACGAATCTCCTTGATGCAATTAAATATTTATTTTACGCAATCTCTTGATGTACCTCCCGAACGCATCCTTTTTTTATTTGTTTTTTCTTGTCATGAACAATTGCAACGTGCATCATATGATTAATTGGAACTCCACGACTTTAATTCGGAGGCAAAATTAGCTAACATTTACGTTGCTCTTTTCTCCTTCAGAAAAGAGAGAGGACGTGTTTTTTTGGTCGACTGAAAACACAACGATGTTAGGGATCACGGCCGCAATACAGCCGTGTTTCCGGACCCTCGGGACGTGTTATGCTTCTCTTTGGAACACGACCGTGCTTGGGAACATGGCCCGGGCCTGTTCAACTTTGTTTCGCTGCTTTTTTGCCTACTTTATGTTTCTTATGAAAGAACACGGCCTAGCATATCCAACACAGACTGGGCATGTTCTACACTATTTTCTGGGTCGAAAATGCATCACTTAGCATGAATAACTTGACTTAATATGCGTAACATCTTGGAACGGGGTCGTTGGGGTTGGACACATCGTTGGATTTCATACTTCGACCAAGTATTTCTTAACCTCATCCGGACATAGTCGTTCTGTGACCTTTTTCTTTTTCTTGATTTTTTTTCCTCATGGATGAGAGGATGCTAGTAGGTGATAATAATTTTTTTGTTGTGAAGATATGACTGAACTTGAGCGAATATACCCAAACTGCCTACGTACCCCGCGAAGGGATCAAGTCAAAACGTAGTTCAAAGAAATTTAAATTTTCTTTTTTTCTTTTTTTGTTACAGGCGGGGCTCCATGCACAGTTTATACTCATGCGGGCCAGGAGTAACATGAAGTTTAGGCTCATACGTCAAGGAGCATATTCTTCATGGGTAGTAACGCTTTAGGAACTTGCCGTTTATGGACCAATCCACAGGCCATCTTTATCGACCAACTTGTAGGCACCGTTTGTGTAAGCTTCTTTAACCACATAAAGGTCATCCCACTTTGACATGAATTTGTTTCCCATTCATTGAGTGAGAGTGATCGGTTGTCTTACCGCCACGACCAAATCTCCGACTTGAAATGTCCAAGGTCGAACCATCTTGTTGAACGCTCTCATCATGCAGGCTTGATAGCATTGAAGTTGTTGTTGAGCCCCAAGTCTTTTCTCATCCAACGCTTCTAATTCTTCCAACCTTAGACGAGCATTGTCTTCAGCGGTGAGTCCTTCTTGTATTGCAACATGAAGCAAAGGTATTTGACTCTCCAAGGGGAGCATGACTTTGATGCCATAGACTAAGGAGTATGGAGTAGCTGTCCGATGTGTCATCCAGTACGGCCATAGTGCATTGCCTATATTTTCATGACAGTCCCTCTTCGACCTCGACACTACCTTCTTCAAGAGATTGCAAAGAGCTCCATTGAAAGCTTCCGCCAAGCTATTCGCCGCGGCATTGTAAATTGAAAGTTATGTTACTTGAAGCCAAACTGAGCGCATAACTTGTCCATCGACCTATTGTAGAAATGTCTTTCATTGTCGGTGATGATAAACTGAGGTACCCTATACAGGAAGATGATGTTGACACGGATGAAATCTACTATAGTTTTCTTCTTCACTTTTTTAAGTGGACTACTTCAGCCTATTTTGAAAAGTAGTCGGTGGCTGCAAGTATGTAGATGTGTCCGGCAGATGACTTAGGAGTGATAGGTCCCACGAGATCAAGTCCCCATGCGTCAAATAGCCATGAAGCGAGGATGTAGAGGCTCCCATGGTTGATGGATGAAGTTCGCATGTTGTGACGGCCATAGAATTTTTATATATAATTGAGAGACTAATTGGTAACTATTAAGGAAATCTTAAAATTAATCGTAAGAAATTATGGGTTGAAATTTGTATATACTAAAAACTTGAAGGAAGTAAATTGGAGCTTTATAATAATATAATAACCAAAAGTGTAAATATAAGGATGGAATGTGGAGGTGGCACGTGGGCTGCCTTTAGCCTTTTCAAGATACATAAATTAGATAAGTTTAAACTCAAAATTTAGTTTCACATTAGACAAAAGCTTATCAGCAATTACACTTCCTCCCGAAGACGCGCATACAGGTTTACACTTATTCTTCAAATTTTTAATTAATTTGTATACTTATATTATTTGATTAGCGCATTTATTAAATATGATTTGAACTACTCTATTGAATTTTTAATTGAAAATTTTGATGAATTCGAGTATTTATACTAATTACTATTCGGGTATATGTTTAATCGGAACGGGGATATTATAGTCAATAAATTAAAATATTTAGTCGTTGTTATTATGGGTTTACTCAAATTAACTGGGTTTATTAACCAAATACATAATTGTATGTACTAGTGTTTAAATAATAATTATAATAGTGAAGAACTGTCAGAAATTAATAGGGATAGTAGAAAATTATGTTTGAGAAATATTAGAAAATCTTATTTGAGAAATATTATATTTCTTAAAAAAGAAAATGATATTTTTGTAATAATTTCATTTAGGGATATTATAGAGAACGATAGTTATAAAAATATGAGGGGTTTAATGAAATAAACTCGCAGGAGTTAATTGATAAATTATACATATTTATACCGATAAAGCTTATAATGTATAATTGTTTAGACGAGGAGTGAACGGAGGTTTGAATTTCAATATAAATAAAATATTAAAAGATTGGTATAAAATATATGAATATTATTTAGTACTTTCATTCGGAATTTACGATATTTTTTAATATATTGATTATACCTATTATAACCTATTATAGGAAATGGGAATAAAGTATAAGATTGATCAACTCCTTCTACTAGCATAATCGTTTTGAAATTGAGGTAAGTATAGTTAATTGAATTGACTATATACAAATGGATATATATATATATATTGTTGGTATACATTTTAATGATTGAGTTTTGTCTAGATTATATGGTTGCTTTGTGAAATTGTTATTATGTGCTTATATGTGGTTATGATGTACGAACATCAGATGGATGATTGTGTGTACTATATTCAATTGTTAAATGTATTTAACTATAAAGTTACTGCTAGGGAATTGATTGTTGAATGAAAATAAATGATGATATTATTGATGAGAATACTATGAATTGAGATAAACAGATGGCTTACCTAATTGGGAGGCATACTACAATGGCTTATGATAATATGATCAATGACGAGTTGTGTGTTGTCATTGATCAATGGAGATGATGTGACCTACCATACGAGCTATGTCCTGTGTGATATATTGATGATGGTATATTATATGAGTTGTGTGTTGTGTGGTATCATTGATGATGGGGTATCATACGAAATGTGTGTTGTGTGATACCACGGAAAAGAAAATGAGATATTATGATTGAGGTGATGATAGCCGGCAAAGACCATTGAGTGATACACTCCAGTATCGGTAGGCATGGCCCTAAGAAAATAAACAATAAAGTCGAGTAATATGTGGAGATTGATATATGATTGTTGGTATGTGTTATTTCTTACATTTGTTGTAATTGCATGGTAAATACATGTGAGATGGTGTCATTGCATGATATTTATTTTATTGTGTATGTGCGTATATATATAAGTCGATTAGCTAACCTTATTGAGTAGGCAGCTCATCCCTTGCCAATCATTTTTCAAGAGATAGGTCATAATGACTAGCTACAACAAATTTGAAGTCGTGCCATGGATCTTAATAAGTGGGTCAGCCATGACATCTGAAGTCGAGAACTCTGGTTGTATGATTTTTAAACGTCTAGTCTTTTATCGGGTTTGCGTTTTAGATTCTGTAACAGCTTGAAACTTTCCTCTTTTTCTAGAGTTTTGTACATGAGCATATTCGTGCCTAGTAAATATAAACTTTTGATGGCATCTATCGTTATTTAGGATATATTTATAGGTTTATATTTTATCGATAAAAATAGAATTTATGTTCTTATTTTAAAATGAAAATATCTTATAAGACCGCTTATAATGAAGAAAAGTATAATGATTAGTGGATTAAAGTATAGTGCCATAGGGGGTGGTGTCACACATGTAGTTGGCAAGATTCGCATTTCTTCACGTATTCTAGGCAATCCTTGACCGTTGTGGGCCAATAGCAACCCATCCTTTTGATTCTAAAGTGGAGCTTTGGGCTGGATTGATGTGCGCCACAAACTTCTGAGTGAGCTTCTATCATGGCTTTGACGGTTTCCTCACTTCTCAAGCAACTCTGGTAAGTGCCTTCAAAAGATTGTCGATACAAGATATCTTTGTGCAGGATGAAACGGGATGATCTTCGTCGCACCTCCATTTTATGGTGGGTATCGTCTCGCAACTTGCCGTGTTTCAAATACTCCATCAATGGCTTTCTCCAATCTTCATCATTATTAGTAGCAATCGTGATGGCGTAAGAATCTTCGTGATCGAATGTAGCTAGTGAAGGAATCACCCATCGGTTGCATATGGGTAGATTGGTCGTTTCACCTTCGAATAGGGCCAAGGTGGTCGATAGGTTGGATAGTCCATCTGCCATTATGTTCTCCTTTATTGGGATGTGATTCAGGGTCACGCTCACGAATCCTTTGAGTAGGTGTGACGCCTGCCGGGAGAAGGACACCAAGTCGTTTTTCTTAACTTTGTATATGTGGAGAAGTTGGTTGATAATCAAGTTTGAGTCACCGTAGACTTCTATCTCCAAGATCCCCATCTCCAAAGCCATCTGAAGATCGATGATCAAGGTTTGATACTCGGCAACGTTGTTGAATCATAGTTCACTCAATATGATGGAGTAGGTCAACACTTGGCTTTCTGCTGAAACAAAGACGACGCCTGCCCCTGCTTTGTCAGATTGTGGTGCCCCATCAAAGAACATTATCCATGCCGAGAGGATTTGGACAGAAAAGACATCTTCGTCGAGAAAGTCATCGAATAACTCCCATTCAGCCAGCACAGGGTGGTAAGCCAGGAAGTCGGCAAGAGCTTGTCCTTTGACGACTTTTTGGAGCATATATTCTATCTCATACTGATTGAACACGATGGACCACTTCGTCAATCTCCTGGAGAGCACAGGTCTTGACATCACAAACTTGACTGGATCAATGTGAGATATGAGTTTTATGGACTACGCCTCAAAATAATGCCTCATATTCTTGATGGCATAGAACAGTGCCAATGAAATTTTCTCCACGGGTAAGTATTTCAACTCATCTTCAGTCTAAGTCCTACTAAGGTAATATAGGGCCTTCTCTTTTCCTTTTTCATTCTCTTGTACCAGGAGCGCGCCCACAGACCGTTTTTGCGCTGCTATGTATAATATGAACAGCTTCGCGGGACTAGGTCCCTAACGTAGCCATCCTCCAACAATTGTTGGTTCCTTAGATAAGTAGTATGATAGAACCACGTGCTCTAGAAGCCGCCTTATCAGTGGAGGGACCCGTATCCGAGTTTTATATTTACGTATTGGATTCAAGTACCCAGCGAGTAGGGTCAGATCTCGCCTTTTGAGATTGCACATACCAGAAAGATGAGCATCAACTGGACTAAGAAAGTCGAGAGGAAAAAAAGGCTAAATCGTCACTCCCCTAATTTCATCGTCTTATTACTAACTCAGATTCAATAGCAGCTCTGTTGAACTACTGGAATGGTAGGTGAACAAAGGCGAGGAGTTCAAGTATGCAAGAGGCATTGGCTACACTATGATACCACTCTCTGGTGACATCTTTGAGATGAGGGAAAGCCCCTTCAAAGGCTTTGTTAGCTCACTCTTCGAGAACAGACAGGTGTCAAAGCTCCTAAGACTGGCAGATTTAACAAATGCTTCTTGATGGGTGTTTTGACATCCTTCATCCCACTTGAAAAGGGCATCCTTCTTCATGAGGTGGTTGAAGGGTTGACATCTCCCTGCAAGGTTGGGTATGAATCTCCCTATGAATGCGAGATTGCCTTGAAGACTTCGCAACTCCTTCAAGTTTCTTGGTGGCGACATCTTTTGAATGGCCTCTACTTTCTTAGGGTCAACTTCAATACCACGGTGACGAACGATGAAGCCAAGCAATTTTCCATATATGATGCCGAAGGCACACTTGAGAGGATTCATCTTTAGGTTGTACTTCTTCAAGCGGTCAGATACTACTCGGAGGTCCCCTAAGTGTTCTTCTCTCTGCTTGGTTTTGATGACTAGGTCGTCTACATAGGATTCCACCTTGTCGTGCAGCATATCATCAAATATGTTTTGTATAGCATGTTGTTAGGTAGCGTCTGCATTCTTTAATCCGAAGGGCATTATCTTGTAGTAATAGATTCCTTTAGGAGTACGGAAGGTCGTGCATTCCTCATCTTTAGGAGATATTTTAATTTGGTTGTACCCGGAGGAGCCATCCATGAAAGACAATGCTTCGTGTCTGATAGTTGCGTCAACCATGAGTTCGATGATAGGCAGCGAAAAGTCATCTTTCAGACACGCTTTGTTCAAGTCTAGAAAGTCAACACAAATGCGAATTTGGCCATTCTATTTCTTGACAAGAACGATGCTAGAAATCCACATCAGGTATTTAACTTCTCCGATGAACCCAACGTCGATAAGCTTGTTTACTTCTGTTTTTCGATGTGAGGGATGAGGTCCGGATGGAGAACCCTTTGCGACTGCTTTATAGGGCGCACTCCATGTTTTATGCCGAGGTGGTGAATAACAACTTTTGGGTCTAAACCTGGCATCTCTTTGTATGTCCAAGCGAAAACATCGCTATACTCACTCAAGGTTTTGAAGTATTGCTCCTCTTCTTTCGAGCTTAGGAGTGTACTGACAAATATGGGGCGT
The DNA here is from genome assembly GCA_034509735.1 of Sesamum alatum. NCBI lineage: Eukaryota > Viridiplantae > Streptophyta > Magnoliopsida > Lamiales > Pedaliaceae > Sesamum > Sesamum alatum. The sequence continues at coordinate 9,504,574 of JACGWO010000004.1, forward strand.
GGTTCCTTGATTATGCCAAGATTCAATTCCTTGAGCTCATCAATGGTTGCTTGTCCGCCATCTTCAAGCTGTGTGGGAGCATTTTTGGTTTCCATCTTCGGAAGTGTCTGAGTCGGAACCTTCATTAATGCTAACATGGTTGGAGTCGACGATGAGTCTATCTCTTCTTCATTTGAAGTGTCAGATGAATCGTATGATCCCCTAGCGACATGTTGCTTTATTCTAATCGGTCATCCTGAAAAGATGGTTAGAAGTGAAGTCTTACCTTTTGGGGGTTGGGACAAATGAAGTGTTTTACCCATGTCACTTTCTTTTGGCTCTGCGGTCTCGTCACATGACCTTTTTTCTTAATTTGTTGAGCATGACCATCTCCAAGGTGATCGAACATGGACCCTCGTTGTTGGCATCGTCTTGTGTTGCCGGATGAAGTCTCGCTTGCCTCACCTAGCCGTTCGAAAATAGAAGTACGAGTATCCGGAGTGCCGAGTCAATTGAATACAGATATGTGGTTGTCATTTGGCTTTTGACCTCCATTGCTTTTGCTATCTGCAAAAATGTACTGCACGGTTACACACTTGTCCTCTTTTTTCGCACGTATCTTTATAGGCTCGTCTTTAGTGAAACCTAAACAAGTACGGGGTTGATCTGCACAGTAGCCTCAATTTGTGTTGTGCTTCCGTCAGTCTGTGGATCTTTTCTTCGGTTAGTTCGAGATTCAACTTGTTGAGTCTTGATGGTGCCGAGAAATCATACCCAGACTTTGCTAGAAGGTGGTAGGTTTTTGAGCCAAATGCCCCCTGTATGTCTTTGTGTTGGTCTTTTGGAATAGGAGAGTCACTTGAGATCAGTGGATGTAGACCGATGATCGGCATGACTAATTCATTTTTGATTCCTTGAAGGTCATTGACTCTCGCCTCCTTGAATTGTCTCCTTCCCTTGAAGAGAAACAGAACATGATCCTTCGGTTGGTGTCATTTGTCATTTGACCAAACCACATATCGGAATACCTACAAGTGAGGTACCTTCTTAAACTCATGGCTTTCACAGGTCGAGCTTCATCAATGTCACCCTACTAACCTCTTTATCGCGGCTCTCTCAGACCCAACCTTAAGACGTACATCCTCAGTGGAATGACTGATTGGAAATTTCGAAGGTAATACTTCATGCATATTGTCAGGGTCGAGGTAAAGCTTTGCATCGGTGAAATATAACTCTGCTGAAAGGTTTCATGTCCGCATCCACTTTCAATATTTCTTCATGTTTTATGTAATTGAAACATTGGTGTAGTGTGGAGGTAACAACTCCATTCTCATACAACCACGGTCTTCCTAGCAGCAGATTGTAGGAGGTTCTTGCATCGATGACGTGGAAAAGAGTGCTCGTTTTAATTCCCCATGGTGAGGTCCAGCCGGGCCATGCCAATGGCTCGTTGAGCTCCTTGATCAAAGCCTTGGATGGTCAAATGGCTACTGAACAAGTCTTCCTAGGTTATGCTCAATTTCTTCATGGTAGACTTTGGCATGATGTTGGCAGCAAATCCACCGTCTATGAGTAGCTAAAATTATTTAAATAATACAAAATAAAAAAAAGTTATGAAATTCGTGTTATTTTCAAATATTTTAAAAAGTAGGTAGAGTCGGGGTTTCAAACCCCGACTTTGACAGAATTTAAAAAATAAATATATATATATATAAATATATATACTACAAAAGACGGGGTTTCGGACCACGTCTTTTGCGAAGGCTTTTAAGTTTTAAATGAATTGGGCTGGCTTGCTCAGCCCTCTTATTTCATTTTTTTTCTTTAATTATTTATTAATTGTTAATTAAGGTTGGCATTCATAATTAAAATTAATTGAAAATAAATAGTTAATAGTAACGGTTAATATTATTAATATTTAATGATTAATATTATTAATATATAAAAATTAATAACTAAATTTATTGATTAGTATGATCAAATAATATTACATTCTGTACGAAAAAATAAAAAATATTACAGAATTAGTGTTTATACTTTTCACTTATTCTGTAATATCATTTTGATAAACTAAATTAATATTAATTAATTTGATAGTATAGTTGTTAGTATTAATTAATTTGATATTTATTAATTATTAAAAATTTGATAATATAGTTATTAATCAGAGTTTAAAAAATGAATGAGTCAATGGAACTGATAGGGTGAGGGAAAAAAAAAACCTCGACACCAATCCCAGAGCTATACTTATGGGACTTGTGGCCATTATTATAATTTATAATTATTGCTATTTATATAATATTTTTTATTTTTCATACAGAATGTAATATTATTAAGTAAATATTAATTAATTTGATAATATAATAATTAATATTAATTAATTTGATATATATTAATTATTAAAAATTTAATAATATATTTGTTAATCATAGTTTAAAAAATGATTGAGCCGATAGAATTAATAGGCGAGGAAAAAAAAAAGACATCGACACTAATGCCAACGCCATACTTATGAGACTCATGGTCATTGTTATAATTTATACTTATTACTAATTATATAATATTTTTTATTTTTCATACAGAATGTAATATTATTATGTCATACTGAATTAACAACTATATTATTAAGTTATTAATAATTAATATATATCAAATTAATTAATATTAATAATTATATTATTAAATTAATTACTATTGACCTAATAATATTACATTCTGTACGAAAAAATAAAAAATATTATGTAAATAGAAATAATTATAAATTATAATAATGACCACAAGTCCCATAAGTATACCGTTGGCATTGGTGTCGAGGTTTTTTTTCCCCTCACCCTATCAATTCTATTGACTCATTCATTTTTTAAACTATGATTAATAACTATATCATCAAATTTTTAATAATTAATATATATCTAATTAATTAATATTAAAAACTGTATTATCAAATTAAATAATATTAATTAGTTTATGGAAATAATATTACAAAATTAGTGAAAATTGTAAACACTAATTCTGTAATATTTTTTATTTTTCTTACAAAATGTAATATTATTAAATCATACTAAATTAATAAATTTAATTATTAATTTTTATATATTAATAATATTAATTCTTAATTATTAAATATTAATAATATTAACCATTAATATTAATTATTTATTTTTAATTAATTTTAATTATTAATGCCAACCTTAATTAAAAATTAATAAATAATTAATGAAAAAAAGAAAAAAAATAAAAGGAAAATGAGAGGGCTGAGCAAGCCAACCCAATTCATTTAAAACTTAAAAGCATTTGCAAAAGACGGGGTTTCGGACCCCGTCTTTTGCAGAATATATACTTTTTTTAAAAAATTCTGTCAGAGTCGGGGTTTGAAACCGCGACTCTGCCTACTTTTTAAAATATTTGAAAGCAACGCTAATTTATAACTTTTTTTAATTTCACCCAATGAGTATGCGATTTATCCACTGTCTGTGTATAAATCCCAAGACGAAACGCGGTCGATTATGTGGTTTTGACCCAAGCAGTAAGACCATGTCTGTAGAGGATATGGTGGTGCAACAAGAGACCAAAGGTTGTCTTGTATCTCTGCTTGGAGGCGGCTCGCGGCCTTATCCTTCTGCGCAAAAATATGTTTGTGGGAAGAATTCTTCTAAAGTCACCGGAAGGCACTAATAGGTCGTCATTTCTGACTTGGTTTTCGTTTGCACACGCCGAGGGCGTTTGTCCAAGCGTGGCTTTCTCGGGAGCGAAGTATGAAGCTTGTCGACATGCCATCTTTGTCTTTATCAATGCGTAACGAGGATCCATCCATTGTCATCTTCAATGGATTCCTCTTTTTTCTGATTGACGAACAAAGCTTCAACTTGTATCAGCTCAAGAGTCCCAGACTCCAGTGTGGATGATGTTGTAGTAGAGGATGGCATAACTTCCTTCGAGACTTGCGCACTATTCGCTGGAGTGATGCTGGCAACATTTGCCCCCGCTGTCTCTTCAACGTCCAAGATTATCTTTCTCTCTTTAGCCAAGGCCATGATTTTCTCCTTGACTACAAAGCACTTTTCTATGGGATGACTAACCACCCGATGATACTTGCAATACTTGGGGTAGTTCACCCTCGTGGCCTCGTCCAAGCGCTTTGAGTCTGGTAACTCAATCAACTTTCTTTCCAAGAGTTCGTAAAAAATGTAAGACACATCAGAGTCGGGGAACGGGTATTCCTTTTCTTGCAGCTTTTTGAACGTAGGTTGGTGTCTACGATTCATCGTAAGCTGGCCCTCGGGCCTTTCCAACTTATTTTTATCATTGGAAGAGTTCGTGACAGGAGCCATCTAGATTGCCATGGACTCCTTGACACTAGGTCACAAATTTCTCACCTCTCTTTGAATCTTTCTTGTCTTTCCTTTGACGTCAATTGAAAGGCAGTTTTGTGGTTCGCAATACTCAACTCTATGTCGTAGACACCCATAGCCAATTCTTCGAAGTTTTTGGCTTGATCTGTTGGAGAATGTAGAGAAGCCCCCAGAGCATATCATGGATGCACATCTCTATTGCCAACGCTTCTGAACGTTTGTCCTTGCAGTTCAGGCTCAAAGCACGCCAGCGGTTGATGTAGCCGATGACTGGCTCATCTTTCCATTGTCTTACATTACTGAGTTCGATCATGCTCACCATGTGCCGAGTGCTATAGAAACTACTGAGGAACTCTCTCTCCATCTCGTCCCAATTGTCAATCAACTCAGGCTCTAGGTCCACGTACCAATCAAAAGCATTACCTTTGAGTGATGGGACGAACTGCTTTACCAAGAGGTCGCCATCAGTACCAGTGTTGTTGCTCATCTCGATGAAATGGGCGATATGATGTTTGGGGTTGTCTTTTCCATCGAACTGCTGCAACTTTGGCGGTTGGTAGCCCATCGTCATCCTCAAAGCATCAACTCTCTTGGTGTACGGCTTTGAGTAGGAGGGCCAGTATTGTGTAGATCCGGCATATTGAGCCATGATGGTACTGGCGATCATCCCTTGCAGCTGTTGGGCGGACAACGTAGCAATTGAGGTCGCGGAATGACTAGCTTTCTGGATGGACTCTTGCTTTGGTGGTTCTTCATTCGTTTGCTTCTGTTTTTCATCATGTTTTGAAGCAGAGGAGCGGTTGTGGCTTGATTCCCCAATGTCTGTAAGCTCAAATTTGTTCATCAATTGAGCAATTTGGAGATCTTTGTCTTCCACAATCTTTTAGAGGTCGGCTATGGCTTGGGCCATTTGAGCGACTTGTTCCGTCATCGTCGTGGCCTCGGTCATCATGGTGGGGAGAGTCGCCAAGGAGTAGAATTGGAATTGATCTCAGTAAGGCTTGCCGAGTTCGAACCGTCTGAAGGATTGATGTCCACAATCTTGGCCTCGATGGAGGATTGACCAACAGTAGTGAAGTTGATGATGCTCTTCTCGTTCATGGAAACTTGGCTCTTCTTTGGTGCCATCAAATGCTTGGAAGTGATGTTTTGAGTTCTTATGTAGAAGGAAGGGATGATGGGTAGAAAAAATAATTACACGACAAGAAAAATATGGACCAAATGAGATCCATTAATTTGAGTAAAAGTAGTTTACAATCTTTGTGTTCAAGGTAACCCCCTGATTTTCTCTATGGATATGGATTCAAGGGCTTGGACCCCTCTGATTTGTAGAAGGTGATCACATACTACCTTGAAATATTATATCAATGCTTCGTGGTTGCAGAGCTTCTTCGTTAGAGAAAGCTTTGGACTTGTTGCTGGATTTTGTTTTGTTGTAGGTATGTATGTGTACATGAGGTGGAGGCCCCTTTTTAGGCATGAGTAGGACTTAAGCAGCTTGGGCTCACTTCCGTTGGGCTTGATCACCATGGGCTTTGACATGGACTAATCTTCTGATGGACTATATTTTGAACATGCATCTGACCCAATTTAGCCAATCCAAAATAATAATATTATATTTATTTTGGATCGACTCATAAAACACATATGATCAAATTTAATATGAGCTTATGAATCTAATTTCTTTACGATAAGTCCAAATTTTTTGTGAACTTTTATTTAGGAACTCAATTATCAGCCGATTTATTTGGGCTTTAATTGGTAATTTATATCAAAATATTTTGATACCAACAATTGGAATTCAGTATAAATATTGGGCTCGATCTTAGCAATCTTAATTTATGGAATAGTGTATCACACCTAGAGGGGCAAACAAGTCGAGCTTGGCCACAAATCCAGGCTCGAGCTCGACAGCCCTAAAATAGCAGGCTTGAGCTTGAGCTCGTAAATCATGACCCGAGCTCTAGCTTGGTTTTGTTTTCCTAAAACCCAATCTGGACTATAAAAAAATATGGACTATATTATTGAATATTACCTAAAATAATATAAACAAAAATACTATATTTTCTTATTACCTAAAATTAAATTATGAGATATTGTCACATAATTATAAAATATGGTGAATTTTGAAATAAATGCAATTTGCTGTAGTGGATATTGAAATATAACAATAAAATCCATATGCATTATATTACATATTATTTACAAAATTATCGAAACACACTAAATTATTGATTATAAGCTTGTGTTTAGATAATATAAACCAAAATGCCATATTTTATTATCATCTAAAACTAAAATATGAGATATTAACGAATAATTATAATCTATAATGAATTTTAAAACAAATGCATTTTGTTATAGTGGATAATGAAAGATAACAATAAAATTCTATGCATTATATCAAATGTTTATTTACAAACAAAATATCCAGAACGTACTAAATTGTTGATTAAGCTTGTTTTGAGATAATATAAACCAAAATACCATATTTTATTTTTATTTAAAATTATAATATGAAACGTTGACTAATACTTCTAATATATGGTGAACTTGAAACAAATGCATTTTTTTGTAGTCGATATTGAAATGTAACAATAAAATTCATATGCATTATATTAAATATTTACTTACAAAATTATCAAAACACACTAAATTATTTATTAAACTTGTGTTAGATAATATAAACCAAAATTCCATATTCTATTATCATCCAAAACTAAAATATGAAATATTGATGAATAATTCTAATATACAGTGAATTTTGAAGCAAACGCATTTTCTTGGATAATGTAATATAACAACAAAATTCTATGCATTATATCAAATTTTATTTACAAAAAAAATATCCAGAACGTACTAAATTGTTGATTGAGTTTGTTTTGAGATAATATAAACCAAAATACCATATTTTATTATTATTTAAAATTAAAATATGAGATATTAACTAATAATTCTAATATATGGCGAATTTGAAACAAATGCATTTTGTTGTAGTGGATATTGAAATATAACAATAAAATTCATATGCATTATATTAAACATTATTTACAAAATTATCGAAACACACTAAATTGTTGATTAAGCGTGTGTTTAGATAATATAAACTAAAATGCCATATTTTATTATCATCTAAAACTAAAATATGAGATATTGACGAATAATTCTAATATATAGTGAATTTCGAAACAAATGCATTTTGTTATAGTGGATAATGAAATATAACAATAAAATTCCATGCATTATATCAAATGTGTATGTACAAAACAAATATCTAGAACGTACTACATTGTTGATTAAGCTTGTTTTAAGATAATATAAACCAAAATACCATATTTTATTATTATGTAACCTTAAAATATGAGATATTGACTAATAATTCCAATATATAGTGAATTTGAAACAAATTTATTTTGTTGTGGTGGATATTGAAATATAACAACAAAATTCATATGCATTACATTAAATATTTATTTACAAAATAAATATCAAAATTGACTAAATTATTGATTAAGCTTGTTTCTAGATAATATAAATAAAAATATCGTATTTTATTATTATTATTATTATCTAAAATTAAAGTAAGAAATATATTAACTAATAATTCGAATGTGGTGAATTTGAATATAAACTTGATATAATCCAAAATATGTAGTTACATTTATAATATTATGTAAAAATAAAAGTAAATATACAAAAAGAGTAAGCGAGCTCACAAACATAAACAATAGAACTCGAGCTCCCCAGCAACTCGAGCTCAAAAAGCTGGAGCTCGAGTCGACCTCGAAATCGACCCAGCTCGGCTCATCTAGCATCCCTAATCCCACCGTCGGCTAGTATGGTTAAAGACGTTCTTTCTTAAATGCCCTCCCACTTTCTGCCCTCCCTTAAATACATGCATGCTTAAAAGAATGTACTATAAATTATAATAATTTAATAAAAAAATGTTGTTTCATTTTTTTGCGAATTTGAAAAATATTTAAGTTTTGATTAATTATTAAATTTCAGAAAATCAAATTTTTTTCTATTGAATGTCTATTTTGAACTTCTACTTCATATGAATGTAGATAAAAAAAGAAAAAGCAAGAAAGAAATATTCCACAAGAATTATTATTTTGAAAATCGTATTTTAATAAATATTGAGAGTTTTTCTTTTTATCTTTTATAATTATTCACAAGCTACAACGTTAAAATGAACATAACTTACAAAATGATTCCCTTAATGGGTTTTATATATATATATATATATATACTCATATTTTTTAATCTTTTCACCAAACACCACATTATATTATTACATTAGGTAACTCATGCAATAAGTTAAACCAAACAACATATAATAGATGATGGGATTAATTATTATTCCATTTTCATCCCACCCAATCACAAATAAAACTTAGTTTTGTTTTATTTCCTTTTTATGGATAATAAAACATATATATATATATTATTGTAGTCATGTTATGATTTTTCCCTTTTTTAATTTAATTTTATTATAGTCATGTTTGTACAATTTGGTGCTTTGGTCCATGGGATAGAGTTAACTGTTAAGCATGACGGAATTGGATGAGATAAAAAAATAGAAAGATAATTAATTTCATCATTCATTATATAGTGTTTGGTTTAAAGTATTATGCGTAATATCCTATATGATAAGAAAATATAATATTTGATTGAAAGAATTATAAAGTATGATTAAATATAAAAAGATCATTAAGCATATTATTTTTAAGTTATTTTTATTTTAACATTGTGGCTTGTGAATAATTACAAAAGATTAAAAATATCTCAATATTTATTGAAATACAATTTGTAAACTAATTATTCTTGTGGAATGTTTTTATTTTTGTTTTTACATTCATATGAAACAGAAGTCCAAAATAGATATTCAATGCAAAGAGAGAATGAAGGTTAAAAAAATGCTATATAAGTATGGCAAAATTTCTACTTTTTAAAATTTAATAACCAAACAAAACTCAAATACTTTTAAAAATTTAAAAAAAAAAATGAAGTTATTTTTTTTGTTATCAAATTATTATAATATGACAATACATTCTTTTAAGTATGCATGTATTTCACAAGTGTTGGCATATAAGGAAATTTTTTTTTAATGCTACCTTAAACTAACTGATGGAATAGTGTATCACGCCCTCTTAGGTGGGATACACTATCCCATAAATAAGGATGCTAAGACTTAATACCGATCTCTAATACTATGAACCTAACATGTGAATATGCCTTGATAAGCAATCTTATCATGCCTAATCACACGAACCAAATGGGGTCAATCTATGTTCTACCAATGATAGATCAATTTTACCACAAAAGAGGAAGTCCCATACACAGTAAGACATACGTAACGACGAACGTTCCCCCATCAGAGGCATGTTATTTAGCTCCAAACCAAACGACACTCTACCAAACTAGCAAAAGTTCGATAAGGTTTCAAACTTCAAAGCAGGATCAACGGTTCATTACCAAATCACATAAAGAGAACAACTACTCCCACCTCATGCTTCCCCGTGCCCAATGAGGGCCAACAACATTTTCTCATAGTCTCCGCTAGTGTCCTTTGCAATGGCTTGATCAAGCGGCACACTGTTCCTCTTCTCATACAAATCTTTAATAACCTTCATGTCAACCTCGGCCCTTGTGGCGACAACTCTGGTGAGAGCTCCTTCTTCTGTTCCCAACTTGTTAATTGAAAGACAAATAACCTTTGCAAAGTACTTCTCGGGGCAGACCAGGCACTTGATAGTAGCTCTTAGTAAGGTCAGAAACTCGTCTTTAGGGTCGGTTTTCAGGTTCTGACAACATAAACACCCTCAAGTATATAGAGAAGATAATGCTAAGCTTGTTTGAGGCTCAACTTACATACCTTGTTTATATCGGTTCCGAAATCATTCTTGTATTGGTTCAGTGTTGCATTGATTTGTGCTTTACTTCTTGTGGTCAAAATCCTAATGACATCTTCACAACTGTAAGCCTTCTCCGAGATTTTTGTATTTAGAAGTTTAGCTTCAGTTTTAGCAAGAGTCAAGTTGACATCATTGCCCCCATATCGATATGAACTCACCAAGGGAACCAAAAGCTGAAAAAAAAATCAACAATATTATTATCATCCTTACTGAAGGAACATAAAGAATTCAAGTTACAAAAACAACTGTTCTTGAAAAATCCTTGTTAGTTAAGCAAGTTTGCACTTTCTAACATGTTAAAAAATGCCACCTAACAACGGAGTGAATTTTCAATTCAGAGTCCTATTGCATCTTCTAATCCAACTAATATCCATAGATTGCGTCATCTATTTTATTTCATTTGGGGAAAGATTTTAATAAAATAGAAGATGTAACAGGATTTGGACTAGAAAGTCCAATCTGACATAACAAAGGACACCTCTAATCTTCTCTTTCTGATCTGCTGCTATTGCATCAGTTATCAAGGCTCTTTTGAATAGTGTAATCTTCTTAACCCACTCCTGCCGTCCTGTGGCATAGTGACTTCCAATTTAAGTTTGACGAATATGGTTTCAAGGAGTATAGAGCACAACATTCTTTAAGTTATATACGTCAAATAATGTTCTTTAAGGTCCCTTGCATGAAGGACTTGGTTCCAAGAGACTATGGAGCTCAAGATGAAAAATCGAATTATCTCATATGTAATGCATCGTCTAGGGAGTTTCTAGTGATAAAAACCAGTCGAACAAAAGAAGAGTGGTAAGCTTATCACACATGTTTCCATTTGAAAATAAAAATAAATATCTCTAGTTTGATTGTGCACATAGTTTAACTGAGAGTGCACGCGCCAGATTAGAGCAGTAGAACCAGAGTCAGTATCACGACAAAATAGCAAATCACACCATGTTAAAGCAGTAACATATAGAGCAAGAATTATCTAAGGAACAATGGCATAGACACCATTAAAGTTTGAGTATTTTGTAAAAATGTGTTTGATTTTGAGAAATTATATTAAGACCCTCCGCAGTCATGTTTTACAATGCAAATCCCACTTGGTAACGTAAAACATGAGCAAGGGGTATAATGAAATTTTTTCCAAAGTCATTTCTTTTAATTTCTTTTAATCAATATGTATTCATTTAGTTGACATGATATGTTGTTTTCTTTTACCTTGCGAAAGTCACCAGATGTGTGATAAGCAACATCCTCCTCGAGAGATCTCTTAAAACAAGCATGATAAGCTTCCCTTGCTAGCAGCAGTTCCTTTGGAGATCTTGTACAAGCGATCTCCACAAGGATCTGATTGCTTGATGTCGACTTTTTTGTAGCTTCATTAGCTAAAAATGCATCACGCTCAGCAGGGTCCAGCGTCCAGAGCTTCACAACCCTCTGACTTAGATATTATGAAATGGAAATGCATTAATTTAAATAAAAGAATCACCCAATGAGCCTATTGTGATCTCAATCAAATCATCATGAGCATATACCATACAGACTCAAATTGTCAACCAACAACAGTTAAAACCAAATAAAATAAAAAAGACTAAAAAACGAACCTCAAAGTTACTTGACAGTTCCTTGTCCAACACCTTGAGCAAATCTTCTCCATAGGTCTCTGCATATACTTGTCTAATCAGCTTCCTTTGGGAAGCATTTCGGTGGCCTAAAATAGATATGATCAAATCCTCATTTGTTCCCCATCCTACAAATACATTCCATCATTGTTCAAACTGATTAAGAAAGAAACCTTAAACTTAAACAAGAAACATAAGATAGAACAGTATGAATACAAGACATTGCACAAAGAAACTAAGCAATAAAGATTAACAAATAAATACACATTGTATGATCGAGTACATCCTTTCTCCCATTCGACATTTATGAATATTTTGTCACTATAAAAAGGATCATATGTAACTCTCACAACTTTATCAAACAGCTAGAGATGGTTATATCACATGCATATATCTTTTGCCACTTCATTTAATCAAAATCCATCACATGAAGAATGCATATAATCACAAGAAATTATCAACAATACTAAGAGATTGAAACCCCAAATCTATTAAGAATAATAACAAGAAACATAAACATTACTACACTATAAACATCTACAAAATACATTCAATACGGGATTCAAGAGCAATACAGAAAAGGACACCCATTCCTCCTCTTCTCTCTTCACTATCTCACGCGGATCATCAAATGTTCTCATGCATAGTTTACAACAAGAGGAAAGGATCTTGAGACAAACTACAATAACTCCATATCAGGATCAGTAAAATCAAAGACAAATATCCAAAATGGAAAATCTCGAGAAATTTTTAATTCAAAGAAAAGAACGCAAGAATCCTTCATAAATGAAGCTAGACCGATCAAACCTGCAAATGCTTTGCGGAGCTGTTCGCAGTCTTCGGCCACAGATGGAACCTGAGATGGAACACAGAGAGTCGACATTGTTTTCTCCTTGGGTGTGAGGGAGGGTGAGTGTAGTGTGTGAAAGTGGTGATTTATGTGTGGAGAAAAGCTGAAAATGCGTCGGATTGTATGGGGCTTTGCCTTGTTTACTACAAAAATAAGGGGCCAGGTGACCCAAGTTGCGACACGCGTCATTTCATTGATATGTTCAAATAGCATATAACTCGTGTCATATATAAAAGGATAATTGCACAGTCATCCTCGAAAGTTTGGTGCAATCACATATAAATCTCTTATAGTTTAAAAAATTACATTTAGTATTCTTAAAATTTGCTTCTGTTTAACAAATACCCCTATTAGACAAAATTCACCAAATTCGTTGCATTATCAAAAAAAAAAAAAAAACTGAATGAAAATTGATATTTACGTTTTATTGACTTATTACTGACTTATTACAAGTCAAATAAATCTTTTTTGACTAAATTACCCTTATAACGGTGTAGATACATCTACTTACATGCAATAATATGTGAAAATATATAAAGGTAGTTAATTTGATTATAAAAAAATTTGTTTGACCTATAATGGGTTAGTAATAAGTTAACCGATGGTAATATCGGTTTTCATTCAATCTTTTTACTAATATCAACAAATTCTGTTAATTTTGACTGACGGAGGGACCTATTTGTTAGATATAAGCAAATCTCAAGTGTACCAAATATAATTTTTCAAAACACAGGGATCTACATGTAATTACACCAAAACTCAAGGGAGGAGGTGTAATTATCCCTATATAAAATGTATGTATATTTGGTTTAAAATTTAATTAAAAAAATATTGTAGCATATTTCATGTTACAGGAAATTAAAAATAGTACGATAAATTGATTGAATAAAACTGAAATTAAAAATTTTAGTACATACCAAATTCGAAATAAAAAAAATGATTTGGTATTTGGCTTTTGTTTCTTTTGAAAATCTGATAGTTTTTATTTGTTTTTTATTTTAAATTTTGGTACCACAAATTGTACGAATACAGAAGTATTATTTTTTATTTATATTTATATGTTTATATGTATTAATTATTTTTGTACTATTTTTATTTCATTTATTAAAAATAAACATATAAGAAGTGTAATTATTATTTTTAATATATTTTTTAAAAAAATTTGTTCATCAAAATACCAAATCAAAAATAAAAAGTCCCAATAATTTCTAAAATAAAATCAATTAATTTGGTTCAATATTCGGTATAACATTTTGACGTATCGAATTTTTTAATTTTATCAAAATTTTAGTTCCATTCAGATTGATTTTACTTAATGAACACTCTATTTCCATCAAAAAGTTTTTTGGAACAAATTGTCAATTTAAAGACCAAATGAAATGGCTAATAATTGAGTTCGAAATTAAAGTCCATAACAAATTTGGACTTTACATATTTTTAAAAAAATAAATTCACAATAAATCATACAAAATTTGGGTCGTATGTATTTTCATAAATTGGTCCAAGATGATATTGTGCCCAATCAAAAGGCGCCACGTGGAAATAATATAATAAATATCATTTTCTATTTATATTTCAGGAATTTAATTAACTTTAATTCCTAGCATGAAAAGTTAATTAATTGTTATGAATATTCATTTTTGGCTAATCAAGGCCTAGTGTCAAATTTTGTTTTCTTGGCAAGAGAATCATATCTTCTAAATCAAACAAGTGCAAGTTAAGTTCGGAAATGAAATGGAATCTTGCAGATTAAGGAAGCAACTGTCAAATAAATCATGAATGGTCAATCAAATCACATCACCTCATCAAGTAAATATAGAAAATTCGTCCACCCTACAACTATAAATATTGGTGTTCTTCCAGCAATTCAAAAATATATAAGTGAAGATACAAACAAGAGAGCATTTAAGAAGTCCAAAAATCCTATCTAGCGCAAATCAAGAAAGATCCACAGTGTTCAAAAAAAAATCAAGGTGTTTGTTGTGAAATAATCCAAACCCAATGTTTAATTTGAGAACAAGTCAAAAGACCCGTGAATTAACGTTATGAAAGCACAAATCCACCTAGGTGAGAAGATCAAAGCTCTGATTCCACCAAGAAACATCTGAATTCAAGCCACATTTTCCAAATTTGTCATGATTAATTCGAGAATAAGTCAATAGACGCTCGAATTAATATTATTGAACGCAAAAAGTCAAACATAAGAGGAGATCAAAACATCAAGTTCCACCTCCAAAGTTGCCAAATCAAATATCAGTTCTTGAAGTAAAGAATCAGATGACAAAAAGTAGAGATTTGTACCCATAGAATATTAAATTAAATCCAGAAATCTATTTGTATATATTTTGTTGTTTCAATAAATTCAGAAACACGAAATTTGCATTACAAATTTGTAGCACGCCTAGTAGCACCATCTCTACCTCTCATCTCTTCACCAAAGTTTTGAAGTATTGCAATGATTGCCAACAAGATTCCGGCACTCAAACTCGCTACTTCGAGTTCAAATGAAAGTATTGGGGTCATAACAAGAAGTATGTCCAAGAAGTTGCAAGCATAACCGGATATAACTTTCCATGATGTTATTGAAAAAGATCTACTCCATCTCATCAAGACCAATGAAGATGATGGAGATTTTAAGGATGATTTCACTTCATCTAGTCCTCACTCGACATCAAGTGTAGCTCCTGTCATGGTGACAAATACTACGACCTTAGAGGAGCAAATCACAAATTTGACGAAGGTCATAGAGGGTTTAGCAAAACATGTTCAAGAGCAAGACTCTCAAATCAACAAATTATATGAACAAGATAGACAATACCAACATTCGTCAGGTGGCCGGAAAACAAGTTGAGGGGCATAACGAAGCAAAGACATCCATAAGGCAACAATCCAATGAAAGTGAGAAATTATCAACCAAAGAGTTGCAAGTCTCCTCAGAAGGGTTCATTCCCTTTGACCGATTGAAAGAGTTCACATGCGGACAATCAAAGACAAACCTGATGGGAGCTCAAAAGTCATCTACGACTTACTCAAAGCCATATACTCAAAGGGTTGATAATCTAAATATGACAGACGACTACCAACCTCTGAAGTTCCAACAAATTTGATGGCAAGGGCAACTCGAAGCAACCGTAGCTCAGTTTATTGAGACGTGCAATAATGTAGGGACCAACGGAGATCACCTCATAAAACAGTTTGTTTGATCTTTGAAGGAAAATGCGTTTGAATGGTACACCAACCTGGAAGACAACTCAATTGACAATTGGAAATAATTAGAATAAGTGATTCTCGATCGCTTTTCCAGTATCAAACAGACAATCAGCATGATCGAGCTCACAAACTCATACCAGTGGAAGGAAAAGTCTAATCATGGATTATAGCAACTGTTGAATAAATCTGAGCCTCAATTGCAAAGATCAATTGTTCGAGACTTAAACAATTGAAATGTGCATCCAAGAAATAGTTGGGGTCTTCGATACATACTTTAAGAGATCCAACCTAGAACATTCGAAGAGTTTGCTACTTGAGCTTATGATATGGAATTGACAATGGGTCCAAGTGGAGCCAAGGAGCCACCTATCCTAGAACCTTATAAGTAAAGAGAAAATCAAGGAGCTAGGTAAGGGGACGAATCTTCTTCCAAACCCCCAATCAAAGAGTCCATGGTAGTGAATACAATCCCTTTCAAGTTTCGAGGGAAGTCAAGTGATATGAGTGGCGAGATGATGTCCCTCAAGAAAGAAGGCTAAGAAAATTAACGATGAAAGAGATGCAAGCCAAGCAGTATCCTTTCCTCAACTCTGATGTCCCCGGGATATTTGATGACTTGTTCGATGCAAATCTCATTGAATTTCCTAAAAGAACCTAAAGAGGGGGGGGAGGGGGAGAATTGATGATCCAAAATACTACAAGTACCATCGACTAGTGGAACATCCAATCCATGATTGCTTCATATTCAAAGACAAAGTCATGCGATTAGCCCGCCAAGAAAAAATCTCACTAGAAGAGGATAAGGCATCCTCGAATCTGATCATTATCACATTTGAATCATTTGATGTTGTGATGAAGAATTCGACTAAACTTGAGGATAAAGTTTTATGTAATACAATGCCTGAAGAAGAAACTTCTTTTGGAGAATATTGTCTCTCCAACATAAAGACTTCTAACGATCAATTCATTCGCAATGACCTTTATTGGTGAAGATCCATTACTTAGCTCCAAGCCGCATAACAAGTCCTTGTTTGTAACTTGTTAAACACGTGATCAAAAGGTCATATCTGCCATCATAATAAAGAAATTGGGAGTTTCCATGGACAAACTAACGAATGGTCATTTGATTATCCAAGGTTTCAACCAAGGGGGGCAAAGAGCTCTCACCATCATAAGAATAAACTGGATGATATGTCATTAATCGCATTATTCCATGTCATATATGCCAAGACATCATACAACATGTTCCTCAGTCAACCTTGGTTTCATGTGAATGGCATGGTTCCTTCGACTTGGCACCAATACTTTAAGTATTCTCAAGACGCTATTGTGAAGAAAGTGGTAGCTGATGATAAAGATTTAATTGAAGCTGAGTCCCATTTCACCTATGCTAAATACTATCTCGGGAGTACAAAGCTAAATAAGACTCATCCATTAGAAAATCTGAGCAACAAAGCAATCAAGATGAGAAAAGTAAATACAAAGCAACCTCTTCAGCGGGAGACAGTGAAAACAGTCCAAAGGAAAAATCATCCCTCGTAGGATTTGATTCGCTCAAACACTGACAAATCTAGATGTAAGGAAACTTCAACCACTGAAAAGATTTGTGCGATCAACTTAAAGACCCGAAATGGATCATGGAGAACCTTTAGAGCTGAAATTGCAAAAGGTTTCGACCAAAAGCATACAAACTTCTTGTGAAATACGGATATAATCCAAAAGAAGGGATTATTCAAGGTAAACTTCCCCCCAAAGCCAATGGTCAACAAGTACATGGGCTTAACACAACCCACAAGATGTTAAGAGAAAAAGGGCATATTGTTCAAAGCTCTTGGTCAGGCCTCTGGTTTACTCCACAGATTCCCATCCGTATAGCTATCAAAAGAGCCAGCACCAACCACAATGTTAAAGCAGAATGCTCGTCAACAATTAAGATCTTTGGCAATAAGGAAAATAATATAGAACACACATCTGTCTTTGATAGACTCAGACCACCTAGAAAATAGAGATGCAAGAAGACAAAAAAATCAAGGATTGGGCATCTCCGCAAAGTCCAAACACTAGAACAAAACTCGTGAATTACAAGCTCATCAAGTACTTCGAACCTTGATTCCATCCCGCATGAAGCGATGCACCAATCGGATCATATCATGCGATAACTTGAAATTTAAATTACAAACTATTGTCTTCATGAGAGTTCAATAAATGAAGATGATGATGATGAAAATGTTGCTTCATCTTACTATATCAGTAATAGTGAAGAGACAATTAATCATGTTGAAGCACACATCATACAAATTTGAGCAAATAAGATTCGGTCGAAGTGAGGATGCAGAAATTGCTCCTCTTGGGCTCAAAGAAGTTATTAAGGCCACTGCTGACGAATTGAAAGAGATCAAATTGGGAGATACTGGAAATCCTCGGCCAAGCTACATCATTGAATACATTGAGTTATTGCACGAATTCAAAGACATGTTTGCATTGTCATATAAAGAAATGTTTGTCCTAGACCCCAAAGGTGGAAGTCCATCACCTGTCAATAAAAAAATGGAGCTCACCCTGTCAAGCAAGCTCAACGTCGATTCCGATCTAAGTTGGTCCCTTTGATCGAAGTTGAAGTCAATAAACTAATCGAGGTTGGATTCATTCAAGAAATCAAATATCCGACATGGATATCAAGCATTGTCCATGTGAGAAAGAAGAACAGAAAAATTCAAGTCTGTGTCGATTTTAGGGATTTGAACAGTGCGTGCCCTAAGGATGATTTTCTCTTGCCCATTGCAGAACTCATGATTGACGCCGCCACCGGTCCTGAAGCTTTATCTTTCATGGACGGGCCATTTGGGTATAACCAAATACGTATGTCACCAAAAGATAAAGAACTAAGGACTTTTGTGTCACAAAAAGGAAATACTGCTAAAAGGGAATGTCATTTGGCTTGAAAAGCGCTGGTGCAACATATCAAAGAGTTATTCAAAGGATATTTGATGAGATGCTTCACAAAAATGTTTAGTGCTATGTCAACGACCTTGTCGTGAAGTCCAAAAGAAATCAGGATCATCTCCAAGATTTAAAGAAGATATTTGAATGACTAAAGAGATATCAACTCAAAATGAATCCAGTGAAATGTGCATTTAGCGTCACCTCGGGAAAATTCCTCTTGTTCATTATTCGGAATCGAGGAATAGAAATTGAACAAGCTAAGATCGATGCGATCTTAAAGATGCCCAAACCTCTAAACATTAATGAATTAACGAGCCTGTGAGAAAAGTTGGCATATCTCTGAAGGTTCATTTTAAATTTGGTTAGATGATGCCAACCCTTCAGGCGTATCATGAAAAGGGCATTTCAATCTAATGGGAATAAGCTTGTAATAATGCTTTCAAAAACATAATATCCTAATGAAACCTCTTGTTCTTGTTGCATCCACGTCCATAGGCCCATTAATTCTTTATATAGCTGCTCAAGAATGTTCAATTGGACGATGAGGGGAAGGAAAATGCTTTGTACTACTCGAGTAGAATGATGACGCCTAATGAGTTGAAATACTCACCAATTTGAAAGATATGTTTGGCACTCATCTTTGCAATCCAAAAATTGGAGCATTATTTCCAAGCAGATACCGTATTTCTCATGTCGAAAGCAAATCCACTAAAGAATGTCATGTCAAAGCTAGTTCTATATGATAGGCTTGCAAAGTGATATCTAGTTGCAACTATTTCAATTTGTGTATGTTCCTCAAAAAGGCCATGAAAGGACAAGTATTAGAGGACTTCTTAGTTGATAACCCTATCCCTGTAGAGTGGGAGTTGTCTAATAATCTCCCGACAAAGATGTCCTTGTCATTTAAGTCACCCCTTATTGAAAGATGTACCTTAATGGAGCTTTACACAAAGAGGAGTCAGTGCTGGAGTCATATTTATCACATACAATAGAGAAGTGTTGTCATATTCCTTCCTTCTAATTCATAATTGCTCCAACAATGTTGTTGAATATCAAGCTCTTATCATTGGTCTTGAGATGACAATTGACATAAAATAATTGCATCTTAAAGTATATAAAGACTCTAAATTGGTGATTAGTCGGCTCCTCAGATTATATGAAGTCAAGAAACACGAGCTATTTCTATATTTCAATTATACTGAAAGACAGATCGGGTGGCTTGGAGATGTGAACATGTGCAAAGAAAAGATAACAAACAAGCTAAAGGACTTGCCAAACTTGCCTCTAGCCTCACTACGCTTGACGATAATAATTGCATTCAAAAGATGCAAGAGTTGGGTGGTACCATCAATTTTTGACAATGATGACAACAAAGAAGAAAAAAAAAATCAAACTGTCGAGGTATTTGAAATAGAAAAAGAAGATTGGTGCCAGCTGCTCATAAACTACCTAAAGTATGAGAAGTTGTGTATGACAATCCGCGTTGAAAAGTTGACATTCGGAGATGTGCAACCGCTTCATTCACTACAAGAACACACTTTATAAGCATTTATTTCATGGTTCTTCTTACGTTGCTTAAGGGAGGATGAAACAATTCAAGCCATGAAAAAAGCTCATTCAGGGGTTTATGGCGCTTATCAGTCAGGCCCAAAGGTACACTTTCGTATAAAGAGGATAGACTACTATTGGCATACATGATCAAAGATTGAATGGATTATGCACAAAGATGTTAAGTGGACCAGTTCCATGCTAACTTCAATCACCAACCACGGGAAGCGTTACACTCAACAATTATGTCCTAGCTATTTAATGCTTGGGGCTTAGATGTAGTTGGACCTTTAACAAAGTCTTCTGTTGGACATTTATATATCCTAGCTGCACCAACTACTTTTCCAAGTGGGCTGAAGCTGTACCCCTCAAGGAAGTAAGAAAGGAAAATGTTGCTGACTTTATTTGTATCAAATCATCTATTGTTGTGGAGTTTCCCGCTACATCATTACTGATAATGGGAAGTCTTTCTGCCATAGCCTGATAGATGGGCTCACCCAAAAGTTCAACTTTATAAAAAGAAAATCCTTGTATAATGCGGCTAAAAATGGACTAACTGGAGCATTCAACAAGACTCTGCGCAACTTATTAAAAAAGGTGGTCGCTAAGTTAGAAAGAGATTGGCACAAGCTAATGGGATAAGCTTTATTAACTTATAGAAGCACTTATCACACACCTACTCAAGCAACCCCTTATGCACTAGTGTATTAGCTGGAAGTTGTTGTCCCTCTCGAGCAACAAATCCCATCAATGAGAATTGCCATTTAAGAAGGGCTAACTTAAGAAGAAAATACATGCTTGCTCCTTGAAAAGTTGGAAGCTCTAGATTAAAAAAGGTTAGAATCACAACAAACACTCGAGTGTTATCAAGCTCGGCTCTTAAAAGCATTTAATTAAAAAGTGTGGCCTCACTCTTTTCAATTTAGCGATTTGGTAAGTGCTGGGACAAGGTGAAAGGAATTCGATTGACCCGGGCACGCAGTGGTAACGTGAAAAAATAGATTTTAAAAGAAATTAATAGAATTAAAATGCATAAAAATAATAAAAATATAAGAGTGTAATTTAATGGCTAAGGAATATAAATGAGAATAGAAAATAACCACGAAAAATACCTCTTCTTCATTTTTTGTTCGGCTTCATGCACTATTCCAAATCTCCATATTTGTTCACTTAAAGGGTTCAAGTGTAGAGCCCTTCTAAAGCTACTCCATACCATACTGTAGAAGGAGACCTAGTTCTCTTGCTAAAAGAAATAGATAAGGTGGAAGTAACCGAATCATCACTATTAAGTTAGTGTATTCAATTTTCCTTTTATACTTATTTGAATCTAATTCTACACGAATAAAAGGTAGAGAAAGGAATAGTTTTCATGAGCCTCTTGGAAGAAATGCAACTGTGTCTCTCGGAGATATGAGAGAGAAGGGAGATAGTGGGGACAGAAAAATATGAGAGAGTTTTCTTATGCATTCACATGAAAACTTCTCCACTAAGCAAACTTCTCCACTAAGCAAACTTCTCCAATAAATTAATCAAGCTCAATCAAGGTTCATTGGGTGTCTTTTTATTTAGTCCAATTAAACAAAAGTATATATGTATATTTTATTCCAATTAAAATAATAAGCCCAATCATACTTAATTAATAAGTCAAACTTATTGATCAAGTCCAAATCATTAATTAGTATAATTAATTAATTTTAGCCCATCTTCTAATAAGGAATTCAATCCATTAATTAGACAAATCTATCTACTAATTAATTACTCTAACTAATTAATTAGCCCAGGCATCATTTAAATTAATCTAATTAATTTAAAATGCTAAGCCCAAATTTAATTAATCCAATCAATTAAACTTTTGTGTCATCCATCCAATAGATTATTCAAAATAAATGATCCAATGATTTATTTTTCTTCTCAATTAATTTAATCAAATTAAATTAATTTGTTTCTTATGGAATTAATTTCAAGTTAATTCTATCACTTCCATAGTTATTTGTGTTCATCCAATGACACTTTTTAGGTTCACCCTCAGCTCCATTTGAATTTGTGTCCAACATAATCAATTAATTAAATTCAAATTAATTAATTATTTTTATTATCCAATAACCAAAAATGTTCGTTACGATAGGTGATTGTCTACCAACAGTCTATGCCACTAGAGGCTGGGTGAATATTAGCGTGAACATTTAAACTTTGAGTTTTCATATAGGTAATGTCCTTCCGTTGACCATCTCCTGGCCTTAGTTTAGGGCATGAAATTGGGCTTCGATTCCCATCCTTGACTAGGCAACTATACTTCATACTCGAGATGCGTTTACTGGATTGATCCGACCTAGGGAACCATTGCCTACTCGCTTTGCCAAAGACTTTTACAGTCTAAACCATCTCAGAGCGCATAGGAGAGATACGGTCAAATGCTGACAGGGGACATATTCTCTCTTGGAATCCACCGTCCTTAATACATACTCTGACTGCACGAGAAAATGATTATCATTACCATATCAAAAGACACGGTCACCGCTCGTCAGGTCCAAGATACAGTTTTCATATGCACGCGACTGCCATGATTTCTTAAGTCGAAGGACTATTCTGTACTATCGAAATCGGGAATTTTAGTTATACCGACCAAGCCTCCAAGGCTTCCATATGACGATTCCAACAAGTCAGTTAGGAGCTTAACAACCATAGTCAACTAACCCACTAAAATTGCATAGACGACCTACGTCTGTCACTGATGAAACACGACACTCATCAATGAATGCAATACTTAGTGCAAGTTTCCATGCTCGCGATACCCAGTCTCGAAGTCCTCAACTTGAAATGTTTCAGACCAACCATCAGAAGTTTGTTCCACAGCTGCCAACCTATGCGCAACCAACTACACGAGTTTTCCAATTTGGTCTGTGGGCATTTGTTGTGACGTTAAAGCTCCGTTTAACATAATCAGTAAGCACAACAAACACGTATGCCATCTTTGTATACTTACTCTATTCATCAGGACAATATTAATTTACTAAAGATGGTTGACTAGTTCCCGAGATTGTCAATCCACTTGGTTGTCTGGTGACCTATTCTA
Organism: Sesamum alatum; assembly: GCA_034509735.1. Taxonomy (NCBI): domain Eukaryota; kingdom Viridiplantae; phylum Streptophyta; class Magnoliopsida; order Lamiales; family Pedaliaceae; genus Sesamum; species Sesamum alatum. Next base: position 9,528,060 of record JACGWO010000004.1, read on the forward strand.
ATAATCTTCCACTTGAGCTAAAGTCAATTACTCATGTCACTATGACCTTTCTAAATATGAGTAATCTGCGATACCAGTTCAGTCTCATGGGTCTACTATAATTTTTTGTCGAAGCAACGCAGTCCAACCGTACATCACCCCTATGTACCATCGCTCTAAGTCCAAGCAAATGGTGGTGTCTAAGAATTTTCCTTGGATCTGTGATGAGATCTCGAGCCATAAAGCTTTTGCCTCAACCTAGTTATTTACCTCCAAGGTAACTACTGGCTAGGCCATGCAAGGCACCATATCCAACCATTGGATATGGATTTTTCATCTAAACCACTTCCCGAGAAACTTTCAAAGTCGACGTATATTCAACTTTCATGGCGAAAATCGTTGTGGTAGCCTGCTTGGAATCTTGCCAAGCCACCACAACACCAATAAGCCTGAACGTACATACCTATTGAGACTATACATTATTCACTTGAAACTGGAAGCTAGTATCACTATAGCCTTCTAGAATCAACTCCCCAAATGTGCAATAAGAACACTTCTTTAATCCTTATTCAGGTATTAAAGACTACTCTTAACATCTCTCTACTACCTACTCGATACATACCCAATGTACAACATCATCCCGGTGCATCGAACAACATTCCCATGTTGTCTATGATAAAGACATAGGGGATTGGATTTGGGAAGCCTCTTTGCTCTCTTTAGCTTGGGCATCTTGAAGATGACTGTTAGCTTCACTTAACTGTCACTCGAGAAGATCTTTGGACAACTTTTCAAAAGATGATGATCTTACTTCATCATAAGCAGCAGCCTTGGCGAAGAATTCAACAATTCTTCCACTTTTGAAATGTCAAACTTTTGAAAGCTTTTCATGGATACAAGAACAAATTGGACATCGTCTTGAATAGTTGAGCTGAAGTCAATAAGGGTGTTTGATATTTTTTACAAGAAGGTCACTCCACATCTTTTGAGAAAACTCCTGTTGACGATTAAGCATAAATCGCTCACCTTCAAATACTGACATCACAGAATGGCGAAGAGTTTGTTTTGCCTTAAGCCCCATTCCAAATGGAAGAGTTGTAGCCAACAAATTAGGCCCCAAAATTAGTTCTTGGCTATCTTGAGAAATCTCGTCATCTAGGATTTCATCTTCTAACTGCAACAAGGATTTCATCTTCTAACTGCAACACATCGACGTAAGTTAGAAAGAGAAGAAAATCTTATTTCATAAAAGAGAAAAGTTGAAAAAAATTAACCGCATTGGCAAAATATTGATGGTGCATGACTCGTAACATCTCCATCAACATCAATGTCCGTTAGGTTTGAATGGATGGAGTCCCTCTTCAGCCTCTTCCAATGACAGTCAAGGTTGCTACTATCACTTTCCTCTAAGAGTCGAGAAGTACTTTTCGTCTTACTTACTTCAAGGGGTTCAACAACTTGAGTATTATAGTTGGAAGGAAGAGAAGCAACATGCTCAAGAGGTCGATCTTGAACAATTCCTTTAACACTTTCATTAGCTTTGGGAGGGATCTTACTTGATTTTGAAGCAAACAACCTCGCCATATTTTCTTCAAGGTAGCCACTATAAATTTTAGCCCACCACTTTTTGTACGCCTCAGAAGAGAACTTCTTTACATTTAGGGGTATATAACGAAACCTTACCTTTACCATGGTCTTGGACAAGACGCATAAACGTCATTAATGAATTCCTTCTTCTAAAAATGCCTTTCGAACATCTTGTGAAAGGACTCTCAGCATGTCTTGTGAGAACCCAATTGGCGACTGAATCGATGAGAACTGTAAGGTTCAACAACAAAATGATCGTCTTGTCGCAAAAGAAGATAATTCGAACAAATGGCCATGAAATAAGCTTCTTCAGATTCTTTAGCATGCCCATCATCTATGAATAAGAAGTCTTTGCCCTTTGTTGCAAGTCCCAGATTTTTTTAGCATGCCCATTATCTATGTTGCAATCCAAGAGACAAAATCACCCTTCTTAATCATTTTCTTGCAACCTGTGGGTCATAGTATTTCGCACCTCCTTCACCTGAGAAGAGCGTCAATTTGGGCCCACGTACATCTTGCAAAACTTGATAGTGAGTTTTCAAATAATGTGTTATCCAACTATAGACGAAGTGGAACAAAAATGGGGAATGTGCATGAGTTGGTCTTGGCGAGTTAGACATCTTGTTCAAACCTTTGTAAATGCTCATCAAGAGGGAACAACAATGCCAACCTTTCAATTGACAACCATGACACTCCACTCTGAAAGTACTTCGATGTATTGTGAAAGAAAATCCGGTGGATCGTCCCGGGAATTGCGCGAATGCGGAAGCGCGGTAAAAATAAACATATTAAATTTACAAAATAAAAGGCATGCTTTTAATTTAAAGAACACGCTCAAGGGTGTGCCCTTGAGGTTCCCGGGCGTTCGGTGTATCTCATGATCATAAAACAATTAAATAAATCATGGAGGCCATAGAGTTGAAAAATAAAGAGGGACGAAAATCTTAAACGAGACCTACCCGTTGTTGTTTTCGTCTTCAACTGCTACTCGCGTTGTTCCCCGTTTTGCACCAAGACCCCGTTCTTGAGATCCTCCAAATCGTGACACACGATCCACCCACGTATCTTGCACGTCGTGCTAGCAACGAACAAGTATTATTTTTGGAGTGGACGAATCAATAACTCGTTATCAATTAACGGTATTGGTTCGTCTAAGTTCTTGATGTTCCAAGAACAAAAAGAACTAAGAAAAAAAAAATATTTTCTTGCTAGAGAAAGAGAGAGGGGCGGACGAGAGGTAGGAGAGGGAGAGTGTGTGTTGTGTGTGTTTTTCAAGAATCATCAATCTCTTAAATGTTGGAAGCTAGGGGTTTATATAGAGGAAGAGTTTAATCCTCTTTAAACTCAAACTCTAAGTAACCTAATTTGACTAGGATTTTGACCTAGTCAAAGTCCTAGTCAAACTAGTGTTTGACCTAGTCAAACAAATCCTAGCCTTCCATCTCCCCTTTCCATCTCAACCGTTGATTTTAATTTAATGGAATATTTAAATCCTATTAAATATTCCAAAAGGCTAAAAGAATAAATATAATATAATAAATAAATATTATAATTTATTCTAAGCCCACTAAATCAACCCTTTTAATAAATCCTATTTATTAATTTAATTCCCTTTATCAAATAGAAGGAATTAATTTCTCCAAGAAAATATAGGACCCGATTAAATCTAATTTAATCATTCCTTTACTCCAATATTTAATTCTAAATTAAATACTAAGTGTATGTGTGGATAGTGTGTGACTCTTTAGGTTCACCATTCAGCTAGACTTGGTCAGATTCCTAGAATCCGTCCGTTACCATGGGTGGCCATCTAGCAACGGTCCATGGCACTAGAGACTAGGTGAAATATTCGGGGATGAACATTTAGGCTCTAACAGTACACTTGTCCTTCTGTCTTCGGTCTCATCACTTAGGGTCTAGGGCACGGAAAATGCAGGTACCCATTTTGGACCTAAGTGTCGGTCTGTCCTCACCAAACGCCGCAAGGGAAACCTTTTCCCTTCTGTTCAGTCACTGTGGCCACAGATTTCAGGGACAAGACACAGAGCATATATGAGACTCAACTGTCAACACCTTTTGACAGGAGACAGATCCTTTCTTGGAAACTACTGTCACTTTGTGCACCCGAGCTGCACTAGACATGGCTTATGACTACTCAAGAGTATTTTGGCAATCTCTCACCATATCTAAGATACAGACCTGATGCACAGGTAAACTCAGCAGTTCCTCAAGTCAAAGGACTTGGCCTGTACCGTTGGAACCGGGAATACTCGTCATACCTTGCTGACCATACTCAAGGCCCTCCGTAAGACGGTTCCCGCGAGTCACCTCAGTCAGCTGCTTCCTAGCACGTGACCCACTAACACTGCTTAGACGACCTTCGTCACCCGTCGATGAAATACGACAGCAGATGCTTAGTGCAAGTCTCAAAGGGAATCCCGGTACCCATTTTCGGGATTCCTTGACTTGGAGATTTCCGGACTGATTCGGTGAGACTGATGTCATGGACCTACCTCCAAGCGTAGTCCCAGTCCCCAAAATCGTATCTTAGTCCGTGGGCTTTGTTTGCGTAGTGAACAGAAATGTAAATGCAGATAAGTGAACGTAAACAAAGTATTGCCATATGAATTTTCACTTCTTTATTCATAAATATTTTATCAAATACCAAAGAATTGTCTAGACATAGGTTACATATTCCTGCCAAAATTGGCTTACATGGTCACCTATTCTAACAATCTCCCACTTGACCTTTAAAGCCAATTACCCATATGCTTAATCTCCATCTTCTCAAGATGTTGCGTATGAGCGCTCTGCGACATAGGCTTTGTCAGCGGGTCTGCTGTGTTGTCTGCCGAGTTGACTCGGTCCATCCGGACGTCACCTCTTCCTACCATTTCTCTAAGAAGATGGTAGCGTCTAAGAATGTGTTTGGAACGGTGATGAGATCTCGGTTCCTTTGCTTGCGCTATTGCGCCGTTGTTATCACAGAAGATGACAACGGGCTCGGCGATGCTAGGCACCACACCCAACTCTTGGATGTAGTTTCTCATCCAAACCGCTTCCTTAGCAGCTTCTGAAGCTGCTATGTATTCAGCCTCTGTGGTGGAGTCAACAATGGTTGCTTGCTTGGAACTTTTCGAAGCTACTACTCCTCCATTGAGTTTGAATACGTACCCCGATTGAGACTTGGCATCATCGTCATCAGACTGGAAGCTAGCGTCGCTAAAGCCTTCCAGAATTAGTTCTCCATTGCCATAGACTAGGAACATTTCCTTAGTCCTTCTTAGGTACTTAAGGATGCCCTTAACAACATTCCAATGTGCCTCTCCTGCGCAGGACTGATATCTGCTTGTCACGCTCAAAGCGTACGCAATGTCAGGCCTAGTGCAGTAGACCGCATATTGTATGCTACCTACGGCGGAGGCATAGGGGATGACCTTCATCTTTTCAAGTTCCTCATCAGTCTGTGGGGACTGTTTCTTGGATAACTTGATCCCATGCCTCATTGGAAGGAATCCTCGTTTGGAGTTGTCCATTCGATATCTCTTTAGGACTTTCTCCATATACGAGTTTTGGGTGAGTCCTAACATCCTTTTAGATCTGTCCCTGACAATCTGGATGCCTAGGATGTAGGAGGCTTCACCCAAGTCCTTCATGGAAAACTGGGTTGACAACCATGCTTTTGTGTTTCCTAACATTCTGACGTCATTACCAATGAGCAGAATGTCATCCACATAAAGCACTAGGAACACTATTGAGCTCCCACTGACCTTCTTGTATACACAAGGGTCGGATTCGTTTTTGATGAAGTCATAACCCCGTATTACTTCATCAAATCGAATGTTCCAACTTCGGGAGGCTTGTTTGAGGCAATAGATGGACTTCTGGAGTCGACAGACTTTCTGTTCTTCTCCAGTGACTGTGAAACCCTGCGGCTGATCCATATAGATCTCTTCTTCAACGAAACCGTTGAGGAAGGCCGTTTTCACGTCCATCTGCCATATCTCATAGTCATACCATGCTGCTATGGCGAGCAGAATCCGAATGGACTTAGCCATGGCTACTGGCGAGTAGGTATCCTCAAAATCGACCCCGGGTCGTTGAGTGTATCCCTTAGCTACAAGCCTAGCCTTAAAGGTTGTGACTTCCCCATCAACGCCAAGTTTGCGCTTGTAGACCTACTTACAGCCCACTGGCTTAACACTTTTCAGTGGATCTACAAGACTCCAGACTTGGTTCTCGCTCATGGAGTCCATTTCGGCTTTCATGGCCTCAAGCCATTTCCCGGAGTCGATGTCAGACATCGCTTCTCCATAAGTCTTAGGATCGTTATCCAAAAGATCGGTCGCACCTAGAAAGCCATATCTCATTGGAGGTCTGGACTCTCTAGTGGACCTACGGAGAACAGGAACGTCAGTGGTGACTGTGGGCGCTGACTGTATCGGAGCCGGTGGTTCAAGAACCGGGGCTGGCTGTTCCTGAGGCTGTCCTTCATGCCTAGCACGTTGGACTTCTCGAGGCTGGTCAGCCCTTCGGCTGTCTATCCTGAATCCTCTAAGTGAGGGTTCCGCGGCTTCTTCTGATGGCTGGATTCCATCACTTGATTCCTCAAGGATCAGCTCATCAGGTTGGATATCCTCCGGGAAGCCTTGCTCCAAGAATACTGCATTTCTTGAAACAAACACCTTTTGTTCCAAGGGGTCATAAAAGTAATAACCCGCAGTTTCTTTAGGGTATCCAACGAACCTGCATAAGCTAGACCTAGATTCTAACTCATCTCCCACTAACCTCTTGACGTATGCGGGGCTACCCCACACTTTCAAGTAGTTGTAGGATGCAGGCTTGCCGTGCCATATCTCATATGGTGTTTGGGTCAATGTGCTAGTAGGCGCCAAATTCAATAATTTGGCCACCGTTTCTAGTGCATAGCCCCAAAACGATAAGGGCAATTTGGTAAAACTCATCATGGACCGAACCATGTCCAACAGGGTTCGATTCCTCCTTTTAGAGACACCATTTAACTGCGGTGTTCCTGGAGGTGTCCATTCTGATATTATACCATGTTCTTTTAGATAATTTAGAAACTCCGTACTAAGGTATTCACCGCCTCGGTCCGACCGAAGGATTTTAATTTTGCAGTTGGTTTGGTTCTCCACTTCAAGTCTGAATTCTTTAAACCTCTCAAGAGCTTCAGACTTGTACCTCATCAGGTAAACATAACCATACCGTGAATGATCATCGGTGAAGGTTATGAAGTAGGAGAACCCACCTCGGGCCTGCGTCCTTAGTGGTCCACATACGTCTGTATGGACCAAGTCCAACAGACCTGTGACAAGCCTGCTTTGTCCTACAAAGGGCCTCTTGGTCATTTTTCCTCTTAGACAGGACTCACAGGTTGGTAGATCGCTCAAGTCCCCAACCTCTAGGTTCTTTGAGTCTACCAACCTTTTCATCCTATCTTGGGATATGTGACCTAGCCTAGCGTGCCACAGACGTGCGTTCCCGTTATTATCTAATTTTCGTTTGTGTTGTGCATTGAGGACGAAATTCGTTTGTTGCAAGATATAGAGTCCGTTATGTAATGTACCAAGTAGATGAGCAATTCCACACCTCATCAAATAAAAGCAATTTTTATTGATTCTAAACTCATAACCACTATTGTCCAACAATGGAATGGAAATGATGTTTTTAATCATACTGGGTACAAAATAAACTTGTTCTAAATCTATGCTAATATTATCACTAATCACTAGAGTGGCGGATCCTACTGCTTCTGCCGAGATGGCCTTGCCATTCCCAAGCTTCAGGATCATGTCCCCGCTACCCAGTTTTCTGCTTCTTTTCAACACCTGCAAGTCATTGTAAATGTGAGCTCCACAGCCGGTATCTAATACCCAAGAGGCAGAACTAGTGACCATATTAACCTCAATCACATATATACCTTGGTTCGAGAAGAGTTTGGGGCACTCTCTCTTCCAATGCCCTTTCTCACGGCAGTTGATACATATGTCATATGCCTTTGACTGTTGCTTGGAGACAACCTTTCCCTTTCCTTTGCCTTTCCCTCTTTGGCAATGGGAACACTCTTAGTGTTTGTAGCTGCTTTGACGGCCTTTCCCTTCCCTTTCTTCTTCCAACGTCCGGCACCTTGCCTTTCGTATTAGAAGTCGAAGCACCTCCAAACAATACCGAAGGCGTGGACTTCTTAGTCGTTGCCTCGTATTGCACCAACATATTGATCAACTCATGAATGCCCTTCTCAAGTGCGTTCATGTTGTAGTTGACGATAAATTGGTCAAAGGAGGGTGGGAGTGACTGAAGAGGATCACATCTATGTACGTTTCATTATCGAGACCTGCCTTTAGGTCCTCGAGCTTTTCCACCAGGGTAAGCATTTTAACCCCGTGCTCTTGTACAGAGGATCCTTCTGTCATTTTAGTTCCAAAGAACGCCTTGGTCGCGACATACCTAGTATGCCGGTCCGGGACTGCATAGCAATCCTTTAGGCGAGCCATAATGGAAGGGACATCGTCTAGCCTTTCATACTGCTTCTGAATCTCATTGGTCATCGAAGCAAGTATGATGCTACGGACCTTCCGGTTATCCTTATGCCAAGTCTCGAACGTCTCACGTTCTTCTGGCGTGGATCCTTCCGGTAAGGTCCTAGGGAGAGGATCGTCCATGACGTAGCCTTGGTTCTCGTAATCTAGGACTATCCTGAGATTTCGCAACCAGTCGTTGTAGTTTGTTCCATTGAATTTGTTTGTCTCAAGAATGGTGGAAAGTGGGTTCTTAGACATTTTAAAATCTACATTTTAGAAAACAGCGCGCGATCAGCAGAAAATAAAAGACGGTGGTTTGATAAAGTAATTAAATGCATGGACTTTAGTCATTTAATCCTCCCATTATTTATACGAAAACACGGTACTCTCAAACGTGATTTTCGGGAAATCCTTTCCAAGTGGGCTTGGGATCCACAGCGATTTTTCCCATACCCCGCTTTTACGATTCGCATGGAAAAGATCCTGTGGGAGGTATTCCATACCATTCTCGTTCCACGAGATTCCCAAGATTATTGCCTCACCCTTTCACATGATCCCGAGGACTCCAAGCGAATCATGTTAATTGGGCGTTAGACCCAACCCAATCGACCGATCCACGGACCCACTGGTACCCCCACGACTCGTGAGACAGGTAGCAGCAGCCCGCTTTTCGTTCATGACATAATGCAGCTTCCTTTAAGTACAATAACGTGCCACGACTCGTGAGACCACGCTATTGACCTAAAGCAGCTTCCTCACTATGCCATGGATTGGAAGGCATGGACAAACTCCTAGAGTTCATGTCCACTTTGTCTAGGGTCTAATATTTTGACATTGGTCCAACCAATGTGAGAGTAAGTAATGACCGAGATCTCAAATAAATATCTACACATACATCCATAATGCGTAAATAAACCATTCATAGCAGTTATACGATAAATAAATAATCCATTCATCCATCATCATAACCACATGCAAAATTAAAGCCTAGCACGCCCCTGTTGGATGATCACGAGCCCGTATCCTATGCGATCCACAAAGCCCGCAGTGGATCTATGGTCAATCTAGGGTTGGTCCTATACTATTACATTAATAGTAACCCAATCATCATGCTGATGGGCCTTGGTCTCTTTTTCTCTTTCTTCACTTCATGGAAAACACCAAGGGGCCTCCCGTCTGGGCTCTCCATGTGGTCCTTCCTTCTTCTCCACCAATTACAAAAAAAGGAAACCTCACTCCTAGTCTACTCTCATTACATATTGAAAAATAGAAACCCCAGCGAAAACCCGGGGGAGTACATAAGGAGGGAGGTAGAATGCCTTATTATTCCAAGGCAACTAGAAAGAGAGAAGAAGAAAGCAGTAAAAGAGGCACACAGGCCCAACAGAAAATAAACCATACATCCGGTCATAGGGCTCGCGATCATCCATTTCCATCCAACACACATAATCACATGATCCAATCACATAATTACATAATACCACCAACATATGATTTCCAATCATAAATATCCAAAATAATTAATGAATATGTGCACAACGTGTGAAAAATAAAACACAAATATTGGTAATAATATTTTCTCGTTTTAGGAAAACCTTTCCTCATTATTCTAAGTAAATAACCCCGGGATTCCGAATCCAATTTATTTTACTCCTAAAATAATGTCTTTAGAAAAATAGGCATAATTGAACCAAAAACGATTTTTCAGAATTAATTCAAAATTAAAACTGAAAATAATTAAAAATAAAAGAAAAATACTGCTAGGGTTTTGAAACCCTAGCAGCAGCAGCTGCCGCCGCCGCCGCCGCCGGCCCGCCGGCACGCGCGCAGGGCAGCAGGCTCAGCCTTGCCGCTCCTGCGCGCGCGCAGGCCCCTTGCCTGCGTGCGCGCGCGCCTGGCCGGCAGCGCGCTGCGCGGCCCGGCATGCCGGCAGGCCACCGCGCGCGCAGGCTCCCCTGCCTTGCGCGCGCGCTGGCCTGCTGGCTGCCGGCCGTGCCGTGCGCAGTGCGCGCGCAGACTCGCACTGGGCGCGCGCACGCAGACTCCTTCGTCTGCGTGCGCGCGCTCCTGGTGGCGCCGCCCAGGGCCCGTCCGCGCGCGGACTCGCAGGCGCGCAGCCTTGCGCGCGCGCGCGTGCATGAGCGCGCCTACCGGGCGCGCGCGCGCGCAAACACCCTTGTCTGCGTGCGCGCGCGCCTGGAGGCGCTGCCCTGCGCGCAGCCTTCCTGGCTGCGCGCTGCCCCCGCGCGGCCGGCTGGGCGGGCGCGCGCAGGCCTCCCTTGCCTGCGCGCGTCTGCCCTGCAGGCAGCGTGCGGCCAGCCCTCCCGGCTGGCCGGCTGCGTCGTTTCTCGTTTTTCGTTCAATTTTCCATCCCGTTTCCCAAGAAAAACAGAAAATCACCAACATTCATAAATTCACACGAATCAAAAATAAAATCGACATGCTTAAAATCAAGAACAATCAAGATTTAATAAAAACATGCCAATTTCACGTTTCATGCTTATAACGCACATAAACCCTAGGCCTATACACCGAACCGGGCTCTGATACCATGGAAAGAAAATCCGGTGGATCGTCCCGGGAATTGCGCGAATGCGGAAGCGCGGTAAAAATAAACATATTAAATTTACAAAATAAAAGGCATGCTTTTAATTTAAAGAACACGCTCAAGGGGTGTGCCCTTGAGGTTCCCGGGCGTTCGGTGTATCTCATGATCATAAAACAATTAAATAATCATGGAGGCCATAGAGTTGAAAAATAAAGAGGGACGAAAATCTTAAACGAGACCTACCCGTTGTTGTTATCGTCTTCAACTGCTACTCGCGTTGTTCCCCGTTTTGCACCAAGACCACGTTCTTGAGATCCTCCAAATCGTGACACACGATCCACCCACGTATCTTGCACGTCGTGCTAGCAACGAACAAGTATTATTTTTGGAGTGGACGAATCAATAACTCGTTATCAATTAACGGTATTGGTTCGTCTAAGTTCTTGATGTTCCAAGAACAAAAAGAACTAAGAAAAAAAAATATTTTCTTGCTAGAGAAAGAGAGAGGGGCGGACGAGAGGTAGGAGAGGGAGAGTGTGTGTTGTGTGTGTTTTTCAAGAATCATCAATCTCTTAAATGTTGGAAGCTAGGGGTTTATATAGAGGAAGAGTTTAATCCTCTTTAAACTCAAACTCTAAGTAACCTAATTTGACTAGGATTTTGACCTAGTCAAAGTCCTAGTCAAACTAGTGTTTGACCTAGTCAAACAAATCCTAGCCTTCCATCTCCCCTTTCCATCTCAACCGTTGATTTTAATTTAATGGAATATTTAAATCCTATTAAATATTCCAAAAGGCTAAAAGAATAAATATAATATAATAAAATAAATATTATAATTTATTCTAAACCCACTAAATCAACCCTTTTAATAAATCCTATTTATTAATTTAATTCCCTTTATCAAATAGAAGGAATTAATTTCTCCAAGAAAATATAGGACCCGATTAAATCTAATTTAATCATTCCTTTACTCCAATATTTAATTCTAAATTAAATACTAAGTGTGTGTGTGGATAGTGTGTGACTCTTTAGGTTCACCATTCAGCTAGACTTGGTCGGATTCCTAGAATCCGTCCGTTACCATGGGTGGCCATCTAGCAACGGTCCATGGCACTAGAGACTAGGTGAAATATTCGGGGATGAACATTTAGGCTCTAACAGTACACTTGTCCTTCTGTCTTCGGTCTCATCACTTAGGGTCTAGGGCACGGAAAATGCAGGTACCCATTTTGGACCTAAGTGTCGGTCTGTCCTCACCAAACGCCGCAAGGGAAACCTTTTCCCTTCTGTTCAGTCACTGTGGCCACAGATTTCAGGGACAAGACACAGAGCATATATGAGACTCAACTGTCAACACCTTTTGACAGGAGACAAATCCTTTCTTGGAAACTACTGTCACTTTGTGCACCCGAGCTGCACTAGACATGGCTTATGACTATTCAAGAGTATTTTGGCAATCTCTCACCATATCTAAGATACAGACCTGATGCACAGGTAAACTCAGCAGTTCCTCAAGTCAAAGGACTTGGCCTGTACCGTTGGAACCGGGAATACTCGTCATACCTTGCTGACCATACTCAAGGCCCTCCGTAAGACGGTTCCCGCGAGTCACCTCAGTCAGCTACTTCCTAGCACGCTGACCCACTAACACTGCTTAGACGACCTTCGTCACCCGTCGATGAAATACGACAGCAGATGCTTAGTGCAAGTCTCAAAGGGAATCCCGGTACCCATTTTCGGGATTCCTTGACTTGGAGATTTCCGGACTGATTCGGTGAGATTGATTTCATGGACCTACCTTCAAGCGTAGTCCCAGTCCCCGAAATCGTATCTCAGTCCGTGGGCTTTGTTTGCGTAGTGAACAGAAATGTAAATGCAGATAAGTGAACGTAAACAAAGTATTGCCATATGAATTTTCACTTCTTTATTCATAAATATTTTATCAAATACCAAAGAATTGTCTAGACATAGGTTACATATTCCTGCCAAAATTGGCTTACATGGTCACCTATTCTAACATGTTGAGCCAACACTCCAATTACACCGCCAAGAACGTTTCTTCTTTTAAGCTTCCTTCAATGCCCAACTTCAAAAATAATGCTTCATGTACAGTGGACTACTTGCTATGAACTCCAAAAGTTTCGGAAGGATTATTAGTCGGCATGGGACAAACAACCTTTTTCTCCTTTATATGGACGAAGCTCGTAGTACTTAGTGGCTCTTTTAAACCCAAATTTGCTCCATTTATTAGCAAAGACTTGGGAAAGTTGAAAGTCGTTACTATTTCCTTGAAGCAAATGATAAGCGTGGAGCATGAATTTGGAAGAGAGAGGTATAAGTCTTTGTCCCATCTCGTCAAGATCCTTAGCACTTGGAACGACTTCGTCATGAAGGAACCAGGACATAAGAAGTCCAGCAAGCATATGCAAGTCCACAATGACACGAACAACTCTCCAAAGGATGTCAGAAGAGTGTTGATTGATAGGCACAATGCTTCGCAGATGACCTTGATGACGTCAAAATTGCTGTCATAAATGAACAATGAGGTGTACATGGAGTCATATACCTGGGCAACAATTAGCTTGTGCACGCATCGACTGAGGATGTTTTTGGTCCACTCCCGAAATTCTTTGATATAGCAAAACTCAATGGCAAATTGAATAGGGTCTCCCTACTTAGCTTTCCCTTCAACGATGTGGCAACCTAGTGTCGGTAAAGGACTTGGTTCGTTGGAATATAAGTGATGAGTTGTTTGTAGATACCACACCTTGACGGTCTTGCTCAGTAGAACCTCTAGAGACCATTGCTCTATGTAGAGAGGATTTGTCAATCTCGGCCATTATTTCGTGTATCGACTGATAAGAAGAGCATGAGTTGTTGAAGTTGTTCCCTTCTACTCGAATTGATTCTTGCCATAAAAAATGACCAAGTGTTGCATTCTGGAAGAAGATTTGATATCGTTGAACCAAACCACCAGTTAAGCTATCAAAGAACAAGAACAAAGAACGGAGTGAGTCTAACGAAAAGGAAAATATTATTTTTCTAGATAAGTTGTGGAATTAAGTAGGCCTTCGATATAAAGGGAACAAGAAGCCATCTTCATTCCTTTTAGGTGATGAAACTGTGAAATCTACAAGAGGACAATCAAATTAGTAAAAAAAAACGTAATAACAGTTTAAGGATTACAAGCTAAATAGAAATACTAACAGTAGCAACCTTTCGAAAGATTATGGATTTTTTTTGGCCAGTATTTAATTTGGCACCCCTGCAATAGAAAACCCCATGTTGTCGATTTTCAACTATTTCAGTTGAAAAACTAACAGGTTCCGTCTATTTTTTAACGTTGGGACTAACTTTGCAACTAAAAGTTAAAGTGTGGGACTAATTTTGTCTATTTCAAGTGTGGACTAATATTACAAACCACCCTATACTTTGGACCAAAATTGAAATTTTCTCATATTCCGTAATATTTTGATTGCCGATGAAAACATCCAATACTTGAAATACAATATTTTACAAATGAATGGTCTTTTGGACTTTAAGGTCATATTCTTTAGTGTGATGGCAAATATGAAATAACTTGCCTCGTGCCCTGTAATTTTTTGTTGTGCTTCAGACACAGATTTTTCTTATGGAGGAAAAAAACACTCATCAAATTGACAATCTTCAAATCGTGCTATAAAAAAGTCACTTGATATTGGTTTAAGATATCTAATAATGAAATGAGAATTTAGTCTAACACAGATACCTAACCTACGTTGTGGACCTATTTTTGTGCGTTTTGGAGGTGCAATTGATACATAAACTGTGCAACCAAGTGTTCTAAGATAACAAATATTTGGGAGTTGACCACGTACAAGTTGTAATGAAAAATACTTTTGATAAGTTTTTGGTCTAATTTTTAGCTAAATATGCAGCATGCAATGAGACATGTCCCCAAGCAGATGCATGTAATTTTGTTCTCATAATTAAAGTCCATTGTAAGCGTTTAATAAAAGATTCAAGTACACCATTCTGATTGTACATGTGCTACTGGATGTGCCATTTTGAAGTGAACTCGGGCAATTTGAAAATTGTACCTGAAATTTAATTATCTAAGCAAGTAGTCTAGCAAATCCAAGGTTACGAGTACACAAAATACATATATGAAACCATTCATTAGATGTATCTACTATTAATTCCATAAAGTACCAAAATTGGCCACATGGTGGATGTATCAGTCCACATATATCCCCTTAAATTCTTTCAAGAATTATGGTGACTTAATAATAACTTTCGAATATGATGGTATGACAATTAATTTACCTTGTCAACTAGCATTACATGCCATTTCTTTTGGTAAAAGAATCTTTTAGTTCTTAACAGAACCTTGCAAATTCTCGATAATACCACACACTATTATTGATATCGGATGCCCAAGGTGATCATGTCAAAGTGTAAATACTTTGGTGTTCGAACACTTCGGACACACTAATACATTGGTTTCATTGTTTTCATGATCGTATAATAAATCCCCGAATAAAAAGCAAACAATTTTTCTAGTATTAGCTTCTAACTCTACTACATGAAGTAATAAGTAGATACTCTTTACTGCCTTCATTTGTGATATTAATATAGTGAACATTGAGACATATATCTTTGAAATCGAGGACTCAGATGAATATAAAACATCTGCTATATGAAAGTTAGTGCCATTAGGTGCACTCTTGGCTCATCGGAAATTAGAGTTTTTGATCAAATCAACTAGATATGAAATTGATGTGATAGTGGTTTTTGGTGAAGGAATAATCGGGATAATCACCCTCGACACTATTGCACCCCAAGTCTAGTGAGAGAATATTTGTATATGTCTTGTCAAATCAAGGCATAGTCCAACCCCCTTAAAAAATAATATATGGGGTATTTATAGTGATGTTAGTTATTTTATGGTGTGATAGAGTGTGAATATTTATTATGTGGCTTACATACGAAAATTACTCTTATACCCTTATAAGTAAATATTTATTACTATCATATACATCATACAGCCCCCCACTCTCGGACGGGATACTTCGCAAGAAGCAGTAATCCGGATGAGAGTAAGAATTCTTTGCAAGAAAAAATTGAAGCGTTGAATGCATGGGAGAGGGTGGGTGGGAATCCATTAATTGTTCTCGGATGAGTTATTAGAAGACGTGTGAGGTTATGAAGGCGGGACTGCCCAAGCTCATTCCCAAAGACCCCTACCTGATTAGGAGTAATGCTTACCAATGGAAGGAGAAAGAAGGCATACGGAGAGGGACAAATGAGAAGGCTCTCCAGGCAATCAATCTATGCTGACACCTCCTAGGTAAGGGAAAGTCTCACAAGGTCTCCTCTGTACCACGTCCCATTATCTTCTTTTTATGCAGCTACCGCTAAGCTGATTGGAACTTAGGTTTCGCCCGAGTATTGTAGTCTTATATTCTTTGATGTATTGCTACTTCCGTACTTGCAGGATATAGTGAAACTGCCTCTGCTCCTGCTTCTATCAAAGCTTCTCTATTTGAATCCCCTTTCAAGTGGGAAGCCTTCGTTAGTGCTTATGATTGACCTGGCACAGGCTGTTGGCAGAGATGTTCCATTAAAGCCGTTTAGGGAAGGTCAATTTCTCTTTCCCTTGCCTTTGGAGCAATAGTTGACTATTCATAAGAAGTCTTTCCTTACGGGGGTCTTATTGGTTGACTCTGGCTAAGTCAACTCCTTTAAGGAAAGTGTCACCCCAGACTAGGCATTCAGCAGTCCTTGTCCTTTATGATATAAGTGGTCTTACCCCATAGAAAGCATCTAGGGGCCCTCAAGTAGCACATTTATTTGAATTAATATTGAAGAGGTTAATCGGCCCAAAATTTTTGGCGCAAACCCAATACTATTTTTGAAAGTAGCCTAGCACAAGGTGGTCAATACACCTAAGGGAACACAGCCCAACTCAAGGCAGTGGTTCGAATAAGGGAGGCGCGGCCAGGTTCGGATGAACCTAGGGCTTGACCTGGGGACTGCCTCGAGCTAGTGAGCCCAGGTGCGCCTGGGTAAAAGCCCAGCTCGAGGCACCTCGAGCTGATGAGCCCTAGGTAAAGCCCAGCTTGAGGTACCTTGAGCTGGTGAGACCGCCCCAGCTCGAGGCACTGCCTCGAGCTGGTGCGCCCGGGTTAGGGACCTAGGCAGAGCCCAGCTCGAGGACTGCCTCGAGCTGGTGAGCCGCCCAGGTGCGCCCCAGCTCGAGTTGGTGCCTCGAGCTGGTGAGCCCAGGTGCGGTCCGCCCAGCTCGAGGCAGAGGTGCGCCCCTCGAGCTAGAGTGGGGCGGCACGGGCCGAGGTCATGGGGCCAGGTCGAGGCGCGGCTACGATGAGGACATTGCATCCACTGAGATTTGAACCAGGTCAAAAGGGTGGATATAAAAGACCTCAACCACTCCACCATCCCATGTTTTTTGTGTTTTTTTTACTCTTACTTTCTACTAGTAGAGGTTATTTTCTTCCATGTGTTTGGAGAAATTTTGACGTCGTCTTCGAGAGATGTGACTCCCCATCACACTAGAGGATTTTCATGTGTCATGGAACATGTGATGAGTGGCCGAGTTGTCTTACTCTACCAACTGTAGAGGATTTTTTTATTTTCATTCCTACTTGAGATGTAATTTTTTTAATTTTTAATCGTTTGTTTTTTTTTTTCTTAGTTTCACCTCTTCTCCGCCCTAACGAGGAGGTGTTTGACCTACGCTCTTCCCGTAGAGCGCTCATTATCAAGGTGACACTCCTCTAGGAGGAGGAAGTCTCCTCCTCAACACAACACTCCTGCAGGAGGAGCGGGTGCTTAACCTCCGCCTCCAAGATGAGGGCATGTTTGGCCTTCGCTTTCCCTTGAGGGCTTTCTCCTTGAGGTGAGACATTCTAGAGGAGGAAGTCTCTTTCTCGAGATGACAATATTTATTTTATTTTATTTTATTTATTATTATTAGTATTATTATTTATCTATTTTTTTTGGGAGTAGGAGGAGCTTGACCTCCCTTTTTTCCTGAGGCCTCTTCTTCTTGAGACAACATATTTCAGGAAGAGGAAGTCTTTTTCTCGAGATGACACTCCTCTTAGAGGAGGAGTAGGTCGACCTCCCCTTTCTCCTTAGGGCTCTTTTCTTGGGACGACACATTTCAAGAGGGGGAGGTCTCTTTCTCGAGATGACACTCCTCTTGGAGGATGAGGAGGAGGCGGATCCTTCTCGTGACAGAGCTCCCCAAGACCTTGGGGAAGACGGGAAGAGCGTAGTTATTATTTATTTAATAGTATTTTGGATAGCTTTCTCCGACTTGTATGCTTGGATATTTTGGCGTGTAATTCGGCAAGACTTAGTACTTGGGATGACTTTCTTCCGACTCTTATAGTCGGATATTTTGGCATGTAATTCGACACTATTAAGCACTCATGAATGTAGTTGTTGTACATGTTCCGTTATTGCATTTTCAGTATCTTTACCGAAGTTGTTTCAAGGGATGCTTTTGCTCAAGTCCAGAGTTTATCTTTTACCAACTTCTAGGAGGGCAAAGTTTCCATGGTCGTATTCTTAACGAGGATATCAAGTTTCATCCATGGGGATGTTGCCTCGAGGGATACTTGCTCATGTCCTGGAATTGGCCTTTCACCAACGTCAAGGGAATGTGAAGTTTTCGGGGCTATGTTTCTTACGATGATCTCAAGTTTCATCTAAGAAGACATCACCTCAAAGGATACTTGCTCATGTCCCGAAACTGGTCTTTTACCAACTTCAAGGGGGGCAAAGTTTGCGATGTCTTTTACGACGATCTCAAGTTTTATCTAGGAGGGCATTGCCTCAAGGGATACTTGCCATGTCCCAGAGCTGGTCTTTTACCAACTTCAAGGGGATGCAAAGTTCCCGTGAGTTTTTTTTTTTTTTAGGCTACGACAAGAAAATTAACTTCATTACTCAATGTTCGCATTACAACATCTTAGGGGAAATCAAAAGGGGAGAAGGATTTGTTGAGCTCCTACTCGAGCTTTCTCCTATTACAAGTGAATAGCCAAAAGATAATTTTTCCTACTATGCAAATTTAAGGTTACTACTTCATAGCGAGGGAGTCTTTTCCCGTCGATCCTTATGGGATCATGAGATGACTTCTGCATGGGGTGCACGGCCTTGCCTCCCCTCGCTACGAGCTCAATGCGTGGCTCGAGCTCATCATGGAGTGCGCGGCCTAGAGCTAGTCCTGGGGTGCAGGACGGCATCCTCCTGGTCAAATTGGCATCCTCGTGGATATTGGTTGACATACTCCTTCAAGTGTCCTCGTTGGATCAATTTCTCTATCTCATTTTGGAGGTGATGACACTCCTCATTCGTATGCTCGATGTCACGCTAGAAGCGATAATATTTGTCAGATTTTAGCCTCTTGGGATTGTCCTTCATTTTTCTCAGCCATTGTCAATCAGCCCTTGTTGCTCCGCCACGACTGATATTTCTCCTCTAGGGGCGTTCAAAGGGGTGTAGTGTGTAAATCCGGAGGGGGGCATATGCTTGCGTTCCTCCTTCTTCCGCAGCTCATTTTCTTCCTCCCTACCTTTTCTCTTGACACTGAGGGTAGGATCCGCAGCTTGGGATTTCTCGATTTTGATGTACTTTTGTGATTGCAGGAGTAAGTCTTCCAAAGTGCCGGGGGTTTTTCGGTTATAAACTCTTTGAACCTTCTCGGAAGCAAGTTTTTCTGCATAATGCTAGCCAACAATTCGTGATTAACATGGGGCACCTCATGCACGGCCTCCACGAATCTTTGAACGTAATCTCTTGACAACTCCATCTCCTTATGGCGGATGGTGAAAAGGTATGCGGCCGTTTTTTGGGACTTTCTTGTTCATAGAGAGTAATGTAGAAAACGTTGGATTAGCTGCTCGAGGCTGGAGATAGCTCCAGCTGGTAGTTGATTGAACCAAGCTAGAGTACTTTGTAATCGTAGTGCGGAAGACCTTGCAGTAGACGGCATCAAACCAAGTCGTACTAATCAATTTTAGCATAAAATTTGTCTAAGTGTTCTTGTGGGTCTCCCATTCCATCATACTCTGGGAGGTTTGACACTTTAGCGCCCGTCGGAAGTGCCTCGGCTATGATTGCCGTGCATAAAGGGCTACATCTTGGAGAAGCCACAACCAAGAGGAGATAAGGATCCTCTCCCCCCCCCCCCCCCCCCCCCCCCGAGAGTATAGGTGTTGTGGGTTACCTTGGCTGCGGGGGGAGTTGATCTTGTTCCTGGGCAACCTCCGGTTTAGATACTCTGCTATTCACCTCCTCCCGCCTCTGATCATTCTCCTCGGAGCCAAGGACTCTTCTCGACTTCAACGAGGAGAAGCAGGGGCCGGGTTCATGGGGTGATTAGTCACAAATTGAACTATCGCCTGAGTAGCTACTCAGTTGGATGCGTCATGGATCAATGCTAGTAAGGCCTCTTGCGTCAACTGGATCATCGGACCTTCGGGTGGAACTCTTGGGAATGGGTGATTCCCCCAAGGTGGTGGTGTTTGTTCACTGGGTGGTTCTTTGCCAGGGGATGGAGATTGTTCAAAGGGAGGAGGTGCTTTCTCCTGAGGCATTTGTTCATGGGGTGGCAGGGCCCTCCCGTTCGGCTGGGGCTGTTCATGGGACGGACGGTTCATCTGATGTTGTTGGTGACTGTTCACGGGGTGGGTTTTGCTCTGCTCCGTTTTCATGCGTTTCTTGGGCACTATCCACCCCCTGAACATCGCGAGCACGCGACCTGGTTTGCATTCTCGATGTCGAGGTGATGGTTCCTACAGACGGCGCTAATGATGTGGCAGTGGTTTTTAGTGAAGAAATAATTGGGAAAATCACCCTCGACACAATTGCAGCCCAAGTCTAGTGAGAGAATTTTTGTATATGTCTTGTCAAATCAATGAATAATCCAACGCCCTTAAAAAATAATATATGGGGTATTTATAGTGATGTTAGTTATTTGTGGTGTAATAGAGTGTGAATATTTATTATGTGGCTTACATACGAAAATTACTCTTATACCCTTATAAGTAAATATTTATTACTATCATATACATCAGAGATGGTGGTAACATTTATTTTGATAAAATGTTAGACTATCAAAATACTTTGTATCTTTTAAAATAATGTGCGTCATTGCACTATCTACTAAGCATAAATCTCCACTAGGTTTATTGATGTTGGTAATCCCATAGAAAACATCCATATTCTAATAGTAAACAGAACTTACCAAATTCAATATAAATATAATTACATCCATACACATAAGAATATGTTATAAATACTTTCATCTCAAATTTTATGCATAAATTTTGAGGTTACATTTAGATGAAAAGATTTTGATTGACGACAAATGATTCAAAAAAAGTATTTCAAATGAACTCATATTAAAAAAATTCAAAAATTATCAAATATTATACAAAATATAGTTCAAAAGTTGGAAAATTTAAAATACTTTAGAATATGAAATTTATACAAACAAACTTAAATAATTTGTTACGAGATACTTGAAATTCTTACGCTTAAATCCATTAATAAAAAAACACAAATGTGATCAAAATTAAGATAATCTCACCTAAATTTCATTGTAAAACTTTACAAAAAGCTTATATTGCAAGTCTTATTGGACAAAATAAAAGATATATCCACATTTATTATAGTTTTTTATTTGAAATGTACAAGATATACAATGAAGGAATGATACCGCGAAGGACCTTATTTTTAGGGGAAGTTCAAATCTATATTGTAATAAATTCATTACAAATTTCAGTTGATATGAAACTATCTAATTTTCTCACTTAGGAAAAGCCCAAGTCCAAGAAAATGGATGCCGACAACACTCCAAGTTCGCCGGCGACGGCTGATATCTCCGAAGCTCCGCCAACTTCGGCCTCCGAACGCCCAAGGGAAGAACCTGATTTCGATACGGAAACCATGCGCAAAACCAGACCCGGACTGAAGCGCTTCACTCTCACTCTCACTGTTCTCCTCTCTTTCCTCTTAGGTCATGAATCTTCGCATTCTCCACTCTCACACTGTTTTTTGCCGTTTTGATTTTGTATCCAGATTATTGTTGTCTATAATTGTGTGCGTTCTGTTGCTAGTGCAGGTCTTCCGTTTTTGTTGAAATCAGTAGAAATTTACAGATCACCGCTGCCGTTCCGCGAAATCGATGATTTGTCTGCTGCGGTTGAGTCGAATTCTCTGCATTTCCCTTGCCAATTCCAGGCAGTTTTTGTTGATTTTGGCGTACCTTCGTTTACTGCTAATGAATTGTCAATGTCGATCGAATCTCACATGCAAAAACTCGCTGCAAAGGATTCCACATTTTGCGGCGCTTGTAGTAACAATTCCACTGTTTCTGTAACTCTGGAATCCGGTTCTGATTGTTTTTATAGCAACAATGATTTGAAGTGGAAGTGTGGAGCGCTGAATGAGCTGAACAAATTTGAGGGTTCGGGGAAATATGATGATGAGTTGTTTGATGACTATTTGAAGTCGCGGTTGGGTGATAATGGTAATAGTAGTAATGGTGGAAAGGTGTATACTGTGATTGTGGTGAGGAAGGAGGAAATGGAGGAGGTGAGGGCGGTAGTTGGGAAGTATAGGCACGCTTGGATGGTGGGTAGGGTTTCAGAGGAGGCTGCCGTGAAGAAGGTGGCGGAGATTTTTGTGAAAGTGTTTGTGAACGGCGGTAAAGAGGAAGGGTCGATCAGTGGGGAGTTTATGCCTGTTGGGGCCGATGGGAGGATTGTGCTTTCCTTCAATTTGCTGAATGCTGATCCACGCTATTGGACTTATGGCTGGTATGAAACTTATGTGTGGTCATTCTGTTAACAAAGCTGCTGGTGAATTTGTCAAATATCTGCAGTTTCTTATTATTCTGAGGAACTATGGATCTTGCTCTTGGATAGGAGGAACTTTTATATGGTTTTTGATGTATTGTGTCTAGTGTTTTTGCTAGATTTCTTTTAATTCTTGACTGGAGCCCTGATGACTTAATTTGGTGACTTATGGAGTTCCCTATGAAACATTTAGAAGAAAAAATGTAATGATTAAAGTGAAAAGGTCATTGTGGACGGCTAATTAGATTAGCTTATGCTTCATTCTTCTGCTTTCTTTCTCTGCTTATACAATGTCCACCAAATTACTTGTGTTTGCAGGGAATTCCAAGAGATAGATGATAATCTCTTGGCTCCTATAATTGATGCTTTGAAGCCTCTAGCAGATATTAGAGTGGAGAGTCAGGTAGCTCTCATGCCTTTGTTTTCACCATATTGTGTTTCATAGTGTTTTAAGGAAAAGCTCATGGTAAGTTCTTTTACCTGTTGAAATCCTAGGTCATTTTTCATTAACATATTGTGTCATTTTTTGTGGACACATAGGTTTTATACCACACTCCAAAGTCTTCATTTTCCTATTGGGATGACAAGCTTGGCAGCTATATTTTCACGAGAAACGATCTTCCTTTCTTTGTACGTTCTCTCAGCAACTTCCTTTTACTTGAAAACTTCCCGTGACCGAAAGCTTTGGCAATAATAGCCAAAAATGACATGTTACGGAAAAACTTAAGGTGCTTTCAGACAATTAATTTATCTGCACACAATGCATAGAGATCTGTATTTATGTACATGCCTTACATATCTAGATGAATGTACCTTTTTTCCTTTTATCAACTAATAATTAAGGAGTCAGCTGATGAGTGCTTGGAATATGTTTGGATTCTCCTGTAATTTTCTTTTGCTTTCCTCAATTCCCTGAATGTCTTTTACCACTAGAAGTGGGAAACAACATAGTATTTTTCATGCTACAATAGAAGTCCATTACAACCCTGGTGGTAACAGAATGAATTTAAATTTGAGTATTGGGAAAATGGATCCTAATAGAGATCACGGGGCCATAAAATAGTATGACACTTTCATTTATCATTGATTCCCCTAAGGATGCTATTATGTTTTTCAGTAATTACTCTTAAACATAGTATTGCTCTTTCTTAGTCATTCTAGTTTAACTAGTTCGTCTGTCAATTGTGTATCTGTTGATCTTGGTTAACATTATCTGGTGTTATCTCTCCATGTCATGATCACCATAAAATTTTTCTTATTCTCATTCTGCTTTTGGAAGGGTCCGTTAAGCAATCCACTTTTGAACTTATCATCAAATGCTTTTACATGTCACTTGAAGTTTCTTATTTGTCTAAGTGTCGTAGGTAAACTCAAATGAGTGGCATTTGGATACGTCAGTTGCTGCAGGAGGGCGTTCGAAGATCCTCCAGTTTGTGGTGTATAATCTTTAACTCATTATGCTTTCTGCTGTTCAATGTGTAGATGGAATTATGTAAAATTTCTGTTGACAATTTAACTGCAGTTTGCAATCTTGAAATACTTTAGTCAGATGTAAAGGAGTGAGAACATAAATGGCATAATGCTATCAAAAGTGACATAATAACTGTAATTTATCTGGAAAGAGCTCCTTTAGAAGTCATATGATTCATGGCATCTAATTTTAGTTGTTTAACCTGATTGATTTCAATATCAATGATTATTATGTGATCCACTCTTGGAAATCATTAACCATAATTGCCTTTCTTTTGGTTCTATGCATTGTTCCAGATATGTGCCATCTGCAACAGAGTGCCCACTTCTGCTGCAGCTTCCAAATGGAGAAATTTCAAAGACAAATGGCTTTATATCTCCAGTGAGTTATGTACTTTGACATCATGGTTTCAGTTCTGTGTTTTTCCCTCCAACATTAATGTTTATTCATATGCCAAATTTTAGATGTGGGGAAGTGTCGTTGTTTGGAATCCTTCAGCTTGTTTGAAAGATACAGAAATGGAGCCTCATGTGAGGCATAAGATTTCTCCTGAGGTCAGTTTCTTTCGTTAGTGAAAAAATAAAAGGTTACTAAAAGATGATTCTTTTATTTCTTTATCACATTTACTTTAACTCCACAGTTTCATTTGTATCATTAACCTCAATAATTCCTTCTTATGTTTTGTTACGACGTCATATAAAATGTCAGGTGATACATGTTCCCCATCTGTGTGCATGTTCTTCTAATCCTGCTCTTTGGCTTATGAAATAAATTTACTTATTTTCATGCACTTGACGTGTTGCATATATCTAGAGGTAGTAAGGTTTGTGTTCACCTAAATTTGTTCTGTTTGTGATCTGTGTAAAACCATAGCTTACCGGGTGGAAATCCAAATGTTTTTTTCTGGTTCATATCATGTGTATTATCATGAAGTGGGTGACAAGTTGCCCATGAGAGATGTAGTAATATCTGAATTCTTATTTTTGCCAATGTATGTGAATGCATGCATTTCCTTGCTAGTGTACTTTAAATATGAGTTATGAAAATTAGGAATCATGATTAACTTGGTTTGTATAACTCATTTATGTAATGATGTCACTTAAAATTTGCATTTTGATTTCACAGAAAGCAATGGTAGCATTTCTTTGGCTGGAAAATGTTTCTCTAGGATTTCATTATCGTGCAGAATATAGAACCCTAAGTTTTGTATATCTGCATGTTATTCGTGAGTTCCTTATAATAACAGCTGCTAGGCATGGTAAAGCGCTTACAGACGTGAATCTATGATTCTGCTTCCCTTCCGTCAACTGTGATTTGAATCTAAAATGTTGTTTGTCTCTGGATCATTTTCATACGCCTTTAACTCTATTGTTTATTTACTCTAGTGAAGTAGCATTCTCAGTTTTCATTGCCTTGCCAATGCTTAACTGTTGGAACTAAATCGCCTTTGCTGTTTAAGACTTAATAATCTTGATACTTGATGTCAGATGAACCTGCTAGCAAACCAGCTACATGCTTGGAAAAGTTGCTCATTTTTCGTAGTATTTTGTTACTTATCCTTGGTTGGATTCGTCCATGAACAAAGTGCTAATGTTTTACATTTTTTTTTAATCCATGCTCGTCATTCTCACATCATGTTTTGTGAAAAAATAAATTAATGTGAACAAGTTAACTTTAACATAGATAATCTGGTTGGCTAATGTTGCCATCTTGTTCTAAGTTCTCATGTAATCGTGCTAGTGTTTAAGTTAATGTTATTTATCCTTGCTTATTTTTCTGTTTTTGTCACGAACAAGTAAATGTTGACAACTTAATGTGGACTGGCTAGTTGCTGGTGTTAGTTGCTCTAATTCTTAGCTTAGCTCCTAGATCGAGTAGGAACTCAAATACAAATTCTTTACCTTGAGCTCAATATACTCATTGTGAAACAGGACTTGAAGGAAATTTTTGAAGTCTTCATAGGCCAGTTGCGACAACTCTTTGGGCTGAAGTCCAAAGGTCTTCTTGGTGATGTATCAGGCAGTTTACGACTATTGACTAGTGAAGCTGGCTTCACAGAATGGTGAGACAACAAGCTGAGTGACACATAAAAAAAAAAAAAAAAGCTGAGTGACACATAACATGTCAATAGAAATGTGCGGTTATGCAGGGGATGTTGTTTCTTCTTTGCTAGTTGTAGAATGCACCAATGCCTGCCTACATCATGGGTAAAGAAGATTTGTTGATATTTTTTTCCCCTTTTTTTTCCGCTTATGCATCTATCAAAAGGTAGTGAGTGCCCTTTTTGGCAGTTTACATGTCCTCATAATAAATATCAATTTATCCTTTTGATATTACAACTAAAGCTATAGCTACTTAAGACTTTCTTTGCTAATTATAACCGTTTATCTGTTCCTGCTATGTAAAGATTCCTGAGAATATATATTAGGTCTTGAGGTAGTGAATGTGATTTACTAATAGCTTAATTGACCAATAATCACAGAAATCATAGAAGATCCTTCCAGGCTTATAAGCTGTTCAGGTCTCATTTGTGGAAAGAAGGTATTAACATATTCGGTGCAGAGTTCACAAAAAAATTCTGACATGTTTGTAGGAAATTGTGATTAGCTCTTTGTCACTTTGTGCTGTTCAAATGATCTAGAGAACTCTGTTTACCTAGTAAACAACTACAGTTTTAAGTCAGGTTGCAGTACGTGTAACTTACAAGGAAATGGGATCTTTATTAGAAAATAAATTTCCAAGAAATGATAACATAAAGAAATAATAAGGTTGATAATATATTAGGAGACCTTTGGGAGAACATACAGTCATTTAAACCTCACTGAAGGTTCTCTTTCTTTGCTGTGCTACTCTGTTGTTTTTCCTCTTTCAGATGATCTAATCCTTTCTTTTCTTGCTATTTGCTTCTTCTCTGCCCACAGAAGGGTGCTTGCTTTCGATTTCCATGCATTCACGTTTCATTGTGCCATTTTCTTCTCTTGCCAGCTCACCGCTGGATGCCTATTTAAAATGTTCTACCTTTACTACTACTTATAATTTATGCAAAAGAACAGAATTTGCTTGATGTTACTACAATGTGGCACAAGAGGCTATATTGGTAGTCATTAGGTGCAATGGTGGTATATATAATTTCTGAACCTATGTGGATGATTGTGGGTGGTGATAACAGGCTGTAATAGTGGTGGCCATGGGTCTTGTGGATATTCACAGTGTTGCAGGAAGTTGGTGGTTTAAGAGGGGATTGATGAGGAGTGCTCAAAGGAGAATGCTGGAGAGTGGCTGCCAGCAGGGAGAAGACTGATAGTATACCAGGGATAGGAGGAGTAATAATGGATTTAAAAAACATAACAAGCCGGCCCCAGTCATTCCGAAGAAGAACTTATAGAATTTTAGAAAAACCATTGCTGAAACTAGTTATAAACTTTTGTACATTTGAACTTATATAAACTACTTCTCTGCATAGAACCACACAATTGAAACAAGTTTGGTAGAAAAATAAGCTAAATGAACATCCAAGGTCCTAAGCGATGGATGATTTGTCGAATTTATGTTTATTGTTGCACTATGTTCCTTGGACAAATCTCTCTGCTGGATGTTTAAATGGAAATATAGTTATGTTGTCTGCTTGGAAACTGATGGCATGTTCTCTTCTTTACAGGGAATTGGATTTGTTGTCTCGCCAGCATACATGTTTTAATCTTCTTCAATGTGCAACAACTCTTGGATCACTTTCTCGACTGGTATGCGATCAGTTTGTATGATCTATTACGTTAATATACGTCCTTGTCTATAACTAAGATATTCTTGCAGGTCCAGTCACTTCCAAGAATGATAATTAAGGATGAAATAGGAAAACAGGTGAATAGTCCTTACATGTTGTGAACATAACTAGTCCCTTCTCAATTTCCTGTATAATGAAAGATGAATTTATGTTTTTCTTTAAATGCTGATAGTTTTTGCTTGCTTGATGTAAAATTTATCTACGAAATGCATAGGGCTGTTTATTTTATGTTTTCATCCATGATATTCTCGTCGTTGTTTCTGGAGTATATCATGTTGACTAGTATGGCACATCGCCCAATCTTCCTTTCTATTGAGAAGTTCAAGTTTCACCACTTTATCATCTCAAGATGATGGGTGCATTGACAGTTTCACTCGTCTGTTTGGCTTGCTTATTATTCTGCTTTAATATTGATGGTTGAGGTAAAAAAATGTATAATTCATCTTTCTGGAACTCCTTAACCGAAAATTCAACTTGAAGAGTTAGTTACATATCCTTCAATACAAGGCTAAATCAGCTTAGGGTTTTTTCCCCTATTCCAACTGAACATGATGTATTTAGTTCTATTTTTATTTCTAGGTATGTTTTTTTTTCTTTTATAGATCTCATTTGTTTATAATTTTCTCTAGTAGCATGCCAGTTTTATTTTGGTTGTGGCAGTAAAATCTGCAGAACATTTATTGTTTCAACATTACTGAGCAGGTGAAGTATTCTCTTGAAGCAGCAAAATTGGCTATAAGCAATGTTTCTGGTGGAGTTTACGATGCTTCTGCTGGTATGCTTATTTAATTATTGATTGAAGTGTGCCTGCGAGGAAACAATTTCTCTCTTTGGCATTGCAGAAACATGCTAACACGTCGCATTACTATCTTTTTTGTCAGTGTCTTCAAGACAAGCTAGATCTTTTGCTGAGGATGCCTTTTATCACCCATCTATGATGTCTGTGAGCTACTACTCATTTGAGCACTGCTTTGCTGTCTATTCGGTTCGTTTCTTGACATTAATTTCTATATTTCGATGCTGGGATAAGTTCATTTACAGTTCAATAGAGTAGGATGAAAAATGATTCACTGGTTGATTAATATTAATATGAACGATTTTAGACTCATTAATTTTAATAAATCCTCATTTAAATGTATTTGGAAATCCTTGCTTTCATAAGATAAACCTCAACTGCTCCAAGCGAGGTCTTATCAAATGCCCATACCTGAAGCCCCAGTAGGAACCTAATTGATTGAGACGACGATCACTTTGAGGCATTAATGTTAAAAATCAAGTGACGACATCCGGGTGAAAAGTTCTCCAATAATAAGCTATTTAAAAAATTCTACTGTTGTTGTGGACGCCCCTAAATTTTGATTGCTTGAAGAAGCAATATCTAAAATATTACATAGTCAAGCTTACTGCAACTACTTTGAATAACTGAGTAAGAAAGAGGACCGGAGTGCAAGTATAAAGCAACAAAGTGACCTTTGACGGATTCTTAGAAAGTACTGTTTAGTCTTGATCCATATCTGTCAGAACTAAACCAATAGTTAATTTTGAAAAGAAAAGAGGCCAACGCAGAAACAGCGTGCTCTGATTTATTTATTATAGACGAATCTTTGCTCATGGTGGTCCTAATTAACGGTTCTGCATGGATGTGTAAGTTGAACTACCTGATATACTACTGTGCTATAATGAACTAATGACCTAACTAGCTACCTTCTTTGACAGCCCTTCTTTCTGCCGGTTTCACTGCACGTGCTTCTGGCAGCGCTCCGGGAATGGAAAAGATACAAGCAGGAAAGCAGGAAGTACAATGCATGGAAAGCCAAAACAATGTAATATCAGTTTACTCAACCTCAAGTCTCAAAACACCCTACAAGACATTAAATAGCAGATGGACAGTGTTTTTTCATGCGTAAGTTCCAGGAAACTTTGTGTGGATGCCCGTCCTTACATTCCCATCCGAGACTGCCCATCCTCAGAAGTTTCTCAAGCAGATACGATCTGAGCTAACACTAACAGAACAGGTCAATGTGAAATCCACACTTGTTTCATTGTGCGCAATTTGTTGTTGTACTGAAAGCGTAAACCGATTACGGGTCTCACGACTCTTAGTATAGAAGTGTACGCTAATTTTGCGTGTTTGTGTGTGTGTTGAATGGATGAATACGCGTACTGGTTGCTGGACCAAAGCAATAAGTAGAGAGAATAGATGATTTGCAGTTACTGTCTTGTATATTGAGAAAGCCAGGTAACACTGCAGATATCCAGAGTCTATTAGTATACCTTCAAAATGGAAGTTAAGCTTGTTACTTAATAGCCTTTTTTGAGATGAGAAGTATTGGCTGTGTAATGGGCAGAATGTGTGGCCATAAAAAATGCAGGTTTTGGTTTATGGTTTGGGTAATTGTCAATATCTCTTAATGTTTGATGAAATTATGAAATCCTTGGATGAAAATCTAAAATTGCCAATTTTGCTTTTGTTGTATTTTTTTCTTTTTTAAGAAAAAAATTGAAAAATTATAAAATAAATTGGATGAGTTGGATGGAAGTTTTGAAAAATTAAAAAAAAAAATATCTACTGAGCCCTTAAAAAAGTTTTAGAAAACTTTAAAAAATAAATAAAATTAAAATTCATAAGGCATAAAGCATTTCTGGTAGCTTATCATAAAATATAGATGAAAATATAATGGAGACTAAGGGACTGGGTTAGTTATTGGATCGCTCATAAAATTAGGGAGCCAAGGTGTATAATCGGTGGGCTTGATTCAGGACTCGCATGAATCAGCCTGAAAAAGTTCAGTTAAGGATCAATCCACTATTATTCATAGTTGGTCCTAGTGTGGTTCTAGGCCTTTAAATGGCATCTAATTGGGTTCATTTTTAAATCCAAACTTAATCCATGGACCAACTCGATTGAGGCCCAAATGGGGGCCGAATGTGCCTATTTTATTTTTTTTATGAAATTAAGGTGTTTTTTAAATAATAACTTAAATTTATGATTGTCTTATGAAATAAATAATTGATAAATTAAAACACACAATAATTAATAACTAGAAAAAAATAGTTAAGACTATATAATAAACTTATGTTATAAATATAGAATAATGAATGACCATCTATGTTTCATTTCAATAAATGTAAAAGTATTAATGGTGTCATTAATACAATGCTTGTTAGTAAATTATATAAATAGTAGATGTACGGTGTTGTTGAAAAATGAATATTCAGTGAAAGTTTATGATATTCTATATTTACTATTTCTTTTCGATCATTTTATAACACATTATCAGCATGAGTAGCTTCTACTCTTTTACAAGGTACGCTTTTATCATTTTTTTTTATTAGTATTCAAAATACTATGTCGAACAATCTGACAAAACTTGAATTGTTGCTTTGGACATTACTGATAATAATTATTTATCATGGATCCTCGATGCTAAGATTCACCTGGAAGCTGTGAATCTTGGTGACACGATTAAATAAGGAAATCAAGCATCCCAGCAGGATCACGCAAAAGCAATAATTTTCCTACGACACCACATTTATGAATAATTAAAAACTGAATATTTAACTGTAAAGGATCCTCTTGTCCTTTGGAATAATTTAAAGGAGAGATATGCGCACCAGAAGTCCGTAATTCTCCCCAGAGCTCGTTATGAATGGATGCACCTGAGGTTGCAAGATTTCAAATCCGTGGCTGATTATAATTCTGCAATATTCAAAATCACCTCAAGGCTGAAATTGTGTGGTGAAACAGTCACGGATGCTGATATGCTAGAGAAAACATTCTCTACATTCCATGCCTCTAATATAGTTTTGCAACAACAATATCGAAAAAGAAGATTCACAAAATATTCTGAATTGATCTCATGTTTTCTGGTGGCTGAACAAAATAACGAGCTCCTAATGAAAAACCACCAAGCACACCCCACCGGTTCCAAGCCACTCCTTGAAGCGAATGGCATAAAAATCAATAATAATGGAATCAACGGCGGTGCTAGACGTGGTAAGAATAAATTTCAGTGGAAAAGAAAAAATCAAAATGTTTTCAAAGGATATAGTCCATACCACCAGAAGTGGAAACCAAATGGGCTAACATTGAATAAAGAGAAGGATCCACAGTATAAGTTTTATAAGCAATATGAAGACAAATGCTTCAGATGTGGTGCACAAGGTCACTGGTCGCGTATATGTCGTACACCCAGGCATTTGGTAGATTTGTATCAAGCATCTATTAAACAAAAGGGAAAAGAGATAGAGACAAATCTTCTCCAAACTCATGATCCTGAAGATCATGATATTTACACTAATTTGGAGGATTTGACTGAGCCTAAGAGCCAGCCTCTTAACTATCTCACTGCTGCAGATTTCTTTGAGGATCCAAATAAAAACAGTGCCTAATGTAAAAGTATGATTAAATAAATAAATAAACAGATGAATAAATGTTTACTTTTATATGTTTGATATGCTTATATTGATATTAATTTTAATAAATTCTATTTAATGTTAGAACATGGATTTTTCTGATGGCTTTTCCAACATCAATAAAACATGTGGAGACTTGTGCTTGCTAGATAGTGCAACGACACATACTATCTTAAAGGATAAGAAATATTTTGATAGTTTAACTTTTATCAAAGCAAATGTTACCACCATATCAGGTCCAGCAGATTTGATCAAAGGCTCCGGAAGAGCCAATCTAGTGCTACCTAATGGCACTAAGCTTCATATAACAAATGCTTTATATTCATCTGAGTCCAAAAGAAATTTACTCAGTTTTAAAGATATACGTCTCAATGGTTATCATATTGAGACCACTAATAAAGGAAGTAAAGAGTATCTACTCATTACTTCACATAGTTTGAGCCAGAAGCCCATACTAGAAAAACTGCCTGCTTTCTCTTCGGGGATTTATTATACGATCATGAAAACAATTGAAATTAATCCATTGGTACACCAGAAGTGTTCCAACCCCAAAGTTTTTAAGCTTTGGCATGATCATCTTGTGCATCCGGGATCAATAATGATGCATCGTATTATCGAAAATTCGAATGGTCATCCATTAAAGAACCAGAAGATTCATTTACCAAATGAAATGCCATGTAATGCTTGTTCACAGGGTAAATTAATTATCATACCATCATATTCAAAAGTTGTTATTGAGTCACTCTCTTTTCTTGAAAGAATTCAAGGTGATATATGTGGACCAATACATCCACCATGTGGTCCATTTAGATATTTTATGTTATTAATAGATGCATCTACTAAATGGTCTCATATGTGTCTTTTATCTACTCGTAATCTTGCATTTGCTAGACTACTTGCCCAAATAATTAGATTAAAGGCACAATTTCCAGATTACCCAATTCGAAAAATTCGTTTGGACAATGCTAGTGAATTCACTTCGAAAACATTTGATAACTATTGTTTGTCAATGGGAATTGATGTCGAACATCCAGTAACACATGTGCACACTCAAAATGGTCTAGCTGAATCTTTTATTAAAAGATTACAATGCATCTGCTTGGGGACATGCCATATTACATGCTGCATATTTGGCTAAAATTAGACCAACAACTTATCAGAAATATTCCCCATTACAAGTTGTCCTTGGTCAACCCCCAAATATTTTTCATCTTAGAACATTTGGTTGCACAGTTTATGTACCAATTGCGCCTCCAAAACGCACAAAAATGGGTCCACAACGTAGGTTAGGTATTTATGTTGGACTTGACTCTCCATCCATTATTAGATATCTTGAACCAATGACAAGTGACCTTTTTACAACACGTTTTGAAGATTGTCAATTTGATGAGTCTATTTTTCCTCCATTAGGGAGAGAAAAGTTTGTGCCTGAAGCGCAACAAGAAATTACATGGCATGAGATAAAGTTATCTCATTTTGACCATCGCACTAAAGAATGTGAACTTGAAGTTCAAAAGATCATTCACTTTCAAAATATTGCAAATCAATTACTGGGTGATTTCACCGACAATCAAAATATTACAAAATCTCATATACCAGTTGTTAATGAACCTGCAAGGATTGAAATCCCTGAATGATCAAAAACCAATCTAGCAGCTAATGAGTCCTTACCACACCTGAAGCGTGGAAGGCCAGTCGGTGCAAAAGATAAAACTCCTCGAAAGAGAAAAATGCAAACTAAAGTTCCTGAATAATCAAATAAAGCTTCTGAAGAGGCCACACCCACAGAACAAGCAATGAAATTAATGTCCAAATTTACTCCTGATAGTAATCCTCCTGAAGAGTAGCATGATCCTCTTGAAGAGGAACTATATTCTCCTGAAGAGAACCAGGTACCTGGAAATAAGATCTCAATACATTATTTACAATCAGGAGAAATATTGGACAGAAACAAAATCGTTATCGATAACGTATTTGCATTCAAAATTTCTTTTGATATCACCAGCAGTGATAATGAAATTGAACCACAAACCATTGATGAATTTCGACGGAGAAATGATTGGCCAATGTGGAAAGAAGCAATTCAAGCAGAGCTGGACTCGCTTGCAAAACGGGATGTATTTGGACCTGTAGTCCAAACACCTAAAGGTGTTATGCCTGTTGGATATAAGTGGGTATTTGTTAGAAAAAGAAATGAGAAAAATGAAATCGTGAGATACAAAGCACGATTAGTTGCACAAGGTTTCTCGCAGAAACCTGGAATTGATTACGAGGAGACATATGCTCCCGTTATGGATACAATGACTTTTAGATTCTTGATCAGTTTATTGGTTGTACAAAGACTGGAAATGAGGTTGATGGATATTGTTACTGCATATTTGTACGGATCACTAGACAAATATATTTATATGAAAGTCCGAGAAGGACTCAAGATACCAGAAGCATATAACAATAAACCCATAAGTGTTTATTCTATTAAGTTACAAAGATCTTTATATGGACTAAAGCAATCTGGTTGCACGTGGTATAATCTGAGTGAATACCTTCTCAAAGAGGGATATGAAAATAATGAGATTTGCCCATGTATTTTTATTAAAAATCAATAACCAGATTTGCTATAGTTGCAGTATATGTTGATGATTTGAATCTTATTGGGACTCCAGCAGAGCTCACCAAAATTACAAGTGCTCTTAAAGAACAATTTGAAATGAAAGACCTTGGAAAAACTAAGTTTTGTCTTGGATTACAGATTGAACACATGTCACAAGGTATTTTCGTTCACCAATCCACTTACACGCAGAAAGTCCTGAAGCACTTTCACATGGATTATGCTCATCCCTTGAATACTCCAATGGTTGTTCGATCACTTGATGTGAAAAATGATCCATTTCGTCCTCCTGAAGAAGATGAAAACATTCTTGGTCCTGAAGTACCATATCTAAGCGCTATAGGAGCACTTATGTATCTTGCAAATTGTACAAGACCTGATATATCTTTTGCAGTTAACTTATTAACAAGGTATAGCTCCAATCCTACTCGAAGATATTGGAATGGAATCAAACATATTCTTCGCTATCTCCGTGGAACAATTGATATGGGATTGTTCTACCCATACGGGTCAGGTTCTCAGTTAATTTGGTATGCAGACGCAGGCTATCTCTCTGATCCACATAAAGGGAGATCACAAACTGGTTATTTGTTTACATATGGAGGTACTGCTATCTCATGGAGATCAGTTAAACAAACATTGGTGGCTACATCTTCAAATAATTCAGAAATAATTGCAATTCATGAAGCAAGTAGAGAATGTGTTTGGTTGAGATCAGTTATCAAACATATCAAAGAAAAATGTGGAATACTAATTGAAGATGATCCAACAGTACTCTATGAAGATAATGCTGCGTGCATCACTCAAATACGAGGAGGTTATATTAAAGGAGATAGGACGAAGCACATTTCACCAAAGTTCTTTTATACACACGAGCTCCAAAAGAAAGGTGAAATCAATGTTAAGCAAATAAGGTCAAGTGAAAATTTGGCAGATTTATTTACCAAGGCCTTACCTACAACAATATTTAAAAAAATAATCCATGACATCGGAATGCGTCGTCAAAAGGACATCCAGTGAGAATGCTTATACTTTTGAGGGGGAGACACATACATATTGTACTCTTTTCCTTCGCTTAGGCTTTTTTCCCATCGGGTTTTTCTTTCGCAAGATTTTAACGAGACAATTCGATATATTTGAATCCTGAAGTATTCAAATATGGATCCAGAAGTATCCTTATGAAGTAACGTTTTGAATCCTGAAGTATTCTAAAGAATGTTGTACTCTTTTTCCTTAGTCAAAGGTTTTTATCCCATTGGGTTTTTCCTTGACAAGGTTTTAATGAGGCACATTCTTCACAAATGGTAATTCAAGGGGGAGTGTTATAAATATAGAATAATGAATGACCATCTATGTTTCATTTCAATTAAAAGTATTAATGTTGTCATTAATACAATGCTTGTTAGTAAATTATATAAATAGTAGATGTACGGTGTTGTTGAAAAATGAATATACAGTGAAAGTTTATGATATTCTATATTTACTATTTCTCTTCGATCATTTTATAACACTTAAATAATAATTTGACTACTAAGCTTATAATAATAAACTTGGCCATGTTTACTTACCTCTATTAGGTTGTATTAACCCTCTTATCTGATTTGTTAGGCGTTTACATCACTAATAGGTGGCTTGGTATTAAATTGGGGAGCCCGGCATAGAGCCCTACTAAACATCCACTACAATACAGGTCCCTTGGCCAAGATTATAATACGTGGGACCCACGTATTATTTCTACTAACTTTTGCTCCCATGTTTGTCCCCAACATAACGCCCCTATCAATGTCGATAGTACCCTCGTTTTACATGCTAATTTCAACATTGCCGTCTTACAAACCATTAAAGTGTCTGGCTCCATTTTGGACCAATTAAAAGCTAACTTTGATTTTGTAGACGCCATTATTATCATCTTGGAGAGGTATGTCTGTGTTCTTTACTACGATGTATGTTGTTGTGTAGTCGATGTAGTAGATTTGTTGCATATTATACCATTTTTCTTTCTCCTCCAATATCCACCTGATAAATTCTTAGTCCTGATACATTCTTGCAAGTCAGTCCATGTTTTTTGAAAGTCTTCGTTGTTGGTACATTTATCCCATGTTTAAAGTTAAATCGATTTTTAAGATATAGGGAATGCTATGTTTTTTAGACCGGTCAACTGAAAATATTTTGACTTTTACAAATAAAGTGTACTCTGCATTTGGGGTTAAGGGACGAAAGGTGCCTTGCATTCTTTTGGACTGCCATTATGTTTTTACCTTCTTCAAGGTAATTTATTTTGTTTTACAATCCTGTCTAAACTTAGATGCGTTATTGGATAACGAACAAAAAGAAAAAAAAGAATGGTGTTCAATTGTTTCTTACATTATAGTGCAGTCAGTATCCCGTGTTGGGTCGCTACCTTATTTGTACGGTGTTTAATGCTATATGCAATTATGTAGGTTCACTAGGATGATAATCAACTCACCGGATCTGCGCTTTGATTGTTGTTCAGCACATAATGGTTGAGATATCCATAATACTAACATTGTTCGTTTACGTATTTTCTTACCTTAAATCATGTATCCCATGTCGCAGACGTCATCAATCTAGTCGTTACTCACTTAACAGTAGATACCCAACCAGGTTAGCCACCTTTGTAGGTTAGTTGAGTTTAGTGACCAGGCCTGTTTTAGAAACCTCCGTATGGATTGCAACACCTTGTAAGGTTGTGTTATATACTCGAGCAATTTGGGGGTCTTACTGACACGAAGCACAGCACCGTGCCTGAACAATTGGCCATTTTCCTCAGTGTCATATCACACCATAAGAAAAATTGGGTTGTGAAACGCGTTCATAAAGTCTGGCTAAATAGTTAGCAAACATTTTCACAAAGTGCTAAACTCCATCATCGAATTAGGTATAATGTTCCTCGTGCGACCATCCCCAATACATGAAGATTGCCTAGACCTAAGGTGGAGATGGTTTAAGGTAAAATCGGTTTAACTTTGATACCTAGTACCAATCATTAAATTGTCTTTAGATATTAGAAATTATCAATACAACTTCACCATATGTTTAACTCATTAATATTTAATTAAATGACCTTATAGGGTTGCCTTGAACATTCATCGACGTCCGTGTGCCGGATCAGGACAAGGGTCGATACCAAACCCGAAAGGGAACATTGTTGTTAACGTACTTCATGTCTGTAATCCTAACATGCAATTCATATATGTCCTAATCGGTTGGGAAGTAAGTGCCGCATACAACAAGGTCCTCCGTGATGCAATAAATAAGCCAAGTGGTTTAAGTATTCCAATTTATAACGTTCGTTGTGTTTTACACCATTATGACTTACATTGAGTGTGTTTCATATGATTCTATTGGCTAGATACGATTTTTATCTACTTGCATTCACACCCATGAACAATTGGCTAATGTTATTTTTCCCACAATCTCCAGTTAATTATTACCTGTATGATAACGGTTATACGAACGAAGAAGAATTCTTGACCCCTTACCAAGGTATTTATTACCACTTGAGGGATTGGGACCTTGGTGCCAGTGGACCACAGAACCGCGAGAAACTTCTAAGACAAGGCCAAATAATGGTCCTTACAAACACAGTGAACAAATAGCGTACATAATAAAATGCATAAATACATGCATAATGTTTAATCAAATTGCTAGTGGGTGGCTAACTGACCGTATCCCCCGGACATCTGTGAAGGCCCGGGGTTGACATTGATCCATGAGGTCCTAATTACAACCTCCTTCCCACATGTGCATAACGCATCACGATATCTTCTGAAAACAAAGCGCTTTGTTTGGAATATGTTTTAGACGATGCATTTGTTCCAATAGGTGAACCGTCACTCCATCGGCCATTCTGATTTGATATGCCAACTCGTTCGGATGACAAATCAAGGCAGCAATTATACCCCTTAAAACTAGGGAAATTTGAATGCTTGGGCGTTTAGTTACATTCAAATCAGCATCAAGTATGAAACGAGACATCTTTTTTATACAAAGATTGGTTGGTAAGTAGATTTGGATTTTTCTAATAACACGAACCATATTGATGGTCGAATTCGGGTATACGAATATATTTGAACAATTCACATGCAGGATAGGGAATGAAGTTAACTAAAGATAGTTAAAGACAAATGATGAAAAATACTTCAGATCCCTAAATTTGTAGGCAGATTGAAAGCTTAAATAAAGAGAAATGGAAACATAACTAAATTGGAAGACCAATATAAAGGAAAACGTCAAGATATATGCATCCTTTCAATTAATGTCTACAAACATGTTGGTTAAAGCCCAAATCAACGATGTTCTCTCAACAACAATTTTAATTGATAGTAGATACTATGTTATAATTCCACAAAAGATTCAGTACAAAACGAAACAACAAATAGAAACCATAAATGGTGTAAACGATGAAGTGATTCGACATGATTTTACAAATATGGAAACCAACTACCGTAGAGATATGTTAACTTGAGTGATAAGCCTAGTAGTACCTTGGGACACCGTATGTTCGATAATACGTCCATCACTGAAACACGTGACAAGCAACAAGCAACAAACCTATGATCACAAAACCAAATAAAGGTCATAACAAGAAACGGATTTTAAGTGACAAAAATTTATTAAAAAAATTATCGCATTTAATTCTATAGACAGACAAGAAATGGAGATTACAATCAAACATGATGTGCGTGTATGACATTCAATGGAAAAATTATTCCATGGAATTACTTACCAAAATTTTTTGCGGATGATCGAGTATGCATTCCCTATGCTCTTAAAGGTATAAGGGCAGTGTAAAATTTGTTCTGGTTAACAAAGGGGTCCAAGGCGGATCCCAAACCCACACAGATGAAGCTATGATGTTGTCTTCCAAAAGCCACATAATTTGTTTTCAAAAACCAAAGAGGAATGTTGAATTTTGTTGACAAGACGTTTTGTCTTACTATGAGGACAACTCGGTAATATAAACAAATTATACAAAAATCCAACCTCTATAGGCCTAGTACATATTGTAAGTAAATGATGTAATCAAATTTCTAATACAACTCAGTACAGAATACAATGTAGATCTTGTATGACCCAGGATAATCCAACTTACAAAGGTAACATGGCCATAGATGATAAAACAAATCCAAAAAGGACTTATAATAAATTTTAAAAAATATAAACAAAGAGTATTAATAAATTAATGTACTAAAAATTTAGAAGTGGAACAATAGAAATAAAAATAATTAGAGTTCAAAAAGTATAAAAACCTACTACAATAGTCAACCCAAAATAATAAAATAAAAATTATATTTCATGCATTGTTAAATGAAAGAAAACATCATCGTAGGCTCGGCCCAGGCCCGACCAGGACCAAGTAACCCTAGGCCCTAGGTAGGGCCGATCCCAGGTATTAATATCTTGGACTAGCCTAGGACCGGCCCAATCCCAATAGGCAACCTGTTTTTTTATTGGGTTAATTCGGTCCTGGGCTAGCCTGACCCAACTCAGCCCACTATGCATTTTGATTAGGGAATATTAGTTATTTTTCAAATTATGAGGAGTATTTGTAATAATGTCAAATTTTAGGATAACTTGTTGTAATTTACCCTTTAGTTTACCCTAAAATAAGTTATATCTATGTTGTGAATAATAAACGTTCCTCAATATTTATTTGTATTATGGAGAATCATTTATTTTTGAAAAAAAGTTACAGTGGCATCTTCTACAATAATACATAATAATTGTAGGAAATTTGATGTAAGTTTTTTTTTTTTTTTGGGTAAAATGTTAATGCAATTATTTTTTAAAATTATCTTGTTCAATTGTACTTTAATTATTTAAAATGAGGCGTGCGGCGGCGGCGTGAGGCGTGCGAGTCGTGAAAGTCTAAGATACGATCAAGGCCTGATTAAGACTTCTTCTTGAGCTTGACAGACTTAAGGGTTTTGTTCTGACGGAAGTGCTGAGGCCAAATCTTTTAATTAATAATTACTAATGAGAATTAAATTGTTAATATAACTAGACTGAACACTTGAATGAAATTAGATGAACTAATGACTAATAAGTTAAATTGTTAATGGGTTAACTAAATTGGAGTGAGATGACTTAAAAAATTAGTTAATATATTAAATTAAATTAAATTAATGAATGAATTAATCGAATAATTAGTGAAATTAAAGATGAAATTAGAAAAATTACCTTTTAGTTTGATTCTTAATTTTGTATCTTATATAAGTGTCTCAAATTATGTATTAAAAATAGCATCATTAGATTTAGATAATACTAATAAAAACTATTTTCAATAAGTAATATCTTTTTAGATATAGATAATTTAACATAGTTTTCAATCTAAAATGAATTAAAGAATACAAAGAATACATTCATCTAATTTTTTAATTTTCTCATTAAGTAATATCAGCGTACAATCTACAATGGATGATATAATATAATGAATACATTCAACTAATGTTTTATTTTTTCTAATAAGTAATATCAATTTAGATTTAAATACTTTAATATAATTTTCAGTCTAAAATGAATTGTATAAGAAAAAGTATATACTCAACTACATTTTTATTATTTGTATTAAGGAAGGCTTTGATCTAAAATGAATTATATAATATAAATAATGTATTCAACTAATTTTTTCTATAAGTAATGCAAAAGTGTAAATATCATTGTAAATTTAGGTTAATTTAACATAGTTTTTTTTTTTCTAATCTAAATTGACCTAAAGAATACAAATAATAACTAAGTTTTCATGTTTTGTATTTCATATATAGAGTTGGACATATAAAAAATTGTTAAGGATTTACATATAATACAATAATTTTTTTATTACCAATGTATTACATATGAATAAATAAATAATAAATAATATTTAAAAAATAAAACGGGACGGGTTCGGGACAAAGCCCCCGGGACCTAGCCAGGCCCTAACTTAATGGCCCCAGCCCTGCCAAAATAATTACCAAACCTGCCCCAATCGGGGCGAGTCCAGGCCAAGGCCCCAGTTGCCCTGTCCCGTTGCCATCTCTAAAATTTACTTTTTATGATTTTAATGTTTTTCTTTAGGCACAACTTTTGCAAAAATGTAAAGGCAAAAAATCCAACCAAATGCATTATGTGTCAGGAAAAATCCATATTTTCCTTTTTTTTTTAAAAAAAAAAAGGGTAAACATCACTTTTGGTCCCTCAAGTATGTCACTTATCCACTTTTAGTCCCTTCTTTCCTCCTCATCAGATTTGGTCCCTCAAGTTTTGAAATCTCATCAATTTTGGTCCTCCCCGTTAAATATTCCATTAAAACTAACAAATTTCTTTAAAAAAAATGAAAATGAGCCAAATTGGGATCGAACTTGCATCTTCAATATAGCAAAATAATACATTTACCACTCAACCAAATCTATTTCTTGATTTTCTAGTCACTGAAGTATTATTAATTCTCAAAACAAATTATCTTTTCATATATAGTTGCACAATAGATATTCTTGTTGTGATGGAAAAGTTTGAATTATGTTTTAACTGATGTTTATGTTTCCAAGATTATTTTTATGTATTTGATGATATGACTTATGTATTTCTTTATGAATTTTATGTCTTTCTTTATGTATTTCTATGACTTTTATGAC
Source organism: Sesamum alatum (assembly GCA_034509735.1). NCBI lineage: Eukaryota > Viridiplantae > Streptophyta > Magnoliopsida > Lamiales > Pedaliaceae > Sesamum > Sesamum alatum. The sequence goes on from JACGWO010000004.1 coordinate 9,570,502, forward strand.
ATTGTTTGGTGTTTGTGTTATTTTGATTGGTCATATTTTAATTTTTGTTATCAGGTATATAGGAGTTTGATATATTTGATTTTGAGATTTTTCAACATGGTTTTGAGACATTTTTAACATTTTTTTATTTCACTGTTTTGGTAAAGTACTATTCCATTTAGTAAAATAAATAAAAAAAAGGTTAGTTGAGTGATAGAAGCATTGTTTTGTTATATTAAAGACGCGAGTTTGATCCAATTCAGCCCATTTGTGTTTTTATAAGAAATTCATTAGTTTTAACGGAGTATTTAACGAGTAAAATTGATGAGATTTGTAAATTTGCCGGACAAAAATCTGATGAGAAGGAAATATGAGGGACCAAAAGTGAATAAATGACATACTTAAGGTACCAAAAGTGATGTTTACCAAAATATATATATATATATATATGTTTTCCCTTATTGTGTACCAAACTAATAGTCATGTTTTCAGTCATTTTCAGTTGCATTTTCCCCTTATTTCAACTTCACAAAATATTTGAAAAATAACTAAAAATGTCAAATTTTTTGATTATTTTTTAAATAAAATATGTTGAGCTCGGAAAATTTGGAGGAACCATATAAGAAACTTACTTGTTAAAATGGACCGGAAAGTACAATATTAGATACATTAAATAGATCAATGAAGTCTTGGTCAAGAGGTAAGGTTGAGGCCTCATGGTCAAAGGGTTGTGGGTTCGAATCCTATGAATATAGGTATATGTCCGCTTTATAGTAGTTTATGATTTCTTTGTTCCGTTTAAATGTAATTATTGATTCAAAATTTGAGAATTTGATTTGCAAATTATCCATGTATTAGATTAGTCCTAGAATTTAAATGTAGTTAATGATGTAAGAACCACATCTTATAAAAAAAAATGTATTAAACGTTAATGATGAATGATGTAACATTCATCTTAGTATGTGCATAAAACGACATGTCAGCTTTACATAAAAATAATGTAATGGTTCTCCAATATATATATATATATATATATATATATATTGAAGGAGGTAAATTTCATAAAGAATAAGTGTACTTTACAAGAAACCAAATGTTGGGAATCCAGCCTCAACTCCACCTAAATCCAACATCCAAGCATAACAAAACAAACACCGAGCTCAAGCTCCCCAAGCAATATGCCATAAGCGATATAGGGCCGATGCTTGTAATGTGTTGCCATACTGCATACTGAGGCGGGTACGAACTTGTTCTATAATGAGGGACGCTAACACTTCCGGTTCCATACAATGCGATTGAAAACGTCTACTATTCCGCTCACGCCACAGGAAGTAGACCATGGCCGCCAAGAGAGCTCGATAGGCGTAGTTAACAACATGGTTTCCCCTCCAACGCCTTGAAGCCCAACGAAATGAGGCATTCCAGTCTCAAAACGGCCACTGAAAGGACACCCGACTACGCACGACTCCGAGACACCGCGCAACATAGTTACATTGGAAGAATAGTTGAGAATGAGTCTCCATAACTTGATGATCACATAGAACAAACTGATCCAAATGGCTCATCCATGCCTTGTCCATGGTGCTCAATCGATGTTGAATTGCAAGTGAAAGAATGACCGAGTTCCCAGGAATCTTTAGTCCACCTTTCAGCAAAATGCACCAAGGAGCCAGAGTGACCTCCCCCTACAACAGTTCCAGGTCCGCCTTAACACTATACAAGCTAGAACTCGAATTCCATGTTACCCGGTCATCCCCCACCACGCGGAATAGGGAGTTGTGCAATAATTTTTGCGATTAGCGACCGTCGAGCACTCGAAGGCCACCTCCAGTCCCCTTGAACCAAAACAGTCTGCAGAAATGCCAATACGGGAACTCCCGACAGTCGCGGGCCTCGCGGAAATTTGGACAGGAGCATCCCCAAAGGGTGCCACGGATCCAGCCACAGACGAAAGCTTTCCCTGAAGCCCACGGTGAATATATACCCAGGTAATAGAATGGCTCGTTGCTTCAATAATTTACGCCGCCCCCACGACCCCTCTTGCTCATGTGCCGACCAAACGAAGTTATTACGTAACCGATTCAGACAGACCCATTATACCCACAAGGATTTATCATTCCCTGTTGGGAATTAATGCCTCCAGTGACACACACTGAAAACCCTAACAATTACTATTACAGGCGGGATGAAAGAAATTACAGAATATAAAAAGGGAACAAGATTACAAGTATCAACAAAACAGGATGCTTAAGAACTCAGAAAGATGATAAGCATAAATATATATATATATATATGTAACCGAGATAATGAAAGCAGAAAACACTGAGGGAGGAGGAGCCCCAAAATGGCTCAGATTCAGATTCGAGGTTGGTAGCACACAGCCCAAATGCCGGCGGCCCACCGGTTGCACCAAGCCCTCAAGCCACTCAAGCTCACACCGTCCACAAAGGACCCACGGATCACGACCACAAAGGTCAACAGGGACGAACCCTTAAGCCACACAGCTTATTCACGGGCCACAAAGGGTTAAGCACACAACAGGAAGCACGAAGCAGGTTTATGGAGAAAAAACGGATCAAGGTGATTTTCTCACGGTTTTTCACTTATCCGTACACAAAGGGATTGAGCCCCTTTTATACGACTCAGTCGTGAGAGGCAAGAGACGGATGGTAGCGGTGAATCATGGTTTCGAAGCCATCGGAAACATGAAAGGGGGGAAGGAAACCAAGGAGCCATTGCAATAACAGAGAAAGAGAGAGAAGAAGAAGTGGAGGCGGCGGAATATCAGACAAAGGGGGAAAGGGGAAGAAGCCAACTAAATAAACCCTAAAGAATCGTAGGCCCGGGGCGGGTCATGGGCCAAGTGACTTTTGGGCCTGGCCTCCAGGTGATGGGCTGCGGGGACCGGGCTTTTATTTGAGGGACATGGGCCAACCCATTACATCCCTACCATGGACCATGTACCCTCAAATAAGAATATTGTCCTGGCTCGGATCTGAGTAATCATCATCGCCAAAAAATATCTCCGGGACACCACGAAGGTACCTGCAAAACAGATCGTCACACTAGCACACTACGGTTAGTAAGGTATACAAGAAAAGAGGACAAATGGCCCAAAAATTAGTAGACTTCTCCTTGGCTATCTTCAATTGTAGCATTGGCTTCCTCTTCACTATCCTGATTATTCCATTTGTCTTTTCTAAGTTTTCCACAGTCCTTAATATAATGCCCTTTAATCCCACAATTGTAACACTTCCTTTCTTTCTTTTTATCATCGTTATTCTTATGTTTGTAACCTGAATTCCTAGTTTTTCCCTTCACAAAGTTCACCTCAAGTTGATTTTTGGCTAGATTTGTTAGCCCTAATGTCCATCTCCTTACTCTTAAGACCACTAACAACAGTTTCAAGGTTCACACTGTCCCTACCATACTTGATAGCAGCTTTAACATCACTGTACTCTTCTGGTATAGCATTCAACAAGACAATTGGGGTATAATCATCAATGTTCTTATCACCAGTTAACTTAATGTCCTGAACAAGTTTTGTGAACTTATCAAGATTGTCATCAATGTTCTTAGACAAGTCTAACTTATACCGAAAAATTTTTCAAGTGGAAAAAACTTACTAGGCAACGAGTTCTCAGTATACAGCTCTTCTAACTTGTCCCATAAATTTTTAGCAGTTTCTTGCTTACCTACCTTCCTAATCACAGAATTCGACAAAATCAAGATAATTGACGAATAGGCAAACTCATCAGTCTCGATTCGTTTTTCTTCAGAAAAATTTTCAGAATATTTACCATCGATGGCTTTGAAAACTCTTTGTTGAATCAAAATACCTCTCATCTTTTGTTGCCATATAGAAAAATTAGAATTTCCATTGAAAGGGTGCAAATTGTAAACAGCCATTGCAATGCTCAGAAAATGAATATCACAGAGATAATAAAAATGCAACAGATGCAGATATGATGAAGGGGGGACCTTCCTGCCCTCAACCAGATACCCGACGGCCTCAGGGGCCTGGCCAAGTGAGGAGCAAAGGAAAGGCTTTTGGTCTCGGTTAAGAACAGTAATGATATGCACTTAAGCAATACAGAGCAATTAATAGCAGTAGTGTTTATCTTGATAGCACTTAAGGAATGATCAATTCTACTAAACAAAACCAAGCAAGGATGTATCACAGAATTGGCGCACGAAGCAGAGTAGAAACAGAAGTTTTGCAAGCAACGGTGCTAATCAAAAAATGCACTAAGCCAAACGTATCACACTCAGTTGCACTAAGCAGAAAGTATCAGAGGCATTCAACAATTACGAATTACTAACCAGCAGGAAGCAGTAAGAAACTTTCAAGGTAGTTTTGCACTAAGCCTGACTAAACAAAAATAACACAGAGTACTAAGCTACAGATTGTCACTAAGCAGGATATAGGATAATAGCACTAAGCACTTAATCAATATGTAGTAACAGGGAAAAATATGTGCACTAAGCAATGAAGCACTAAGCAGTTGTTATTTTACAGAGTAATAGAATAATGTATGAATTACAAAGCAACAAGTTTTTCAACAATTGTACTTATCAGACTTGCACAAAGCTGATTCTAAAAAAAAAGCACTTAAGCAATAGAATGGCACTAAGCTAAACAATATCAAAAAGAATATACTTAACTCAAAAACAGAAATACATGCACTAACCAATTTAATATCAACACAAAGCCAAAATATAGTGAGAAAAAATATAAGCTAGGCAGCAACTACGTATATCCCAAAATAATTGCACACAGCCAGATATCACAATTCGAACTAATCAGATTAGCACAACAGATTTAAGCAATTTATCTTAGCTCAAAACGGTAAACGAAAAATGGATCGGATGGCTCTTACCAAACCTCTAACGGCCAGCGAGAGACCGAAGGCTCTGATAATACTGTTGGGAATCAAGATGCACAGTGGGCCGAGCTGGAGTAACCCAGCCCAGGACCGCATTAACCCAATAAAAAAATGAGCTGGTTTGGCCCAGGCCCGCTTGGGACCAGGCCGATCCTGGGTCGGTCCCAACTACCAATACTTGGGACCGGCCCAACCCAGTGACCCAGGACCACCTGGTCCTGGTCTGGGCTTGGGCCGGGCTTACCGGGCTGGGTTAGTAGTCCAGCCCAATTGGGCTAAAAAAATTTTAATAATTCATGATAATTTTTTTTCCATTATTTTAAGTTGATATTACTAGGTTTTTTAAACTTTTCAAACTTTAAAACTTCTGTTTTTATTGTGCTACTTCAATATTTTTCGTATAATTCATTAATACACCTTATTTTTTTTAAAATTTATTTTAAGTGTTTTTTTTCTTGTTATTATTTAAGTTTCTCATTGTAAATTTCTTAGTCAATTTTTTATTTAAGTTCTTTGTCATTTTTACTTCTTTTTTCTAGTTGTAAGTCTTATTATAATTTTTTGCTAGATTTAATTTACTATTTATCTATTCATAAGACAATCATAAATTTAAGTGATTGTTCAAAATAAAACCTCAAATTTATTAAATTGAATATAAAAATTTACATGTATAATTGAAAAAGGGAAATAAATACAAAGAAAATTAACTATATATATTATATTAAAGAACATATAGTACATATTGTAAAATATTATTCGGGAATCATTTTTAACTCATACATATTTGACGATCCTTCTCCATACCGATATTGTCCGCGTAGATAATATAATCCTTCAAAATCGATGTTTTCTCCACCACTCTCTGGATCGGGAAATGTTGAAGGTAGAAATGGTTCTTCATCTTCATCGTCATCATCCTCGTCATTAAATGTTGGTGGTTTGTATTTGTTCCCTTCACGTTTCAATTGTTTCTTTCTCCACTCTTGATCTAACCAATCTTTTCATAAAACACAAAAACTTTATTGATTTTGGACTTAATCGATTTCTTTTATCTGTGATCGTCCTTTCACCTACACTAAAAGCACTTTCGGAAGCTACTGAAGACATTTGAGACGTTAGTACATCACGTGCAATAGAAGAAAGAATTGAAAAATTTCTTCGTTCGGACTTCCACCATCCCAAAATATTAAATTCCTCGTGATCATTTTCTAATGGTAGTTGTAAATAATGTGTTAATTCATATGAGGATCTATGTGTATTTGTTATTTTAGTTTTCTTGAAATCATTTAACATAGAAAAAGTTCCAAATGGTCGACTTGATGATTGAGATTTAGAAGGAGATTCATGTGCACTAAATGCAGAATCAGAAGAATATTTATCTACCAAAATTTCTAATGAAGTTTTTATATTACTTATTTCTTGGTCTATATTTATTTCACTATTATATTTAAGACATGAATAATAAGTTCTTACCAGATACGCACAACCATCAAATTTGCATCTAGGATCAAAAATACATGCTAAAGTACATAAACTAGGAATTTTTTCAAAATATTTATGCCATTTCACTTCCATATTGGCGATAATTTTACTTACAACATCATCATATCTACGTTCATCAAAATATTTGACAATTCGAAGCATATTGGGCGACATTATATTCGAAGTAGTGTAATATATACCGAACATCACGATACTAACTTCTCTAAAAACTTCTAATAATGGAGCAATTATATTTATAATGTCAAAATCATTTAAACTAACAAAATTTTCTCCATTAGGACCACGTAATTCATCATTGCATAATTGTGTAATTATTTTTGCATATGGATATGCTTCTTTTAGCATTCTATATGTTGAATTCCACCTAGTTTTAACATCAAGATATGGAACTTTAAAAGTCATTTTTGCTAAATGTACCAATCTCCTATATTTTTGAGTTCTTACCGATGAGGACATAATGTTTGATAAACAATCTTTAATTCTTTCTATGCTAGGATCTATAGCATCTAAACCATCCTTTACACAAAGATGTAATATATGACAAACACATCTAACATGAAGCAATTTTTCACCAAACATTGGTTTAATTATTGAATAGCTTTTGTATTATTAGTTGCATTGTCAAAAGTAATCGATAAAAAATTTTCGTTGATATTCCAATAATTTAAACAATCAAGAATAACATCTGCAACTTGAGCACCATGTTAGAATAGGTGACCATGTAAGCCAATTTTGGCGGGAATATGTAACCTATGTCTAGACAATTTCAGGTGTTTGATAAATCATTTATGAATAAAGAAGTGAAAATTCATATGGCAACACTTTGTTTACGTTCACTTATATCTGCTATTACATATCTGTTCACTATGCAAACAAAGCCCACGGACTGAGAATCGATTTCGGGGACTGGGACTACGCTTGGAGGTAGGTCCATGAAATCAGTCTTATCGAATCAGTCCGGAAATCTCCAAGTCAAGGAATCTCGAAAATGGGTACCGAGATTCCCCTTGAGACTTGCACTAAGCATCTGTTGTCGTATTTCATCGACGGGTGACGAAGGTCGTCTAAGCAGTGTTAGTGGGTTAGCATGCTAGGAAGCAGCTGACTGAGTTGACTCGCGGGAACCGTCTTACGGAGGACCTTGAGTATGGTCAGCAAGGTACAACGTATATTCCCGGTTCCAACGTTACAGGTCAAGTCCTTTGACTTGAGGAACTATTGAGTTTACCTGTACATCAGGTCTGTATCTTAGATATGGTGAGAGATTGCCAAAATACTCTTGAGTAGTCATAAGCCATGTCTAGTGCAGCTCTGGTGTACAGCGTGACAGTAATTTCCAAGAAAGGATCTGTCTCCTGTCAAAAGGCATTGACAGTTGAGTCTCATGTATGCTCTGTGTCTTGTCCCTAAAATTTGTGGCCACAGTAACTGAACAGAAGGGAAGGTTTCCCTTGCGGCATTTAGTAAGGACAGACCGACACTTAGGTCCAAAATGGGTACCTGCATTTTCCGTGCCCTAGACCCTAAGTGATGAGACCGAAGACAGAAGGACAAGTGTACTGTTAGAGCCTAAATGTTCATCCCCGAATATTTCACCTAGTCTCTAGTGCCATGGACCGTTGCTAGATGGCCACCCATGGTAACGGACGGATTCTAGGAAATCCGACCAAGTCTAGCTGAAAGGTGAACCTAAAGAGTCACACACTATCCACACACACACTTAGTATTTAATTTGGAATTAAATATTCGAGTCAAGGAATGATTAAATTGAATTTAATCGGGTCCTATATTTTCTTGGAGAATTAATTCCTTCTATTTGATAAAGGGAATTAAATTAATAAATTGGATTTATTAAGGGAATTAATTTAATGGGCCTAGAATAAATATTAATATTTATTTATTATATTTATTTGGCCTTTTGGAATATTTAATAGGATTTAAATATTCCATTAAATTAAATTAATGGTTGAGATTTAATGGGAGAGATGAAAGGCTAGGATTGAATTTGACAAGGTCAAATTCTACTTTGACTAGGACTTTGACTAGGTCAAAATCCTAGTCAAATTAAGCTTCTAAAGAGTTGGAGTCTAAAGAGGATTAAACTCCTCCTCTATATAAACCCCTAGCCTTGCACCTTTTGAAGGATGATGAAATTCCAACACACACACAACTCTCTCCCTCTCCCCTCTCGTCCGCCCCCTCTGTCTCTTACCAAGAAAACATATTTTCTTGTTCTTTTGTTCTTGGAACAATAGAACATTGATGAATCAATACCGTTAATTCATAACGTGTTGTTGATTCATCCACTCCAAAAAATTACATACTTGTTCGTTGCTAGCACGACGTGCAAGATACGTGGGTGGATCGTGTGTCACGATTTGGAGGGTCTCAAGAACGAGATCTTGGTGCAAAATGGGGAACAACGCGTGTAGGCGTTGAAGACGAAAACGACAACGGGTAGGTCTCGGTTTACATTTTCGCCTCTTTTATTTTTCAACCCTATGGCCTCCATGATTGCTTACATGTTATTTATTCATGAGATACACCGAACACCCGGGAAATTTCAAGGGCACACCCCTTGAAACGTGTTCTTTAATTTAAAAGCATGTTTTAAATTCCGCTATTTTATTTTATACCGCGCTTCCGCATTCGCGCAATTTTTCCAGGACGATCCATATATTCTTTCACACCAGTGTGTGGATGATTAATAATTGTATAGTCAATTATTCTATTTTCAAGAAAAAAACTCCTCATTAATCCAATGAGCCGTAACACAAATATAATGGGTGTTACCCCTACCTCTCCACAAATTTGATGTTAAAGAAATTCTTGAAGTTAATGTTGAAAATAAGTTCGTAAAGCAATAATTTGTTCTTCGTATTGTTTATATCCATCTCTATAGCATGTAATACGTGAAACACGTTTAAATTGTGGTTGACAATTCGATTGCATAAAATCTTCTAAATGTGGATTTTCGACATATTTAAACGGAAGTTCAGTTTGGACAACTAATCTAGCAAGTCCTGATCTCATTTTTCCGTGTCTATAAAAAAATTATTTACAGAACCATTCGGTTGCGAGGACGAGCACCAGGCGGCGCCGCCAGGCGCGCGCGCACGCAGACGAAGGTGTCTGCGCGCGTGCGCCCGGCAGGCGCGCCTAGTGCGCATCTGCGCGCGCACTGCGCAAGCGTAGAAGCGCGGCTGGCAACCAACAGGCCAGCGCACGCGCGAGGCAGGGGAGCCTGCGCGCGCGACGGCCTGCCGGAACACCAGGCCGCGCAGCATGCTGCCGGCCAGGTGCGCGCGCACGCAAGGGCGGTAGGCTGAGCCTGCTGCCCTGTGCACACGCCGACAGGCTGCCGCCGGCGGCGGCCGGTGCTGCTACTAGGGTTTTAAATCCTAGTATTGTTTTCTTTTTATTTTCAGTTTTAATTTTGAATTAATTCTGAAAAATTCATTTTTGGGTTCAATTTTGCCTAATTTTCTAAAGACATTATTTTAGGAGTAAAATATATTGGATTTGGAATCCCGGGGTTATTTTACTTAAAATAATAAGGAAAGGTTTTCCTAAAACGAGAAAATACTGTTACCAATATTTGTGTTTTATTTTTCACACGTTACGCACATGTTCATTTATTTCTTATCTTGAATTATTATGATTGGAAATCATGAATTGTTGGTATATTGTAATTATGTGATTAGATCATGTGATTATGTGTGTTGGATGGAAATGGATGATCACGAGCCCTAGACCGAATGTATGGTTTAATCTTCTGTTGGGCCTGTGTGCCTCTTTTACTGCTTTCTCCTTCTCTCTTTCTAGTTTGCCTTGGAATAATAAGGCATTCTACCTCCCTCCTTATGTACTCTCCCCGGGTTTTCGCTTGAGTTTCTATTTTAATATGTAATGAGAGTAGATTAGGAGTGAGGTTTCTATTTTTGTAATTGGTGGAGAAGAAGGAAGGACCACATGGAGAGCCCAGACGGGAGGTCCCTTGAAGTTTTCCATGAAGTGAAGAAAGAGAAAAGAGACCAAGGCCCATCAGCATGATGATTGGATTACTATTAATGTAATAGTATAGGACCAACCTAGATTGACCATAGATCCACTGCGGGCTCAGTGGGTCGCATAGGATTCGGGCTCGTGATCATCCAACAAGGGCGTGCTAGGCTTTAATTTTGCATGTGGTTATTATGATGGATGAATGGGTTTTTTATTTATCATATAACTGCTATGGATGGTTTAATTTACGCATTATGGATGAATGTGTGAATGTTTATTTATTATGAGATCTCGGTCATTTACTACTCCCACATTGGTTGGACCAATGTTGAAATATTAGACCCTAGACAAAATGGACATGAACTCTAGGAGTTTGTCCATGCCTTCCAATCCATGGCATAGTGAGGAAGCTGTTTTAGGTCAATAGCGTGGTCTCACGAGTCGTGGCACGTTATTGTACTTAAAAGAAGCTGCACTATGTCATGAACGAAAAATGGGCTGCTGTTACCTGTCTCACGAGTCGTGGGGGTATCAGTGGGTTTGGGGATCGGTCGATTGGGTTAGGTCTAACGCCCAATTAGCGTGATTCGCTTGGAGTCCTCGGGATCATGTGAAAGGGTGAGGCAATAATCTTGGGAATCTCGTGGAACGAGAATGGTATGGAATACCTCCCACAGGATCTTTTCCATGCGAATCGTAAAAGCGGGGTATGGGAAAAATCGCTGTGGATCCCAAGTCCACTAGGAAAGGATTTCCCGAAAATCACGTTTGAGAGTACCGTGTTTTCGTACAAATAGTGGGAGGATTAAATGACTAAAGACCAAGCATTTAATTATTTTTATCAAACCACCGTCTTTTTATTTTCTGCTGATCGCGCGCTGTTTTCTAAATGTAGATTTAAAAATGTCTAAGAACCCACTTTCAACCATTCTTGAGACAAACAAATTCAATGGAACAAATTACAACAACTAGTTGCGCAATCTAAGGATAGTCCTAGATTACGAGAACCAAGGCTACGTCATGGACGAGCCTCTCCCTAGGACCTTGCCGGAAGGATCCACGCCAGAAGAACGTGAGACGTTCGAGACTTGGCATAAGGATAACCGGAAGGTCCGTAGCATCATACTTGCTTCGATGACGAATGAGATTCAGAAGCAATATGAAAGGCTAGACGACATCCCTTCCATAATGGCTCGCCTTAAGGATTGCTACGCAGTCCCGGACCGGCATACTAGGTATGTCGCGACCAAGGCATTCTTTGGAACTAAAATGACAGAAGGATCCTCTGTACAAGAGCACGGGGTTAAAATGCTTACCCTGGTGGAAAAGCTCGAGGACCTAAAGGCGGGTCTCGATAATGAAACGTACATAGATGTGATCCTTCAGTCACTCCCACCCTCCTTTGACCAATTTATCGTCAACTAAAACATGAACGCACTTGAGAAGGGCATTCATGAGTTGATCAATATGTTGGTGCAATACGAGGCAACGACTAAGAAGTTCACGCCTTCGGTATTGTTTGGAGGTGCTTCAACTTCCAAGACGAAAGGCAAAGACGCCGGACGTTGGAAAAGGAAGAAAGGGAAGGGAAAAGGCCGTCAAAGCAGCTACGAACACTAAGAGTGTTCCCATTGCCAATGAGGGGAAAGTCAAAGGAAAGGGAAAGGTTGTCTCCAAGCAACAGTCGAAGGCATATGACATATGTATCAACTGCCGTGAGAAAGGGCATTGGAAGAGAGAGTGCCCGAAACTCTTCTCGAACCAAGGTATTTTTGTGATTGAGGTTAACATGGTCACTAATTCTGCCTCTTGGGTATTAGATACCGGCTGTGGAGCTCACATTTGCAATGACTTGCAGGTGCTGAAAGAAGCAGAAAACTGGGTAGCGGGACATGATCCTAAAGCTTGGGAATGGCAAGGCCATCTCGGCAGAAGCAGTAGGATCCGCTACTCTAGTGATTAGTGATAGTATTAGCATAGAATTAGAGCAAGTTTATTTTGTACCTAGTATGATTAAAAACATCATTTCCATTCCATTGTTGGACAATAGTGGTTATGAGTTTAGAATCAATAAAAATTGCTTTTATTTGATGAGGTGTGGAATTGCTCATGTGCTTGGCACATTAAATAACGGGCTCTATATCTTGCAACAAACAAACTTCGTTCTTAACGTTCAACACAAACAAAAATTAGATAATAACGGGAACACACAACTGTGGCACGCTAGCTAGGTCACATATTCCAAGATAGGATGAAAAGGTTGGTAGACTCAAAGAACCTAGAGGTAGGGGACTTGAGTGAGCTACCAACTTGTGAATCCTGTCTAAGAGGGAAAATGACCAAGAAGCCCTTTGTAGGACAAAGCAGGCCTGCCACAGGTCTGTTGGACTTGGTCCATACAGACGTATGTGGACCACTAAGGACGCAGGCCCGAGGTGGGTTCTCCTACTTCATAACCTTTACCGATGATCATTCACGGTATGGTTATGTTTACCTAATGAGGTACAAGTCTGAAGCTCTTGAGAGGTTTAAAGAATTCAGACTTGAAGTGGAGAATCAGACCAACTGCAAAATTAAAGTCCTACGGTCAGACCGAGGCGGTGAATACCTTAGTACCGAGTTCCTAGATTATCTAAAAGAACATGGTATAACATCAGAATGGACACCTCCCGGAACACCGCAATTAAATGGTGTCTCTAAAAGGAGGAAGCGAACCCTGTTGGGCATGGTTCGGTCCATGATGAGTTTTACCAAATTGCCCTTATCCTTTTGGGCTATGCACTAGAAACGGCAGCCAAATTGTTGAATTTGGCGCCTACCAGTGCATTGACCCAAACGCCATATGAGATATGGCACGGCAAGCCTGCGTCCTACAACTACTTGAAAGTGTGGGGTAGCCCCGCATACGTCAAGAGGTTGGTGGGATACCCTGAAGAAACTGCAGGTTATTACTTTTATGACCCCTTGGAACAAAAGGTATTTGTTTCAAGGAATGCAATATTCTTGGAGCAAGGCATCCCGGAGGATATCCAACCAGATGAGCTGATCCTTGAGCAATCAAGTGATGGGATCCAGCCATCAGAGGTAGCCGCGGAACCCTCACTTAGAGGATTCAGGATAGATAGCCGAAGGGCTGACCAACCTCGAGGAGTCCAACATGCTAGGCATGAAAGACAACCTCAGGAATGGCCAGCCCCGGTCCCTGAACCGCCGGCTCCGATACAGTCAACGCCCACAGTCACCACTAACGTTCCCGTTCTTCGTAGGTCCACTAGAGAGTCCAGACCTCCAGTGAGATATGGCTTTCTAGGAGTGACCGATCTTTTGGATAACAATTCTAAGACATATAGAGAAGCGATGTCTGACATCGACTCCGGGAAATGGCTTGAGGCCATGAAAACCGAAATGGACTCCATGAGCGAGAACCAAGTCTGGAGACTTGTAGATCCACCGAAAGGTGTTAAGCCAGTGGGCTGTAAGTGGGTCTACAAGCGCAAACTTGGCGTTGATGGAGAAGTCACAACCTTTAAGGCTAGGCTTGTAGCTAAGGGATACACTCAACGACCCAGGGTCGATTTTGAGGATACCTACTCGCCAGTAGCTATGGCTAAGTCCATTCGGATCCTGCTCGCCATAGCAGCATGGTATGACTATGAGATATGGCAGATGGACGTGAAAACGGCCTTCCTCAACGGTTTCGTTGAAGAAGGGATCTATATGGATCAGCCGGAGGGTTTCACGATCACTGGAGAAGAACAGAAAGTCTGTCGTCTCCAGAAGTCCATCTATGGCCTCAAACAAGCATCCCGAAGTTGGAACATTCGATTTGATGAAGTAATACGGGGTTATGACTTCATCAAGAACGAATCCGACCCTTGTGTATACAAGAAGGTCAGTGGGAGCTCAATAGTATTCCTAGTGCTTTATGTGGATGACATTTTACTCATTGGTAATGACGTTAGAATGTTAGAAACACAAAAGTATGGTTGTCAACCCAGTTTTCCATGAAGGACTTGGGTGAAGCCTCCTACATCCTAGACATCCAGATTGTCAGGGACAGATCTAAAAGGATGTTAGGGCTCACCCAAAACTCGTACGTGGAGAAAGTCCTAAAGAGATATCGAATGGACAACTCCAAACGAGGATTCCTTCCCATGAGGCATGGGATCAAGTTGTCCAAGAAACAGTCCCCACAGACTGATGAGGAACTTGAAAGGATGAAAGTCATCCCCTATGCTTCTGCCGTAGGTAGCACCCAATATGCGGTCCACTGCACTAGGCCTGACGTTGCGTACGCTTTGAGCGTAACAAGCAGATATCAGTCCTGCGCAGGAGAGGCACATTGGAATGTTGTTAAGGGCATCCTTAAGTACCTAAGGAGGACTAAGGAAATGTTCTTAGTCTATGGCAATGGAGAGCTGATCCTGGAAGGCTTTAGCGACGCTGGCTTCCAGTCTGATGACGATGATGCCAAGTCTCAATCGGGTTACGTATTCAAGCTCAATGGAGGAGTAGTGGCTTGGAAAAGTTCCAAGCAAGCAACCACTGCTGACTCCACTACAGAGGTTGAATACATAGCAGCTTCAGAAGCTGCTAAGGAAGCGGTTTGGATGAGAAACTACATCCAAGAGTTGGGTGTGGTTCCTAGCATCGCCGAGCCTGTTGTCATCTTCTGTGATAACAACGGTGCAATAGCGCAAGCAAAGGAACCGAAATCTCATCACCGTTCCAAACACATTCTTAGACACTACCATCTTCTTAGAGAAATGGTAGGAAGAGGTGACGTTCGGATGGACCGAGTCAACTCAGCAGACAACACAGCAGATCCGTTGACAAAGCCTATGTCGCAGAGCGCTCATACGCAACATCTTGGGAAGATGGGGATTAGACATATGGGCGATTGGCTTTAAAGGTCAAGTGGGAGATTGTTAGAATAGGTGACCATGTAAGCCAATTTTGACGGGAATATGTAACCTATGTCTAGACAATTTCAGATGTTTGATAAATCATTTATGAATAAAGAAGTGAAAATTCATATGGCAACACTTTGTTTACGTTCACTTATATCTGCTATTACATATCTGTTCACTACGCAAACAAAGCCCACGGACTGAGAATCGATTTCGGGGACTGGGACTATGCTTGGAGGTAGGTCCATGAAATCAGTCTTACCGAATCATTCCGGAAATCTCCAAGTCAAGGAATCTCGAAAATGGGTACCGAGATTCCCTTTGAGACTTGCACTAAGCATCTGCTGTCGTATTTCATCGACGGGTGACGAAGGTCGTCTAAGCAGTGTTAGTGGGTTAGCATGCTAGGAAGCAGCTAACTGAGGTGACTCGCGGGAACCGTCTTACGGAGGACCTTGAGTATGGTCAGCAAGGTACGACGTGTATTCCCGGTTCCAACGGTACAGGTCAAGTCCTTTGACTTGAGGAACTACTGAGTTTACCTCTACATCAATTCTGTATCTTAGATATGGTGAGAGATTGCCAAAATACTCTTGAGTAGTCATAAGCCATGTCTAGTGCAGCTCTGGTGTACAGCGTGACAGTAATTTCCAAGAAAGGATCTGTCTCCTGTCAAAAGGCATTGACAGTTGAGTCTCATGTATGCTCTGTGTCTTGTCCCTAAAATTTGTGGCCACAGTAACTGAACAGAAGGGAAGGTTTCCCTTGCGGCGTTTAGTAAGGACAGACTGACACTTAGGTCCAAAATGGGTACCTGCATTTTCCGTGCCCTAGACCCTAAGTGATGAGACCGAAGACAGAAGGACAAGTGTACTGTTAGAGCCTAAATGTTCATCCCCGAATATTTCACCTAGTCTCTAGTGCCATGGACCGTTGCTAGATGGTCACCCATGGTAACGGACGGATTCTAGGAAATCCGACCAAGTCTAGCTGAAAGGTGAACCTAAAGAGTCACACACTATCCACATACACACTTAGTATTTAATTTGGAATTAAATATTGGAGTAAAGGAATGATTAAATTGGATTTAATCGGGTCCTATATTTTCTTGGAGAATTAATTCCTTCTATTTGATAAAGGGAATTAAATTAATAAATTGGATTTAGTAAGGGAATTAATTTAATGGGCCTAGAATAAATATTAATATTTATTTATTATATTTATTTGGCCTTTTGGAATATTTAATAGGATTTAAATATTCCATTAAATTAAATTAATGGTTGAGATTTAATGGGAGAGATGAAAGGCTAGGATTGAATTTGACAAGGTCAAATTCTACTTTGACTAGGACTTTGACTAGGTCAAAATCCTAGTCAAATTAAGCTTCTAAAGAGTTGGAGTCTAAAGAGGATTAAACTCCTCCTCTATATAAACCCCTAGCCTTGCACCTTTTGAAGGATGATGAAATTCCAACACACACACAACTCTCTCCCTCTCCCCTCTCGTCCGCCCCCTCTGTCTCTTACCAAGAAAACATATTTTCTTGTTCTTTTGTTCTTGGAACATTAGAACATTGATGAATCAATACCGTTAATTCATAACGTGTTGTTGATTCATCCACTCCAAAAAATTACATACTTGTTCGTTGCTAGCACGGCGTGCAAGATACGTGGGTGGATCATGTGTCACGATTTGGAGGGTCTCAAGAACGACATCTTGGTGCAAAATGGGGAACAATGCGTGTAGCCGTTGAAGACGAAAACGACAACGGGTAGGTCTCGGTTTACATTTTCGCCTCTTTTATTTTTCAACCCTATGGCCTCCATGATTGCTTACATGTTATTTATTCCTGAGATACACCAAACACCCGGGAAATTTCAAGGGCACACCCCTTGAAACGTGTTCTTTAATTTAAAAGCATGTTTTAAATTCCGCTATTTTATTTTATACGCGCTTCCGCATTCACGTAATTTTTCCAGGACGATCCACATATTCTTTCACACCAGTGTGTGGATGATTAATAATTGTATAGTCAATTATTCTATTTTCAAGAAAAAAACTCCTCATTAATCCAATGAGCCGTAACACAAATATAATGGGTGTTACCCCTACCTCTCCACAAATTTGATGTTAAAGAAATTCTTGAAGTTAATGTTGAAAATAAGTTCGTAAAGCAATAATTTGTTCTTCGTATTGTTTATATCCATCTCTATAGCATGTAATACGTGAAACACGTTTAAATTATGGTTGACAATTCGATTGCATAAAATCTTCTTAATGTGGATTTTCAACATATTTAAACGGAAGTTCAGTTTGGACAACTAATCTAGCAAGTCCTGATCTCATTTTTCCGTGTTTATAAAAAAATTATTTACAGAACCATTCGGTTGCGCGGACGAGCACCAGGCGGCGCGCGCACGCAGACGAAGGTGTCTGCGCGCGCGCGCCCGGCAGGCGCGCCTAGTGCGCATCTGCGCGCGCACTGCGCAGGCGTAGGAGCGCGGCTGGCAACCAACAGGCCAGCGCGCGCGCGACGGCCTGCCGGAACACCAGAATTGATAGAAAAGAGAGACTTTGGTGAAAATAATACAAAATTTTCTTTGTATTTATAGGCAAAAAATAAAAATAAAAATTATAACACAACATAATTTTGGCTCAATATTTACTCAATATTTTGGCAAAAAAGAAAAACAAGAGTATATATTCCAATTTTTTTAAATTTCAGCCAACGGTCACATTTGTGAGTCTGTGACCGTTGGTTGCAAATTGCAAATTGTTTGCAATTGCAATAAAATGGGTTGGTCTAGGCATTATTATTATATATTTTTTTTAAAAAAATAAGTTTAAGTTTGGGCTCAGCCCAAACTAGAAAAAAAATTAAATAGACCCAATCGGTCCTGGGTTGGTCCTGAGTTGGTTCTGGGCTAGTTCGATCCTGGATCGGGCTTCAAATGGGCTGGTTCATGGGCTGGGCCTAGGTTTAAAAATGAATCCAATTGTGGCCCATTTAAAAGCCCGGGACCACCCCAAGACCGATCACAAATAATAATGGGTTGGTCCTGGGCTGGGTTTTTTCAAGTTGGTCCGTACCGGTCCTGGGCTGGCCTGGCCCACTGTACACCTTGAGTTGGGAATTAATCCCTCTAGTGACACACACTGAAAACCCTAATAATTACTATTACAGGCAGGTTGAAAGAAATTACAGAATATAAAAAGGGAACAAGATTACAAGCATCAACAAAACAGAATGCTTAAGAACTTAGAAAGATGATAAACATAAATATATATATATATATATATGTAACCGAGATAATGAAAGTAGAAAACACCGAGAGAGGAGGAGCCCCAAAATGGCTCAGATTCAGATCCGAGGTTGGTAGCACACAGCCCCAAACGCCGGTGGCCCACCAGTTGCACAAAGCCCTCAAGCCACTCAGGCTCACACCATCCACAAAAGACCCACGGATCACGACCACAAAGGTCAACGGGGACGAACCCTTAAGCCACACAACTTATTCACGACCCACAAAGGGTTAAGCACCCAACAGGAAGCATGAAGCAGGTTTATGGAGAAAAATAGATCAAGGTGATTTTCTGACGATTTTTCATTTATCCGTACACAAAGGGATTGAGCCCCTTTTATACGACCCAGTCGTGAGAGGCAAGAGGCGGATGGTGGCGGTGAATCATGGTTTCAAAGCCATCGAAAACATGAAAGAGGGGAGGAAACTAAGGAGCCATTGTAGCAACAGAGAAAGAGAGAGAAGAAGAAGTGGAAGCGGCGGAATATCAGACAAAGGGGGAAAGGGGAAGAAGCCAACTAAATAAACCCTAAAGAATCGTGGGCCGGGTCGGGTCATGGGCCAAGTGACTTTTGGGTCTGGCCTTCCAGGTGATGGGCTGGGGGAACTGGGCTTTTATTTGAGGGACATGGGCCAACCCATTAAATTCCCAGTAGCCACTGCACCGGGGAGTTGTCCACCATACCCTCGAGTAAGGTCTGAAAAAACCGCACAACCTCGGTCGGGGTCATGAATTTCCCGACCATCAGATGTAACTAAGCGCACAATACGTTGTTGTGCCCGACGCGCTGCTATTTTTTGAAAGGAAAAGGGGGAGTAGTGGTCCCCATCCCAAAGCCAGCTCATCTTCACCCCTCTGTTATAGCATATATTGTTCTTGCAGCACTGCTCTTGAGAAAATCAGCCTACACAATGTTCCAACTCCAAGAGCAAAGTCGAATGAACATATATCTGCAGCAACTTTTGTACCACTTGGAGGAATTCACGGGCTTCCTGCACGTTCACCGCAAGGTCCTCCTTATGCCGTCATTTTCGCGGAACAAATCCTTGAGGAGTTTAACTTTACGTGTAACAGAGTACATAGTGACCCCAACAAAACTTGTTGCCACATTTCCGCCACCGTGAGGGTGAAATCAGCCTCATTAGCAAGGAATTCGCAAACCGAAACAACCCTTTTCCACGGTAACCTCCCTGACTAGCCTGCAATAAAATTAGGCAATGATCCGACGTCCTCGGAGTGGAGCAAACAAAATAGATTAGACAAATGGGGTGAGAGAGGCTCGAACTCTCGACCTCAGGATACCTCAACAAAGCTATGAGACCTACGCGCTAGCCAACTGCGCCACCACCCCTTTATGCTTTCTGTATTCTGTTTCGTATGTAGTATGAGAATTTTATACTTTTGAATAATATTTCTTGCCTTAATGATGGTACCTTGCATTTTTATCAAATTGATTAATTTTTCTATTTCAAATTTTTATTGTATTTTTTATTTTATTTAATATATAGACGTTATGTGTATAATATTTTTTAAATAAAATAGATGATATAATTTCTATATATGTGATGTATGTATATTAAATAAAATAGACGATACAGCAGAATTTGCAATTTCCTTCAGTTAAATATTTCATCTTAATTTTTTTCAAATACTTTTAAAATTACAACTAAATAATTTTAATAGTTCGGGGAGAGAGTATAAGTAGTGGTCTTTTCAAAATTTGAAGGAGTCCCAACTTTTCAGTTCAGTTCGCATTTCTCTCGCTTGGCTTCACACTTGAGGTGAGAAGAGGAAGAAAGAAGAAAATACACGAAGGGCTCTCGAATGGAAAAAATCGGAGAAGATCCGCAGATGGAGCAACTCAAGTGTCAGACTGCAATTCGATGCGCAAAAGCTGCGGTTCTGCTGTCTACCTTGAGAAATGCCACAAATAATTCAACTACCTATATTCCCCAACCCCAGGTTTATGCACAGTTATGCGTTTGAATTTTTTATGGCCTTAGGATAATTATTTCTGGTGAAATTTGTTGGTTAATTGCATTTTTGATTCGTTTGACCCATAGAAATGCACCTGCTTTGAAGTTTATTTTACCATAATCTGTGTTGAGTGTTGAATTTGATCATAATCTTTGTGCCTATCCGGCCATTTCCTCACTCTCACACGATTATGCTGGTGAGATTTGGTGATTTTTATTCTTCAACTCTTTTTGCCTTCTTCTGAATGACCTGTTGATTAATGGTTTCAGTCTTAGTTGAAATCTCTATACGTTCAGGGAGTTTTGAAGTTTGTTTTGGGGTGATATGTGCGGATGTTGATTCATAGATTTAGTTAATGGGTTTTTGAATTTGAGTTCAAATTTTTTCTATATTCATCAACACACACGACACAAAGGAAGAGATGATCAGAATTGATTTGGTTAAAGCAGGCATAGGTCTTGTTGGTTTCAGGATGAAGAGAAAATTGAGATGCTGAAGATAGAGTTGGTGAAGGAGAAGCAGAAGCTCAAGAGGTTGAGGCTTTGGATTGGAACGTTGCTGCTTCCTTACTTCCTAATTGTTCTAATATTTCCCCTCGTCCGCAACTATCTCTGATTCTTGCTTCCGAAACTGGTTACATTTACTAGTAAAACAATATTTACTATTATCTTGCACTGTCTAGGCTATCACATTACTGGTTCTCTATTGATTAGATATAGATAGTTTTTCCCCTGTGTTTAATTTCAGATGTACAGAAAAATGTCATGGGTGAAGGTTTTATAGATCAGTTCTGGTGCTTTAATGGAATATGAATGTTGAGAATTTTTAAGGCTGTGAAATTGTCGATCTTAAGTAGCCACTTTGGTGTATTTCATGCATTCTCAGTTGTGGAAGTGCTAAAATGAAGATGATCTCATCTTGTGTTTCGTATTTGAGCAGTCATATGATGACATATTTCTGGTTATGTTCTCTTTTCCTATAGCACATAATTAAGATATGGATTTTGCGATTTTTATGTGAGATATTTGGTTGTCAAATGTTGCTGTAGCATTAGTTGGTAGAGTTTACTGGTAATCTTGTATCCTGTACAACGTGATGCCCAAATGTTCCTGCACTGAATTATATTTTTGTCTATCAGGATAGATGTTTAACATATATGATACCAAGTTTTATTAGACCACTATAAATTGATCATGTGATAGCTTGAATTGTGGGATCATCATTTACGTCATCTAGTGTGCCTTTATAGGTAATGTGCCTTACATATGACACAGAAACAAGCGAATTGTTTCTGTAGTGCATAGTTGCATTTTGCATTCATGAAATCATCTAACGGCGATTAATGGGATGAATATAGTCAAGCCCTGCAGTTGGACAGGCCTATGCACGGAATGCAGTTCAGCATCCCTATCACAGGCTTTACTTCGGAATGATGCAACAGATGGTGTTATAAGACAGAGGAAGATGGTCAAAGTCAGGAATTTATTTTTGCAGGCAAGCATTATAGAAGCAGCCACGGCAATTTAGAGAGGCCACTGGATCTGTTAGCCTGCTACTGGTGACGAGTGAGCAGTGAGTATGTCCAAGATTGACCTACTTCAGAAGCAAGCTCTGTGGAGGCACAGCTGAAGTTCCCCCTAGTAGAGCAGTAGAAATGATGGGTAATTCTACAGGCGTATCATTTCCAACAGAGAGACCGACCAATAGCCCTTGGACTACCGGTGGAGGGTGGTGAGTCTGGTCTTTCATCACCCTATAACTTAACCTAAGTTTACAAATACTACTCTTGCTGGCTACCCTGAATATACCAAAACTGCGAGGTCCCGTTCTCCTTGCTGATCTGCACTTGTCACAATAACTGTGATGCTGAAGGAGTCTATGTCTATCATGATAGTATGATTCCCTCTTCAATTCTCAATGAAATTTCTGCAAGCTATCCAATGTACTTACGGAGAAGGCACAGTGAACTGTGAATATTTGGTTTGAGCTTGTCATTAGAGGGAAAGAAGGGAGTAATTTGCAATCAAAGTCAATGTGAAGTGCAGAATGTAGTAGTAAGAAAACTGGCTCTTTGCAACATGTGTGAATATAGGAAAGTGGCAGAAAATGCATGAATGGTAGGATAAATTACATGGGAAAATGGCAATTTACTCTCATGTGATGTTGCAAATGAGCAATTTAGCCCCCTATAAAAAATAAAATAGCAATTTACTTCCTTGTGTTTTTTAAAATGGAACAAATTACCTGTCTGTATTTTTTAAAATGAAGCAATTTACATCTTTAAACAGGGAGGTAAATTGCTTCACTTCAAAAATTTAGGAAGGTAAATCGTTATTTCTTTTTAATAAGGGGGTAATATACTTATTTATAATATTGCAGTGGGATAAATTGCATTAAACCCTAAATTACATCAATACCTTCTTCTGTGGTTTATGTTTCATAAGGTGTATAAGATCTTACACACTTAACTGAAAAATAATTAAAAGACATAAATGTTAATGTGGAGATCTGGTCAAAGTTTAAATAAGGGTAAATTACACCTAACTTTCCTAAGGTTTCATATAATTATAAATATTCTCTCGTTGTTTGAAAAATTATGAATACCTCCCTAAAGTTTGTAACTGTCTAATAAATAATCCATTTCCATCCATTTTTATGAGTGAACTGACCAAAATGCCGTTATGTATTAAATTATTTTTTATTTAATTTTTCAAAAATATTTGGACTATAATGCGCAGGAAGAGGTTTATTAAATAATTTTACGCAGAGGAACAATAATGCAATTTGTCTCAACTGATTTTTCTACAATTCTAATAAAAAAATTTAAGGACAAAATGATCAATTTTAAGTCTTTAATTAAAAATTATAAACCTCAAGGAGTATTTATAATTTTTTAAACAACGAGAAATATTTGAAATTATGTCAAATTTCAGAAGAGATGACTGTAATTTACCCTAAATAAAATATAAATCTTGAGGATACCTTTGGAACTAAATGTAGTCTTGTTTAGGGGTGTTCATTTGGTACCACCATACTGAATTGAACCAATCGAAATTTCGATTGGCCAAAATGGCATATCGATTGACTTGGAGTTCCGTTCAATAAATTACCCGAAAAATAAAAATAAAAAAACTCCTACAAGTTAAAATTCCATATTTACCTATCAAAAACCCTGTAGAGAAAAACTTATAAAGATAAATACATTATTTATAATTCTAACACATGAAATCAAATCGAGAAGGTAAAAATTTATAAAGATGAATAAATTATTTATAATTATAACACATGAATTCAAATCTGAAATATCATTACAAAATACAAAGCCAACACATAAATCATCTACTAATAAATCTATAACATCAACACAATCTATATCTGAAATATCCAAATAAATTTCAACATATTACATATGATAATTTGATGAATGAACGTCGAATATCTTAGTTCAATCCAAATCATGTTATATATACATAAATATATTATATATATACATATAATATATTAAAAAATTAGGAATTCGATTCTATATAGTTAAACGATGGCCACAATAATTACAATCGAACCGAATACCGTGAAAAAAAAAATCATACCAAATATCGAATCAAAATTTTGATTCGATAAGGAAATTTTCGATTTCGATTCGGCTCGGCCGGTAAATCGAATTATGTACACCCCTCGTCCTTTTTTATGAGGGGGTGTTGGTAATGAATGAAAAAGATAACTGATGCCTTTTACAATTAATGGGGTTAAATACAATTATCATCCCTGAAATGTTCAATCTGCATGAATTAGCCCTCAAAAGTATTAAAACTTTCAAAAAAAAAAAAAATCCAGCCTTGTAACTCCTTTCATTTTTAAGTTCAAAAAGTCCATTTTACTCTTACTAAAAATTACTTTTTGAAAAAAATTAAAGGAATTTTTAAAATATCAAAACCACTCCTTTTTTAAGCTTTATCTAATTCTAGTTTCACTTGTTCATCGAACTCTTTCTATTTTCATAATCCTAAAGTACTTGGAGCTCATTTTATTTTAGTTTTCCTTGTTTGTCAAACCAAATTGAAAATAAATTTATACATGCATATATATATATATATTTATGTATTTACTTAAACAAATATACAATTAATAAAACCGAAAGAACTGATCATGAGCTAATAAGAAATTATACAATTAATATATATTTATATATATGTTAATTATATAAATATGGTAATTATGTGAATGTATAAATTTATTTTTAACGTGGTTTGACAAATAAGTAAAACTAAAATAAAATAAACTCCAAATACTTTAGAATTATAAAGATAAAAAAGCTCGATGAACAAGTGAAAATAGAATTGGATAAAACTTAAAAAAAAAACTTTATTTTTTTTTCCATAAATCAATTTATAGTAAGGGTAAAATGAACTTTTTGAACTTCAAAATTAAAGTGTTAGAAGGTTAGGGATTTTTTTTTTTTTTTGGAAAGGTTTTAATACTTTAGGGGGTAATTGATGTAGGGTTGATACTTCAAGGGTGGTAATTGTATTTAACCTTAATTAATGTTTTTAACAGGCCGTAACTTTATTAATAAAATTAACTATTTAATTTAAATTATAGTCTAGATTTAAGATTTAACATATATAATTAAATATATATATATAGTAAAAAACATAAATACAACTCAAACATACTTATATGTTTAGAAATAAAATACTTTTAATGACTACATATAAATATATAGTTTATAATTGTATAGATAATATACGAAAAGTATCTAGCAATATATATATGTATATATGTATATGTATATGTATGTTTTCTATATATATACTATATATTATATGTATGTTCATACTCTTGCGTCCATGTCATTTTTTTTTTATTTTTTTTTGAAATACTAGGTATGCATCATATATTAAGTAAGGGAAATTAGTCAAGATCCTCCGGCAGCCCTGCATGAGTGTTGTCATCGTTCGGTGGAGCTGCTGAGGGTGCCTGTGGAAAGAGTGCAGGAGATACATGGAATCAGTTTGAATAATATCTTTGATGTCCAATGTTTGAACTTGTTGTAATCCTTTGTAAAGAGCCCACAATTCTGCTTTGTTGTTGGATGTCTTGCCCAGGAAATGTGAAAAGGCAGCCACAAATTCCCCATTCCAATTTCTAATAACTCCTCCAGCCCCAGCAAAACCAGGATTACCCTTTGAAGCTCCATCAATATTGATTTTGGAAACATTTCTAGGGGGATTTGTCCATCTAAGAGTAAATTCTTGAATAATTCTTGCATGATTTTGTTGTGTGAAATTTTTATCAAGATGCTTGATTTTTTTTCTTAATAAGAACGGTGTTAATATCAGCTAGGTTGAAAATCATATCATTCCTAGCTATCCAGATGCACCATGTTGGGAAAATGAAGCTGTGTCGTGGGAAAACCACTGCCTTGAAAGCGAAATTTCGGTTCTACCGAGGTGCTAATAGGATATTCCGATCGCTCCCCAAGGTTCACACAGCAAGACTCTCTAACACGTGCACTCGTGGTAGAGAGTATGGAACAACTCAATGAAGAACACTCAAGAAAGGAAGAAGAAGAACTGAGAGAAGAAGGGGAGGAAAACACTCGGTTTTTTTCGTGTGTTCAAAGCAGCAAATGAGCTGCTATTTATAGGAGTGAAAGTGTGAGTGGGTTGAGAAATTTCAGCAACACGAATTCTCAACCATGCAGCAAAAAATCGGATATGTGGCATGATTTTCTCAACTTCTAAAGACTTGGTCAATTTGACCTATTCAAATCAAAATCTGAAGGAAAATAATGAATTTTCTCCAAAAAGATATGTGTCACGCGCGCGGCCCAGCCCCGCCCGGACCGGGACGTGACGGGGCGGGCGCGCGCGTGTGGCAATTCCTCCAAAATCCACCTACTCACAGTTCTTATCCAAGGACTAAGTGGAAAGATGAATATATGTTAGACAAAGGTGGGTTGTCAAAGCAATGTGGGACAAGGAAAGGGAGAGAAAGAAAAGTTAGTCATTCCCAACATTCCCCCACGAATGACTAACTCGGATGTTTTGAGAAAGGAATAATTATGAGTGAAGGGAGAAATATACTTAAGCATTAATATCTTTCGATTTGAATTAATGCATAGTGAGGTGAGGCTACAGCTCAGCTAAACGAAAGTGATATACATCTTGAACTTTCGATAGCTGAAGCCAGGACCGTCACAACACGTATTACTCCCTTATTGAGTTGTTCCGCGATATAGACCCTAGCGCTTTTGTGGCCCTGCGCTTAATACCTTGAGTTTCTGATGAGTGCTCTAGAAAGAACTCCTTTCCTTTCATAGAAGGCGGCCCCACCTTCACACTCATCTAGATAGCTTCATCAAGTCCATATTTTTATAGACCACTCAACCACTGAGCTATGAAGTTATCTTCCTGACCCATTTGATCAGGATCATCCATCAAGTCCTTGTTAGGACCACCCAACATACTGGGCTATGGATCTCATATGGTTATTAACCATAATACATTACTCTGGAGCTTTAAGCCCCATTGCTCTTGAAGTCTCAAACACAACTCTCCTGGTTAGTCCTTTTGTGAGAGGATCTGCCAAATTCCTCTCGGACCTCACATAATCCAGGGAGATTACTCCGTTCTTCAGGAGCTCTTTAACTGCACCATGTCGGATGCGTATATGTCTTCTTTTGCCATTGTACGCATAACTTTTGGCAATCCCAATAGCGGCTTGAGAATCGCAGTGCAGAGAGACTGGTACAGATGACCCCCACAGTGGCACATCTCTCAACAGATTTCTCAGCCACTCAGCTTCTTGTCCTGCTAAATCAAGAGCAATAAATTCAGATTCCATGGTAGAGCGTGCAATGCAGGTTTGTTTAGATGATTTCCAAGAGATAGCTCCACCCCCCAAAGTAAAAACATAACCACTAGTTGAACTTACTTCATCGTTATCAGTAACCCAGTTTGCGTCACAAAATCCTTCTAACACTGCAGGAAATTTATTAAAATGCAAACACAGGTCCATTGTACCTTTTAGGTATCTTAACAGGCGATGAAGGGCATTCCAGTGTTGTCTATTAGGGTTATGAGTGTAACGACTTAGTCTACTCACTGCATAGGCTATGTCAGGTCTAGTATAATTCATAAGAAACATAACACTCCCTATAATTTTGGCATACTCAGCTTGTGACACACTGTCACCATTATTCTTTTTTAAACAAGTGCTTGGATCATAGGGAGTTCTAACAGGCATTTCATCATAACAGTTAAATTTCCTTAGAATCTTTTCTACGTAGTGTGATTGACTCAGGGAAAACCCATTTTCTGACTTCCTAATTTTAACACCAAGAATTACATCAGCTTCCCCCAAATCTTTCATATCAAAATGTGAAGACAAGAACTTCTTAGTTTCATTAATAACCTCTAGATTGGTACCAAAAATCAGCATGTCATCAACATATAAACATATAATCACACAGTCTGAACCAAATAATTTTGAATAAACACAAGTATCTGATGCATTTACATTATAACCATTGGTTACCAAAGTGTGATCTAGCTTCTCATACCATTGTTTGGGAGCCTGTTTAAGACCATAAAGAGACTTTCGAAGTTTGCACACTTTATTTTCTTGACCTGAAACTACAAAGCCTTCAGGTTGTTCCACATATATTTCTTCTTCTAAGTCCCCATTTAAAAAGGCAGTTTTTACATCCATTTGATGAATTACTAGTTCATATATGGCGGATAGTGCAATCAAGGTTCTAATGGTTGCAATTTTCGTCACAGGTGAATAGGTGTCAAAGTAATCTATACCTTTCCTTTGTGTATAACCTACAACCACTAATCTAGCTTTGTATTTTTCTATAGACCCATCTGTCCTAGTTTTCCTTTTGAAAAATCCATTTGCACTTAATGGGCTTACTCCCTTTAGGTAAATCAACTAGATCCCAAGTGTGATTTGTTATAATGGAGTCTAGTTCGCTTTTAATAGCTTCTTTCCAAAAACTAGAATCTATAGAAGTTATAGCTTCTGTGTAAGTCTTAGGGTCTTCATTAACCAAAAAGGCTGAAACAAAATGTTCATCTATTTTATCACTGTTTTCAGCTAGGAATACAGTTAGGAAATCTGATCCAAAGCTAGTTCCAATTTTTTGTCTCTTACTCCTTCTAAGTTCATTTTCAACAGGAGAAGTGTTCAAAGGTTCTAAGTTGACACTAGGTGAAACTACATCATTATTGAGAGTTTTACAAAGAGGAAAAACATGTTCAAAGAATTCAGCATCTCTAGATTCACAGATAGAAAAATTACTTAAACACATAAATCTGTAAGCAGAACTATTATGGGCGTAGCCAATAAATGCACAATCAAAGGTCTTAGATCCTATGTTCATTTTTCTGAAGTCTGGATATGCTACTTTAGCCAAGCACCCCCATACTTTGAGATACCCTAAGTTAGGGGCAAAACCTCTCCACATTTCATAAGGCGTTTTATCTAACCTTTTATGTGGGACTCTCTTTAATACATAGCATGCAGATAGAACTGCTTCCCCCCACATATTATCTGGCATACCAGAGCTTAGAAGCATAGCATTCATCATTTCTTTTAGAGTTCTATTTTTCCGTTCAGCTATGCCATTTTGTTGAGGTGTATAAGGGGCACTAGTTTCATGGATTATTCCATGTTTTTCACAAAAATCCTTCAAAAGATTGGTATTATACTCTCCACCTCTATCAGATCTGAGTCTTTTAATCTTCTTATCTAGTTGATTCTCAACTTCTGCTTTGTATTTCAAAAACATTTCAGCCGCTTCATCTTTTGTTTTTAGCAAATAAATTTTGGTGTATCTTGAAAAATCATCAATGAAAGATATATAATATTTTTTACCACCTTTGCTTAAAGAGTTTTTGAAATCTGCCAAATCCGAATGAATCAATTCAAGAAGTTCCGTGCTTCTAGATGTTACAGGTTTAAAAGGTTTTTTAACAAGTTTAGCCTCTACGCAAACTGAGCATTTAGAGCATTTATTAGAATCAAAAACATTGATAAGATTCATGCATTTCAACCTTTTAATAGAAGCAAAGTTAATATGTCCTAGTCTACCATGCCACACATCATAAGACTCCACCAAATAAGCAGAATTGGAAGATACTTTATTAAGCAAAGTGGGAACAGTGTTCAGAACAAAGAGACCATCTGATAAGTACCCTTTCCCTACGAATTCACTATTTTTAGTGATTATTGCCTTATCAGATTCTAAGACAATTTTCAAACCTGCTTTGTTCAATAAGCTACCGGAAATGAGATTTCTACGTAAGGAAGGCACATATAGCACATCGTTCAAAGCCAAAGTTTTACCAGATGTAAGTTTCAGAAAAACCTTTCCTTTACCCAAGACTCCGGCTGTGGCAGAATTCCCCATGAAGACACACTCGCCGTCTGTTGCATCAAGTAATTCATGGAATAGAGCTTTGTTGGAACAAAAGTGCCCAGATGCGCCGGTGTCCAATATCCAGTCTTCTTTGTTTTCCACTAGATTCGCCTCTACTACTACTGCAGCTATGATCTCATCCTTCTCAGCTAGGTTGGCTTGTGGAGCAGCATGATTGGGTGGCTTGTGGTTTTGCTTTTGTTGGTCTTTTCTTTGGTAGCACTGGTAGGCTTTGTGTCCGGGCTTCCCACAGCAATAGCACAATTGTTTCCCTTTTTGGATTTTGCCATCAGTTCCTTTGGACACCTTGTGCTGATTGCTTTTCTGGAACTTTTTTCCTTTGTTTTGATGGAACCTGTCTCTAGAGGCAGAAGATTCAACCAGGTTAGCTTTAACTGAAAGGGAAGGGTTAGAAGTTTCCTTATCTTTCAAACGGTTGGCTTCCTCTGTTCTCATGTGACTGATTAGCTCCTGGAGGGTTAGGTCTTTTTTCTTGTGTTTCAAGTGATTACGGTATTCACTCCAAGTAGGAGGAAATTTTTCAAGCAGCACGTTTACTTGTAGTATCTCGCACATCTGCATGCCTTCACTTAGCACGTCCGCCACTAGGTTTTCATACTGATGGACTTGGTCCACTATTGGTTTCTCATCCACCATTTGGAACTGCAGCCACTTACCAACGACGTATTTTTTCCTGCCGGCATCGTCGCCTCCATATCGTGTCTCGAGGGTGCTCCAAATGTGTTTTGCACTTTTGTGGTTGACGAATAAGTCAAATAATGAGTTATTCATATGGTTCAGTAGATGTCCTCTCACCGTTTTGTTGTCTCTATCGTATTTGAGTTTGGCATCATCTTCAGATATTTTGGCTCTTTCGGTGGCGAGAGGAATTATGGTAACTGTGGAGGTTTCTGCTGGTACGGGGGGATCTGTGAACAGCACATAGTCTACCTCCAATTGTTCGAAGAAGATGAGCAACTTCTGAGACCAACGTCTGTAATTACTCCCATCGAGTGGCTCCAGTTTGGATAGATCTGGCAGTGTTTTTGACACGGGAACAGCCATTTGAGCAGGAAGTGTATAGTTTCGCTTTCAAATTGTTGGGAAAATGAAGCTGTGTCGTGGGAAAACCACTGCCTTGAAAGCGAAATTTCGGTTCTACCGAGGTGCTAATAGGATATTCCGATCGCTCCCCAAGGTTCACACAGCAAGACTCTCTAACACGTGCACTCGTGGTAGAGAGTATGGAACAACTCAATGAAGAACACTCAAGAAAGGAAGAAGAAGAACTGAGAGAAGAAGGGGAGGAAAACACTCGGTTTTTTTCGTGTGTTCAAAGCAGCAAATGAGCTGCTATTTATAGGAGTGAAAGTGTGAGTGGGTTGAGAAATTTCAGCAACACGAATTCTCAACCATGCAGCAAAAAATCGGATATGTGGCATGATTTTCTCAACTTCTAAAGACTTGGTCAATTTGACCTATTCAAATCAAAATCTGAAGGAAAATAATGAATTTTCTCCAAAAAGATATGTGTCACGCGCGCGGCCCGGCCCGGACCGGGACGGGACGGGGCGGGCGCGCGCGTGTGGCAATTCCTCCAAAATCCACCTACTCACAGTTCTTATCCAAGGACTAAGTGGAAAGATGAATATATGTTAGACAAAGGTGGGTTGTCAAAGCAATGTGGGACAAGGAAAGGGAGAAAAAGAAAAGTTAGTCATTCCCAACACACCAAAGGGTATGTAGAATATGCATTTGTAATGTTTTATTCTTCTTAAAGTGATGCATGATTGAGCAGATGTTCCAGTCCCTAAAAGATACATCATTGAAATCTCTGACCTCATTAAAGATGTTACATTTAAGAAGAATGTGTGAAATAGTTTTCGTCTGATCCTGACTGACAGGACATGCTGGAGAGTTTAGAATATTTTTCTGGAATAATTTTTCATTAGTGTTCAGAGCATTATGGGCTGCTAACCAGCCGAAGAACTTAATTCTAGGAAGGGTTTTAATGTTCCGTAATGGTAAATTATATTTTTGGTCCCATAGGATTGAGGGGTCAATACTTTTGGTCCTGTGCTTCCTGAAATGACCAATTTAGTCCCAAAATTGGAAATTTTCGACACATTTGGTCCCACTAACGGTGAGACGTTTGCCGGTAATATTTTTGACGGAAATCATTTAATGGACGAAATGTGTTGAAAATTTTTAGTTTTGGGACTAAATTAGTTATTTCAGGAAGCGCGGGACCAAAAGTGTCGAAAATTTTCAATTTTGGGATTAAATTGATCATTTCAGGAAGCGTGGGACCAAAAGTGTTGACCCTCCAGTCCTATGGGACCAAAAGTGTAATTTTGCCTTCCATAATGTGTTCCAAGGAAGGGGGACCTGGGGATTATCCAAATTATTCCGAATGAGCCTCAGATATGCACTTTTAATAGTAAAGTTACCTGAATTCGACCAAGACCATCTAGGATAATCATCTTGAGCAATTTGGGGAATGTTAACAGCTATGATGTGATTAATAGCTTCTTCCGGAATTTTCATCTTCATAAGCTCTATGTTCCAAGATCGATTATTATTATTAATGAACTGTTCAACTTTTTCATTGGACAAGGAGCTACCTGTAGTATTACAGATTTCCTCAATAGTATTATTACTAATCCACCTATCAGTCCAAAGATTAATACTGCTACCATTACCTAAGCACCAGAAATTAGAGTTTTGGATTTTAGAAATGTATTTGTGGATGGTTTTCCAAAGGATACTGTTACTATTGGAGCATTTAGATTCCAGAAAGTTGGAGTGTGGGAAATATTTTGCTTTTAAGACCTTACCCCAAAGTAAATCTTGATTAGTAAAAAGGTTCCAAGCTAATTTCCAAATAAAAGCTTGGTTCATGAGTTTGAGATTACGGATATTAAGGCCCCCCAAATTGTACTTGCTGGTATGATTGCAGTTTGCATTTTATATTGGGGAATATGATTAAGGACATGTTTAATCAGGGTAGCTCTTCCTGCCATTGAGAGGTATTTTGTGTACCATCCATGAATTTTACACTGTATTTGATCAAGAAGCTCTTGGTAGTCTTCTTTGGAGAGTTTCCTGCATGTGAATCTGATGCCTAGGTATTTGTCATTATGGTTACTCCTACGTAACTTAAGTGTTTTGAGAATGTCTTTTTGACGTAGTCTAGGGGTGTTTGGTGAGAAGCAAACCTTTGATTTTTC
This sequence comes from Sesamum alatum, assembly GCA_034509735.1. Classification (NCBI taxonomy): domain Eukaryota; kingdom Viridiplantae; phylum Streptophyta; class Magnoliopsida; order Lamiales; family Pedaliaceae; genus Sesamum; species Sesamum alatum. The sequence goes on from JACGWO010000004.1 coordinate 9,603,722, forward strand.
CCAATTAACGGTAACTCCAGAAAAGGATTTGAATTGATCAAGACAATTTTTTATTGCTATGGTATTTTTATGGTTAGCTTTTATAAAGACAAGACAATCATCAGCAAAACATAAGATTGGAGTTGGAATGCCTTTAGTGCTAACCTTAATAGGATCTAATATGCCTAGTTCCATTTTATTTATAAGTTCTTTAATTAAAGGTTCCATACATAATATGACAAATAAGGGGATAAGGGGTCGTCTTGTCTAATTCCTCTTTTGGGTTTCCATTCCTCTGAGAATTTTCCATTGATTTCGAGTCTACACCTAGTGGAAGTAACGAACTCCATAATTCTCCTAATGAGACAATCCGGAAATTTATTTTTCGTAAGAGTGTATTCTATGAAAGGCCATTCTAGCTTATCATAAGCTTTTTCAATATCAAGTTTGAGTGCCATGAAATATTGTTTAGATTTCTTGGATTTCATAGTATGTAGTATTTCATGAGCAATGATAATATTATCTTGTATATTCCTTCCCGGTACAAACGCATTTTGGTATGGGGATATAAGATTGTTAATAATCGGCCTAATTCTATTAACAATAATGTTTGATATAATTTTATATATTACATTACACAAACTAATAGGCCTAAAGTCTTTTGTATATTGGGGATTGTCTTTTTTAGGAATTAGCACAATAGTGGTAGAATTAATTCCATTATTCATTATACCAGTTTCAAAAAAATTCCTAACCACTTGTGAAACATTATAACAAGTGAATTTGAGAGGTGATAGTCAATATTGTTTAGGCCGTAGTCCAGTTTATTATTAACTCTATTGATATTCTCTATAATTGATCCAAAAACAAACTTGTTCCAGTGTTTGGCTTTGTTAGCAAAGTTATTACAATTTTGTATGAAAGATAAATTAGGGTTATCTATATCGTGATGAATCCAAGAGTTCTTAACCACGTTAATGAAATCTTCATGCATTGACCATACATTGTTATATTTAAAGGAGTGATCTCTACTAAAAACCGGCCCCTCAGTATCAAGAAGAATGGGTGAATGATCAGATGTGCTTGATGTTAAATGAAAAACCCTAGCTTGGGGAAAAGACTGCAACCAACCAGGGTTAGCTAGCATGCGATCTAACCTTTCACTAATGAAAGACGAACCAAATCTTCTATTACTCCATGTGAATTTATGACCAGTGTATCCTAGATCTAACATATTGCAATTATTCATGCATGATCAGAAGTTATGAATTTTACTATTAGAAGTCCACCTACCCCCTATTTTTCGTGATGATTATGCTATTAAAATCACCAACGATAAGCCATTTATCATAGTTAAGAGAGTTAATATTATCGAGTTGCGACCACACCTGGTTTTGTATGTGAGCTTGAGGATAGTTGTAAATAGCCGACAACAAGAATGGTGGAATCCCCGGTCGCATTGTCACCTCCAGATGGACCGTGCGTGCAGAAGTGTAGACAATGTTAAGGTTGAGTTCCGCTATGCGCCAAATCACCCAAATACCTCCTGCTAGGCCAATAGAGGATGCCACGGGCGTTGTGTCGAACTGAAGACGTCTGATGATGTTTTGAGCTCGGTCTGCTTGCATGCGTGTTTCCATAACCAAAAAAATGTGTGGTGTGTAACGTGCTAGTAGGGAACAAGCCTCCGTCATGAATTCAGGTCTAGTCGCTCCTCTGCAGTTCCATGCAAGAATTTTCATTGGAGATTGATGAGGGTAGGTTAAGGACAAGTAACCTGTTTCTGCTGCATTCCTGGCTATGGCAGACTCTCTTGGTTGCACTGCAGGTGGTGGTGTACTGCTGCGTTTGGAACAGGTAGGACTAGTAGTCGGTATTGCAGTTCGCGCTCTCGTCCGAATGACTCCCTCTCTTGATTCACTTCGATTATGGTTTTTGAGTAGTTTGGGGGGTTGGTGAAAACATGAGGGGCTACATGGTAAGGTTGAACTAAGAATTTGTATTGGCCCAAGCTGATGAGATTGTTCCTGGACCTGAGATTGCTTTGTGAGTTTAGGTCTTCCTCTCGCTCTCTTGATCTTCTTGTTGGGGGTTGCTGGGGACGCGGACTTGAACTGGAACCTGGGTTCGAACCCTGGGGGGTATTTGTCATCTGAATCACCGTTGTCACCATTGATGAGGCTACTAGTTAGGTTGGTGGTAGATGTATGGTCTGAGCATTTGGATAGAATTGATTCACGAAGCTGTGATGAGCATTCTGTGTGGATGGTGCTAGTGTCAAGGTGGTTGATGGGTGGTATGAGTTTGGGGGAGTGTTGGTTATTGTTTGACATGAGGATGAGGGGTTCTGTTGGTTGTGGCTGATCGCCCGTCTTGGTGAGGGAGTCATTTTCAGGTATGTTGGGAACTTCTTAGCTGGTATTTGGGTTATGCAAGGTTATATTGGAAGAAGGGGAGATATTTATACTGAGAGTGTCTTCGCATGGGGGGGTATTATATGTATATGTTTGCGTTGACTCATTTTTGCGTACCCTGTTTATCCCACTAACCTTTGTCTCCTTCATTAGTAGATATAAATCCTCTTGGTTATCCTTAATCCCCCTGTTTTGTGAGGTGGATTCCGTGGGCCCTGACTGTTTTGTAGACTGAGTGGGTGGACTGTTGGTGAGGTGGAGGTTAGTACACTTGGTTTGTTCATGCATGACTGCCATATGTCCCTTGTTTCTCATTTGGCAGGTTCTGTCTTGCGGTATTTGCGGTGGCTAGTCGTCCTTAGTGGAGGTCTTGGCCTTCATCTTCTCCGCTTCTATGTGCATCAGGGCTGATGTAGCGCACCCTCTGGTCTGATGTAGGTCTAGCATCCGTAGGTCATCACCATTAAGGGAAGGAGCATTGGTATCAACATCCTTACTTGAAGAAGTTTCCATTGGAGTGTTCTGTTGTATAATCTTGCTTTTCTTGGGAATCCACACTTTTGCGTGATTGTGTTGCTGAGTGGGGGAGATGGATTTAATTTCCACCACTGCCTTGATATGGGGCTCAGTCTGTTTTGCTAAGTTACTGGACAGCCTTTCAAATTCTTTGTTCGTTTTGGGTCTTGCTGAGATTATTTTCCATTCATTGCTGACATGTTGATTTCCTTCCTGTGTGTTTTTAGCCTTCTTGTTGTTTGGGTCTTCTCCTACATGTTGTGTTATGCATGTTGATTGTACATGATGTAGAAGCCCTGGCCTAGGTCTGTAGGTTGTATCACTGTCGAAGTCCTCCATATTTTTTCAAGATGATCCCCTATATATACGCTGGAATACGTTAAGCCAACCGTTTGGATTATAAGAGATTTTCTCCAGGTTTGCCTAATTTTCTTTATGATAGACGAATCCAGCTTGAGAGAAGGTAATGATTCCGTGATATTTTGAGCCGCCGCCTCTGTATTTGCATCGAGTGTTTTTATCTTCCCAATTCTGCAGCCAAGTTGGAAAATATATATGTTTTGAACTATTAATCAACTTGTTTTTGTAAGATGACACCTGACTTGTATTCTTGAACTTCATTTGGTTGAATGAATATGGATTTGTTGTTTGAATCTGGGTTAGATCAGGTGGTTTTGGTGGTATAAATGGTGGAAAAAGCATATTAGTGAGAATTGGCTGGAGAGAGTTTTGGTCGTGAGAGGAATCCATGCGTCCATGTCATTGATATTTGTGCATATCATTTACATGAGTCCTAAGTAAATATGTAATTTAAATTTTTGTATCATATATATTTTTAGGGAAAAATGTATGTTATTTCCATGGGATATGAGATATGTGCAAAATTAAAAATATTAAATTATCTTCGTATATTTCTTAAAATGAAGTAATTTATCTCCTAAAGAAATGGTGTAATACACATGCCCCTCTTGCAAGTAGGTATGATTTTTATGAATAAAAATATTATTTTTCATATAATATACTATATAAAAATTTATTAATATTTATAATGTACATAAATATTTATTAAAAAGTAAAAATACTATTTTATATAATATATACTTTTTAATTAAAAAAACCCCCCAAAGCCATCCCAACCACCCCCCCCCCCCCCAACCGCCACCTAATCCCCTTCCCCCTCCAGTCCCACCGCCCCCCTCCTTTCACCTCATTGCCAACATCGCTGCGCCACCGCACCATCCCAGCCCCATCGTTATCGCCCCCCTCCCCTTTCCCCAACTCCGAACCCCCGCCAACCCCTCCCCCTTCCCCAACTCCAAAACCCCCATCGCCACCCCTCTCCCCTTCCCTCGTCCGACTCCGCTCTCCTCTTCGCACCGCTCCCCCTACTCTTCTCCCTCCCCTTTCATCTCCCGTCGCCCAGCCCTTTCCCCTCCCTTTCGCATCACCTCCTCCCCTACCCTACCCTCCCTTTCGCCGTGGCCTCCCCTCCCCCCTCTCCCGTCTCTTTCTCTCTCTCTCTCTATATATATATGTATTTATATGATGGGGGTGCAACCTCATGAATAGTAAAAGACTAAAATATCCCCAGTAGAGCCCCAAAAATCATGAAGAACCCGGGGGACCCGCATACAGGCTGGACGGGTCGGATCCGGCGACCCGATCCATATTCCAAGCCAGGTGTACAAACGAAGACCTTCGATGCTAAAGCACATCGGACGAAGCATACGAGGCCACGTGGACCGTACAGGTACGGACATCTGGTGCTATATGTATGTCGTGCACACCACATTTAAAGTAAGTTATTCTAGTTATATTCGACCAGCACTATTCCCTATATTATCGACCACCCATCTCGACCGTATTCTGACTTCAGCATCAGAGTGTCTATGCCGGGGACTCTCCCTGCTAGTCTCACGTGCTTGTTTCCTCTCAGGTTACTTGTCTGGGGGCTTGCGAGATCGTGTTAAAGGTACCAGATCTAGGTGACTGTACGAGATCGAGCGGACCACCCGGATCACTATATATATATATATATTTAATTTTTAATTGTATATAAAATATATATTTTAATTATATAGATACATATATATAATATTTAAATTTAAATTTGTATATTTTTTAAGTTTTAATGATTGATTGAAATTAAACAAATTTGCACCATTGATCTCTTAGTTAAATTTGGACCTTAGATAAAATCAGATTCCACGGTTATTAAACGAGGGTATAAATGTAATTTTAAAATTAAAACTAAAAAAAAATTTAAAAAAAAAGTGCGTGAATTACACGAAATTGCGTGAGATGTGTAATTGCTCTATTTTGAAAAACACAGAGAAATAATTTGCTATTTTTTTGCACAGTGGGTAATTTGCTCATTTCTAATATCATAAGGGGTAATTTGCATTAAACTGTATATCTTATACTAGGAACAAAAATATAATTGTTATTTTTATATAGATAAAAAAATAAAATCGGTTTATATGTACATGTTTAAGATTTTAAGATATTAATTAAATTTTCAAATGTGTTACTTAATATACATTAAAACGTCTATAAGCTATTTATATCTATCTTTATGCCAGCACATAAATAGAAAGAGTTGTGCTTTAAAGTGGATCTTCTAAGATCCATTGCTCGATTACGATGCATGCGCAACTCCCAAAATGCAGAGAAAGACCTACAAGAGTAGATACGAGTTGGTTGGTCCGGAGAGTCATGGGAGAGGAGAGGCGGGCTAAAAGGGTGTTTGGGTGAGCTCATAAACTCTTTAAAACATCTTATAAGATATTTGAAAACTTTTAAAATGTTATAGTGTTTGGTAATTTTTTTAGAAAAAAATTATTATAAGGTCTAAAATAGATGATAGGAGCTTACAAGCTTTTTTTTTTTTTTTTTTTTTTTTAAAGTAAGGAGTTGCCGATTTTTTTCTAAGATCTTAACAAGTTCATTACAAATTTGTCATTACTAACATTTTATAACTATTTTATCTAAGCACCTCATAAACTTATTTTATAAAATAAGATCTATCATTTTATAAGTTTTAAAAATATTTTATAAAATATATGAGCTTATAAGATCTTCTAAATAATCTTAGCCAAACACCCTATAAGTGAACTAATATATTATAGAATCTTATGAATCACGAACAACACTCTCTCTATATCTTCTACGTCTACAAGGTGGCTGCTTACAACATAGCGTGTTCGTCACCATATCGATTGGTTGGTTATTTTAATTTATAAAAATATTAATTTTATGTATTATACATAAAAAGTTTAGAAAAAAAAAGTATTCACATATTTTCATATGTTTATAAATATATTTTATTTATATATATATAATATATATATATATATAAGAATAAGTAAAAGGACTAAGTTTGAGTCAGAAACACTAAGACTCGTGACTCACTCTATAACTTGATTAAGACTTAAAAACTCGCTCCAAGTGAGGTCCAAATCTAACCCGAACCATTGCCATTCCTACAAATACACCTAAAAATGGTGTTGAAATTAACTAAACTTAAAGATCTACACATGATTGATTGTTCTATGCGGATGATCCCCGTCAAGTGTGGTCAAGGATGGATTTAGAAGTGAAAGTTTTAGGGGGCGAAAAATTATTAAAATATTTTTTAATAAAATTTTTATTTATAAAGTCCAATTAGTTCTAATTTAGTAAATAATAATTATAATAGTTGACATGTCTAATAAAAGTAAGTTTTCGTATCATCACCAAATTATGTGTACAAATTTATCGAATTGCACACAACATTCATTTATATAAAATTCATATATAATCTAATTGGTATCAAAGTTTTCTATTTTTTTTCTAATGTTATGTTTGGATTGATGGATTCAGATTGAAGGACTTCAAATTCATAATAACAAATTCATCAAACTCATATTAACAAAGATTTCGAGTCCGTGAACTTTCATTTTGAATTGTATTTTGATATTGTGATGAATTTTAAATTCCCATTTAATATGAAATCAATTGAAATCCTTATTTCAATTCATCCCATCACATTCAAATATTTTTATCCAAATACAACCTAAGGCATGTTTACTAACATGCATTGGGCCAGATAAATGCACTTATCCATCCCAATGCGGCGCTTACGTTTTTTTCAGGCAGGCCGGTACATTGAGCTGAGGCCCCGTATTGGCCTCTATTATGGCCATATTTTAGTCCACGCTGCCCCACTTGGATTCTAATCTTATGGTCCGTTTGGTTTAAATGAGAAGAAAGGAGAAGTAAAAGAGAGAGGGGAAAAGGGAAGGAAAGAATAATAGTTTTTCTTTAAGTTGTTTGGTATGATTGGAAGGGGAGTAGTTCTCAAATACTTTCCCTTGTTTGATACGAGAAAATTAAATTGAGAAGAAAAAACTAATTTTGTAATTTTACAGTTTAACCCTCTTTCTTCATTTTGTATTAGAAAATGAACAAGTTAATATTATACTAATATCAAACCTCTAAAAACCTTATTAATAAAAAATATATATCAAACAAGAACAATAATATTTTTTATTAATAAAAATATTCATCAAAATGAATATTATTAATTTATTCTAAACTATTCAGTTTAAATAAAATAAAAATTACTCGTGCTGGCGACGAGAAGAGGGAACACGATTCGAAGAAATGATTATTCAATCAAGACTAATAGCAAATTAGCGATAAAAAATTCTGAAAAAATCGCAACTACAAAGTATGTTTACCAGATTGTTGACTTCAACGTAGTAGTTTTCCAACGATTGGTTATCTTTTTTCTGGCGATTATTTACAGTATTATCAGCAGGAATGTGAAAAGAATTGGAGAAATATCTATATATATATATATGGACAACAGAGTTATAAAAATAAAATATGTATTTTTTTTGTCTTTTTGTCCTTATACTTCCACTTTTTCTCTCAATTTCGAACGAAAACGAAATTGGACTCAAAAAGAGTTTCATATACATCCAATTTTACTTTCTCTCCATCTCTTCGCCCAAATCAAACACTAAACATTTTCTTATACGTCCCCTTTTACCTTCACTTCTCCTATTCTTCAACTTTTCCTTCCAATCAAACATTGTCTTAGTGCATGGTCCATGTACCCAACAATTTGGTCTAATACAAGCTCTATCCCCAACTTTGGCCGTGCATTGTCAAAAATACCCCCTATTTTTGACCAAATTGCTTTCAAATTGGCCCACACCATTAATTACTGACACGCTTTCCTACTAAAGTGCATCCAAATTGGCTCACACGAGTACACTATAATTACTCTGACAGGCTAATAAACGTGTGTTTTGTGCTAATCCACAAAATTAGACAGGTGAAGGAAAACGGATTCTAATTTTAAAAATCCCACTTAATGCTGTGTAAAGTCCAATCAGGCCCGTATCTATTATTTATTATTTATTATATTTGAAGGGGTCTTTTGACTCAAATTCTTCAATTTTGACTAAATAATGAACTCTTGAAATTTACAATTTTTTTAATTATAAAAATATTTTAATTGGTAGGTATGTATTTATGATGAATATTAAAGATTAATTACCTTCCTTAAGTTTCAAAGTCCACCTTTTTTATTTTTCAAAACTTGCATTATTTAGTTGACAAAATTTATACTTTGTTAAAAATATTTATGGTAAATAAAATACTTAAGAAAGAATAATAACGTGTGATCTTAAAAAAATGTGAGATATCTTATTTCTACTTTCTTTCAAATTCTAACATAATTCTTAATTAGTCATTTTCTTGGATAGCATTTATCTGGATGTTCTTAATTCTAGATGGAACATGTATTCTTATTTATGTTGTTATTACATTGTAAAATTATACGAATGTAGAGGATGTTAAGGCGAACAACGTTGATCCGAGCATTATAAGGAAAAAGTCTTGCTAATTATCAATCTTGCGTCAAAAGTGGTATGGTTTGGCTTCTATCTTTACTTTGTTTCCTTCCATGTAAGATGAAATATGAACTCATGCTATGTTTGATGTTTGCGTAAATTAGTTTATTGGGATGAACATCTTTTGCATTAGAAGTCAATTTGCTTTATTTTATGTCTTTTTGGATTTACAGTCGTAAAATGGGATAACATAAAGGCCAAATTTGTGAAATTAATGATATTACATGCTTGTGTAAAAACACAAATTTTTGTACTTGGCATCAGTGTATTTGTGTGTGCTGATGATTTTTATCTTGATCTATATATAACTGGAGTCCTTTTGTCTGAAAATAATTATGTTGAAATGTCAAGAACGTCCTTGGAGATGATAAGCTATGTCTAGGGTTGGATGTTTTTTTGCTCAAATTAATTTATGAGTTTTTTTCCTTTTCCTTGCGTTAAAATTCTCTGGTAATATTCTATTTATAAAATTTTGTATTTAATTATTTAGAATTTTTGTTGAATAATATTTGTGGACTAGGATTTTTGTAATACTTCCTCCTCCAATTTTCCTTAGTTCTATTTAGTGTTTGGCAATATTTATATATAATATTCATATTTTCCACTTTTAGATATCCATTATTTTATTTTCATAAGCTACATATATGCATATATTTATAGTATTCTCTTGGTGTATATCTCATGCAATAAATTTTTAATTATAATAGTTTTTTTTACAATTTATATATTTTATTAACATACTTTTTGTCATATTTTCATTGATTCACTGATACTTATACATTAAACATTAAATTTTTGATTTCATGCAAATTGAGTTTTTTTTTTCTAATCAAACTTTCTTTGTAATCTTATATTGTTATCTAGGTTGTAAAATGAATGAACTACTTTATTTAATAAATGACGTGTTATCTTTCAAAATTTTAACATAAAATATATTTTGAGCTTTATAGATTTCTGTATATTACAATACAAAAGTATTTTAATACTTGATAAAATGTATGGTATTTCATTTTCAATTTTTGTTTATATTTTCTTTCTTATTATTTTTTTTAAAGAACATGCTTCTTTTAAAAATTCTGTGTTTAGCTTAAATCAAGAATTTTAAAAATTACAGTTATGATTTTCATTTTTTTTTTCTCAAAACTTAATTATTTCTTTATAATAGTTTAAATCCTTTCTTTTCTTTTCCCTTTTTACAATTTTTTTGCCATTGCATATCCAACTATTTCTTTTTTTCATTATTTCTTTTTTATGTTCAATTTCATGTCTCTTATGTGATATTTCCTATGTTTGTTTGTTTGTTTGTTTGTTGTTTTTTTTTTGTTAATCTTCTTTTTTTTTTTTTTATCTTTTAGATATTATATTGACTTTTTTTTGTGAAGAATTTACTATGAAGTGTTTTTCTTTGGAGTTTTATGGCTTTATGATTTATGTATTTGCTTTTATGTGAAATGTTGTTTCTCATTTATTGTAAATTATGTGTTCTCCCCATTGTTATTATGTTTAACCAAGTTATTGCATAATAATTTGTTACTTAGAAACTTCATTGCATAATTAGTGTACCTAAGAAGTAATTTGAAATAATCTTTTGACTTTCAATCATTTGCATCATACAATATCCAATTAATCAACACATAATCAATTGTTTTAAGAATATATATTTTATTATTCTCTACGTGGACTAAACATTTAAGTTCGTGCAAATTAATAAAACATAAAAATGTTTATGAATTTAGTTTTTAATTTTTATTTAAAGTTTAATCTAATATCTTAGCCGGTGCAAAACATATTCTGTTTGCCTTTTATATTTTTTATTATCAATTATTTTATTTAATAAGTTCATGAAACATGTGATTCATATGTATTTCAAGTCCACATTATACCAAAAAAGAGAAGATTACAAGCCTAGGTATGAACAATGTTTTCTTTTCATCGCTTTTTAATATTTTTCATAATCAATGATTTATTCATGATTTACATAAGGTAATTTACATGTTAACCATAATTTGTTAAGTTCAGTTTAGCTTATTATCATACTTATTCCGATTATTTTATTAATATTTTTTACAAAAAGATTAATTTTTGCATATATTTCTCTTCGGTCAGTTTTGCTTTTTGGTTTTTTAGTACCACTTCTTTTATTTTATGATTTCATAAATTATGGAATATATATACAGTTGGGGTTCAAAATAATACATATATATACATATATTGAAAGCAAACTCTATCTTTTATTTATTTGTTTTTACTGCCATGCTTTTTTTTTTATTAGTTTGTTGATAGTTTTTTTGCAAAGATATTGGATGTTGCGTATACTTCTTTCAGTAAGTATTCGTACTTTTGTTGATTTTTTGATTTTGTATTGTTAATTATTTTATTTATTAAGTTCATGAATTATGTGATATTACATTAATTTTTGTTTTTGTTTTCTTATGAGCAAGTTTTTTTTTTTTTACTTTTTTATGTTATGAGTTCTAGCAGTTTCCTTCACTTGCGAGCATTAAAAAGTATAAATTCAATTTTATTTTTAAACCTAATATTTTTTTATGTCCTGAATCAATTATATAATTTTATCTCATATATGTTAATTATCTCATGACAATTATATATCCTACTATGCTTACTTTGATTGTTTTATTAATATTTTTTGCAAAGAAATTGAATTTTGCATATACTTGAGAGTGTTCATACTCCATTGTATTTATTAAGTTCATGAATTATGCGCAACATACATCAATTTTATTTTATTTTTATGATCAAGGTTTCTCCTTATAAGTTTTATTTATTGCATGCAAAGTCATTAATTTTATCTCTTTAAATTGTATTTGTTGTCTATTTTCTAAATTCACCATTTGTCTGAAGCCATACTTAAGCTTCTTACTTTTATTCAAATAATGAGGATGGTTTCATTTAATTTATATAATAAAACATAGTTTTATTTTATCTATATCTTTCTGCATATATATGTTATTAAAATTGTAAATTTCTTTGAATCTTCTTGATGTTGATGCATTGTAATTATTTTTTAAAAAAGAAAGTAATTAATATAAACAATTTTCTTTTGATTGACTTTCACATAATTAAAATTTTAATAGAATATAATTTCAATCATTATTAAATTAAATCCGTGCATAGCTAGTATTTAATATTCCTACACATGTTAATAAATATGGCCTAAACGTACGGAATCAAACAATTTGCAAGGTATTATTTTATATCTTTGTTTCTAAATCTATTTTTCACCAATTTCAAGGCGGAAGTTCTCTTAGCGGGACGAGAAGTCAAGAATTCTTAAGAGGGTGTTTGGTTAAGTTTTTTTAAAATATTTTATAAATTCTTATTTTCTATACCTTATAAGATGTTTTAAAAACTTATAAAATGTTGGATTTTATTTTAAAAATAAGTTTTTAAAGGGTTTGGATAAAATAAAATGTTAAAACTTATAAAATATTTTCGAGAAAAATGCAAGAAACTTCCCTATGGTATTGCAAATGAGCAAATTACCCCCTATGAAAAAAATAAATAGCAATTTACCCCTCTATATTTTTCAAAATGAAACAATTTACCTCCCTGCCTAGGGGGGTAAATTGCTTCATTTTTAAAAACATAAGGGGGTGCATTACTATTTTTTTCATAGGGGGTAAATTGCTAATTTACAATATCACAGGGGGGTAAATTGCATTAAACCCAAATATTTTCACATATTATAAGATGTTAGGGTGTTTGGTATAATAATGTCTTTTATTGGTAAAATGATAAAACAGGATATGATACTGTTATAATCAAATAAGTTGTTATATCTTGATATATTTTGTATTTAATTTTTTTAAAAATAATTTCGTAAATAGTACACATTAGTTTAACTTTAAATAAATATTTATTAGATAATTATTTTTTCAAAAATAAAAAAAAAATAATGGAATGTGACCTAAAGTTTTGTATAAAAATAATATACATGCACACTCATGCTAGTCGAATATTAGTATAGATATATAATTGATGTTCTCTTTGTTGATGCAATGACCATTTCTCGTATAATTTATAATATCTTGAATTTATATGTTTTTACTAAATATAAAATCAATAGCAATCTTATTATTGTTTAACTATAATCATTTATCATTTAATAATTATGAAATTTCTTTTTTTTGAATGTAAAAACACTAATTAACAATAAAATTCTTTAAAATTTTAGAGAGAGATGTTGTGTCTATGTATGTGTGTGAGAGAGAGAGAGTGTGTGAGTGAGAGAGAGAGAGCGAGAGAGAGAGAGAGAGAGAGAGAGTACTTGGTTCGTGTGTGTATTGTGTGTGTGTGCGCGTGTGGAGAGAGTTCGAGTGTTCGTGAATGAGGGTATTTTAGTCTTATACCATATTAATTTTATAGAGCTTATAAAATATTTTGAAAAAAGTTGGACAATATTAAATTTTTTTTAAGAGTTTATAAGTTTCAAAATATCTTATTTTTAGATTTTATAAGCTCTTTAAGAAAACTTTTGCTAAACAAATTTTTAGAACTTATAAGCTATCAAATATTTTATAAAATATTTTGAAAAGCTTATATACTTAGCCAATCTCAAGGACCCTCTCTCCAATCCTTTCTATTAAAAAACTTAACTCTTAATCTCCCCTACCAAATAGTGTATTTTCATATTCTTTCACCTCAATTTATTTGCGCCACTAATCCATTTTATTAAATTAAAGACATTCAAATTTCTACATTTATATTTTGAATTTTATTGTTTTGAGCTCATGTTATCATATTATTGAGATATACAAAAATAAATTTAATTAAAATCTTATATATAACTATGAGAAAATTAGAAGTCTTGGGGTGGGGACTTCGTGTGGTGCAGTAAGGAAGGTTGATAAACATAATTGGAAGTCGCTTGCAAATGTATTTGGGTGAATTTATAAATTTTTTAAAATATTTTATAAGATATTTAAAAACTTATAAAATAATAAAGAATTTAAGTGACAATATGAAAACTTTCACCAATTGCGTGTATTGAGAAATTATTGTTTTTGTTTGCTAGAATAATGATATTTGAAAGCTTAACTAAAATAATTATGATTATTCTACTTAACGTGTCATTATTAATGAAAGGTGACATGTATACAATAATTGTAAGGATTTCATTTAGAGATGAAAATGGGTCCAGGTCTAGGACGGAGCTAGCCCCGTTCAGTTTGGGGTGGATTTTGAAGTCATAATTTAGTCCGATCCCAAGGCGGGTCTCGCGTCTTGGTATTTTGGATCTAGACCCAATTCGAATCTAATTTTTTTTAATATATTTTTATATGTACTTATTCAAAGTATATTTATACATATATGGAAAATTTTCAATGTTTTATTTATACTTACATATAATATATAAAAAATAATTTTTTAAATTAAAATAAAGATATAAAATAGTTTAGAGACATTTTAATGTATATAAGTAACAAATAGTTTAAAAGTTTTACATTTACAAGCATAAAAATGTACATGCTCATAAAAAATATAACCTTTTAATAATATTATAGTTTCATAATTTTGAAGTTATGGTAATATATTTTTTTAAAAGATGTATTTTAATATGTTAAAAATTTTATATTGAGTCTACTGCGTCCAACGTGTCCGGTCTCCAGCTGAGGCATGTTGCGTCCAACAATTTATTAGCGGAATAGTTATCGAGTTTCGACAAACTAATCCCAAACCCAATCCGTTGCCATATCTAATTTCATCACAATTCATAGTGATAATTACTACTATATAAATTATCATTAAACATGTGTTGTTAATTATCTCGAAAAAACTTAAATACAGGACATTTTTCACTAGGAATTTGCAAAAATCCACATTGCAATTAGTAAAAACCCCTTTTAAAGCAAGACCAAAGAAGCAACATGTCACTTCCCTGCTTTACTAGTTCAAGTTTTGTAAATCTATTCCAGAAAAGGTGAAACATCACAAATGCCAAAAACAAACTACTTTTGGGCCTATTCTGGCATAAAACTGAAAAGGCACAAATAAGTTATTTGGTAGTACTCTTCGTTTATGCTTTATATAACTATCTTTATAAGTAAATAGTACTCATTTTTTATACTTTTTCATTTTGTAATAGAGTAGTACTCCTTTATTTATGCTCCATCATTCTGTATGGGAGTAGTATTTTTTTATTTATGGCTTTACTAGTTATATTAGGGAGTTAATACTCGCCGTTGTACATTTTGATTTTATTGATGATTTAATATAGAAGGGATGGGAACCCCAAGAAGCTCTCTACACCCGGGGTGATTACTTTTATTAAAAAAAAATAATAGAAAAACAAAAGCATTTGGTATAGATGCTTTTAGCATTGCTTCTTTAGAAAACTGAAAAAGGCACAAATAAGGCATCTGGTGTAAGGCACGAATAAGGTTTGATTCACTCATAATTTGTAGTTTATCATCACTTTTTTTTTTTTTTTTTGTATTAAACTCAAAGATGAATTAAAAAAACTGAAAAAGGCATGAATAAGGTTTGATTCACTCATAATTTGTAGTTTATCATCACGTTTTTTTTTATATATATATTAAACTCAAGGATGAATTAAAAAGACCCTTTTTGACCCTCCTTGATATACTAAAAAATAAAATTTTAATTATCAAAAAGTAATATACCAGATTATGTAAGTTTTTTTTATCGATTTTGTCCATGTTACATGGCTTTTATAAATCCGAACACATTATTCTTTTCCTATTTCCTTTTCATTTTCATTTTCCTTTTCTTCTTTTGTGGTGATTGGCCTGATAATGTTACTAATTTATAAATCCGAAACTAGAGAGGAAAGACTTAGAGAGAGAATTCTTGAGAGCTCACTATTCTTTTCAGATTGTGAGTAGGTGTATTTGAAGTGTAAGGCCTCACAGCCTTTTATAGGCAAGGCCAACATTAGCCATCAATTGCAGGATTAAGCTGCAAAAAGATATATACTGAGACTGAGACATTCGCCCTAACACCCACGGTGGGAGCCGGCCAGGCAGGGCCAGCAGGCGGTGGCTCGCATGTGGGGCAATCCTATAGTCACTTTAATCTCTATAAAACTTCAAATATCACTTGAACCTTAAACTTAATATAAGAAGTTTAAGTAATACATAAACTTCCAATGTGGGACAAGAATGAGTGTGAAAACACATACCCCCACATCCACTTTATATACACATTAAGATTCAATATTTTCCCATCATATTCCTATGTGGGACAAGTATGCTTTCTCTAATTTCCACTCTATCTAATCTATGGATTCACCATATAACGACATCCATATTTTAGACTAAATATTGTTACAAATTAGCAACATATTCAATTAAACAACAATTCCCCACAAATCCATATATTGAAACTCAAGCTTTTGTAACTTGCTTTCAATAATGGTACCTCTCAATTTGAACTACTGTTTAAGTTATCTAACGTCAGCTGTCACCGAGTCAAATAGAACTAAGCCTTGAATTTGAGCCCCTGAGTGTGACCATGTCTGTCAGTAACAACAAGCCACCGGCTATGTATTGATCTTTAGGGTTGACACTATAAGCCATGTCTCCTGATCCTGTTCTTGAATGCTTTTAAGGACTCCATTCCTTAGTTGCGGCCAAACAACTGCATTCACTTAGTTGGGCATCTCCAGGGATACACTGCTAGCATCTCGTCTAAAGGACTTGACCCCATTCAGAGTTAAACTCTTACGATACTTGCACTATCAACACCTTTCAGAATTACAGGGGATAGACACCAGATACAAAGTATCAGTCTATGTATTGGTGCTCGGACATACCCTACGACTTGTTAATACCACATTGAGCCTTATTTGTGGGATCTCCACTTAGAAGGTTGGGTTGCTATCGTAGATATGTCACTGATGGGTTTTCAGTCTCATCCCTAATCTGGATTTTTGTACTAATGACAAATTTAATCCTTTAGTCAAAGATCAACCACATTGTCTTTTATTCCCATAAAGTTATTGCATATAACTCTGTCCAACACTAATTCTCATATAGACTTGAGTCTAACTTGAATATGTCTTGTGGTCTTTTGATTGTATTTACGACTCCGAACCTTTGCAATTATGGTTCAACTATCACAATATACAACAATAGGTGGAAGAGGTTGGCTTACGATAGGAAGTTGTAACAACAACCCATACAAGCATTCAGCCTCGGTTCTAGTCGTATCCAATGCACATAACTCGGTTTAAAAAATAGACCGGGTTATCAAGGTCTGTTTTGTAGACTTCTAGAAAACAACGCCCCCACCTAAGGTAAATACATATCCTGAATACCCATTACTCCCCGAGTTTTTAGCTATTCAGCTAGCATCACTATATCTCTCAAGAACAACAGAGAATCTGCTATAGTGAATGGCCAGTGATACTATGCCTTTAAGGTACCCAGTACCCTATCTAAAGCTCACTAATGGGTTTTGTCATGACAACTAGTGTATCTACCGAACTTTGAGACAAAAAATGATATATCTGGTCTTGAGCCATATGCTAAATAATGAAAACTCTTAATAATTTGGGAATACCTTAGTTGTGCTACCTACACACCACTTTCATTTTTTAATAAAGCACAAAAGGATCATATGGTGTCTTTGCCATTTTACAATTTTGATAGCCAAATTTCTCACTAATCTTCTCAACGTAGTGAGACTGAGAAATGGCTATATCGTCAGTTGAGCGAATCAACTTGATGCCAAGAATTACATTATCCTCATTCATATCTTTCATTTCAAATTTATTTTTCAAGAATGAGTTGGTTTAAGTGATTATATCTAAATTAGGTCCTATTAATAGAATGTCATCTATATACAGGCATAAAATGATAATATTATCCCCCTTAACCTTACAGTAAATACACTTATCACTCTCATTCACAGTGAAGCCAAACAACAGATCGTTTTATCAAACTTTTCATGCCATTGTTTGGGTGCTTGTTTTAGTCCATAGAGAGACTTCACAGGTTTACAAACTTTGTTCTCGATATCATATGTTACAAATCCCTCAGAAGATTATACACCAAAGCAAGTGCTATAAGCACACGAATAGTAGTCAACCGAGCTACCGGAGAATAGGCTATCGAAATAATCTATTCACTCCTTTTATTTAAACCCCTTAGCGACCAATTTCTAGCTTTAAATTTATCAACGATCCCATCAGATTTTAGTTTCGCCTTGAAAATCCACTTACACCTAATCATAATACACCCTGTAGGAAGATCGACTAACACCCATGTCATGTTAGAGATTAGGGAGTCTATCTATCTTTTGACAGCCTCATTCCACTACTTGACTTCGGAAGAAGCCATAACATCTCTGAAGGTTACCGGATCATCCTCGATGTGGTAAGTGACAAAGTCACTTTCAAAATTCTTGACAATCTTAGCTTTCTTACACCGTCTAGGTCCATCTGACTCCTTATGAGTCGGACTTGAACTACTAGGATTAATCCCCACATTTGTCATGTTCAGGAATAGATGTGGAGGCAACTGAATCATCTAGTGAACACTTTGAGATATTCCTGTTTTCATAGATAATACATCTTCCGAGAAAGTAGCATCACGAAATTCAACTATTGTGTCTTCAATGCCTGAAAATTCTGATTTAATAATCAGAAATCTCAAAGCATAACTTGTCTCCATATAGCCCAAGAACACAACATCAACAATCTTAGGGCTCAATTTCTTTCTCTTATGTTCAGAGACCAACACTTTTGCTAGGCACCCCCACACTCGAAAGTATTTGAGCGTTGGTTTTATACCTTTCCATAGTCCGAAAGGAGTACTCATATTGTGTTTAAGAGGGACTCTATTCAAAATATGGAAAACCGTACTCAAAGCCTCTCCCCACAAATGCTTAGGAGACCCAGAATTTAACAAAAGACTGTTAATCATATCATTAAAAGTTCTATTCTTTCGTTCTGCTATTCTATTAGACGAAGGTGAATATGGAGGTGTTTCTTCATGAATTATGCCAAAGTGTTGGCAATATTCACTAAACGCCCTCGACCCATATTCTCCGCCACTATCGGACTTTAATCGTTTAAGTTTTTTACCAGTTTGGGCTTTTGCTTCATTTTTAAACAAAATAAATTTATCTAAGGTTTCATCCTTGTTTCTAATGAAATAGACGTAACAGTATCTACTGCAATCATCTATAAATGTAATAAAATATCTCTTATGGTCCCTAGTTAAAATCCCATTGAACTCACAAATATCATTGTGAACTAAATCAAGTATTTCTGAATCCTTTTCTACTGATTGATAGGGTTTCCTAACTTGTTTAGTTTCTACACAAAATTGGCATTTGTGCCCTCGTTCAATATTATAACTAGGTATTAAAACGAGATTCATCATTCATTTGAGTGAACCTAAATTTAACTGGCCTAATCTGCTATGCCACAAATCAGATTCAACATTCATAACAATAGAGTCTGAAACAACAATTGTATTGCATTCAACACGAATTTTAGACGAACCATCAGATAAATACCCTTCACCAACAAAAACACCAAATTGTTGAATTACAATTTTATTAAATTTGAATGTATGTTCACAACCTTCACTAACTATAACATAAGCTAATAATGTTTCTCCTAATAGTAGGTACATGGTGCACTCTTTTAAGAGACAGAATACGCCCTGAAGGAAACTTCAAGTCCATGTTCCTATCCCAAGTACTTCAGCCGTACTTGAGTTTCCCATGATTACTGTCTTTTTATTAACGACTTGATAAGACACAAAAAGTGATTTATCAGCACAAACATGCACATTTGCTCCAGTGTCAATGAACCAGTCAAAAGGTTCATAAACAGTCAGGAGTTCGGGTTGTATAGAAACATACCTTTCAGTTGCTCTTGAGGCGCTAGCACCGCTAGAAACCCCCAAAACCATGTTGATAGTTGCCTCCCCAGTCTTGGCCTTTTTACTAGTACAATCGTTGGCCCAACGTCCAACCTGCCCACAGTTCCAACTGGGTTTGTTTTCTCTTGGTTTCTTGTTTTTGATGTCTTGTTTTTGTTAATGGTCTTGGAGTTCGTGTTTACAATATTCACTTTCTTTTTTTCGATTATTAAATTAGGCCCAGGCTGATGCTCAACAGGCATCTTATAAGTCTGATTCCTGTGCTCTTCCTCTGTGCTAATAGCGACCATAAGATCATCTAGGGACACTATTCCTTTCTGATGCTTGACTGTCATGCCAAAACTTTCCCAAGATTTAGGAAATTTGTCCACTATGGACATGACCAGAAACTTCTCAGGAAACTTCATCTCGGCATCAGACAGAGCATGCTCAAGGTAGATAATCTCATGCGTCTGTTCAATTACAGAAGTTCCCTCAACCATCTGATATCTCATGAACTTGAAAATACAATACTTTTCGAGTCCTTTCTCTTCAGTATTATATTTCCTGTCCAAATTATCCCATAACGATTTTGCAATGTATGAGTCGGAACAATAGACATCAAAGAGCGTATTCGATATTGTTGACAAAATAGCCCTCGACCTGATCCCGTTTAGTCCACTGTAGAATCTCAGCGGTTTTGGGATCTGTATCAGTTGGTTCAGGTCTAGTCACCTGAATCACCGATAAAAGTCCTTTCATCATCAACCATATTTTCATCTATTGTTGCCGGCGTTTGAAAAACTGGCCCGAAAACTTATCTAGAAGGCCAAATAAGTCGACTTTTGGAGCAATCGGAATAGCGACAGAAACTGCGTCATCCATTTAAATAATAGAACAGAAAGTCAACAAGATTTTTAAATCTTGAAATTCGATTTCAATTTCAAAACAGCAGCAAAAAAATTGAGTTTTGTTCCAACCAAATCCAATTTTTTGAAAACACTATAATTTCTTCAAGAATGTTGGAAATTTTTTTCAAGAAATCGTAGTACAGTTTTTAAAATACAATCAGATTTTAACAAACAGTTTTAGAAACCAAATGCGCAAAACAAAAACATTTGAATAAACAGTAAAACAACTATCAGATTTTGCTCGATTCTCCAAGATTTCGAGAGTTGTTCTTTAGTTTCAATAGGCGTTTTAGTATTGTTTGATGTGTTCTTTGGTACAGTGCAGTACTGTAAGAACGAGAACCGTCTTATCGTAGAAGAAGTTGCGTAGTATCGGTGCACAAGAATACGGGACACATAATTTCTTCAAGGCAAATAGAAGCAATTATGTGATTGGCTTAATTGCATTTACTGCCTCGTATATTAGGGGGGTGGCAAAATAAGGACCCTATAAATAGGGGTGGCAAATAGTGCCCCGGAATTAAATATTCTTTTGAAATTGTAGAACTTCGACAACCGAATTTTTTAAACTGGCCGGAATTTGATGATGTGGAGAAATTAGGGTTTTTTTGGGGGGGAAAGCTGACTGTGCATGTTTTTGAAGACACCATGCCACATATGCGCTGACATGGAAAAAATTGTATAAAATAAATTTTAAGTTTATATTATGTATATAATTAATTATAAAAATAAAATTATTTTTTAATATAAATTTAAAAAATAAAATTATTATATAATATAAATAAAATTATTATATAATATATATTTAAAAAATTGTAAATTTTGTTTTAATTTATATTATATAAGAATAATAATTTTAGTTTTTATAATTTATTATTATAAAATACTAATTATATTTTTTATAATTTTAGGAGATTTTTCAAGTGTTTATGTGGTAGAAACAAATAAGAAAATATCTTAGTTGGCAATTTATTTTTTTATTATAATTTCATGTTAGCAAAAGCCCCAAAAAAAGCCCTAATTTTTGTCCATGTTAACAAATTTCGGCCACCTTATAAAATCCGGTGGCCAGAGTCCTGCAATTGTAAAAAAAAAATTAATTTCGGGGCACCAATTGCCACCCCTATATTTAGGGTCCTTATTTTGCAACCCCTTAATATACGGAGCAGTAAATGCAATTAAGTCTTCTGTGATTGGTTGGTTTTTATGCTTTGTATCGAGAGTTGTTACGATAAAACTCTCTCGTAGGTTTTCGATTTATATCATAATAACATATCTAACTATTTTACTGTTTGTTCCAATGTGTTTCTTTTTGTGAATTTGGTTTCAAAAATTGTTTTTTGAAAACTGTACTATGATTGCTTGAAAACTTTTTCTAACATTCTTGAAGAAATTATAGTGTTTTGAAAAAATTGGATTTGGTTGGAAGAAAACTCAACATTGCACCTGAACACCCTACCTAATGGCCACTGTCGGCCCCAAACAATCTGCTCTGCCCCAAATCCACCCATGGACTTCCACACACTCTAGCCAATGTTACCCCCTTGCAACTCGCCCCTCCCCCCCCCCCCCCCAAAACAAAAACACATAATAATACTATTAATATATATTATATTAATATAATGTAATATTTATTAATTATTTATGTTTGGGATTTTTTATTTTTAACTTAATACATATTTATAAGGTATTGATACATATCTATACTAATATAAAAGAAATGCACTTTTTACTCATAAATGGTGGTTTGTGACACCACTACATCAACTTTTTTGTTGTGCCGATAATGCATTTAAGTTGGTTTTTTCTTTTCTTTCCTTCTTTTCTTTTTGAAATGTGCTATGTTGGATATTTTATTCTTATTTATAATATCTTTTAAAGTGTGAAAGATTATTTATTATATGCACGCAAGGACAACGTGCCAGGTCAACTAAATTATTTTGTATAATATATATACATATATATATATATATATCAATATGGAAAAAATTGCAATTTTCGTCCGGTAACTTGGGGAGTGGCAATTTTGGTCCTGTACGAATTGATTTTCATAATCTAGTCCTGTAACTTTAAAAATTTTACAATTTTGGTCCATTTGGCTAGAAAATCGCATGTGTCGGGCACATGACCTTGATAATTGGGGCTTTCTGGCGAGATGGGACTAAAATTGCCAAATTTTCAAAGTTATAGGACTAATTCTAACAATTTGTAAAGGACCAAAATTGCCACTCCCCTAAGTTACAGGATGAAAAAAACAATTTTTCCCCTAAAAAACTCATTTTTTTTTTTGCTGAAAATTTCACTTTTTCTACTCCTCAAAAGAAATAAATTAATAATAATGTGAACAATTCAAAAATTAGAGATTAAAAATATATTTTTCAAACTCTGTAAATTAACAAGCCCCCAGTTTGGTGAGAGGGTTGTGTTGAACAAATAGGCTATATGATGTGGAGAAAAAACCGAATTTGCAAGAAGACCCTCCAATTTATGGATAATTGCACAAAGGCCCCAAATGGAAGTTGAGGGAAGTTAAAAGAAGTTGAGGGAAGTTGAGGAGAAGGAAGTTGAAAAGAAAGTGGGCTAGCAAAATGACGAAAATGCCCTCAACTGATTAATTTTAGGCCATAGGATTAAAGGGCAACGTTGTAATTTCACCCCCTAAAATTTACTATAAATAGGGGGTGAATTCATTGTTAAACTTACTTTTTTTTGAATAGAAATATAACTTTCGACATTTCTTTTCTTTTATTACGCTTCTTGAATTCGTTTGGTGCACACGTGCTTAGGCTACGTACTTTCCGAATTATACATCATCAGCTTGGCGCCGTCTGTGGGAATCCAGTCTAGGCATCAAAGATGAACACCAGGTCGAGGGCAAGAAGTGTGAACGTGAGGCAAGAGGATCCTGAAAGAAGAGGAGAGGAATAGGTCGAGGCCCACGCCTCGGAGAGTCCACCAGCGCACTGCCATGAGGAGGAGAGGCGGGAAGAGGTCCAGGCCCATGCCTCGGAGAGTCCACCAGCGTACCCAGGAGGAGGAGAGGCAGGAAGAGGTCGAGGCCCACGCCTCGGAGAGTCCACCGGCGCACCGCCAGGAGGAGAAGAGGCAGGAAGAGGTCGAGGCCCACGCCTCGGAGAGTCCACCAGCGCACCGCCAGGAGGAGGAGAGGCAGGAAGAGGTCAAGGCCCACGCCTCGGAGATTCCACCGGCGTAGCGTCAGGAGGAGGAGAGGCAGGAAGAGGTCGAGGCCCACGCCTCAGAGAATCCATCTGCGCTCCCAGGAGGAGGAGAGGGCTTCCCTCAGCAGGAGCAAGGCCCACGCCTTGGAGAATCCACCTGCGCACCCAGGAGCAAGGAAAGGGCTCCCCCCAGCAGGAGCAAGGCTCACGCCTTGGAGAATCCACCTGCGCACCCAGGAGGAGGAGAGGGCTCCCCCAGCAGGAGCAAGGCCCACGCCTTGGAGAGTCCACTTGCGCACCCAGGAGGAGGAAAGGCAAGCTGAAGGAGTCGAGGCTCCACCTCCACCCCCAGTTATTCAGATAACTCTCAAAACTCTTCGCCAGTTGGTGGAGGATGCATTCGCCCAAGACATCAAGCCGCCGAAAGGGCCGTAGAGGAAGGTAAAGGGTCTCCTTAGGGCAGAAGAAAGTAAGCATGAAAGCGGACATGTGCCCCCGGGGGATTTAACTCAGTACACCCCCTGGACCTCGCGGATTCGAACGCTCGATGCAGCCAAGAAACAAGGATTGAGATCGAGACCGTAGCTCGGAGGAATGCCACTACTTGGAGAAGGAGGTAAGGAGCTGATCCGAAGAGATGACTTACGAGAATTCGTGGGACAAGGAAAACAAGAGCTCCAGGAAACCGCTTCTGAAGACAGGCACGTGGTATGTGGGGGTGAAGCAGGAAGCAGAATGAGCTAGCAGGGACAACCTCCCAACTGCTTGAGTTATGAGGGTTACCTCGGGAGGCCCAATTAGAAGAGATACGAAGCAAGAGTCGCTCAGAAAGCGAAGCAAGATGAAGGAGCTGCGTGAGAACAAGCCAAAGTCACTCAGAGAGCAAGGCAAGCTGGAGGAGTTGCGGTGAGAGCAATAGGACGCGATGCCAAACCATACCATCTTTGGCGAGAAGACAGCAGTGTCGCCAGCGGATCCAAAAACGAGTTGGAGTGCGATGCGCTGAGCAAGGGGAGAAAAGCTGACTTGTGTCATAGAAGCGACGTATGCAGGGGGAGAAAGCAGGAGTGGCATATGTGAGGGCGGATAGAGACTTCCAACCTGTGGTCAAGCAGTAAGAGGGAGGCAGCGAAGCTAGGGGAGCAGATGACCAAGCACTTACCAAACATCCAAGCGTTAAGAAGGAAGTCGGTGGGTTCACCCCAGAATAAATTCCGTGGTCATGCAAGGAAGGGACGAACGAACTCATGAAGTCAGCCAACTTATTGCCTCCTTCAGAGAGCGAGAGAATAACCCTACTGAGTCGAGAGCGACACGAAGTGAACGTAGTGTGGGAAGAAGCCTTGACGGTGAAGAGCGCTTCATCAAGCTGGGAAGAAGGTTTGGAAGAAGATTGAGAATTTGAGATTTTGCTTCAAGAGTCCAAAGAACCCCAAGGAAGCAAGGGTAAGTCGAGCTAGGTCAGCAGAGCTCATGGTAATTGGAAGTAAGCTGCATAAGAGAGATTTTTTTTGCAAACCACATCTTGGATACGTCGGTGAGGATTAAGCAGAGTAGAAAGAGGGAGGCTGCGTAATCACTCCGAAGGTAGAGTGATAGCATGCCAGGCCCCGAAGCGAGGACACCTCTGGCCTACCGAGCGTAAGGAAGCATGGAAGTTAGTGAAAGACTCCAAGGATGCCAGGAGCATGCCGGCGTCATTCACGCCCCAGCGGGAAGTATGGACCTTCGCAACATCCCGTTCGGATGAGCAGGCGGAAGTAACCGGCAGGGTAGTCTTCCAAAATTTGAAGACAAGGCTAGAAGACGCCAAAGGCAATTGAGTAGAGGAGCTTCCGGGAGCTCAATGGGCATATCAAACCACCTCACGTCAAAGCACGGGGGAAACCCCCGCTCAGTCTGGTATACGGGTCGAAAGCCGTCATCCCAGTGGAGATTGGAGAAGAGACACTCAGAGTGAAATGCTACGAGCCGACTAGCAACAAAAGTAAAAGGAGAGTCGACCTGGATTTTCTGGAGGAGCTAAGGAGCAGCGCAAATATCAGGACTGAAGCATACAAAACATTGATGGCGAGAGCCTGCAATGACGGAGTTAGACACCGAGGCTTCCAAGTGGGCGACCTCGTGTTGAGGAGGGCTGATGCCACAGGTAACATTGGGAAGCTGGACGCCAAATGGGTCGGACCATATCAAGTGATTAAGATTGTGGGGAAAGGAACGTACCGCCTGCAAAAATTGGATGGAAAAGAAGTACCACGTATTTTGAATGTGGTCAACCTGAAGAAGTATTTTGTATAAATTTTATTTCTGCATTTTAAGTTGTATGATGTTTTATAATTTGAGACTTTCTTATACCTCCAATCGTGGTAATAAAATTTTCTTTTGACGAGTTCTTGTCGCTTATATGTTTTATTTTTCAGAAAAAAGGGGGATTGCCCCGAGATAATAAAGAGAGGGACTGCCTCTCACAGGGGGATTGCCCCGAGATAATAAAGAGAGGGATTGCCTCTCACAGGGAGATTGCCCCGAGATAATAAAAAGAGGGACTGCCTCTCATGGGGGACTGCCCCTAATACTTAAACATCATCTAAAAGAGAGGGACTGCCTCTCACAGGGGGATTGTCCCGAGATAATAAAGAGAGGGACTGCCTCTCATAGGGGGAGTGCCCCTAATACTTAAACATCATCTAAAAGAGAGGGACTGCCTCTCATAGGGGGATTGCCCCTCACATTAATACTATATCTATAAGAGGGGGACTGCCCCTCACAGTATTATTTCGTCTAAAAGAGGGGGATGACCCCTCATGTTAATATTTTACCTAAAAGAGGGGATGACCCCTCACCTTAATATCTTGTTTGAAAGAGGGGGATTGCCCTTCTATCCAGAAAAGAGGGGGTTTACCCTTCACCTTGATATTCAATTCAACTTATAAGTATTTAGTTTAATATTTTGCTTGTAAGAGGGGGATTGCCCCTTACATTTGAAAGTTAATTCGAGAAAAAACAACTTAACATAATAAGCGATAGAGAAACAAAATTTGATAACATAGTAAAAAAGAACCCTTGCGAAATTCCAAAAATATTTTGATAAGAAGAACTCTTAAGAAGTTCCTCAAATGACAAAGAACGCCCGCGAAGTTACAGAGTGTCCCAACCGAGGGAACTACTACAGAGCTTTCGAAGAGATCAATATGATGCGTCGCGACGTGAGGTGATCTAAATGTAACGCAACGCAACACAATTACAATAATCGTCAAAGGGGCAAGGTCCCCCTCGCCACCACGGCGGCAGACAAGGTTGCAGAGGATGTAGGAGCAAACAACAACATCTCCTTTCCATGACAAAAAGCGAGAACTGACTCACAAATCGCGCCTGCAAGAACAACACACCAAGCCTCTAGAAAAAAAACGTTTTACAACTATGGAGAGGAAGGGATAGAAGAACGAGTCCTTAACAAACTCTCCCAAAGATGAACAAGATATCGAAAAGCCACAAGAGAGGGAGTGGCGCCGAGATCCTACATGCCTCGGCCACTTCCAGGCCGAGACGCATGCCTCGGTCAGGCCATTATCCACCATCGACGGATCCGCCATTGATGGACCCCTGACGACGCATCCTTGGACATTTTCTTGAAGTGCATAACATCCTAAAAACCTTTCGGACTGACAAATCATTTATGTTTTCTCCAGATTAACAAATGATGACTTTTTGAAGTCGAACGGGAAAAACTACTGCAAGGAAAGAGATAAAGAGCCATATACTCGAGCCAACTCGTTTCGACATCTTTTTGGGATGGGGCGGAGACCAAGTAGGCAGACCGAACAAAGCAAGAGAAAGAAAGTCAGAATATCCAACCAAGTGTATAGATAGAAGATAAGGAATCCTAACAAGGGAAGGAATTGAGCCAAGAGTAGAGTCGAAAGAGAAAGAGCCTACATGAAGAAGGGTGCCAAGAAGGAAGAAACCCATGGCAGAAGTGGAAGGTCAAGGAAAAAGAGCCCTAGTAGAAGAGGGAGCAAGAAGAAAAAAGAGCTCCAGTAAAAGGAGGATTTGTGCCAAGAGGAATCCCAGAAGAACAAGACCCTACATCAAAAGGGAACATTATCAAGAAGAAGAAGAAGATCAGAATCAACTTGCTGATTGGAACTTTCAGGTTTCCAAAGAAATACCTGAAAGTTGGGGGTCTACTGATGTGGAGAAAAAACCGAATTTGCAAGAAGACTCTCCAATTTATGGATAATTGCACAAAGGCCCCAAATGGAAGTTGAGGGAAGTTAAAAGAAGTTGAGGGAAGTTGAGGAGAAGGAAGTTGAAAAGAAAGTGGGCTAGCAAAATGACGAAAATGCCCTCAACTGATTAATTTTAGGCCATAGGATTAAATGGCAACGTTGTAATTTCACCCCCTAAAATTTACTATAAATAGGGGTGAATTCATTGTTAAACTTACTTTTTTTTGAATAGAAATATAACTTTCTACATTTCTTTGCTTTTATTACCCTTCTTGAATTCGTTTGGTGCACACGTGCTTAGGCTACGTACTTTTCGAATTATACACCATCACTATAAAAGTATTATTTTTACTAAAAAATCACCTATTGTTTACTCTTCTTAGAGCGATCTATCTATCTATGTATATTATAAGTGTGAATGATTTGCCATATTTTATGTTTCTTCCTTTTTCTGTAATGCCAATTATATCCTTTTCATATAATAGTAGATTATAAATTTTTGGATAAATTGCATAAAATCCCCCTGTGTTAAAATAATAAGCAAACAAAACCCTGTGTTTTGAAAAATATTGCATGCTTTCCCCTTCCATTAGTTGTTACTAACGGCGTTAAAATTTTGACCAAATTTCCCGTTATACCCTTATTAGATAGCCATTGATCTTCAACAATTAAAAAATGAATGGTCCAGATTTCAACTAATTTAAAATATATATATTTTTATTTATATATATACAATAATATATACTATATATATAGTATTATATATATAATGTAACAAGGGTGGCAACGACCGCTGCCTCTGTGGGCGGCGACGGTGTCGTCGCCGAGCGCAAAGCGGGTGACGCGACGTCGCCCGTGCAGATGGGGGCGATGGCGGTCACCCCTTCAGAACGGGGCGACGCACCGTCGCCTACTCTTCTGGGCATCTGCCGTCGCCCAAATCCAGGGCGACGACGGTCGTCCACTACACTGTGCGGCCGCCGTCGCCCAGATCCAGGCGATGGGCTCCCCCGCGGTGGCCGATGGCGAGCGACGAAGGAGACGAGGCGGTGGTGATTTTTCTTTTAAATATTATTTATATAAATAATATATTTTAAATATTATTTACATAAATAATTGTTTAAATAATTTGATATACTTTCTTTTATTTGGATATTAATTAATACATTTTATGTATAAATAGAATATTTTGAAAAATATTTAACCAGAATAATAATTTAATTTTGTTAAATTTTGTATTTTTTTTGTATTTAGAATTTTAAATTTTAAAAACATACATATGATGTATTTTTATATTTAAATTAATAGATTTCATAAATGAATATAATTTATTAAAAATGTTTGACTAAATAATAATTTAAAATTAATCAAATATATAATTTATTGAAATATATTAAACTAAATAATAATTTAAATCAATTAATTGAAAAATATAATATTAAAGAAAGGGAGCAAAATAAATCTATACACTTAAAATAACCTTAAAAAAGGCAAAAAAGTGAAAGGGGGCAAAATAGACATTTACACCTTTAAAATTACCTCAAAATAGGCCAAAAACAAGACTCACTAGCACAATGCGCGAATGTGAAATACTCTCAATTAGTTTCTAACGGAAAGGGATTTTTTTTGCTGTATTTTATAAACACAAGGGCTTTTTTGCCTATAAACTTAACACAGGGGGATTTTACGCTATTTCACCAAAACACAGGGGGTTATACAATTTACCCTAAATTTTTTAGTACAAATAAGTAATATTGTAATTAGTTCTTATAATAATACATTTTAATTACTTACATAGTTGAAGGAATAGAATTATAATGAAAATATATTACAATAAAGAGTTTATTCATAACTAAGAACCAATTAAATAAAATTATATTTTTCAGTTCAAAATAAAATAAAATAAAATAAAATTTATATTTTTAATTAATTTTAATTTCTATACATTTATATTTTTAATTCGACTCGAACTTAATAAGAATACTCAATGATTTTTATGTTTATTCCGTTCAATTCATTCCATGAAATATTATTCGTCGATTTAGACTATTTTCCAGCAACATGAGGAATAAAATAAAAATTAAAGAGATTATTACAAAAAAATTATATTTAAACAACTTTAGTGATAGTTCGTATAAGAGTTAAAAAAGAAAATAAAATTCATAATTATTTTTTCCTGATTTGCATAGAAAAATAAAATAAAATCTTATTTCATTAGTGAAGCAAATTTAAAATACGAATTGATTTAAATGAATAATTTTTTATTATGAACATAGGGTTGTAAAAATTAAGTAAAGTAATTAATTAATATAATCTTTTGGATGTATATATTATATAAGTAGTTTACACTACCCTTTAATTAGATTTATAATCATATAAAAAGTTAAATGATAATAGGATTCTAATATTTATATACAATAAATCATATTTTCATATTGTGTTGTATATGTATATCATAATTAAAAGCATGAGTATTAATTTGGGTATTTTTAATTTCTTAGCTCTTTGTAATGGCTACAATAACCTCATAAAATTATAGTGAACATAATTTGATATTGTAATAGATTATATTATTGATTATGTCTAATTAATGGAACGAGACCATTAATTGAGCTACTGAATATATAATGTATTGAAGTATTTGGTTTTTAAATCATAATGTATTGAAGTATTTGGACTATGTATTTAAATTCTACCAATTCATTTTTCTAGCAATATGTAATTTAATTTCTATATTAGTAAATTCTCATTGATCTCTAAATCAAATAAAATTAGTTAAAAAAAATTAATTTATAGCACTTTAATTCATTCCACAAAGCACTATTAACTAATTTAAAGCATGTTTCCACAATTTTATTGAACAACATGACAAATCAAATGAAAACTTAATTACTGGATAATTATATTATAAATAACTCTAAGTTGGCGTAAGAATTAAAAAGTAAAATAAAACGTTAACACCACACTTGATAAGTCAAACAAACTAATATATGAATGAATTTTAAAATTGTAGAGAGACTTAATGATAAGATTCAAAATTTCAACATAAGCGAAAACAAAAAAATATTTAGAATCAATGTTTTCATATAAAATAATGGTGAATTTCTTATAACAAATATAGAGATGAAAGATAACTACCATAGAGCGAATTAATTATAAAATCTAAAAGTTTATAAGGGCAAAATCCAAAAAGTAAATATCTACCTTCTTTTAAGAAATTGAAGATCATAAGTCTAATGAAACATAGAAGAAAATTTGAGGGAACTATTAATGAAGTGGAGTAATCATCAGCTGACATTTACGGAAATTTATATTTAAAAGCCATTTTAATCATTTGATCACATTCAACTTTCGTTTTGAATACAAATTTGTACGTAACATTCATGTATAAGAGTATGTTTATAACAATACCATAAGACTCATGAAATATTCAAAAAACTTCTTGAAATACTTTTCTCTATTAACTAATAATATAATAATAATTATGTACTAAATGATAGAAAAGGAGGGATAGTTGGCTTTCTCTTAATAATAACATAGTTTAATATAATACCAAGTTCCTTTCTGTGTTCTTAATTCTTCTATCAATTAGTGTACATCAATTATAATTCTAAAGTATAAATTAGGTTTAATTTATAAAAAAAAAGTATAAGATTACTTTGTTACTAAATCAAAAGGAATTAATAATTTAATAAATAATTATTAAATTATAATACTATTTGGATATTTACCTTTTCAATTCCATTAACCAATCATTTTCATGATATATTTATTTACTTAAATAATTCTATAATTATTCTAATATGAACTTGAATTTGTAATAGTACATATTCATATTAACCAGCCTGATAGAATAAATAATTTTGAAACTATTTTTTTTTTAATTTTAAATATTCAGATTTAGAAAATGACAGAAAAATAAGAAAAGTAATTGTTTTATATATACCATTACTATGAATATTACCTGATTAAGAAATGTATTACTATTATTAATAGTTGAAAAAATTGCATATATCAAATTTTAGCATATGAAGTTACTTGACTTCATCTTATGTAATGTGTTTAAAGAGCTATGTACCTGATATACAAATATTGATTAAAAGAAAGTTAAACTTAATTTCATGGTAATTTTTTTAATAATTTTTACTTCTATATAATTTAATCTTCGAATAAATATCCTTAATATGATTATCATTTAATGTATTTTGTATTTAATATGATACAAGCTTAAAACATTGAATAATGATATTATCAAAATAAAAATTTAATATAAACTTGACATGTTTTACGTTTCTTCTATTTTTAGTAACCTATTATAACCTTGACACAGAATATAAATTATTGAGTTGTTTCCACTAATATGTGTAATATGTTTAATTGGTATTCTATCAGGTGTTAAACACATACAAAAGTTAAATGGTATGATAGAACTCTAATGGAGATTAAGACAAATTAATTTAGAGGACTAGATTAGATTATATATGTGTGTTCACACAAAATTTTGTGTCTGCACTACGAGACAAGAAAAATATAAAAAATAATTTTATTGATTTAAAAAGAAAAGTGGCTACAATATCTGATTTGGACGTAATGCCCTAATTCTTCTCTCCAAATGTCGACCCAAGGGCTGGTGCTCGTTCTTGGACGTTGATGTGTAATCTCCCGAATTTGTGGAGCAAACTACGTGGCACCTTGAAATTTGGTATCAAGGTCTTGAAGGATTTGATGCCGCGGAAGACGTGGAACCTTCACAGTTGTAGAGCTTCGTCGTGGCAGATAGATTTTGGATTTGAGTCCTTTAATTTGTTGTATGTGTGTATGTCTTTGTGAGAGGTGAAAGTTCATTTTTATAGGCGTAAGTAGAGCTTAAGTAGCTTGCACTCATTTTTATTGGGCTTGATCACCGTGGGCTCTGACGTGGACTAGTCTTATGATGGACTGTACTTCAAACATGTATCTGACCCAATTTAGTCAATCCAAAATAATATTTCTATATTTATTTTGGACCGACTCATAAAAATACATAATACCCAAATTTAATATGGTCTTATGAATTTAATTTCTTTACAAAAACCACAAGCCCAAATTAATTATGGACTTTCATTTTGGAACCCAATTATTAGCCAATTTTTTTAGGCTTTAATTGGTAATTTATTCCAAAAAATTTTAGGTCAACAGATGCCCCCACTTCAAGGCTCAGCAAAAGATATGCCAAATATTATCAGAGGCGGGACTTGAAGTATTTATTATTTTTTTTCTTTTTCTTTGATCGAGTACTTGTATTTTCACCAAACTTAAACAAGTATGGCCCAGTTGCTCGAGACTTTGAAGGAAGGATTTTGGCATGGATTTCTCATAGATTCAAGACACGTGTTGACGCTGAATTTGCCGAGGCAATTGCAGCAAGGGAAGCGATGGAACTGGTACTCAAATGTAAGTGGAAATATGTGATCATGGAGGGAGACTGCCTCAACCTCATTAATAAGATCAATGCGGTTAATCGTGACTCCTCTAGTATTAGCTTTGTCGTGGAGGACATCAAATCTCTTCGTTTTTCTTGCTCTTCAGTTATATTTTCGCATGTTAATAGGATGGGTAATTCGTTAGCTCACAAACTTGCTACTCGAGCTGGAGCTTGCATTATTAGTTTTTCTTGTTTTACTCCTGTTGAAACAGACCGTTTTGGTATTCTTGAAGCCGATTTGGCTCCTTAATACAATTGTTATTTTTCCCTCTAAAAAAAAAAACAAAAAAAACAAGTATGGCCCATTTCTTGTGTCAACAATTGAAAATCCTTAGGAATCGGAACCTTAGCTATTTGTTTACACTTGTATCAATTGCAAAGTCAAGGCAGCAGTAAAAGCTCCCCGCCTCAATTTTCTCCACTTCTCCATTTTTTCTTTTGAGTAGATCATGTGGGATCCACAGTGAAGTTTTGGAGATAATGTCTCTTGCACCCACCTTATCAAGGAAACAACTGAATATGAAAATTTCTCACCATGGAACCAACCCTTCACGGCCAGGATGCATTGCCGAGTCAAAGAATTTTTCAGCAATTGATCTTGTCAATTTTCCCTTTTTTCTTTTCGTAATTCATGGCACAATCCAAGATTGAAAGGAAGTGGATCAATTGCTCAAGCTCGTTTATTCAGCAATTCCCAAAAGAATGCAAACTTACCAACTTAGGCATGCTTGCACATCTACATAAATAGGCCTCACAACTTCTTATTTCTTCAATTCTTCAAAGAGCAGAGGATTTGCAAATACGAGTGTGAAGGCTGCCCAACTCTAGCCTTGAAGCGGTGGAGTGAATACTGATTTTGAGTTCCTCTCTTGCTAGGTAACTTGTACATCGCTACGAAACATTTTTTTTGTGGGAACCCCAAGTGCTTTCAAATCAGCCTACTATGTGTTCGGAAGTCTGTCAACGAGAAGAATTCTTTGCTTTTGTTGTACTTATAGGCACACATATGTACATATATATATATATATCTTCATTAATTCGACTTCTATTTTCCTCGTGTAAATTTGTTTGTTTGGCAGAGGACTTTGAGGGTTTCAACGAGCCATTCCCACACATCGTCATTTGAAGTGGCAAGGACAATCTCGAGATCGAAGACACCACTTTGTACATCCATGGCCGATCGACATCGTCTCACCGTCCAAGGTTTGATCTTTGCACAAGTCATGCACATCTATTTGTGTTTCAAAGAGACGACGAGAGAAGCACTTGACTTTCGCTCCAACGCTTCATCTCAATCCAAAGTGTTGGTGGATAATCCTTCTCTTCATGACGTTGGAGCCGGCATTGAGTTTGCACTTCCGAGTCATCAATGCATCATCAAAAAGGCTCATGGAGTACTCCACCATCCAAGTTCTGCAAGACTTCTCTTTTCATGGAAGACACGCTAAGCCAATATGCAAGCATCCTTCACGAGACCACGATTCATGTCGACGTTTGCGCATTTATCTTCATGTGCATCCGCAATAAGATCCTCACTATAGAAGAAGAGCGAGGCCATCGTCCAACCATCATTCACAAAGTCGAGATCCATGCCGTTGTTCGTGCATTTGTCATTATGTGTGCCCGACAAGATCTTCACCATAGAAGAAGAGCAAGGCCATAGTGCAGGCGTCCTTCACGAAGTCAAGTTCCATGTCGTTGTTCGCGGGTCCCTTTTCACCTACATCGCTACAAGGACATCCTTCAAGTTTTCCTCGAGTTATGGTGCCTTTCGCAAAATCTTGCATTCCGCTGTCAAAGGAGTTTTTAGACGACGTCGAATGTTCACGACTGTTTGTACGCGAGGAATTCAATGATGAGGTCATCTTTTCTTCCAAGAAGTTGCTAGGCAATTATGTTTGTGAGACCTCCATGCAATGAAGTCATGAATGTTTACTTTTGGTGTGCTATTGGCTTCCCAAGGATTCAGTATGTTCACCTCCAATTGGATCGACCTCTGTTTAGACAACATCTTCTTCACGCATTTCTTGAGCGCAAGCTATTTTTGGATACGTGAACAACCTTGGCCGCTTCCACTTGTTGATGTTGATTATTGTCCCCAAGCCGTGAAGCACTTGATGAGAAGTCTTTTTCTACTTGAGCGAGAAGACCCCTTGCCAAGAAGCCGAAGAGAGCTTGTCCAACCTCAAGAGACATGGTCGCCAAGAGAGAAGACCTCATTGCTTGAAGACACTTCATATTTGTTTGAAGAATACAATCAAGGTAGTTGAAGAAGATGGATGCGCTCCTTGAAGACTCAAGATGAGATTGACAACTTCCAACTTGTTCGCTTGAGTGTTTAGCATTTAGCGCTACTTCCGCTTTGTCTCCTTCCCTTGTTTTCGTTCGATGAAAATGGATCTTAGATGCAATAAAAGTATTCCTTTCGCGAAATTTTCATTGTGGATCATTTGAAGCATTTTTTTTCGTTGATGTTAACCGTGATACGAACAATTGTAATGTGCATTTAAGATCAATTTGAACTTCAAAACTTGTTTACTTTGGAGACAAAATCAACCAACCTCTACATTGTCCTCTTCTTGATAAAAAATTGAACATGGCCAAGAGGATGTATCGTAGATGACAACAAAGAATTTATTTTGAAGATATGACTGAACTTGAGCAAATATACCTAACCTGTCTACGTACCCCGTGAAGGGTCAAGTTAAAACGTAATTCAAATAAATTTAAATTTTCTTTACTTCTTGCCGCTTTAACAGGAGGATGCCGTACATGAAGGAAAGGGGATCGGCCCGGGAACGCGGCGGAAGTGTGGTGGAAAAAAAAATCGTCCGGAATAAAAGGAATTTAAATCACGTTCAAGGGGTGTACCCTTGAATGTTCCCGGGCTATCGGTGAATAAACGCATAATTAAACATATAAAATAAACAAGCGTTCGTGGCTATAGAATAAGAATAGCATAAATGTAAATCGGAATACCTTTCTCGATTTTGTATTTCGATCGGCTACACGAATTGATTCCTCCCGAGTTCGTCCATGTGAGGTCCCAAAGTAGAGACCCTCTAACGTATTCCACACCACACCGGGAGAGATCTCGTTTTTCTTGCTAGAAAAAAATGGATCTAGAGGATGAAATCAAAGAAGAGATTACACTATCAAATTAGTGTTTCTTCTTGATCTTACTTTGTTCTTCAATTGATCCTAGATCAATGAAGGGACAAAGAGGATTAAGAGAGTAGAGAGAGAGAGTGTATATGGAGAGTTTTCATCTTTTTCCTAGAAAAAGATGAATAATGAAATTCATCATACATAGGTGTTAGTATATACTCATATATATACATAATTAATGTGATTATTGTTAGAATAGGTGACCATGTAAGCCAATTTTTGGCAGGAATATGTAATCTATGTCTAGACAATTTCAGGTGTTTGATAAAACATTTATGAATAAAGAAGTGAAGATTCATATAGCAACACTTTGTTTACGTTCACTTATATCTGCTATTACATATCTGTTCACTACGCAAACAAAGCCCACGGACTGAGAATCGATTTCGGAGACTGGGACTACACTTGGAGGTAGGTCCATGAAATCAGTCTTACCGAATCAGTCCGAAAATCTCCAAGTCAAGGAATCTCGAAAATGGGTACCGGGATTCCCTTTGAGACTTGCACTAAGCATCTGCTGTCGTATTTCATCGACGGGTGACGAAGGTCGTCTAAGCAGTGTTAGTGGGTCAGCATGCTAGGAAGCAACTGACTGAGGTGACTCGCGGGAACCGTCTTACGGAGGACCTTGAGTATGGTCAGCAAGGTATGACGTGAGTTCCCAGTTCCAACGGTACAAGTCAAGTCCTTTGACTTGAGGAACTGCTGAGTTTACCTGTACATCAGGTCTGTATCTTAGATATGGTGAGAGATTGCCAAAATACTCTTGAGTAGTCATAAGCCATGTCTAGTGCAGCTCGGGTGTACAGAGTGACAGTAGTTTCCAAGAAAGGATCTGTCTCCTGTCAAAAGGCATTGACAGTTGAGTCTCATGTATGCTCTGTGTCTTGTCCCTAAAATCTGTGGCCACAGTAACTGAACAGAAGGGAAGGTTTCCCTTGCGGCATTTAGTAAGGACAGACCAACACTTAGGTCCAAAATGGGTACCTGCATTTTCCGTGCCCTAGACTCTAAGTGATGAGACCGAAGACAGAAGGACAAGTGTACTGTTAGAGCCTAAATGTTCATCCCCGATTATTTCACCTAGTCTCTAGTGCCATGGACCGTTGCTAGATGGCCACCCATGGTAACGGACGGATTCTAGGAATCCGACCAAGTTTAGCTGAAAGGTGAACCTAAAGAGTCACACACTATCCACACATACTTAGTATTTAATTTGAAATTAAATATTGGAGTAAAGGAATGATTAAATTGGATTTAATCGGGTCCTATATTTTCTTGGAGAAAATAATTCCTTCTATTTGATAAAGGGAATTAAATGAATAAATTGAATTTATTAAGGGAATTAATTTAATGGGCCAAGAATAAATATTAATATTTATTTATTATATTTGGTCTTTTGAAATATTTAATAGGATTTAAATATTCCATTAAATTAAATTAATGGTTGAGATTTAATGGGAGAGATCAAAGGCTAGGATTGAATTTGACAAGGTCAAATTCTACTTTGACTAGGACTTTGACTAGGTCAAAATCCTAGTCAAATTAAGCTTCTAAAGAGGTGGAGTTTAAAGAGGATTAAACTCTTCCTCTATATAAACCCCTAGCCTTGCACCTTTTGAAGGATGATAAAATTCCAACACACACACAACACACACTCATTTTCGGCTCTCTCTCCCCTCTCTCTCGTCCGCCCTTTCTCTCCACTCTCTCCAAGAAATTCTTTTCTAGTTCTCTTGTTCTTGGAACATTAGAACTTAGATGAATCAATACCGTTAATTCATAACGTGTTGTTGATTCATCCACTCCAAAATATACACTTGTTCGTTGCTAGCACGACGTGCAAGATACGTGGGTAGATCGTGTGTCACGATTTGGAGGGTCTCAAGAACGAGATCTCGGTGCAAAACGGGGAACAACGCGTGTAGCTGTTGAAGACGAAAACGACAACGGGTAGGTCTCGTTTAATATTTTCGTCCTCTTTAATTTTCTACCCTATGGCATCCATGATCATTTACATGTTGTTTATTCATGAGATACACCGAACACCCGGGAATCTCAAGGGTACACCCCTTGAGCGTGTTCTTTAATTTGATTAAAGCATGCTTTAAATTTTTGTATTTTATTTTATATCGCGCTTCCGCATTCGCGCAATTTCCCAGGACGATCCACATATTCTTTCATACATAGGTGTTAGAATATACTCATATATATACATAATTAATGTGATTATTGGAATGTGTCTAGGTTCATCCAAGGATGTTTAGATACATCCCAATCAATCACCATCAATTCTTCAATCAAGCCTACCAACTTTTAAGATATGATCAAATCATACCAAAAGGGAAGGACTTGATTGGAGT
This sequence comes from Sesamum alatum, assembly GCA_034509735.1. NCBI lineage: Eukaryota > Viridiplantae > Streptophyta > Magnoliopsida > Lamiales > Pedaliaceae > Sesamum > Sesamum alatum. The sequence continues at coordinate 9,642,704 of JACGWO010000004.1, forward strand.
TGATTTGTCTCTTACCAAAAGAGACAAGTCAACTAACACCTAGCATCCAGCATGACCGATTTTTGCTCCCTCTAAGGTGGCAATTTTCGGCCATGCTTATTTAGGAAAGAAGTCCAACTTCTTCCTATTCCATAAATGGAATTAACACACCTCTCGGGTCAAAATTTAACGGACCGAGTTCTACCGTAATCTAATTACGACGAACCCAAAATTAAATCTAATTTAATTTAATGTCCACTTAAATAATTCCCGTTGATCTTTTAATGCAATTAAAAAGATCTAACATCCCAACTTTCCTTATTAATCGATAAATCCTATTTACAGATTAAACGAGGGCCCGATACAATATCGGCCGGTCCATCCAATGGATAATCCCTTAAGTAATTTAATTACTTATCATCCTCTGAAATTGACTCCAAGTCAATTCCTTCACCTACTTGGTGATTTGTGTGTGACCTTTTAGGTTCACCCTCAGCTAGACTTGGGCTCGTGTCCAACAGGAGCCCGTCATCATGGGTAGCCGTCTAGCAACGGTCCATGGTACTAGAGACTAGGTGAATGTTGGCGTGAACATTTAGGCGCCGATTCCGAATGGGTATGGTCCTACTGTCGACCGTCTCTCGGCCTTAGTCTAGGGTATGGAATTGGGCATCGGTTCCCATCCTTGACTAGGCAGCTATGCTTCATACCCGAGATGTGTTTACTCTATCGATCGACGTAGGAAACCCTTTCCTACTCAATCAATTGCTATGGCCATAGACGTTCAGAGTCTAAACCATCTTAGAGTGCATAGGAGACATCACCGTCATGTACTGACAGGGGACATATCTTATCTTGGAATCCACCGTCCTCGCTACATACTCCAACTGCACTGGACAAGGCTTATAATGACCATCTTACAAAATGATCACCTCTCGCCAGATCCAAGATACAGTCTTCATATGCACGTGACTGCCATGATTCCTCAAGTCCGAGGACTAATCCCGTACTATCAGAACCAGGATTTCCAGTCGTATTGACCAAGCCTCCAAGGCTTCCATATGATGATTCCCGCGAGTCAGTTCAGTCAGTCGACCACCTTGTCAACTAACCCACTAATATTGCATAGACGACCTTCGTCTGTCGCCGATGAAACTCGGCATTCACCCAGTGAATGCAATACTTAGTGCAAGTCTCAATAGGACACTCGATGCCCAGTCTCGAGGTCCTCGACTTGCAATGTTTCAGACCAACCCTCAGAAGTTGGTTTCATAGCCGCCATCTAATGCGCAGCCCAACTACATGGGTTATCCCACTGGTTTGTGGGCATTTCTTGTGACGTTGAAACGCCGTTCAATGTTAGTAGTAAGCACAACAAACACAGTGCCAGTGATGAATACTTACTCTATTCATTAGGATAATATTGTATTAATAAAGATTGACAAATAGTTCCCAAAACTGTCAATCCAATTGGCTTTCTGGTCACCTATTTTAACAATCTCCCACTTGACCTCAAAGCCAATTACCCATGTCTCTCAGAACCTTCTAAAAGTTAGTAATCTGCGATACCGGCTCAGTCTCGCAGGTCTACGTTATTTTTCTGCCAAGGTAATACGGTCTAATCGTATCTCGCCTCTTTCTACCATCACTACCTGCTGATGGTGGTTCTCTAAGAATTTTCCATGGATATTGTGATAAGATCTCGAGCCCAAAAGGCTTTAGCCATAGCCTAGTTGTCAACCTCCAAAGGCAACTACTGGTCGTGCTAGGCACTACATCCATCTAATGGGTGCTATTTTCATTTAAATCACTTTCCAGAAACAACTTCAAAAGTTGGCATATACTCGACTTTCGTGATGAAACGTCGTGGTATCCTGCTTGGAACCTTTCCAAGCTACCACACACACCATTAAGTCCGAACATATATAGGTATTGAGACTCAATATTATTCACATAATTCTAGAAGCTAGTATCGCTATAGCCTTCCAGAATCAACTCTCCATAAATCGTGCATCGAGAACACTTCTCTAATCCTTATTCAGGTCTTAAAGACTGCTTTCAACTATTGTCTATTGCCTCGTCGGTACACACCAATATCCGTTGTTATGTACGATGCATAAACAACATTAGGCCCTGTGCACAGAACAACATACCCATGCCGCGTATGGCAAAGACGTAGGAAATGTAAAACATCTAAGCTTCCTCATTAGTCAATGGTGACTAAGTTTTGGACAGCTTGGCGCTATTCATAGAGAATTGCGCGAAAAATGCTCGTGTTTTTAGTGTTTCTTAACGTTTTAAATTCATTCCAAATGAATAAGACGTTACACACTTAACACTCGGAAAATTACCACACTCCCATTGACACCAATGCTCGTTATTGACCGAGTCATACATCATATGGGTTCGTCAAAATGAATATTCCAGTTACATGAAATCTCAAACACAGTTTGAATTTCAAGACAGATCCCGCAGCTCCAAGCCATTGATCCAATCCCGATATCCAACATCGCTTCTCCATATGTCCTTTGGATCATGCTCCAATTGACCAGTCGGACTCAGAAACCTTACCCATCAAGTAGCTAAGGTATTCTGGTCGTCCCTGGGAGGACTGGAACATAGTAAGTGGAAAATAACCTAATATTTGCATTATTTTGCACTAGACCTGCACAAACCAGACATCGAGTCTAGTTTGTCTTCCTACTAGGTCCTTGATGTATGCAGGACCATCCCATATACTAAAGAACTTTGTAGGATACAACATCTTCAAACCATATCCAATATGGTAACTAGATCATGACTTTAAGAAAGTGCATGTTTCTCAACCTAGCAAGTTTCAAGTCCATGTCTAGATCGGCTAAGGTAACTTCAGTGAAATACCGAGCAAACTAAGTCCAACAGGGTTCGTTTCTCCCTTATCAGAGACCATTCAACCATGGCTGCTTCAAGAAGAATTTCATTGATTGAGAATTCCATTCTCATTCGGATATTCAAGAACTCCCACTGGATACACGTCCTCTCGATCTAATCAAAAGGTAACTAAATTAATTCACAACTTCAAGTCTAGTATCCCGAACCGCCATTCTTTGTCAAATAAAGGTAATTTCATTGATCAAATTATTGTATCCAAAATTGTCCAACAATAAATGGAACATATTTTGATCATGCTAGGTTACATAATTCCCATAGACACAATCTTAACATGATCACTACTAAGCCTATCTAGTCCTTAGTCTTTGCAGCAACAATTTCGCCATTGCTAGACCTTAGGATCGTCTGTCTTAGCTTTCTATTCCTTATCATCACCTGTGAACCATTCACAGGTTATGAACGACTGGTATCCAATACCAAAGAACAGAATAGTGATCATGTTGACACTCAATTCAAATGTCACCTTCATTGGAGATGAGCTTTAGGAAACTCCCTCTTCCAATGTCCCTTTTCTAGCAGTTAATCCAAACATCGTTCAGAACCTCTGACTGTCGAATCCTTTTCCTCTTTCCTTACCCCCGCCCAGCGGTGTAATAGGAGCACTCAAAGTGCTTGCAGTGGCTGATATTATTTGAGCCTTCTTCCTCTTCCTGCGTCCGGCACCCTTGCCTTTCACTTCAGAGGTCGAAGCCTCCTCACTAGTACCGTCGGTGCAGATTTTTTAATCGTTGCCTCGTACTCGACCAATATTTTTATCAACTCATGAAGGTCTTTCTCAAGCCCATTCATGTTGTAGTTGATTATAAATGGGTCGAGTGAGGGGAGAAGAGACTGAAGGATCACGTCGATGTACATCACTCTTTCGAGATCAGCTTGGAGGTCTTTGAGCTTTTTCCACAAGGGATAGCATCATCACTCCATGCTATTGTAGCGACGATCCTTCTATCATTTTCGCTCCAAAGAATATCTTTGTTGCAGCATATCTAACATGTCGGTCTGGGACCGCATAGACTTGTTGCAATCGAAGCATTATCGAGCCAACATCCTCCAGCTTATCATACTGCTTCTGGATCTCATTATCCATGGATGCCAGTATGATGCTGCGGACCTTCCAGTTCTCATCAAGCCTCTTCTTGAACGTCAAACGTTCTTTGGGCGATGACCCTTCCGGCAAGGTCTAAGAGAAAAACCTTATGCAGAATATAAGTCTTGTTCTTTGAAATCTAAGACCATCTTAAGATTTCATAGCCAGGCGTGGTAATACGTTCCATTAGACTTATTAGTCTCACGTATAAGGATTAGTAGATTCTTAGACATCAACAGTTAAACAAAAAAATATTCAGTAGATTATAACAATATTATGTTCAAGTTAAGACTTGGTCCTTTAGTCATTAACCCTTCCCACTATTTTTACGAAAGCCCATCACTCTCAAATGGGATTTCGGGAAACCATTTCCTAGTGGGCTTGGGATCCACAAGCGCAATCTCCATGCCGCGCTTTTACGATTCACATGAAAAAAGCCTCATGGGAGGTATCTAATACCATTCTCAACCGATGAGATTCCCATGATATTCTGCTTCATCTCTTCACATGATCCCGAGGACTCCAAGCCAATCATGCTACTCGATGTTAGGCCCGACCCATCAACCAAATCATACCTCAACTGTCGCCCCATGACTCGTGAGACAGGGAAACAATGAGTATACTCTTTGTTCACAACAACGGTGCAGTTTTCCTCTATTCCAAATGTGCCACGACTCGTGAGACAACACTTGGGCAGCGGTAGCTTCCTCACGACATTGCTATGGATGGAAGGCTTGGACAGATCAAAACCATTTTGATCCAAGTCCATCATGGGCCTAATATTTCAACTTGGTCCAACCAAGTGAGAGTTCAAAATTATTGACCGAGACCTCATCACATTAATATTTTGCATGCATAAATATCCAGTAATACTAAAGCATTTAAATAAATGCATCGCATGCAAGTATATCTAGCATACCCCTATTGGATGATAACGGGCCCAACCTATGCGACCCACTGAGCCCCTAGTGAGTCAATGGTCTGTCTAGGGTGGTCCTATACTATTACAATAAATTAACCCAATGTCAAGCCAATGGGCCTTGTACTCTATTTGTTTCGCCTTGATGTCTCCCCTTGGGCCTCCGTCCAACGTAGGCCTCCTTTTTCTCCGTGGGCTTGCCTTATTATACATAAAATGTAAAACCTCACAAAAATATGTTAGAATAGGTGACCATGTAGCCAATCTTGGTAGGCGAATTGTAACCTATGTCTGAACAATTTCGAGGTTTTAATAAATCATTAATGAATAAGAAGTGAAGTTCATTTGGCATTTACGTTGTTTGTGTTCACTTTATCTGCTTTATATAACTGTTCACTACGCAAACAAAGCCTACGGACTGAAAACGCATTTCGGGGTCTGGGACTACGCTTGGAGGTAGGTCCATGAAATCAGTTCCGCCGAATCAGTCCGAAAATCTCCAAGTCAAGGAATCTCGAAAGTGGGTACCGAGATTTCCCTTGAGACTTGCACTAAGCATCTGCTGTCGTATTTCATCGACGGGTGACGAGGGTCGTCTAAGCAGTGTTAGTAGGTTAGCCTGCTAGGGAGCAGCTGACTGAGGTGACTCGCGGAAACCGTCTTATGGAGGACCTTGAGTAGGGTCGGTTAGGTATGACGTGTGTTCCCGGTTCCAACAGTACAGGTCAAGTCCTTTGACTTGAGGAACTGCTGAGTTTACCTGTATATCAGGGTTGTATCTTAGATATGGTGAGAGATTGCCAAGAAGTACTTGAGTAGTCATAAGCCATATCTAGTGCAGCTCCGGTGTACAGAGTAACAGTAGTTTCCAAGAAAGGATCTGTCTCCTGTCAAAAGGTGTTGACAGTTGTGTCTCACAAATGCTCTGAGTCTAGTCCCTAAAATCTGTGGCCACAGTAACTAAACAGAAGGGAAGGTTTCCCTTACGGCGTTTAGTAAAGGACAGACCGACACTTAGGTCCAAAATGGGTACCTGCATTTTCCGTGCCCTAAACTCTAAGTGGTGAGACCGTAGACGGAATGATAGATGTACTGTAGAGCCTAAATGTTCATCCCCGTATATTCACCTAGTCTCTAGTGCCATGGACTGTTGCTAGATGGCCACCCATGGTAACGGGCGGTTCTAGGAATCCAACCAAGTCTAGCTAAAGGTGAACCTAAAGAGTCACACACAATCCGCACACATAAAAATATTTAATTTAGAATTAAATATTTGGAGAAATGGAGCGATTAAATTGGATTTAATTGGGTCCTTATTTTCTTGGGAAGAGTTAATTCCTTTTATTAGATAAAAGGAATTTATCTAAAAAATTAGATTTATTAGAAAATTAATTGAATGGGCTTGGAATAAATATTTATATTTAATATATATATTTATTGCCCTTGGAATATTTAATAGGATTTTAATATTCCATCAAATTAAATTGGTGGTTGAGATTAAAAGGGAGGGAACTATGGCTAATATTGGTTTGACCAAAAGAAGCTAGTTTTGACTAGGATTTGACTAGGTCAAATTCTAGTTGTGGAGGAGTCTTCAAAGTGTAGGAGATTGAAGAGGAAAAGGATTCCTCTTCTATAAATACTCCTTAGCACACACATTGAAGAAGATGATGAATCTTGAAACACACACACACACACACTCGTCCTCTCCTCTCCCTCTTCTCGGCCGCCTCTCTCTCCTCTTCCAAGAAAATTATTTCTTGTTCTTTTGTTCTTTAATAATTGAACAAAGGAGGATTGATCTCGTTAAACTAATAATGTTTGATCGATCCGTCCACTCCTAAATAATACTTGTTCTTTCGCTAGCACGAAGTTCAAGATACGTGGGCGGATTGCGTGTCACGAATTAGGGGTCTCCTATACGAGATCTTGGAGCAAATCGGGGAACAACGCGAGTACCGGTTAGAAGAGGAAAACGACGAATCGGTAGGTTTCCGTTTACGTTTTCGTCCTCTTTTATTTTAGAATCCTATGGCCTCCATGATTCTTGTCTATGTTTTTATTCATGAGATACGCCAAACACCCGAGAGTTTCAAGGGCACACCCCTTGACCGAATTTATTTTAATATATGTTATGCATATTTAAATTTTTGTAATTTAAATTATACCGCGCTTCCGCATTCGCGCTACTCCCGGGACGATCCACACGCCTACCCAAGGCTTTCAAAATATTCCTAACTACTCTCATTACAAGAGAAATGGAATACATGGGAAATAAAAAGGAAAAAGACAAGCCTTAACATCATGAGGCGAAAGTGGGGGATAATAGTACCAAAACAAGAGGCACGCAGGCCCCACCCAAAAAGAACCATACATAGGTCAATGGGCTTCGTGATCGTCCCTTGTTAATCCAATTAACAAAACACAATATAATTACATATCCAATAAATCATGCTCCAAATAATATAAACCATGTATAAGATAAATGATATCCAATATCATCCCATAACATAATTCAATGCAGAAAAATACATGTAAAAAATACAATTAAAAATGGATATTAGAAACTCGTACAACCATGTACATTTTATTTTTTATTTTTGGTTTGGAAACCATTTCCAAAATAATCTTAGGCAATTTAATTTTAGGAAAAATAATTCTCAAGTAAAATTAAATCAGCCATAAATTGAATATTTCAGAAAAATATGCAGAATACCAGAAAATCAAATTTTCGAAAAAAAGGGCGAAAAAACAGCCCAGCCATTCAGCGTGCCGGCCGGCCACACCGCTGTCCGCCCGCGCGGCCGGCAGCGCACGTGCGTGCCCAGCTCCTGCGGACGACCAGCACTCGCTGCAACAGGCAGCCTGCAGCTGACGGCAGCAGCTGCTACTGCTGCTGATTGTTCTGCACATAAAAAACTGAAACAAATACCCAGATTTTCAGAAAATCCGATTTTCTAAAATCACCCAAATATCCATGATTAATCAACATAATTAAACATGCAAATTTCAAAAAATAATTGTGAAAATTAAAAGCATTAAACACATGCTTTTAAAGCCGATCTAAACACGTTGAACATGCTTGAACACGTAAAACATGTAATCCAGAGCCACATACACCGATCCGGGTTCTGATACCACTTGAAGGAAAGCGGATCGGCCTGGAATGCGGCGGAAGCGCGGTGGAGATAATAAAAAAACATCCGAAATAAAAGGAATTTAAATCGCGTTCAAGGGGTGTACCCTTGAACGTTCCCGGACTATCGGTGTTTAAACACATAATTAAACATATAAAATAAACAAGCGTTCGTGGCTATAGAATAAAGAAGAAACCGAGAGCATAAATGTAAATCGGAATACCTTTCTTGATTTTGTATTTCGATCGGCTACACGCATTGATTCCTCTCGAGTTCGTCCACGCAAGGTCCCAACATAGAGACCCTCTAACGTAGTCCACACCACACTGGGAGAGATCTTGTTTTTCTTGCTAGAAAAAAATGGATCTAGAGGATGAAATCAAAGAAGAGATTACACTATCAAATTAGTGTTCCCCTTCTTGATCTTACTTTGTTCTTCAATTGATCCTAGATCAATGAAGCGACAAAGAAGATTTAGAGAGTAGAGAGAGAGAGTGTGTGTATGGAGAGTTTTCATCTTTTTCCTAGAAAAAGATGAATAATGAAATTCATCATACATAGGTGTTAGTATATACTCATATATATACATAATTAATATGATTATTGGAATGTGTCTAGGTTCATCCAACGATGTCTAGATACAACCCAATCAATCAACATCAATTCTTCAATCAAACCTACAAATTTTAAAGGTATGATCAAATCATACCAAAAGGGAAGGGCTTGATTGGAGTTGATTTGTCTCTTACCAAAAGAGACAAGTCAACTAACACCTAGCACCCAACATGGCCGATTTTCGCTCCCTCCAAGGTGGCAATTTTCAGCCATGCTTTTATTTAGGAAAGAAATCCAACTTCTTCCTATTCCATAAATGGAATTAACACACCTCTCGAGTCAAAATTTAATGGACCGGGTTCTACCTTAATCCAATTACGACGAACTCAAAATTAAATCCAATTTAATTTAATATCCACTTAAATCATTCCCGTTGATCTTTTAATCCAATTAAAAAGATCCAACATCTCAACTTTCCTTATTAATCAATAAATCCTATTTACTTAGACGAGGGTCTGATACAATATCGACCCGTCCATCCAATGGACAATCCCTTAAGTAATTCAATTACTTATCATCCTCTGAAATTGACTCCAAGTCAATTCCTTCACCTCCTCGGTGATTTGTGTGTGACCCTTTAGGTTCACCCTCAGCTAAACTTGGGCTCGTGTCCAACAGGAGCCCGCCACCATGGGTGGCCGTCTAGCAACGGTCCATGGTACTACAGACTAGGTGAATGTTGGCGTGAACATTTAGGCGCCGATTTCGTACGGGTACGATCCTACTGTCGACCGTCTCCCGACCTTAGTCTAGGGTATGGAATTGGGCGTCGGTTCCCATCCTTGACTAGGCAACTATGCTTCATACCCGAGATGCGTTTACTCTATCGATCGACGTAGCCAACTCCTCAAAGCTTCTTGGCTTGATCCCCTGCAAAATGTAAACAAGAGCCCAATGCATACCTTGGATGCACATTTCTATCGCCGAGGCTTAAAGTTTATCTTAGCAACTTAGACTTAGAGCGCGCCAACGGTTGATGTTGTCAATAACTAGGTCGTCCTTCCACTGTCTTGCGTTGGTAAGTGCATACATGTTCACCGTCAGGAGGGTGCTATAGAAGCGGTTTAGGAATTGTCTCTCCATCTCATCCCAACTATCAATTGAATTAGGCTGTAGATCGACATACCAATCGAAAGTGTTCCCTTTAAGCGATCGGACGAACTGCTTCACCAAGAGGTCGTCGTCAATGCCGACGTCGTTGCATGTCTGGTGAAGTGGATGTTGTTTCAGGTTGCCTCTTCCATCAAATTGTCGCAGTTCCGGCGGTAGGTATCCCATTGGCATCCTTAAGGTGTCGATGCACTTGGTATGAGTGAATACGGGAGCGAGCTTTAGGTCATTCTGCCGAACAGGGCTTTGATGGTGTCGACGATCATCTCTTGCAGTTGTTGAACAGACCATGTAGCAATAGATGTTTCAAAATGTATAGACTTTTGCATGAACTCATGCATCGGTAGTGCTTTATCCACTTACTTCTTGCTTCCAATATGGTTTGAGAAGGAAGCATGCTTGTGGCTGTCATTGGTTTCTTCAATGCTCGTATGCTCTTGGTTGCTCATCAATTAGGTGATTTGGAGGTCTTTGTCCTCGACAATCTTTTGAAGATTAGCGATGGCTTGGGCCATTTTGTTACTTCATTGCAGTCGCGTCGGCCATCATGGCGGGGAGGATAGCGAAATGCGTGGACTTGGAGTTGATCTTGGTAGGACTTGCTGAGTGAACCGTCTGAAGGGGTTGTGTCAACAATCTTTTCCCAGATGGAGGATTGACCGGCGGTAGTGGCGTTGACGGTGACTTGATCCTTATTGGGCGCCATTGAGTGCTTTGACGTGATGACTTGAACTTGGATGCCAGGAGGAAGAGATAAGGGGTAGAGATTGTCCCACTTGGCGTGCTAGAAATTTGTTCACACAAAATTTCGTTTCTGCAAAATAAATTACGAGACAAGAAAAATATAGACAAATAATTTTATTGATTTAAAAAGAAAAGTGGATACAATCTCTGATTTGGATGTAATCCCTTAATTCTTCTCTCCAAATGTCGATCCAAGGGCTGACGCTTGTTCTTGGACGTTGATGTGTAACCTCCTCCGAATTTACGGAGCAAACTACGTGGCATCATGAAATTTGGTATCAAGGTCTTTAAGGATTTGATGCCGAGGAAGACGTGGAACCTTTACGGTTGTAGAGTTTCGTCTTGACAGATAGATTTTGGACTTGAATCCTTTGATTTGTTGTATATGTGTATGTCTTTGTTTGATGTGAAAGCTCCATTTTTATAGGCATGAGTAAGGCTTAAGCAGCTTGGGCTCACTTCTATTGGGCTTGATAACCGTGGACTCTGACATGGACTACTCTTCTGGTGGACTGTACTTTAAACATGTATCTTATCTAATTTAGCCAACCCAAAATAATATATCTATATTTATTTTGGACCGACTCATAAAAGTACATAAGATGCAAATTTAACATGGGCCTATGAATTTGATTTCTTTACGACAACTACAAGCCCAAATTTGTTATGGACTTTCATTTTGGAACCCAATTATTAGCCGATCTTTTTAGGCTTTAACTGGTAATTTATTCCAAATTTTTTTAGGTCAACACTGTATTATATGTATTTCATTGAATAAATTTTAGTTCTAAAATAAAAAAATCATAAAATATGAGTAAACTTGAAATATTTTTAGTTTTTAATTTTTTTTTCTGATGACTAAACTAATCTTATTAAAAGTAAAATCTGATCCAATTTTACGAGCCAATAAATGATATTAAGGAGTCCTAATTGATAGTATAATTTGATCAATAATTGGACTCTTAAATATTTAATAAATGAATTAATTAGATTGAATCAAATTGAAGTAAAAATTTACTAAAAACAAGAGCAAAGGTTATTCTTATTTATTTTAATGTGAATTATTAAATAGATTGAAATTAAGAGAATATTAATGTTTTGAAATTTAGTTTAATAAATTATTAAATTGACTTCAAATATGTAAACTATAACATGAATTTAGCTACTAAAAGATAAGTAATTGGCCAAAAACAGATGATAAGTTTTATAGCAAAATGCATATATGATTTACTACAACCTACACAATCGAACAATATATTTTCTTAAAAATTTTCATCAAAAAATCAAAATTAGAACTATATATCTCAATAATAGCACGAAAATAATCGGATTAGTAACAAAAAAAATAAAAAAATTCAAAATATATACAGAAAAATAATAGAATCAACACACAAAATTTTGCCATGAAATATATTCATAAAGGACATTTCACAAAAGAAATAGGTTAAATTGCATAAAATCCCCCTGTGTTTTAAAAAATCGGCTAAAACCCCCTCTGTGTTTTGGAAATAGGCGAAAACCCCCCCTGTGTTTTATAAAAGTTAGCAAAAAAAACCCATTCCGTTATGAATTAACGGAAGGTGTACTACACACGCGTGTTGTGCGTGTGGGGCCGTTTTCTAGTCGTTTTTCATGACTTTTTTGTACAATTTTGACAAAAGTACCCTTATGGGACCTAAGTGTATCTTTGACTTGTTTTGGGTGTGTTTCTTTTACATTTTCATCTATGTAAAAAGTTAAATATTTTTTTAAATATATTTAGTTAAAAATACAGAAAAAGTATATAAAATTTTTGAAGTTTTATAATTTAAATTGAGATATTAAATTAAAATTATAATACAAAGATTAATATAGTAAATTCAGTTTATAAATTTAAATATCTTAATGAATATAAATGTTAATTAATTATTAAAATTACATATTAGTAACTTTAAATTATTATTTAATTTAAAATATTTAAATAAATTATCTTTATAAATAATATTAAAATTAAAATTATTATTATAAGTATTAAAACTAAATCTGATACCTTTTTTTTAGTTTTTGAATTATTTTAAATTTAAAAATATTTAAATGAATTACTTTAAATTTAATTAATTTAATTTTTAGTTATTTTTAATTAAAAAAATGAAACAAAAAAGTTAAAAATAATAAATAAAAAAAAAAACAAAAATTGCGACCGTCACCCCCTTCTTTGTTGATATTGGGCGATCGCGACGTAGCCCAGAAAAACCCCAGGCGGCGTCGCGGTCGCCCCCAATCTGGGAGACTCATCGTCGCCCAGATCTGCACTGGGCGACGGCGAGTCGCCTAGATTTGGGGACGATGGCAACGTCGCCGTCGCCGTCGCCATCTCTGGTGGGGTCTGGGGGAGGGTGGCGGGTGGCGACTGCGGCGGCGGGTTGGGATGGGGAGTGGAGATGGCAGCAGGCTGAGGGGGGTGGTTATTTTATTTTATTTTATTTTGTAAATAATAATATTATTTTTTATAATATATAGTTAAAAATAATTAAATTTGACCATTGATTTTTTTATAAATTTAAAATTCAACGGTCAAAATCAATTGATTAGATCTAACGGCTCTGATATAATCAATAAAGATCCAACGGTTATTAAAATAAACAATAATATATAATAAGTAAGGGCATAACAGTAAATTTATCAAAAATTTAAGGCCGTTAGTGGTTTTTAACGGACTGGGGCGATTTGAGCTGACTTTTACAAAATAAAAGGAGGTTTTTTGCCTATTTTGAAAACACAAAGGGGTTTTTAGCCGATTTTTTAAAACACAAGGGAGTTTTATGCATTTTAACCAAAGAAATACTTAATCAATTGCTATTATTTATAAATCACATAATAAATTATATTGGTACTTAAATAAATAATTATTATTAATTAGGGTTTTCAAAACACTTAAAAGTTTGTAAAATACTTTTAAAATTTTTAACTATTTTTTTAAAAAATAAAATAAATATTAATTATCCACGCGCATTGCGCGTGCATCTTGCTAGTAAATGAATAAAGTCAATATTTTAAAAAATTAGATCCATAAAAATTGAACTTTTCAAACATTGCAGACCAATATGCCCCCAACATGGGGTGTGTTCAGGGAAGTGCTGAACAAATAAACTACAAAGATCATATTTTTTGCTGAAAATTCCACTATTTAGTAATGCCTTTTAATTGAAAAATTAGAGGCTTAAAAATATATTTTTCAAACTTCACAAATTAACATGCCCCCAAAAAGGGGGTTAGCGATGGTAGCACTGAACAAGTAGACTATGAAAATATAAAGTTCACCTACCTTTTACCCCTTAGAGAAAATAAATTAATAAAGTCCATAATTCAAAAAATTAGAATCATAAAAATATAATTTTTAAACTCCGTAGATCAACGTGCCTCTAGCAGAGCGTGTGTCGAGGGAAGTGCTGAACAAATAGACTACAAAATGAAAAAATTATAATTTTCATCCTGTAACTTAGTGTTGTGCAATTTTAGTCTTGCACGAATTGATTTTTGCAATTTAGTCTAGTAACTTTGAAAAAATGGCAATTTTGATCCTTTTTCGTCAGAAAAACGCATGTGTCGGGTCACATGACCTTTTAAATCGGGGCTTTCCGGCCAAATAAGACCAAAATTTGCCAAATTTTCAGAGTTACAAGACTAAATCGTAAAATTAATTTGTGTAAGATCAAAATTGCCACCCCTAAATTATAGGACGAAAATTACAATTTCTCTTATCAATATGTTTAGCTCATAGGAGATCCAACAATCACTAAAAGCATGATACTACATAAGAAATAAGGGCATAACAATTACTTTAGTATAAATTAATAATGTTAAAGCTATTTAACTGAGAGGGCACGTTAGCAATATTTATAAAAATATAGGGTAAATTACAACTACCTCTTCTGAGATTTGGTATAATTACAAATATCTTCTCATTGTTTGAAAAATTATAAATACTCCCCTGATGTTTATAACCGTCTAACAAATAACCCATTTTCATCCATTTTTATGGGTGAACTGACCAAAATGCCCTTATGCACTGAATTATTTTTATTTAATTTTTAAATTTTTTTGGGACTATAATTCGCAGGAAGATGTTTTTTAAGTTTTTTATATAGAGAAGCAATAGTGCAATTTGCTTCGGCTGATTTTTCTACAGTTTCAATAAAAATTGCAAGGGCAAAATGATCAATTTCAAACCTTTGGTTAAAAATTACAAACCTTCGGGGTATTTGTAAATTTTCAAACAATGAGGGGATATTTGTAATTATTTCAAATCTCAGGGGAGGTAGTTATAATTAATTTATCCAAAAATATATAGATTTTTCAGACTATAAGCAAAAAGGGTTTCCTGTAAACTTTAAATAATACAAGAGAATTTTATACACGAACGTAATTGAATATCGTACAACAAAAGAAACAAGAAAAATGCAGAAGTAAATAATTGCATCTTCTCATTACAACCTTACAAAAGATTTGCTTATGTTTATTTTAAAAATCAATCAGGAAGTTTCAACTATATTTAGGTTTTGAATTTCTTTTTAATCTTTTAAATAATAGATTGTATTGACATATAAAGAAATTGAGAAGTTGATTATGACAATTAGATAATTCCCAACTTCATTGTTCAAAAATTATATAAAGGGGTGTTCTTTTTTTTTTTTTTTTTTTTTTTAATTTGGTATATAAGGGGGTGTTCAGGGATATGATTAATTGATGATATTATGTTTTATGTTGTTAGTGGTATCAAATCGATATATTTTTTATTTAATAAAAATGCTAGTTTTATTTTGGTAGTTAGTATAATTAGTCCCTTAAGTTTCCATTTAAAATCACTTTAGTTTTTTAAGTTTATTTATTGACTTTAGCGATTATAAGTTTTTTTTTTCTTTTTTTTTTTTTTGGTCTCAATTAGGTCCCTATGACCATTTTTCTACAAAAATATAGCAAAATTTTAACTTCTTGGAAGGTAAAATGGATATTTTAAGTTTGTTTTTCTCATGTTAGTCTCTTAAACTAGTAAAAAATAGTCAAATTAGACCTTTTTTAGGCAAGAAAAAGCTTTTTTATATTTTTGTATGTTGAATATGATGTAATATATCTTATGTAAATTATGAAAATTTTGAACTCTTGTAAACATAATAATAAATATTGCTTAACTTAAAATAAATATTCTCTCTCTTTTTTTTTTTCACTTACAATAAAAAAATTCAAAAGTTATGACTAAATCTTATAAAGCTTATCTAGTCTGAAAGTATAATAAAAAAAATACTAAATCAGTAATTTTTAATCTTAGGAATTAAAGATAAATCTATGAAAGTTAAATATAACAATATTTATTAAATGTTAACAGTTACGCTTTTGAACAAAAAGTTGGCGGAATGTATTTTTTTGGTGGATTTCATATATATCTATATTATTATTATAAAAGCAAACTTTTTGGCATACCAAATTTTGAACGTCCAAATTTACCCTTCAATCCTTTTATTTCCTTAAAAAAATTATTAGTCAGAAAAGTAACTTTTTTTTTTTCCTCAACCTACTACTCCACGTTTCTCTCACCTCACTCCATGTTTCTTTCTTCTTACTATTTTTTTTTTCTCATTCCTTCACAATTTCTTTTTTTCATTTCACCCCACACGGCTCTTTTTTATATGCTCGCGAAGACCGCGTGTAACGGCGACTAGTATTACTATAAGAGGATTTGGGTGTCATATAATTTTTTATCTGTCACTTCTATTTTTGTTTTAAAATTTATTTATTTATTTTATTTTTCCACTACCCACGTTCAAGTAACTATTTCTCCCCCACCTATTATCCCACTCATCCATACTTTTCTTTAGGGTTTAATGCAATTTACCCCCCAGTGATATTGTAAATGAACAAATTATCCCCCTATGAAAAAAATAGCAATTTACTTCTCCGTATTTTTTAAATAAAATATCACTGGGGGATTGCTTCATTTTTCCCTTTTTCTTTATATATTGAGTTTCTTTCATCCATTTATTCTCTCTATTTTATTTTACTCAATTTCATTTTGATAATAAATTATTAGTTTAATAAAAATATTATTGTATTTACACACACATCGAGTGTGCGTTTTTTACTATTATATATAATTCATTTAAAAAGGTTTTTATATAATTCAAAATTTTGTTCAAAATTTCAAAAATATAGAAAACATGATTATAAATATTACAATTTATACAAGATAAAATATCTATGTTTCTGTTTCTGGGGATCAAATTATAGAATAAGTTGTACAAAAGCCTCTTAATAAAATGAACTAATATATGTAAATATATGAAATCCATCAAAATATCTATTTAAGTTAACTGGTTAGAATTCATTGTTCGAAATTAGATAATAGATTAGACTAGCGGAATGATTTCTCTAGGTTAAATTGACAGCTACGCTAGAGATTTGTTTTAGGGCTGCTAGAATACGGTTTGCAATTTATGTCACCTTACACCAATCAAAGGAAAGGAGGTGATAAATTTCATTAATTTTTTTGTTGAAACCCTAGCTATTAACATTTAATAAACATTGTTAAAGTTTAACTTTTGTAAACTTATCTTTAACTCCTAAAATTAAATTTAATTACTTAGAATTTTTTTTGTTTTATATTCAAAATTAGGTAAGTTTCATAAAATTTAGTCATAATTTTTTTGTAACTTCTGAAAAAAAAAGATTATTTATTTTAAGTTAAGTAATATGTTATTCACAAGGGTTCAAATTTTTTCTTATTCACAAAAAATAATTACTTCATATTCAACATACAAAAATATAAAAAAATTCTTTTGCTACCTAAAGAAAGAATTAATTTGATAATTTTATACATTTAAGGGACTAAAATGAGAAAAATAAATTATTTTATCCTCCAAAAAGTAAAAATCTAGCCATGTTTTCACTAAAAAATGGTCAGAAGTACCAAATTGCGACAAAATTAGAAAATGAACTTATACTACCCTTTTAGTTTTATTGTTAGTGGGATCAAATCAAATGCATTTTTTATTAAAATAAAATTGATAATTATACTTTTTAATTAATTTAGAACTATTAGTTATGTCATATCAAAATATCATGGAAAAAATATATATTATTAATTTATAAAATTAATGAGTGATTTATTATATGTATTATATAAATATATAAAAATTTAATTGAAATGGAATGATAATAAAATATTTCCAACAAAAATACGCATAAACATATATGTTTTTATTTTCATAACTATTTCAAAACTAAAAACTGGAACTAAACCAAATAAGACATGATATTGGATGGAAGCTGTTTATGACTTTTGATTTATATAACTTCTAAATTTAAATAGTTCAAAAGTTAAATAAAAAAAATATTATTTTATGCTGCAATCCCTAAGACAATATTAAGTGAGTTAATTAAGTTTTATAAGAGTAATTGTTAATTAAAATAAGAAATAAGTTAACCCAAACAAGCCCTAAACAATTAATTTGGAGCCAAATAACGATCAACTGCCCAATCTACGTGTTTGCCCCTCACTCGCCGTCCGATAATTCCTATAAGGCATAAGCCATATCTCTCTCTCTCTCTTCCAATCGAACGAAACAAGAGCAAGTTATCTCCGCCGGCGATGGCGGCGTCAGACGACGGAGGAAAAGATGCCCACTCAGCCAATGCTGGGGAGGAATGCGCGTGCGGCTCGAACAACTGTGCTGAATACAGTAGGAGGCAATCGTCGAGGTCGAGCTTGCCGTCATCATCGTCGTCTTGCTCTCTCCTGAGCTTCGACTCGTATCCAGTTCAGGACTACGATAAGCTCTGGAGAGTTTACACGGCGTCCGTTAAGGGCTTCGCCATCGGCGCGGGGCTGAAAGGTGGGCTGGCCATTTTCGCTCTTCTCACGCGCCTCCGTCGTCGGCGATTGCTAACGTCATCCAAGTAATTCTTTTGGAGTCGAAGTTTGCGTTTTCCTTATTCGTCTCGTAATTTTGACTTTTCATTTAATATTCCTTACTTAAGTGGCCATCACTGTCTACTTTCTGCAATTAGTGTATGATTATTGTTTTGAACTTGAATTATTTGGTGTTGCTAGTGAATCCGTCCAACATTTACAAGAGACGAGGTTGAATTTGGTGCTATAAAGTTGGGACCAATTTCAATTGGAAAAGTCGATTAGAAAATGATTTGCATTTTCATGGCTGAAAAATTCAATGAAGTTCAGGTTTTTATGCTCTTTGAATTTAAAAAATCTATGTTATGAATTTTTAAACAAATTCGATAGCATTCTGCTTATGACTGGTTGAGATTTGTTATATTTGTATCATATGCAAGTAAGTAGAGAACTTATTCATTCATCAAGGTCTTATGGATGTCCCTTTTTTTCAGGAAAGTAGAAATGACTTCTGCCAGTGCAGATGTGATTTTAGCTCTGAAAGAGACTTTGAGATACGGACTGTTTCTTGGTACATTTGCTGGGACATTTGTGTCTGTGGATGAGATTGTTGCTGCTTTGGGTGGTCACCGAAGGCATGATTTTTCACCAACAGTTACCTTTCCATTTATGTTTGTAATTTTATTTGTTAGTGTTTATGTTTATTGTTTTGGAGTAATTTAGTCACTTTAGATTAATAGCCTGTATGACTTGTACTATTGTTGTATATATTTTTAGCATCTTGATTGTTGAAAATTTCCTAAATTTTTAGGACGGCAAAATGGAGGTCTTTGCTGGCAGGTGCTATAGCAGGGCCATCAATGCTTCTTACTGGGCTGAACACCCAGCACACAAGCTTGGCTATTTACATTCTCATGCGTGCCACTGTATTGGCTTCACGATGTGGGATAAAAAGCAAGAGATTTGGCCATATTTGTAAGCCTCTAACATGGGCGCATGGAGATATTTTCCTTATGTGTCTCTCCTCTTCCCAAATTCTGTAAGTATCCTATTTCCCCTGCCCATATTTTTGCCTCTTATTTTCAATTTTTGAATGTCATTAATTTCTTGTTTATTATTTTTCTACTTTCAGCAATCTGCAATTTCTTAATCGTTCTCAAAATCTATATGTACATGACATAGTTCGGTGACAATACCAGCTAGCTGGTAAGTGTTAGGTGTCCACAAATAAATATACACTGCCTATATTAGAATGCTTAGTCTAGAATATGGACATGTAAAAGTGGCTCAATCATTAGGTCGACTGAAGTTGCTTCTGAACTTTAAATGTTCAGTTGGGAGAAAAAGATACACATTCTTTTCATATAAAGTTCATACTTTCTAACGTGAAGATCAGAACACCAATTGCATGTCAGAAAATTTTGGTTTGCTATTGCTAATACAGGATTAGAATGAAGTTGAAAAAGAATATAATGACTAAGTTGGCTTTGAAAGATTACAAAAATGAAAATTATTTATTTCCTTACAAACTGGACCAAGGTTTTAGCTTTGAAAAGATCTGGAAACTGTTTAAAAAGGTATCCAATTCTGAAAATCACTCTTAAGCTTTCAATTTATTTTCTAAAGAGATGCTTTTGAAACTAAGCATTCTTGGGAAGTGTTTCATGAGACTGGACTCAAAAGCAGAGTTACACTGTTGGCCTGAAGTACATGGAATGAATCTTCACATTGTTATTCAGAAGTTATGATTTCCAATGTTACTGTTCTTATGCTTTTCATAGGATTATTGTGCTTAAACATTCAGCATTAAAACATTTAGTAGAGACATACAGAAAATAGTCTCCGCCATTTTTCTAGGCAATAACGTCTTTCTTCTCACTTGCAATTCAATAATATGAGAGATTTAAGCATAAAAGGAACTTGAGAAAAGTAGTAATGTTCTACAAACATCAAGCACATCATGCATTCAGTTAATTGGAAAGTCTTGGTATACGATGAGTGCGCAAGTCCTACTAAATAGGAAAAAGAAAAAGATCTAGAAGTCAACATATAAGGCGTAGAGAGTTTTATAGAAGGTTGTTTGGTCATTGAATGATTCGAATCGACTGTTGAGGTGGAAAATTTATATGGTTGCTTGTTATGCCTTCTAGATGTTATTGAGCATATGAAACACAACTTGAAATTTTTTGGATTTTTCATGGTGGTCCCCATAAAAAGTACCAAAAGGTTTTCACCCAATCAGTCTTTCATCACAAAAATTGATCCTTAATGGAATAAAAAAAGTCAAGCCAAGAAGAATGTTCCACAACCAGAATCTTTTCACTTATGTACTCAGAAGTTTTGACCTCGGGATATCGTCTCATGTCTAAATCTGTGTATGTTGATTCATTTTTCTAGGAATACAATTCTTACCATGGAATTTGGGTTATGCTTTTCAGGTCTGCTTACATATTGAAGCAAGATAGTTTGCCCACATCTTATAAGTCATTTCTCAATAAACATGGAGCAAAGGATCCTGTCATCCTGAAAGGCGTGAGAGAGATCGCCAGTGGTCTGCCTTTAACAAATTTGGAAGCGATAGAAAAACTTTACAAGTCCACTGGTGTTGATATTAAACTAGATCCACAAATGAAAGTACCTTGCTCGGTATGTATAGATTACATGACATTTCTTATACGTAATATCTTGATAGTTGTCTGCTTTACTT
Organism: Sesamum alatum; assembly: GCA_034509735.1. Lineage (NCBI taxonomy): Eukaryota > Viridiplantae > Streptophyta > Magnoliopsida > Lamiales > Pedaliaceae > Sesamum > Sesamum alatum. The sequence goes on from JACGWO010000004.1 coordinate 9,663,812, forward strand.
CTGTCCAATCTGGAATTGGTGGTCGCTTGATGCCTATATAGCTTTGTCTTTCTATATCTGTATTATATTATGAGACATCCATTACTAACAATACTTATTTCTCCAAAACTCTTGTCCCATTTAACTGAACTTTCTATTTCTAATTTGCTTTAGCATATAATATCACCATGCATATATTCTATACTCCCCATACCAAATTTATGACTTATTAACTTTCTGAGGCATTCCAAAATAAGGCTTGATCTCCTAAAATGTTTTTTTTTTACCCCTCAAGAATACCTCTTATTTGAAGTAATGACGTTGCACCACTGACTTATCACTACTTTGAGGCAACAGTATAGAGATACACAGAACTTAGCTTTTTCAACTCTTTTCTAGAACTGTGTCTAGTCAAAATGGTACATAATATGGGATGGAGGCATTGTTTTCTACATTTGGAACTTTGCTCCTAGTTTCACACTTTTTTCTGTAGACTATGTTCAGCAATACTTAATGTACTATTCTGTCCACTTGAGACTTCACTTTATGTTTAGCATTCCCAAGTACAAGTCCTGCTCCCCAAAGAAGTCTTCAAATTCCAAGTTAAGCTAAACTGGAAATGAACCTAGTAAAAAACAAAAGAGGAACAGATAGTTGATGGTGAACAATTTGTGGACCTTTATTGTAGGCACACTATTACTGCAAGATAATGGAACCCTTTGAGCTTCTTAACTTCAGGACCATCTGTTGATAGATCAAAGCTGCAAGAATATTCACAATCTGAGGCCTTAGCTGTTCAGCATCTCAAAATCGTAATAATGGTTTCTTGACCAACTTTTGAGAGCAGCATTCAGAAGATATGTTGAGGAAAAAGAAAGAAAATTAATGTGGTTCATGTTTGGTGTTGATGTTTGGTTTCCAGAAGATTGCTATCTGATTGTTATTTTTCTCTTTTTCTTTTTTTCTTCTTTTTTCTAGGGAAGGGTTATGTTCTATGGTAAATTGATTGTCTAAAACTTCAATGAAGGGTCTTGAGGTTTTTGCCTTGATTACCATTGCATGTGGTGTTAACATCATTCTAGATTGAACATCAAGGTTTTTGTTGGTAGGACTAGAATTTAGAATCTTTTGTTTCCTGGGAAGATGAATAATAACTCGGGCTTCTTATTACTGATTAATGTCTGAATCAAAATCATTTCCAAGCTACTGAAATTTTGAAGTTATTTATCGAAGTAATATACTCAAACATGCCAAGTCCAAATTCTATTCCACATATGCTATAAAACTGGGTATTCTATGTTGAGTTCTCTTCATTCTTTATTAAAAACCGAAGTTGGGCATTCACGGCTGAAGTTTCTAAGAAGGAGAAAGCAGAATCCTGCCATTGCATAGAGGAGTTTTGCCCTTTCTCTTATTTACTTGTTTAACTTCTCTCCATGTCTTGACTGAATTGAATGTCGCACGGTTTATCCTACAAGTAAAACATTGCTCTATTTTTCTGTTGTAGTTCAGCAACTCTGTTCATTGTTCAATTTTCTGTATTCAAATATTAATGCTGAGTTCTTTACAAAGAGGAAGGACAACATGGAAAGAAACTGGAGAAAGCTCTAAGTAATGGATGAATGATGAGGGACAGATGGAGAAGTAAAAGAAGAGAACCAATTCAATTCAGTACTTGAAGGGCACAGCTATATAAGTGAAACTGCAAAGCTGTGAAGTGAAAAGGTTCTAAGTTTATTCGGGAGAAGACTGCAAAACTGCGTATTTTACCTCGATGGACAAATGAAGTGATAATTCAGTTCGTGGAGAGCAGAATTCTTTCTCTTGAAATAAATGACTGTAAACATAATGCAACACACTTCTAATTCTAACAAAGAAAATTGAGTTGGAAATAGGACAAGATGAACATGCAATAGGTAGGGCGTGGTATGTCGAACTACCTTATTGAGAATTACCATAAAAGTTGCTCTCGTTTGGAGAACTGTCTTCATATTGGTGTTATTCAGTTAAGAAAGCACAATCGCTTCTGTTTACTGTTGAAATACTGTGTACCCTTGGAGGGGTAGCTCATAACAGGACTAAGACAGACTATATTTGCTGAGAGTTGCCCATGATAATTGATTTCTGTGTGCTTTGATCCAGAATAGCCACTTTTACCAGAGTGAGAATTTTGATCGTCAAACGATTTCGTTCTTTATCATTTTCTTATATTCTGCAGATTATCCATGGGAATCAAGCATGCAGTACACATTTCTTTTCCTTTCTTCTTCAAGCCTATAAAAGAGCACTACCAGTATATCTTCCGGTTTATCTAATTCCTGCGCTGATTGTACATCGTCAAGATCTCCTGAAAAGGTAACTCATCGCACGTTAACTGATGGTAAAATTTCCTTGTTTGATGCATGAGATGTCTTGCAACCATAATAGCTGATTCAGGTTTAGTCACTGTATGTGAACATCCCGTCTTAGTGCATCTTTCTTTAAGTATTCCCTGGATAATCAAGTAGACGTGCGCTCTGTTAATTAGTTGTTAGCCCCAGGCCTTGGTTAGCTGTTTCGAATGAGGCCTAGGGAAATAATCTATTTATATAGCATTACCTCAGTTTAATCGTCCAATTATCTTTTAAAATGTCAAACTGGTTCCTCAAAATTTAAAACCATCCGTAATTTGTGGTAATTTGAAACCCTTGATTGTAATAGATACTCTGATTCCTCAAATGGAGTTACTTAATGTGCCATCTTCTAATAGCTCCTTACAAAACTCACACACCGGCTTTCTTCTCTGTTTCAACACCTTATTCCTCCTCACTGGATGTTGTTCAAAGTTTACATCACCCTACCCCATTCGGGTTTCTAGATTTGTTTTTTCTCGAAACCAAATTTGGCCTCCATGTAGATAATGGGGCAATTTATTTCACTAAAACATTTGATGTTACTAAACTATTTAGCTGATGTAGGTTGGTTACATGGAAGTATCTATACTTGGAGAATCATTCACCGTTCTTTCCCCATTCCATATGCTGTTTCTGTTTCATGTGTACTGATGTCTGCTTTCCTCTTGTACAATTATGTTCTGGATTGCTAGTCTATAACTGAGTTTTTGGTAATTCTATCTTCATTTTCCTTTTTTCTTTTGTCAATAGTCACATTTTAGATTTTGCAATCTTTGATACCCTTAGAGCTTCTATTACATGGGGACTTCTTTGAGCTATTATTGATGTTAATACTACTGCTCCATGTCATACAGGCATTACACAATTTTATGGAAAGGTCTTCTTGGTACTGCAAGGTCAAGCCTTTTCCTCTCAATGTATTGTTCATCTGCCTGGTAAGACCAAGTTTTACGATTGTAATTTGGTCTCATATACTACATAGAGATGAATGTTTCGAATCCTTTCATGTAATCCTGGGGAAGCCAATTTCAAAGCTTGAAAGCAAAGTGATCTTCTGTTAGCCTTGGATGTTTGTTCACCTAGATATGCCTATCTTTGTGCACATCCAGTTATCTGAGATTGGAGTTGACATATCTAAGTGGGTATGCCATCTTTTGTGTGATTTCCTGCAATTGAGATCGCGGTGGCCACCTCTGGTTATTTTTCATTTTTCCCTTTCCTTTCACCTTTTTTAAGGTTATGTGTTGGTTCCTTCAGTTGGGAATTCTGATATTGAAGTTGAGATATCTAAATAGGTATTCCATTCTTTTATTTGACTATCCGGAACTTAGACCAAGTGGTAGTGCAGTGGTGTCTTCTTGTTATTTTTTGCTTTTTTCATTTTATTTCTCCCTTTTGGTTATAGTGTGTTGGTTCCTTTAGTTGGGAGTTTGTTTTTGTTCAATAAAGACTGCCTGGGGGGCAAGGGGGCCTGGAGGGAGGGTTAATACGAAGGGAAGATAGTGAGGAAGTTAATAATTTTAATGTTAAAACACAATGACTAGTAGGGCTAAAACACTGTACGATTCGGATTTTGAATTGGTGGTAACAAACGCATGTGTTAAGCTTTGAATAGAGGGCTAAGTGCAAAGCTCTCAGAAAACTCAGGGTGCTGAATCAAGAGAAAAAGGCGTGGTGACATCCATTCAATCCCTCTATTTCAGATATTTCCACGAAATTTCTTGGATAATAGCCTCTTCTTACCTCAACCGTAATCTTTCTAATATGATTATCGATCTTCTTTTTATGTTATATAATTGTTGACTATACTTTTTGCTGCTTCTAGGATATGGACATGCATCCTATTCAGGATTCTGAAGAGATGTAACATTCCCATGGTGGCGATAGGAACGGTAAGTATACCATCTTTGTCGTTCCCTTGAATAAAGAACCACAACCAATCAAACATAAGTAGAGTTTGCCATAGTTTGATACGATGTTTTCTCGAACAGTTTCCTACTGGTCTAGCTCTAGCAATTGAGAAGAAGAGCAGAAGGATAGAGATCTCTTTATACTGCCTTGCACGAGCAATCGAGAGCTTCTTCACATGCATGGCTGATGTTGGATACTTGCCCCAGTCTAAAAATTTGAAAAGAGCTGATGTTTTGGTCTTCAGCATATCAACAGCAATTATCATGCATTGTTATGCCATGGAGAGGGACGTCTTCCGCTCCAAGTACCTCAACGTTCTTGACTGGGTGTTTGGTGTTCCTCTTCCGCCATATGACGAAACTCCACGTAAGAAACAATGACGAGTAATTGCATTCAAATTCTTGAAATTTGTTTTGTCATGAATCTTCTCCTCGATGTTGATGCAAACCAAAAATGTTGTAGAATCGTTTTGATGACTTGGGATCATTTTCATATCCTGTTAAAACAATTTTCAGAAATAAGAGGGGCCTCAACGCTCTGACCTATTTCTTCTTATAGATGACTGTTTCGATACGATGGAAATTTTTCCAAATCTCTGGATTGTGAGTTCCCAGTTGAAGCTGCATAATCTGTCTGATTTCTCTTGAGCTCTCAGTGCAAACGCGTGTTGGTAAGAATTTCCCACAATCAAAGATCAAACCTATGAAGTCTGCTGATCCATTTTTTATCAACTAATATACACTTTTGATTACTTTAGCAAGACCAAATATCTTCATTCAAGTCCATTTTTCGTCAAGTAATTTACTTCTTTTCGCAAGATAAAAATTCTTCATTCTACCGAAACTAAAGTCCATAACTGCCTCACGGATCTGGAACCGCATCTCACTTCTGTAGAAGAATAAACTAGACTTTCTTCTATATCTATCTATCTACCTATTCTATATCTATATCTCTATATCTATATTCTATATCTATATCTATATAAAAGTATGAGTAGGGTTTTGGTTTCAATCTTTTTTTGATTGGGCTAAATTAACCTTGTAATATTATTTTTTTGAGGATAAAAATGTAAAATAATATACTTATTGATTCCTATTAATTACTTTTCACATTATACATATTTACTCCTATTAATTACTTTTCACATTATATTTATTTACCCATATCATTTTTGTGTATATTATATTTATAATATGATACACTTACTAGATCAAAAATAGCCCAATGATATAACATGAAATGACTAGAAAAAATCATGAAAATTGAAAGGATTTAATGTTGAGAATTTCTGTAGCATAGACATAAATGAGAATTAGTTAGATCACTAGACATATTAAAATATAGAGGTTACATGATAAATGAAATCAATTAAATGAATTGTCATTTAAAACAAATATTTTGAAGAGTAAAATAGGTTAAAAGAAAAATAAGAATCAATTAAATTACTTATCATGTAGAGTGAATACTTTTTGTTGTAAGATATACTGAAATGTAATTTGAGCAATTGAGATATCATTAATAGGTACCTTATATAATTCTTTAATCGTCTCTAATATAATAGAACAAAATGACAGTGTACATATTTGATCTTTTCAACAATATACGATAAAAATCGCTCTTTGTAAAAAAAATATCAAAAGGTATAAATGTTACTCCTAAACCATCACCACACATATCCTTTTTTTGGAAAAAATGAAAAAGAAGAAACAATGGACATACAACCATTCATAAATATTGTCTATATCTATGTATAGTATAAAAGTGTAAACGAGTTGTCATGTTTTATGTTTGTTTCTTTTTCGTGATGTCAAGTATATCATTTTTATAGAATACCAGATTATAAATTTATGTGTACAAATAAGTAATTTTGTAATAGTTCTTAATTACTTAGATAGTTGAATTGAGATAGAATTATAATAAAGATTCCATTCATAATATAGAGTTTTATTTATAACTAATTAAATAAAATTATTTAAAAATCTTAATACTAACTAGGAAAAATATATAGGTTATATAATTAGGAGAAGATACGCTTTACAAACTTGAAGAAGCATCTTTTCTAAAGCAAGAAAAGCAATCCATGGGACAATTTGCCATTAATTTAATGTAAGTTAAATTTTAGAATAAGATATTATAAAACATGAGCAACTTGAGATGTTTTATATATTTACAGCAAGTATAATTTTATGTCTACAAAAAATATTCCGGAGTACTTAATTAATAGTATAATACCGCAAGTTCAATGAAAATAAATTTCAATGAGAAACAAGCACATTATATAGTTTATGGAAAAATCAATTATTTATGAAAAATAAACTTAGAATATGATAATTATTTCATAAGTAGTTTTATAATTAATTGTCTTTATAATATTAATTCTAAAATCATAATAATATTATTCAAAACTTATTTTATGAATTAAATGAGTCTATGATTTTTTCAATTATTTAATGCACAAATTACTTGCTCTATAAAATTACTTATTTTATGAATTAAATGAGTCTATGATTTTTTCGATTATTTAATGCACAAATTACTTGCTCTATAAAATTTCTACTACATTCTTTGCAATAATAAGTAATTTAATTTATGTACATTTATATTTTTAATTCGAACCTAACTTATAAAATTAATCAATGATTTTTATGCTTATTCCATTCAATTCACTCCATAAGAGACTATTCATCAATTTATACTAATTTTCACAAATGTGAGGAATAAAATAAAAAGTAAAGAAATTGTTATAAAAAATTACATTATAAACAACTTTATTGATAATCAGTATAAGAGTTAAAAAATAAAAATCACAAGCTAATTTTTTTATTTATTTCTTGTTATGCACAACTACAAAAATAAATAAATAAATCATTCTTATTTCATTCGTGAAGTAAATTTAGAATATGGATTAATTTAAATGACAAATTTTTATTACAAATATAGGCATGTAAAAATTAAAGTAATATTTTATAAGTAAAATAAATATAAGGATGAAAATTTAATATTATAAAGAGAAATAATTATAAGATCTAAAATTGCAATAGAAAGCAAAAGAACAAAAAGATTAAATATCGATGTCTTCACATAAATAATGGTGAATTTCTCATCACAAATGTAGAGATGAAATATAAATATCATGGAAAGAATTAATTTTAAAATCTAAAAGTTTATAAGAGGGAAATATCTAAAATGTAAATATACCTACCTTCTTTGGTAAAATTGAAGATCATAAGTCCAATGAAACATGAGAAGATTCAAGGAAGCTATTAATTAAGGGTTTTTTTTAAAAAAAAAATTAATCATTTGATTTTTAATAGTTATCAACTAGCATTGTATTTACTAAAATTTTAAATTAGAAGTCCTAATTTTAATCATCATTTGATCACAAACAACTTTCATTTTTAAGTATAAGTACGGATTTGTACATACAAGATATTATTTATATATGAGATTATATTGATATCTATACCACAAGACTTATGAGATATTCAAAAAGTTTTTTGAAACAGATTTTTTTAATACCCAATAATGTAATAACTATCATATACTAAATAATAGAAAAGGAGGGATACTTGGGCTTCTTTTAATGATAATATAGTTTAAATATAATACCAAGGGTACTTTCTATGTTCTAAATTCCTCTATTAAAATTAGCGATGTGGTTTCTTCTATCGTTAACATTTTGATTACATTAGATTTTGAAATAAAATCAATTCGTATGAAACTAGATTTCAAGAGCATTTTAGTCATAGGTGATAATCACATAAATTACTTCCTATGAGATAATTGTGCTTGTTTAAATTAATTTTTTTTTTTATAATTATTGGGGTGATATGATACTTTTCTAATTTTTGACACTAATTAAATATTGTCCATCTACTATAATTCGAAAGTACAAATTAAGATGAATTTATAGGAAAAAATAAAAAAATAATAAAATTTTAACTCTTTAAAACTTTGCTACTAAATAAAAAATAACTACCGATTAAATAAGTATATATTAAATTATAATATTATTTGGATATACACCTTTTCGATTCTATTTATCTAATTAATTATTCATAATATATTTATTTACTTGAATAATACTATAATTATAGTAATATAAACTTAAATTTGTAAAAGTACATATTCATATAACGAGCCTAATAGAGTAAATAATTTTAAATTTTTTAATTTTAGTTTTTAAGTATTCAGATTTAGGAAAAGACATAAAATTAAAAAAGGTAATTTTTGTTATACTATTACATTTTCCTTTCATACTTTTTCTTGATTAAACTAATGAAATCATACATGGTCCTGCAAAAAATGTAAAAAGGATAAATGATAAAACAAAAAGAGAGACTTAAAGCAATTAATAATTTATTTTTGTTTTTTTCTAATATATTTTTTCTTTTGGTGTATTTGTAATTTGATTTTATCATGTTTTTTATGAAAATATCAGAGAAAAAGACATAGAATATTTTTTTGAATTATTACATAATAGCTATAATTTTATATGGCAATAAAATAATATTATGGATGTCTCATGAAAGTGTAATTAGGCCAATAATTAGACTCTTAAATATTTAATAAATTGAAGTTTTGATCACTAGATATTAAAATTGAAGTAATTATTTTTATATTATCTAAGTTAAAAAATTTAATATTTATTATTCCACTTTAAATCGTGTCATAGACGGTTTAATCAATTTAGAACTTTGTTCTAGAATCTCTTTGGACAACATGATGAATAAAATAATTTTTTGTAATAAAGTTATTAGTAGAAAATTATGTTATAAATAACTTTAAATATAGTTAACATAAGGAGTAAAAACATAAAAGAAAAATAAAACAAAGGAATTAATATATTTTTTTCTTTTCAGAATTTGCACACCCAAAAAGATTAAAATATTATTTCATAAGTAAAACAAGTTTAAAATAACTACAAGTTCAATGAAAATAAAGTTCAATTAGAAACACGAATTTTTATGCTTATTCCATAATATAATATTAATTGTATTTTCATTTTATGCTTTATTTTAATTAGAGCTAATTAATAAGAAGAAAGATCTAAAAGTTTATTTTTTATTTATCAGTCTTAGTCATTCTATATCCTACACACACATACCTATAGTGTATTTTAATACTTTTTTGTGTTTGTTATGTATTTATATGATTATCTTGACCCAAAGTTACTTATACGAATGTGATTTACTTATACTAATAAAGATGCATATATTACAAGTAGAACAAATATAATTATAATATTAAATAATAATTAAAGTTGAGAAAAAGTAGTTTATTTTTTAATTATATTATTTTACTTTGTAACAATAATAATTTTTATGTATAAAGTGCCTATTAAATTTAGTTAATATATTTTTGTTATAAATTTATTTTATTGTTATAATGTAACAATTTATTGAGATAATACGAATCACGTACAACACACGTGCTTCTGACTAGTCTATATAAAAGCATGAATAGCTACATATGTTTCTTTCTTTCTTTGATTTGCCTAAATTAACCTTATGATATCAATTTTCATAGGGGTGATTTGTAAAATCATATGCTTATTAATCCATATTAAATACTTTCACATTACAGTATTTACTCTTGTTAATTATTATTTTCACATTATCGTATTTACTCTTAATTAATTATTGTTTACTTGTTTATATCTAGATTTAATCATTTACTTGTAGAGTGAATAAATACCTCATAATAATAGAATACAAAAATACTACAGAAAAGAAAATAAAAAATTGAAAGAACTTGTGTAAATTCATTGATTTCATTTCTCCTAAAAATGTGACAAACATTGAGAAAAATCAAGAGATGATAATAGACATTACAAACTGCTTGAGTAAAATCTTAATTTTTTTTTTTATGTTACATTGCATGATAATTAATCATGTCATATTGTCTCATTTTCCAGCACAATACATCTGCTAAATGCATTTGATCAACTATTGATGATTTTATCATTCCACATATTGCCACGGATGAAACATAAACATCATAGAATTAATTATAAAATTTTAAAATCCTATATGACGGTAAATCGAGAAAGTATAATAGAATAAAAAAAAATTGAAGTAAAAAAATAATATTTCAAGGAATATACACAAAAAGTATTTTAGAAATAATTGATATAAGAAATAAAATTTTAAAGAAAAAAATAAAATAACTAATTCTTAATTATTAATTTTTTCAACTTGCCAAATTAAAATAAAAATAAAAATCTTATTCCAAAAGTGAAACCAATTTGAAATATGAGTAATCTAAATGGTGTTTTTTGTGTGACAAATATAAGAATGAAAATTATGTATTACATAGAGAATTAATATAAAAAACTAGAAGTTCAATAAAAAATAATTGAAAATCAAAATAAGTAATATTATTAGCATCTTTATATAAATTATGATGATTTCATCATCAACTAATATGGGAATGAAAATTAAATTTTGTAAAGATAATTAATTAGAAAATTTTAAAATCCCAGCTATAAGCGGAGAAAAGTTTAAAAAGTATTATATCAATCTTTTTACATTAAATAGAAGCTCATAAATTTACAACCCCCCCCCCCCAAAAAAAAAAAAAATCGGTCAAGTAAAAATGTTTATACAATATATTAATAGGTTAATGATCCTGTTATCACTTATAGGTTTTTTCAATTACAGTAGTAGTGAAATTTTACCCAATGATAGCTACTTGGTGTCTATGCAAACTCACCAATATCTGGGTATTCTCTTTTTGAGTTCTATTACCCATTTAATTATTCATACAATATTTATTTAATTGTATATAATTATTTTAATATAAACTTAAATTTGTAATTATAGATATGATATCTTGAAATAGTAGAATTATCTATAGGTTAAATCAAAAAAAAATTAAAAATAAATGTATAGGAATGGAGTAAATAATTTTGGAATAAAAAAGGTTTTTTTAATTTAATTTTGGAATCATGATATTTAGGGAGAAAATTAGAAAAAATAAGAGAAGTGAATTTTATCAGATTATTGCATTTTCTTTTTGTGTTTTGTTTTAAGTAGTGATAATTTTTTAAGATATAAGGTCCAAAACAATATTAAAACAAGCACCACATAAATTATAGAAGAATTAGAATGAGAAATTACATTATTTTAAGTTTTTTTGTGAGCATCTTCTTCATTTATTAATTGACTATCGACAAGAATATGGTATAAGTTTTTCAAAAAGATCTTTTAGTGATACTTTTTATAGAAAGTAAATGCATGTACACATAATACAATATCAATAGGAGATGAAAATTTTATAGTGAAACAATAAAGTGCATCAATACATCTCTATAAGATTTTAAATATATATTTGGTAGATATATATATATATATCACACATAGTATAGAATATCAAATAGGAATAAAAAGGATTACATGTAAATAATAGAGACACGTTCTTTTATCCTCAAGGTACATCTTAACATATTTAAAAAATTCTACTGGAAAGCTTTAATATATTAATACATATTATTAATATTACCCTAAAGGAAATATTGAAGTTTTATGACATGTTTTTGATTGCAAGTGATCATCTCATGATTAGGTCACCTATTCAAGTTCATGTATTGCGTTTAGAACATCACATATGACGTTTAATTTTTATACATGTATGATTTTTCAAACATTGAAACAAAGATACTCGAGGCTCCTCAACTGGGACATACTTTTTAATCTTTTCAATGAAATATTTTTAAGTTATTTAGACATAATAAAAATTAAAAGTTAACATAAAATTACACTTTTAACAAATGTTCAAAAACAAAATTAAGTGGAAAACAAATTTATCATTCATCAAGTAAGTAGAAAAGAATTATTTTAATTACAACTATGAACATGGAATAGAATCCGTAAGGTTTTCTATTTTAAAAATATCTAAAACCTACTATAATCAATTTCCATAAAAATTGTCACTTCCATGACATTAACTAGAAAACAATGACTTATAAAAATAAAAGTTAACTTTAGATTAATAGCATATTCATGATTATTTGGATTGGCTTTATAATAGCAGATAAAGTTAATATGTTATTAAACATCAAGTTTAATTATTTAAATATTTAAATTGATGTACCCTTAATATTATTTATGCAATATACAAGATGTATTAGAATGAAAAAGACAAGACATCTAAATCTTATAGGGAGGCAAATATATTTTCAAAAATATTAAGGAATATAAATTTATACATATAACATATTCAAGAAGATACATACTAAATAAAAGTTTGATAAGAATCTCTACAATATTACATATATTCTCATAGTTTTATCAAGTTTTAATTTATATATATATAACACTTGCTATATTAAAAGTTCATCTTATTTCATTGGGTTTGTACTTAAGTTCTTAAATTAGATTGTTCAGATATAGGAGGCAAAAATACACTTTTGGTTCCATAGAATTGAGGGGTCAACACTTTTGGTCCCGTGCTTTCTGAAATGATTAATTTAGTCCCAAAATTAAGAATTTTTCACACTTTTGATCCCGCACTTCCTGAAATGACCAATTTAGTCCCAAAATTGAGAATTTTTGACACATTTGGTCCCACTAACGGCGAGACGTTTGCCGTTAATATTTTTTACAAAAATCATCTAATGGGACCAAATGTGTCGAAATTCCCAATTTTGGGACTAAATTGGTCATTTCAGGAAGCGCGGGACCAAAAGTGTTGACCCCCCAGTCCTATGGGACCAAAAGTGTAATTTTGCCGATATAGGATAATGGTAGCAAAAATTATTATTTTGATTCTATAATTGGTTGTAAGTAACGATAGATTGATTTATATTATTAACGTACATAATATTTTCTTTTTGTAACTTTCAGTTAAAATTATATCTTATATCAGATTTTGTTTTATTTTCTAATTAATAATATTTACTTTTTTAGTTATTAATATTTTTGGCATGTCAACAGTTTCTTCTGCTAAATATCTCCTATTATAAGTACGAGAAAGTAGATCTTAGAACAAAATTTACTTTTTATTCTTTGTTTGTGTATTTTTATTGCTTTTACAGTACACACCTATAAATATATGTGCATGCAATACAATCAATACTTTATCTTATTTTTTGAATTTTTAAAAAATTATTATATTTAATAAATAACCGAACTAACATTGTGTTTCTACATTATTTTTGTTTTTCTTTCATTCTTAATTCCTAAGAACAAGAAAAGGTTATGTTAATAATCTTGAGAATATTATTATGTGAACTTCTTTTGACATAACTTGAACAATAATAAAATAATAATTTCGCCATGCTTGATAGAAATATTAAGTTGAATTTACCATCCATACATCCAAAACATCAATTCTTATTCATATTAACAATAAACCCATATATGAAAATCATGAAAAATAAAACTTATAATAATCATAACTTACTTATAATTATAAGTTATGTTATAGAATTTAAATTTGTCAAAAATTTTGGTCTTCAGATAATTAGAAATATTTCAAATATCTAACTCAAAAAATTTTAACTTCCTATATGTATTCTCTAAAGAGTTTGCGTGCATTTTCAGAACGTCTCACTCAAATTAATATTTTTTTTTTATCATATTTCAAATTTTATGCTAATTTTTATTTTATTTGTATAGTTAATTGCAAAAAAATATTTTTTTATATATTTATTTTTATTTTTTACATAAAGGAATGTATATAATTTAGGAATTTGTTTCTTTGAAGTATAATAAGTGTTAATTTAATAAAGTTGGCCATTTTTTGAATTTTCATTTTCAAAATTACTAATTTGTTAGTTTATAACATAACTACAAATATTGTAGTGACATGATCCTATAAGCACCTACCAAATCATATGAGTTTATGGTAATGTGGGATTATTTGAGTTTACTAAAATGTGAGTTTTATAGTTCGAACTGATATATGTTTCAATTTATTAATATTAATACAAATTAGCGTTTCTACAAAAAACGGATACATTTCCTATTAAAGAAGAAAATCAAAAGTAAAACATCAATTAACTCACTTAATCTTAATAAGAGACGTGATGCATTTTTTCGAGAAGACGACAGAAATAGTAAATGGTGAAAAAGAAAGATGACATTGAAATTCAAATGCCAAGCAATGGGGAAATGATTAATAATTTCATAACACAAGAAATTCATGAAAATCAAGCAAGAAGGTTTCTCTTGCCAACAAAATGAAACAAGCAAATGAATAACGGAACTATATGTTGATATAACAACTTATTTAGTTATATTGTTATTTAGCTTTTGAATTGTCACTGAATAGAAAGCTTTTACAATAATGTTTAAAAGTTCAAATTCATTAAGCTTACTGGATAAAATCTTTCATTTATACAGTACTTATTAAATTTTAAAATAATATTTCTAATTAATTTATAAATACTTTATATATATTTTTGCTTAATTAAACTTTTAAATAATATAATTATTTTGTCGAGATAATAAGTATTACGTGCAACGCAGGTGGTTACACTAGTCTATTATAAAAGTATATATGGAAGGGTTAAAAGATCTCTTTCATTTATGCTTTGACAAACATATCATTATAATTATATTAATTTTAGTGATATTTATGTAAATTATTATTATTATTATTATCTAACTTAATTTTGATAATATATTGAATTAATAAATATATTAATTGAAGACATTGAACCTAGACAATTTTGTACCAAAGTTATTAGAAAAGTTCATTGAATTGTTTATATTCAATTCTCAATACTAAATTCATGTAAAATGTTCTAAGTACATCTCATGGTTACATATTGTAATTAAATCTAAATATTTTATTTATATTGTCCATGTTTATATCTATTAATATATATATTTGAAGGAAGTCTTTGACTTAAATAGTTTAATTTTGACTAAAATTTTAATTTTCTAGAATTCTGAGTTTTTTTTTTTTAAGTAAAAATATTATATTTGGTAGGTAGGCATTAATGGCATATGTTATAATTTTCAATGTATTTGGCCTCTTTAAATTACATCCCTAATTAATTTATTGTTATATTTTTTTATTTTGAGAATATTGATTCTAATATATATATATATCCTCCACCCCACATATATATATTTGTAGTATGCACTGTATATATCGATTTTTTTTAAAGAGTTTAAATAATTTTTATAATGCATTCTATTTTTTTTTTATTAAATGTATGGAGAACTTAGCGTCATTGATATAATTAATAAATATAGTTGACTAACTTTATTTATATTTATCAATATTATTTATCTTTAATTTATACTTTTGAATATGATCTCCTTGATTTTAGTTCACCACTTAAATTTTCAAAATTTAATTAGTTTTTGCTTTTTAATCAATAAAACATTAATAGAAATATAACTTCCTCATAGAATTAGTGTAGCTTTAGCGTTGGATTTAAAAAATATTATCTATTTAAAATTCATAATTTTGAATATGATCATCTTTATCTTAGCTCAACACTTATTTTCAAAAGTGGAGTAATTTTTTGATTGACATTTTTGCAAATGTCAATTTGTGAAAATTTTGAATTTTTTAATTATAATAATATTCCTATTGGTACATACAAATTTCCATATATATATATATATAAATTTTCTAAAATCCAGTCATCTACTTATTAAATGCCATTTATATTGGCTTAATTATTAAATTCTAAATATTATAATTTGTGATATACTTATTATTATAATATAATATTTTATTTAGAAATTATTTTCTTTTATGGTTCCTAATTATAATATGACACCTTTATTCATAAAATGTTAATTTTGTAATTATCTTCCCTTTCATATCTTTGTCTTTTGTTTTATAGTGTTGATTGTTAACTTAGTTTTTTGTTTGTTCAATCTACATATAAAATATGAAGGGATTTGTTGAGTTATATCTTTTATTTTATATGTAATACTAAAATGTCATATTGGATAGCATATTTAATTTTGAAATAATTGAATTCAATCACAATAATTAATTTCTAATTGTGCTAAATAAATCTTTCTATGTATTTAACCATTTATGTATATGTCATATTGGATAGCATAATTACTTTTGGAATCATTGCCTTCAAGCATAAAAATAATTTCTAATTATGCTAAAATAATCTTCTATGTATTAAACAATTTGTGTTTTAAATCAATTATTTCTCCATAAATTCTTTCCAAAATTTCTTTCATAATTTTTTGGCTATCTTATATAGAATTTAAATAAATTAGTTACTAAAATTGCGACATCATTGTGTAACTAATAAATTTATCAGTAAAATTTTGCCTAATACCATGCAATTAATTAAGCATTTTGTCATTATTTGACGCATTATTTGATGCCCATCTCTTCTCATCTCATTCAAGTATATATATAGTGGGATTTTTTTTATTTGTTCAAGTTTTTATCATATTCTACTTCTAATCTAATTTATTTTTTAGTTTTCTTGATGAATTTAACTTCTTTAAATTTTTATTTGATGTTTAATATTTTTTCTACTTTTCAGGCTTAAGTATCGAGCATGCTATTCCAAACAACATACGACAAATCATTTTACTTTTATTTTATGTGTTCAAATTTTAAAGAAGTTTTTTAAGTTAGAGATTATAAGATGTTCACATTTAGGCATGCAATTAATTAAGCATTTTGTCATTATTTGATGCATTATTTGATGCCCATCTCATTCAAGTATATATATATAGTGGGACTTCTTTTAATTTGTTCAAGTTTTTATCATAGCCTACTTCTAATTCTAATTTAATTTTTAGTTTTCTTGCAGAATTTAACTTCTTTTTGAATTTTTATTGTTGGTTAATGTTTTCTCTACTTTTCAGGCTTAAGTTTCGAGCATGCTATTCCAAACAACTTACGACAAATCATTTTACTTTTATTTTATGTGTTCAAATTTTAAAGAAGTTTTTTAAGTTAGAGATTATAAGATGTTCACATTTTTTTCATCTCATTTAACTATATATAGTGGGACTTCTTTTAATTTGTTCAAGGTTTTGTCATAGCCTACTTCTAATTCTAATTTAATTTTTAGTTTTCTTGCAGAATTTAACTTCTTTTTGAATTTTTATTGTTGGTTAATGTTTTCTCTACTTTTCAGGCTTAAGTTTCGAGCATGCTATTTCAACCAACTTACGACAACCCCTTTTACTTTTATTTTACGTGTGTTTTCAAGTTTCAATAAAGCCTTTTGAGTTTGAGATTAGATGATATCCACCTTTTCTCATCTCATTTAACTATATGTAGTGGGATTTTTTTTTTAAAAGAAATTGTTCAAGTTTTTGTCATAGCTTATTTCTAATTCTAATTTATTTTTTAGTTTTCTCGATGAATTTAACTTCTATTTGAATTTTTATTTGTTGCTTAATGTATTTTCTATATTTCATGCTTAGTTTTAGCATGCTATTCCAAGCAACTTACGATAGATCCATTTATTTTATTTTATGCGTCCACAAGTTTTAAAAAAGTCTTTTGAGTTTGAGATTACGAGCAAATATTGTAGTCTATGGGTGAAACAATAGTATAAGGGACAATGAAGATTTGGACAAAAAGTAGCAAAGAGTAAACAACGATAGAGATTTACTATTTAGTTTTGACATTAGAAAAAAAATACAAATATTATAATAAATAGTCGAACAGAAAAAGCACAATTAATATTGAAAAGTCTCAACAAAATGAATAAAATAATTGATATATATATTTCTACATAATAATTTAATAATTACTTGCATGCACAAGTAAGATATATATTTGATTCATTTTTTATAGTGATAACTTTGTAAATTTGTCAGCGGACTTCTAGATATTAATTTGAAGAATTATATTAAATTTGTATTTATGATCAATTTTTATTTTCCTTATGATTTAGTGGGCTTCCATGATATCGAAGTTATGAAAATAGGATAATACATAATATCGTTTAAGCAAAACTTAACTCATTATGTTTGATATTTTATAATCTTATCTTTAATTTGCTAAAACTATTTTTTTATTAGTTTTATTATATTTATATCTAATAATAATTTTTTTTTATATTTGTATTCCTTCAGTATTGATTATTACTTGAAGTTCTGTAATATTCACATATTTTTTTCCCTTTCGATAAAAATTCTATAGAAGTAATGATACCATATTATTAGTTTTATGATAGAAAATTATGTTATATAGTAACATTATATACTAAGATGATGTAATATTGATATGCGATTTGTTATAGATATTAGTATAAAAACTATTTTTTTATTAAAAATTTATGTTCCATCCAACAATCATATTAGAAGAGTCAATAAAACTAAACAATTAATGAAAATTTAAGTTTATTGGATGTATATCTCTTCATTCTTATTTTGATAATTGTAAACTTTTGTAATTTTTTATTGATATTGATTAATTGTGATTTGGAGAAAAAAAAAATAGTTTTAAATTATTGATCCCATTCAAACCAAAAAAAAAAAAAAAGAACTAACTTTTACATAATTTTTTTTTGTAAGACATATGATTAAATTCAACCCGTGCATAGCACGGGGCACACACTAGTTATATATATGTATGCGTATATACAATGATCATCATGTTAAGACAATTGAGAAGATGGATGTATGAGAAGAACCTCCCAAATAAGACGGGTCTTACGCCAGAGTTTGAGGATGGTGTTAAGACTTTCATCGAATGGGCTAGGTGTCAGCTTAGACATATGGACGGACATAAGATTAGCTGATGTAGTCAATTTTTAACTTATATAGGGAGGGTTTATGCTGGAACGTTATAATTAGACTTCACATAGCGATGAGAGGGTGCATGAGTACTTTGATGTTGTGACCGTCCTTCCAGTACAGGAAGAGCAAAACCCAGCTGTTTCGAAGGAGGGTACTTCGCGTTGGGATGATGAACAATAGATGAATTGGGCACAGAGGATGGTTTATGATGCAGGCAGACCGACTTATTTTTCTACTTACCAGGACGGTGTGCCTGATGATGGTACGAGGTTTTATCCTACTAATGCCAGTACTAGTTCATGGTATGGGGGTGGGTCATATGACTATGTGTCAGAGTTGTTAGACCTTTTTTTCGATGTAGTGCAGGCTGTTGACCAGCTGTTATGGAGCAGTTGTACCTAATATCAGTTGGATACAGTTGCTAGTTTGGTGAATATCAAGGCCGAGGGCAATATTTTCGAGCGAAAATATGATTAGCTGCGCCAGTGGCCTGATCATATAATACCCCGCAATCACACTTTTTCCTCCAATTACTACAGTACAAAGAACTTGATAAGAGACTTGGGTTTACCTGTTGAGAAGATTGATGTGTGTAAAAATGGTTGCATGCTCTATTGGAATGACGACATTGATCTGGAGTACTGCAAGTTTTGTGGAGATCTTAAGTATAAGCCGACCAGGCAGTGAGAACCCCGCCACCAGAAGACCCCGTATGTTGTTCTTAGGTTCCTACCGCTTACTCCCAAACTACAGAGGTTATATGCTTCGGCAGCGACTGCGGAGCACATGACGTGGCATGCCACACATCAGACGGAGGAGAGCTCCATGTGTCATCTGTCTTATTCCGAAGAGATAATTCAGTTGGAGTACCCACTTATTCCAAACTTGCGTTGGGCGACCAACTGGCCCGCACCTCCACCATCCCCACCGTCCCAACCATCCCAGCATCCAGTTGATCCCCGGTGCCCGACGACGAGGCAGAAGACGGGGACCCCGATCCCAATCTCGATGTATATTTTAAATATAATTTTAATTTCGTTAATTATATTGTTACTACTTTTTCTTGCTAGATAATTAAAATTTTCCATATTCAATAATAAATTATAAAAATGAATATTATAATAGATTAAAAATAATTAAATTATTACAAAAAAATTTAGATTTGTAACGACTTTCGTAAGGGTCGTATGATTACATTTCATTAGCACACAATCAGGAATCAATTCCAAAAGCCGTTCCAATTTATGTGACACTCGAATACACAAATCGTTCCAACAACCGTACCTACACAGGTTACAAATGCTAGTATAGAACTGTTTAAAAACACACTCCAAACGCAGTAACAACAACCGCTCTAGAGCTAACAAACATCCATAAATTGTGTCACATCGACCATTACAATTTGTGTTAAAATTGGTATTACAACATGAGCTACAAACACTGTTACAAAAGAAGCATGGGCCGTTACAAAAAGAGTTCATGGAGCCGTTCCAATTTTCATATAATACTTCACTATATGAGTAACAATGCCCGTTCCAAATACAAATCTTATAAATTCAAATAGCTCGTTCGAAAATGAGTTCCATCAATTTCTGCATTCGGTCAATTATTGTAACGGTGTGGACAACTATTACAAAAATCGGAACAAGTAAGAACGGCTTTGAGATGTGCCGTTTCAATTATTTTGTAACTCGTGTTAAAGCAACGGACCATTTTCCATTACAGAGGCCATTCCAAACTTTCAAAATCTGTTACAAAATTTTATTGGGCCATTACAAAAACCGATGCAATAAATTATTTTTTATAGTGTTATATTCCTTGATAATATTATCTTTTTTATAGAAGCCATGCAAATATCAATGTAATTTTTCTAAACCAAAGCAAGTTTAGAAAAAGTAAAATATACATACACAAATTTTCATAAGAATTTATCTCATGATCTTACTATAGTGAATAATTAATTTTATACCTAAGTGAATTGAACATGAACATCATCTCCCTCTCTTACACTATGTACATTGCTCAATATTTTTGAATTTTAAACATCTTCAACCGATAGGATATATGAACAACTTTCAAAACAACCGTTTTAAAGGGTCTATGACGGAATAGGGGTTAATATTAAAAGCACTATAAATGCAACACGAAATTAAGAATATTAAAAAAGTTTAGAATATTTTAGATAAATACGGGAGTTTGTGGATGCAAAGTTCTAGACAAATTTAAAAGTTGAGCGAAGTCTAGAAGCCTCTATAGTATTTAAAAACATTTTCGAAAGAGGTTTTGCAAGCTTATCATCACACCATTAAGATTAATCTTCACCATTGATTTGAAAAGCCAAATGTAAAAATATTGGATGGAGTTCGTTTTTAATAATCAAGTTTGGATATCAATTTTTTCATCAAAGGTTCTCATTAAAATCTTTTACTCATTTACACATTATCTAAGGATTAACATTTATTATTTACTTTCATTAACTGATTTTCACATTATTTATATTTACTCATATTAATATTGTTCACATTGCAATTATTTACTCATCTTAGTCTTTTCTATATTATATTCATAATATAATAGACATGCTAGATCAAATATACCCTTACAATATAACACAAAATGACTAGAGGAAATTCGTGAAAATTGAAAGGGTTAACGCATTGAGAAATTTCCTAGCATAGATATAAATGAGAATTAATTAGATCACTTATCATATTAAAATAGGTTAGATGACAAATGAAATTAATTATGTAAATGTGATGTAAAACAAATATTTAGAAGAGTAAAACAAGTTAAAACACAAATGAGAATCAATTAAATCACTTATTCCCTGTAAAAATCACTTTTTATAGTAAAATAGACTAAAATATAAGTTGAGCATTTGAAGTGTAACTATGCGTACATTATATGATTTTTTTTTCATTCATCTATAATATAATATAACAAAATATCAGTGTACAAGATTTTTTTTAACAATATATGATGAAAATTGCTCCTTGTGAAAATATGTATATATATATATATATATATAACAACGTTTAAATGTTACTCCTAAAATATCACCACATATCCATTATCCAAAAAAAGAACATAAAAAGAAAAAAAAATAGGCACAAAACTATAGATAAACATTTTCTATACTATTATGAAAAGTGTGAGTGGAAAGAGAATTTCTAAAACTTTTGTGTCACACATTATAGTTTTATTAATATAGTTACTAATAAGAATGTAAGAGGTATTGTAAAAATATTTATTAATAAGGTCATTCAATAAGTTATTAACAGAGATATAAGAAGTATCAACTTGACACATATTAAAATTTAAATGAACCACAATCGATCAATCATACTTCATTATTACTCTTCTTATTTTGTTTTATTTTGCAATATTTATGCAGTCACCATAAATTTATCCAAGGTCTTTCGAGATTCAAATAAGCTGATGTTTTTATATACAAAGTAACCAATTAATAATTATTAAGCTAAAGCATATGCAAAAGGACATATTGAATTGCAAAAATAGATTATTAATAACAATATAAGAGTTTCTGTGACGCCCACAAATTTTAATAATAATTATGGGGTTAATTGGTAATTATTTAAGAAAATTTAGTAAATTAGTAGATATATTATAGATTAAATTGTGATCATATTAAGACTTGAACGGAGTGAATTGGAGCTTTATATAATATTTGGGAGCAAATTATATTAATTAAGAAATTAGAAAGGACGTAATGGGTATTTTGAAAAAAATTATTAAAATTTAAAAAAAAAATAGTAAAATAATATTAAGTATAGATAAAGATGGGTGCTAATGCACCCATCCATTTAAAATAAAGACACACGCACACACACATATTTGACTAAACAGACCAAAAACAAACAGAGTTCGGCGAAAGATTTCGGTAAAAAATAATTTTACTTTAATTAGTTTTAATTTATATAATGATATTATTTAATAAGTGCATTTATTAAATGTGGTTTATACCATTCGATTTAGTGTTTAACCGGAGAATTTTATGAATTTGAGTATTTATAATTAGTGCCTGGTTAAATGTCTCAATTGAATTAGGAGTGTTATAATTAATGGCTTAAACTGCTTAATTTACTAGATTTAATAATTTCTAAAATTGATTGGCTTAGTTTAATCGGGTTGAAAATTTTATTTGAGAAATATTATAGAATATATTTGAAAATGTTATATTTAGTAAAGATAAGTATATTTTGAGATAAATATAATCCAAGAATTGTTATTATGAATGGTAGTTATAATAGGATGAAGGGTTTAATAAAATATTGAGAGATTGGTGAAATATATATATATATAAATACTATTTAATATTTTATTTAGGAATTGACATTCTAGATATTAATTATACGTATTATACCTTATGATAGGACACGGGGATAAAGTAGATGATCGTACGACTTCATATTAGCTAGCTAAATCTGTTATAAGATCGAGGTAAGTAAATAATTAGTGCCGCTTATATATGTTCCTTTTTCCTATTAGGGTTGTGTACGTAATAATTAGTATAATCTATATATGTTTCATTTCTTGGTGATATTACTTTTATGTGAGCCTATGATTCGTGTTTGACTAATCTATTTTGAACTGTACGAGTGGTTGATGATTACTTTGAAATGATTATATCGTGAAAGTGAAATGAGGAAGATATGTCATTGGCTGTTTGATACCAGTGTTATGTGCTTGTGCGTGAAAAATGTTGCTATGTGGTTTTATGTAGCTAGCTGGCTTACAAGAACGGTGATATGTGGAATCGAGGGAGTGATGGAAATTAAATATCATTATGATATGAATACCCCTTGATGTTGTTGAATAGCCTATGTGGCAAAATAAAATGAAAAGGCTATGATGTGATGTGAAAAGAGCTATGATGCGAAATGAAAAGAGCTATGATGCGAGATGAAAGAGCTTTGATGCGAAATGAGATTGATGAGTCTGTGTGGCATGCCAAGGGGATTCATGTATATGTGTATAATAAATGGTGAGGTTGAGTTGGTGGAGAAAAACACTATATCACCTTCTGGCAAGCCAACTAGGTTAATGCGAATATGATTGATTGTCTAATCATGAGATGATTACATGGAATAATGAAATGAAATGTGCTTGATCAAGTTGATTATATATTATATACGTTGCTTATTTTGTCTTGTCGAAACTACATTTGAGGTGCGTATATAGTTGGTGCCGATTGTTTACTTATTGAGTTGCAGGCTCATCCCTCTGCTAATATTTTCAGGTGTAAACTTTGCTGTGCCTATTCACGACAGATAGGTCCACGTTTTGCAGTCCAGTCAGGTCGGACCAGTATGCAGTTTTCTCCTCATCATAAATAGAAATAGACGTCTCATTTTGGATTAAAAACGAGAATGACATGTAAACTAACTATAACGGTTCCATTTTTGACGTACTTGATATATATGTATATCTGGGATTTTGTGGATGAGGTGATAGGTATGCTTGTTGTGATTGTGAGGCTACGTGTTATTATATTCAGCAGGGGTTGAATTATGTGCATAATTACGTATATAACAGGATTTACCTTAAGTGTGATAATTAGGGAAGATATAGTCATAGTGCCGTTAGAGGGTGCTACAGTTTCATCTAATAGAAAAATATTTACTTTGTATATTTTTATTTTAATCAAATATAATAAATTAACTTAAAAATCTCCTTTGAACAGTACATTATTTGATATAGTTGAAAAAATTAATTAAGAAAAAAATTGACAATTGATTCGTTAAGAAAAAGATTAAACTAGCTACATCAGGAAAAAAAAAATGTTTGAAGTTTTATGCAATTGCAAATTAATGAAACAAATGCAATGAGCTCTAAAGGTTTGATTTCTTTTACGTTTTAAATAAATCTTGTATGAAGAAATAATTTTTAAATTACTATTCAATAGCATTTCACATGTATTGATCAACTTAAGATTTAAAAATAATTCAAATAATCTTTTCTAAAGCAATAATCCAAATCAAATAGACTATCAAGTATTAAGTATTATTTATAGGTAATATATTAGTATTAAGTAACTCAAGCCAAAGATATACAATATATTTAGTAAGTTAAGCACGAACTTCCTTTTATGGTATTTTTTTTTTTCGAGTTTGAAAAGATAACATTTATCAAGTATCTAAATTAAATATTAAACATTTGTTAGTTTTGTACGTATATTTACTACGGGAACTTATATTCTTTAATGAAACAAATAAACAATTCTTTAATAAATATTTGTCATGGTCTTAATTATGGCCAAAATATTTACCATACTTAGCAATGACCAAATCACTTGTCATGCTTTTTAACTATGGCGAATGTTTTGGCCTCACCTATTGAAATCACGGCTAATAGTCATTGTATAATTGTGTCTAATGATTATTTACTATAATTTTTCGCTTTTGGCTATGGTAATTAACCATGAAAAATATTCATATTTCTTGTAGTGACACCACAAAAGAATTGTTCAATAGCAACGGAAAAATATTAGCATCGAGCTAATTAGCAAGTAAAATTCTCGTTGTGAATTTATATTATTTGATACAAGAAATTTACTTGCTAATACATTTAGCAATGAAATTTACTTTCTAATAAATTTAGCTATAGATATATATATATATATATATATTTAAATAGTATAGATTAGCAACAAAAATTTTGCTTGCTAATTAGCTCGAGGTTGATTTTAGCATCAAAACTTTTCG
The DNA here is from genome assembly GCA_034509735.1 of Sesamum alatum. Taxonomy (NCBI): domain Eukaryota; kingdom Viridiplantae; phylum Streptophyta; class Magnoliopsida; order Lamiales; family Pedaliaceae; genus Sesamum; species Sesamum alatum. The sequence goes on from JACGWO010000004.1 coordinate 9,689,519, forward strand.
TAGCTATTAAACTATTTAACCTGTAGTGTGAGGTCAACTAATTTTGTTATAATGATTAATGACATCGTATGAATTATATTTTATTTCTCTTGAACTATGTTGAAAAAATATTTACTCTTGTATAAATTAAAATTATATTATTTGCAGATACTGATAAGTAATAGTATTGCCTTCAAAATAAGTGAATATATTCATTTCAGAAGTAAAAAAGATTATGGTCGAATTTAGCATCAATACTTTTCATATTAGGAGGGGTCAAGTAACTATATATGCTTGAGGGGATGAATTATGGTTGTTCGCTTCTTTTATTTTTCAAACAATGTCAATGATTTCATACTTTTAATTATATTTTCTTCAATATTTAGGGAAAAAACTCGATAAATTGAATTTATTATGTCATCAATTTATGACTTATCAATATACTCATGGAAAAACAAGATTGATTATATAAGCTCAAAATACTCTGATTTATTCTATAAAATTTCTACAAATTTTAGTAGCCCTTTTGAGGAATACAATTATTTATAAATAAAAAATAATGATAAAGTGACATCTATCCTCGAGCATCCAAACTTGAGAAGAAACAAAATTTAACAATAAGAACTTGTACATATTCCAATCCGTGACATGTTGAGAAAACGTTCACAAAAGATTGGAAATGGATAATAGGGAAAAAAAATATTAGATTAACTAGAGGAAGAAAACAATTAATAATAAAAATTGTCAATAAAAAATTTTAAGAAGGAAGGAAGAATGAGGTCATGTGGCAAATACATTAGCATTCAAAAGATATAAATTTTTTTAAAATCTTGCTTAAATTCTTTTTTACTGTGAGTTGATTTTGTTTTGTTTTTAAAGTTAGTAGATCTTTTAATTGTTAAAAGAAATGTATAAGAATTTAAACAAGATGTAGTTATATGAAAAATCATAGAGAAGACTACAGTATAAAAAATATTGTGTGCGTTTATTACAAAATTAAGTCAATCATTTGAAATTATAGTAAAAAAGAGTAACTTTTTGTTAAGCAAAATTCTACCGCACTTTCTAAAGAACTGTTTACCTAAAAGAAAAAAATAATTGCAATTTCAAACGTATTAGTAAGATAATTTCTAACTCAGATGCATGATTAGTTATATCTTTTCTAATAGCATAATTAATTTAGATGTTTTCTAAAATGAAGAGTATTACCAAAAGATTTGCCTTGTGGAATCTTAAGATTTTATTTTCTAAACAATTGTTAATTGTTTGTCCAAATTTAAATAATAGTTTAATTTGATCTAAAAGAACCTAATTACATAAATGAATTTGACTGATTCAAAAGTAAAATAAAAATTTGAGTAAAGGACAAGAATATAATTTATTCTTATTTATTTTAATGTCAATTACTTGATTAGATTGTTGAAATTAACATATTATTAGTGTTTTGAACTTTAGTTTAATAAGTTATCAAATTGATTGCAAATATGTAAACTGTAACATGAATTTAGCTACTAAAAGAGAAGTAACTGACCTAAGAAAAAGATGATAAGTTTTATAACAAAATGCATATATAATTTACTACAACCTACACAATTGAAGAATCTATTTTCTTAAAACTTTTCATAGAAATTAAAAATTAGAACTACATATCTCAAATAATGGCACGAAAATAATTGGCTTAATAACACGAATACAAACAAAAGTCAAGAGATATACAAAAAAATAATAGAATTAACAAACTCACAAATTTGCCATGAAACTATATATTCATTAAGGACATTTCGTAACAAATCTTAATAAATTGTAATTATTACAAATGATATAATAATTATTATATTAGTACTTTAAATAAATAATATTATAAATTTTATTTTCAAAAAATTCTAAATTTGTAAAATATTTATATTTGATAACTATTTTTAAATAAATAAATGTTAACTGTCCACGCACAACGCGAGTGGGCCTTGCTAGTATGGAGAAAAGAATAAGAAAGAATTACATATATCTGCAACATCCGGGCATGTATTATTTCTTGATCAGAGTGAAGAACAATATTCTACAATAAATCAGAATTACATCAGATATCACAACTGGTGAGATCAAGTCTATTTAAAACACTCTGTCTGCTTCAGCAGAAACTGAATGAGCCACTTTGTACGTTGTTTCTGTCACAGATTGCACTTTTACTCTTCCTCCAAGCTGGTCAGATCCTTAATGTCCATGTCCTGAGCTCCAGGAGAAGACATTGAGAAATCATAAAATATTTATATTACTTCACAGAAGTACTACCGATTTATAGAGACTGGCAGTTAGTTGAACTTTCGGAAAAATACAGACAATCAAAGAAACTTTCCCAACCATCATTAGAAGCCGGTTTCTGCGAAAATGTCGAGATAAGAATTCAACTCCCTATAGCAAAAGTTTAATTGTATGTGCTTGAAAGAATTCAACATCCCCTAGCCGACCTTGAAACAGAGTTGCTTAGCCTTTGTTGTATGCATGACCAATGCAAACCAAGAAAAGTCAATTGTAGTACAAAGGATATTTTATCAAACATGATATCCCCAAAGTCATTGGGCTTCGTTGACGAGGAGTAAACGTGTGCTTGTTTATAATTCAAACTTTTTCGCTTCATTGGTCTATGTGGTGTTCTGCATCGTTGTCGCACGGGGCAGATTGATTCTATGGACTTTGGCCTCCTTTCCCCAGGGACATCTAATTGTCACAATGGTTAATATCAATGTCTGAATCATCGTCCCACAGATCATTCCAGCCCAAATGCCCTGTAAAACACCTGATAAGTTCATTTGGTTTACGGATTCAACTAGGCATCAATAAACCAGGGGAAATTACATTGACACACTCCAAGAGGTTAAATGCAAGTACACAAACACCCCCCCTGCCATTTGCAAAATTACGAGTACACTCCTATTCAGGGGCAAAAGTTTACACAAAAACCCCGGAGGTATATTACACTAACAACCCATCAAGGGTTGAACCTGTAATTTCATAAAGAACATCTCCGTTTGTGTAATTAAGCATAATTTCAGAGGGTGTTAATGTGATTTAGACAAATAATAATGCTAATAAAAACTCTTAATGCAGGTTCAGGGTAATAGTTCACTTTTCTAATTCTCATGCCAACACCAGAGGAAGAATTAGGAAGTTCTAATGGTATCTGTGTTGTGTTTTCTCATCAAGTATGTTTAGATGGAATGTACCTTTAACTCGAAATGGAAGAACCATCCCAAGATGATCCCAAGAGGTACTCCAACAAAATAATAGCTCCCAATGTTTATATACGCAACCAACGCTTGCCAACCAGATCCAACAGCTACCCCTGAAAGTCCAAGATTCAACTCAATCTAACATTCCTTTATAAATATGTTGCAATTCTTTTATGACACAAGTTACAGGCAAACATAATGTGCTCACCTGAAGCTGTTATGTCAGGTTGATTGGTTCTTGGAATAACATGATTTGCATCCATCTCATGGTTTTTCTTATGGAATTTGCTTTTATGAAAAACAATTTTTCTAAAAGTAAAATACATGGATGACATTACATTTCGCAAAACAATACTCTCTCATGTCTCCAAGATTCAATAAACAAGATACTCATCTTGAATTGCATGAACTTCTATCTGTACTATTTCTTTTGAGAATTAGATGACAATTGAAATTTCTGTCTAAACTAGTAATCTGTGGCAAACACTTTGCATGTACATAATTTTTTTAAATAATTTAAAATAAAATTTTCATATATTTATTTTGTTTTTAAAGATAGAGAAAATACTTAGAACATATACATAATGGGATCTATAAAAATTGTGGATCAAAGAAGATAATGATATCATTCTGGAGAGCAAAAAGATGTATGAGAGAAAAAAAGAAAACTATCAAAAAGGTAGTTATGCAAGACCATGACACCAAATTCACTCCTCTTCAATTATATATAGCAATAGTAATTGAGCACACTCAACGCGTGTGCAAAATATAAATTTAATATTTATGTACTTGATTATGATTATATATTTGTGAAGGAAAACATATTAAAATCTCCGTAATTTTAAAATTTTAACCATGACATGTTTTGAATTAAATATTAAACAAAAGTATAAACGTTATAATAATATTAGGATATTAAGCTGAAATTATCAAATCAAGGGCATTTTAGTAAAAGAATATAAAAACACACGAAAAGCCTCCTCATGCTTTATTAATATTATTATAGATACAGATAAATATTGATTCTCTTACCTGACAGAATCGGTTGAATGCAGTTAAAGAGAATGGTTATTGCCAATAACAAAGCTAGTCCCTCAACCATTGAGATGACAGACGAGCTTGATGTGAAGATCATAGCAATCTTGTCGGGAAAGGCAATGATTACTAAGAAAAACACAAAGCCAACCACAAGAGAGTTGAAGACAGAAACTTTGGCAGCAAACTTTGCAGAATTTCCATTTCCTGCTCCAATTTCATTTGCTACACGGATCCTGCGTTTGTTAGGAGAGACATTCAATGGAATGGAAACAAACAGATGATCTTCAGCTCAAATAACTCATACAAACAAAAGAGCAACAACTATCAGAAAATATGATAAAAATACGACAAATAGCAAACTTTAAATGGAATTAGAGAAACCGTACATAGACAGTCCTCAGCCCCGCAAACTTATGTCGAAGAATTTAAACAATATTAAGTCAGAAATCTATAAGAAACGTCAGAATATTGAATCATCTGTACTTTGGCAGCTTAAATAGATTTTGCAGCAAATACAATGTGTTAAACAGTAGGTCCTCTAGGAAATGTTGGCAAACAATTACATTTAATCTTTTTCCCATAAAGAGATAGAATGTATTACAATGGGATAAATACATTCTTGTTCCTCAGCCTTGCCATTGATTCAAATTCCATCCCCTTACCTCAGCTCTCAACAAAGTTAGCCCCTACATGTCAATGTTTCGACACACACACATCGCTAATACGGTTGGACATGTGCAAGTGACTACAATTATAAAAAGTTCAAACTTATTGGACCAAAAGTATTAATTTCATTGTTCCCAATGCATTGCACGTGAGCAGTCCACTAGGAGTAATGATGATCACAGGCAAGACCATTTTTGGTTTGGCATTATAACAAGAGAAGAGCAATGTGGAAGGAACAAAGACAAACAAAAACATACCCTGTTGCGGCAAATAGTCCAAGTGGAATCATCGACTCCCAACCATAGAAACTAATGCTGTCAACATAAGGAAGAAACTAATATAAGCATGCGAGAACAGAGTCCAACTACCTCAGTACGACAGTACCTATAAAACTAGAATAGAAAAATAAGATGGAATCAAATAGAACACCAACCATACGGACAAGGCATCAACAGCAACCTCTGCACTTCTAATGCCTGAGAATATGACTAACATTCTATAATAAAAGTTCTCCAACCTGAAAAGTTATACATCTAAAATTATAAAGTTGCTTTGAAATGTCAAATCAAATCAGGGGTTGAATGGGACATACGAGAGCATGACACCAGAAGCCAAAGACAGTTTGAAGAAGTCCCAAAGGCCGATAAAAGCTTGCCTAGACAAACCAGTCCAAGAATTACGACATCCTCCACAGACACTATAGACAAACATTCCCGAGACAGACATCCACCAAGAGAAATCAAGAATGAGGGCAGCTCCAATAATGCCAACCCTCAATTTATAAACAAAAATCCAACTCAATAAAACATGAAGCACAAGCACCACCGCGGACACCCAAGCTATCACATAAGTCTTCAACTGGCATTGCAAGAACCTCATCAAAGTGAACTGAAACACAAAGCTCAAGTGCATAGGAATCAGCCACATTGCCACCTCACCTGTAAGCTCAGCTAATAATGCCGGCTGCCCAATTAGCTTCAGTATTGGCGCAGCAAAAATAAAAAGAGGCAGAAGGAATATCGAGCTTAGAAGCAATACCACCCAAGAGCGTTGCAAATATATACCCAACAGGTGGTATTGTTTTCCTCCATAGGCTTGTCCACACAGCGTTTCAAGTGCGCTAGCCATTCCGAGCTAAAAACAAGTGGTTTGGTGCTTCAAATATTTATATACAATGCATCAATCAAATTAATCAACAGGAAAACTTCCACCGATCAATGGTTGATAAATATTATAACACATATACACCAAAAATATCCATGCACGCATGTGAGAGTGAAGTTGACCATTAGGCGACAATAATGCCTTGAAGAGGGCAAGTCTTATGACTACAAAGTAAAACTCATGGCAAGGGTGTCAAATAGTTAAGTTGTACAGCTTTTTAGAATAATCAAGTAATTAACTGGTACACTTTTCTACAACCCAGTGGTTAATCTGACAAGAGGGTTTTTATCATTATGGTGTTATTTGAGCATCTCTTTATATCTCAAATCTTAGAGGCATCTGTTTCAACTATATCAAAGCCATTTGGATTAGAAACAGAGAGACAAGGAATTTCAGAAGCAAATTTTTCTTTTACCTCTCAAATAAAGGTTTTGCATCATATGCTGAATTTTTATAAAACTCCAAAATACAATTCAATGATCCTAAAAGGTTTTGTAGTTGGGTTATCCTTAATTTCATTAGTAAATTTATCTCCAATGGCAACAGTTAACCATTGTAATCTCTGAAAACTAACCAGTTATTTCCATAATATGGCCATTGATCCCACAGATAATGGCATAAAGTACTATTAGGCTACAGTTAGATCAATGAATTTTAAATAGCCGAATTCAAATTCCTAGTGACAATTTTTTTGAGTTATTTTGATAACACCGTGTTACAAAATTTCAAATTCTTCCACTCTCGTTTAGAACTATATTTGTAAAATACTCTGAAATCTTTTTTCCAAACCATTACGTCAAATTTAAATCCATCCATCCAACAATATTGAAGGAAATAGTGAAGAAACCATTTAACGGGCAGCCATTTCCGTCCTTATTCACCTAGCCACAACATTTATTTTCCCAATCACAGATAACAAGACAATTAACTGTATCTTAAGTAATAAAGTTCAATTGTAGAGAGAGAGAGAGAGAGAGGGTTTTCGTGTGGTTGAGTTACCAGGAACCCGAAGGTGATGGAGATAATGACGGTGGTGGCAATGGAGATGGCGGCGAGCTGGCGTTGGTCGAGGTGGCCAGCAAAAGATTGAGTGATAAGAGTGAGAGAAAACATAGCCAATCGGCAAAAGATTGAGGGAGCTGCTATTTGCCATAACTTCTTGCACTCCGTCCACACTTCCTTCACACAATATGTAGCAGAGGCCGACGATCCTGGCTCTGGTTGATGGCGTTGGTGATTGATTTGATTCTCTGAATCTTCAGAGATAGACAGTAGCAATGGCTGGTGATGACCAAGGCTCATTTTTCACCTAAAATGGTGGGATAAATGCCAAAAAAGTACGATATAATAGGTGACTTTGCAATTTCGATACCATAATTTTTAAAATTTGATAAAATTGATACCGTAATTTATGAAAGTTGCAAATTTAGTACTTTAGTTTTGAAGCTGATAGTTTTAGTATTGATCGTTATCATTTGATAATATCATTTCTAGTCTCCTAAATTTTTTTTCGCACGGATTTTGCCCGAGTTTTAGATTTAGCACCCCTATGCATGAAAATGGTATCAGAGTCTAGGTTTATTAAAAAAATATTTATTTTTATTACATATTAATATTTTATCCCTAATGGAGGAGATCTTTAATTAGTACGGAACCGAATGAGAGTTCGAATTACAATAAAAACAGAAAAAGAATTTTCTTATGGAAATTTTTAAGAAAATTGACAACAGTCCAAGAAGGATCGACTTGAATCTTCTTATTGAAGAAGAAAGAGAGGAATGATTGAGAAATTACCAGTTTCGACAGAAGCTACCAGGAAATGTGGTGAGACGTCTACATGCAGCTGAGATCCATGGTAGGATCCCAGCCAGGAGAAACGGAAGGGGTAAATTCCTGAATCAATACAGCGCTAAAGCAAATGACTAAAAGAACTGATTGAAAGGAACTCGAGCTGGACACTTCAAAAATCTCTCCAAATCTAAGAGAAATCCAGAAGATAGTTCAAAACTATGGACATAGGTTAATCCATATACTTATGAAAATAGACCACTTGAGCCAAAAGATGAATGAGATCCTGAAGATCATTCCAGATCTATGCAAAGATCTTACAGATATGAAAATTGAAGTCACAGATCTGATTAGAAACCAAAAGAATACCCCTGAGACATTCAGATCCCACCAAGAGCGCATCAGGGACGCCTTTGGACCAGTACCTCTTCTACATCAAAAGGGATAGCGACGGAGATCCCGAAGCCAAAAATGCAAGAAGATCTAATTCTTGAAATCATCAAATCATCTTCCCAACTTGGGATTGTGGATCTAGTCAACATCCAAACCAACGAAGTTGCTCCAGCACTACCACTGCCGGAGGTAAGTACAGGCTCAAATGATCCCTCACAGGATCATCTTATGAAAGAAGGTATGGATTTCCACACCAACGCCACCCCAACGTTCGTGGGAACCAGACTAAGAGAAAACCCAGGACGGAATCCACGACGAGTGCCTGAAAATACACCATGGGCAAGAACTATGTCCCAGCCCTTACATCCATATGGCGCTATACTCAACCTGGATATCATCGACTTTTGAAACATTGAAAAGTTGATAGACAAATGGGTTGCAGCCATGAAGATAGCAACAACCACATTGGAACTTGACAAGGAGAACTTCATAAGATTATTGGAGTTAAGTTTGGAAGGTTCTGTGAAGGTTGGATGGGATAACAGCCCAGGAGACACCGAAGCAAGTATCCTAGCCAGAGAGTCCAAAAGTGCTATCGTGGAAAGACTCGGAAGGTTGATTAATACACTTCATCGGAGATGATACTTCGAAGGAAGTAGAGCTGAAAAGGCTAGAGAGTACTCACAAGCTCTCTTTGCCCTCGAATTAAGGAATATTTGTGCTGTAGATAAGTATATCTATTGGTTCCGCATGTATTTCATCTAGAGTGGAGTAATGACTAAAATAACTACTCCAATGTTCTTTGCAAAAATTTGTAGTCTGATTAGGAGAAATTATACGATATATTCCTGTGTTTATGCCCTTATTATCTCTCGATATGATGCTTGTTCTTGAGTGCATTTATGACATTTTTAGGAGCTATTGTGGAAAAAAGGCGAATTCAAGCAAAGAGCTCAAGCATAAAGGAAAGAGTCCAAATTCTGCAGAAACAAGCACAAGTTAGCCCGTGACCCACGGGCTATCAGAGATTTGTGTGACAGAAACGCAAATCACATAACCCGTGACTGATTAGGAAGTCTGAATTTCAGCAACATGAAGAAGAATTTTATTTCCTTTTTTTTATCTCCTTTGTAATTAGGGCTAGACGTTTGATAAGGAAAGAGTTAGGAAAGGAAAAAATAGTTTAAGGTAGGTAGAATACTTTCTTTTCTTACCGTAGCTCAGTCCTATTATAAAAGGAGGAGAAGATGGAAAGAGAGGGACATTCGATTTTCAGCAAATTTGCAGAGCCATAGACGTTTTGAGAGCAAGAGAAAAGCGAGGAGCACGTGAAAAAGGAGATTCGGCGTTGGAGTGACGACCATCAAGCCAATCCACTACTCCATGAGTTTTTCTCAGTCTTTCTCTTTAGTTTTAATTAGAATTAGGATGAACTAATCTCCTTTTGTGCTAAAGCTTATGGAAAGTCTAATTGATATGATGTGTTAAATATTTTTCGAATTAATCTAGTTGTTATTTTCGCATATCTATGAATTATTGTGTTTGATCCTATTATTTGAGAGCTTGAACATCTCTTAGATTTTCTTAATTATGTTGATGAACTGAGAGGGAATTTAGCATAGTGGATAGAGTAATTCATGGTATGGATTGAATGATGTGTAGACATACACAGGCATGATCTATCTGATTCCATAGGTTTTTCATAGATCCTAATGCATTATTGTCACGAGTTTTGGAGAGGAGATATCCCCTAATTCCTTGACAGTAATAGGTTTGGTGTAGCTCGAGAGAGTATATCGGATTAAATTAGGAAAGACCTCAGTGTGTGAAAATACTCGTTTGCTTGATTACTCCGTTAATATTGAATTTGTTGTATCGATTAGGTGGACCTATAGCCGTAGCACTTCTCTCTCAACCGCGTTTTCTTTATCTCCAACGTAATTGCTTGCTATAGTTGATTTTATTGCTTTTTAGCAGTTATCATAAATCATCCAAACTTTCGATCGTCCAAATAATTAGAGGTTAGTCATAGTTGTGGTGCTTACTTCATTAAATCCTTGTAGGTTCAATATCTTTTATACTACTTGATAGCTAGTGCACTTGCTAGTACATATTTTTGCAATCAAGTTTCTGGCGTCGGTGCATAAACACATTGTAGAGAAAATTTGCAATTTTCCTGACATTCTTAATGATAAGAAGTAGCTTCAAAGCTTCTTGGGAGTTGTCAATTTTGCAAGAGTCTTCATCAAGGATCTTGCAAAATACAGAAAGGATTTCCCACCACTTTTGAAAGAAACGGAAAGTTCAAAGTGGAAATCGGAGGAAATTCATACGTAAAGGGTTCGTGAGTTAAAACAGGTTTACAATAACCTGCCAAAGCTTGCAACCCCACAAGATGAAGATAAGTTGGTAGTCTATACAGACGCCAATGATTATAGATGGGCAGCAATGCTCATGAAAAAGACAACTATTGGTGAAGAACCATGTAGATACACAGGAGGGTTGTTCACTGAGCAACAAGCCAAACTATGGCATATCAACGAGAAAGAATTCTTTGCAGTTTGGAAGGCTTTCAAGAAATGGCCTTTATTTTTACTAGCTAAAGAATTTACGTTAAAAGTTGATAATACGAATGTTAAAGCTTTCTTAAAAAATAAACTTGAATCAAAAATTGAGAAAGCATGTATTATTAGATGGCAAGTAGAATGCCAATATTATTGTTATAATATTGTCATATCAAATCTCATAAAAATGTTCTTGTAGATTTCTTGACGAGAAATGGAGGCATCTAAAGCAGACTCTGTCATTATAAGACTCAGGCACCCCAGGGAGAACCTTGAGGAGATTGATAAGAGATTTGGACAGTTGACGATCAAAGCCAAATAGCTGGCCAAGTCCAACAAGCTGATCTTGACACTGCCCAGATCGCCATCAGAAGCACCAAACTAGTCGCAAGCTCGTCATGGAACGATCTACGAAAACCAATTTGAAAGGCATCGTCTTTAGTGATGGCCCGAGAATTAAGAGAGCAGGGATCTAAACTTGCAATCAGAGAACATGGCTCTAAACCTGTAGCGGCAAATTCAAGTACTGCTTGCATGAGTCCATCGCCAGACTCTTGTGAAAAGGTAAAAGTTGAGTTACATGAAGCGCAAACTCCTGATAATTCAAGTCAACCCAGTACATTCGGGGTAAAAGAGGAAGAGATTAACCTTAGGCCGATGACAGACACTCCTAAGGTAAATACTAATGAATCTTTATCTTCTGTTTCTGCTTGGCAGGGTTATCAGAGATCATGGGAAAAACTTATTTCCCGAAAAGGCATCAATCCAAGCAAGACTATCGTAGACACATGGGGGAAATATAACAGGACCTAGATGCTCGAAGGGTCTAACCCAGAAGATGTACGAGAACGGTATGACTTTGGAGCCCTCGATTCAGTTCCTACTATGTCACCTGGATTCCCGAAAATCTCAAAACTTCTGGAATGAATCAGTGGGGCGGTTTATGACGCATGGCAGAATAATCCCCACCTCAAACGAGGAGACATTTTGGAGCTTAAATTCATTTCAATAGCTCTAGAAATCGCAGAAAAACTTCTCCAACTCTTCAAGCAATAAGCAGTGTCTTTCAAATTTTTGAGTTTTAAGTTTTCCGTGTATGGGGATTTCCGCAAAGTGTCAAATCCTCTTTTCCATGAGAGGCTAAGAAGTTAGAGGATTAAAGATTTATGTAATATTTCAAGCATTTCTTCAATAAAGTAAAGGCTTCTATTCAATATTGTTCATCCAAAATTTTATTAAGTCTCTGTTATTGGAATACTTCTACGCCCTGAGGTAGGAAACGAAATAGGGCTGTGCCATTTACTGCTGAAGGAGCCAAGGACCTGCGAACCATCTGCTCCGGTAGTGTGGTTGGAAGAAGTCCGTAAAACCGAGGACTTGGAACACCCAACAACAAAATGGTCAAACCAAGGTATGAATTTATGGAGGTTTAATTTTATTTTCGGAAGCATGTTGGACCTGATCAGAGTAGAATCGTATGGGTGCTATTTCCAAGAACAAAAAAAATTGGGACCAAAACAATGATACTATTTCAAAGATGAGGGACTAAAATGAAAGTAAAGTACCTTATTTGCAAGTCGCTATAAACTACAGTATCAAAATTGACTATTTTAAAAAGTATGGTAGTAAACTTGCAAAAGCCCCTATACTGCGGTACCAAAAATGCAATTTTCTCTAGTTGTTAATTAAGTTTCAAATTCTTTACATACGGATTTTAGAACGATTTTTCTGTAGCAAATCAATTACAGTTATCAATATCAAGTATCTATATCTAACAACTACCAACAATTATAACCATCATACACTAATTATTAATATCAGATAATTATCTCCAATCAACAACTACTATTAAACTAAAATGACACCTACGACACTAAAGTAGTATAACATCCCACACATTAGTGATTTTGAGCTAAGCTTCATTGGCTTTTGGAACAAATTTGTGATGACTATTTTGCGGCAACCCAACTCCAAATTCATCAGAAAAAGTGTGATGGATTTCGGACGAATTTGCGTGAATTTTGTTGTACACTTTTTCTTTTAAATTAATTTATTAATCGAGATAAATAATAAATTTTAAGAAACTTTTTAATAAATTTATAGATTGCAGTAAATAAAAAAATTAACGTACAAAGAAATAATTTAAACTCAAATTAACTAGCGTAATTAATAATATGTTCATGGCAAAATAAACTAGTATGAGTGATCTCATTAGTTTAGTTCATTAGTGCAGTTAACAAAAGACTATATCTCTAAACTAGGTCATTGCATCCTGATCATCATCAAAAGGCTCTGTTGGGTCGAGGCTAGGTCGGCTAAAGGTGCGGCAACTATTTGAGACATCCCTAAGTGTTGCAACACAATACTTATCATATGTCGAAGGTCTTGCATCTCGTGCCGGAGGTCCTGTATGACTAGGTTCCCTGTGGGCCTGATGGAGCTGAGGTGTTGGGGCGACTGGTGAGCAAATGGGACTTTGGCCCATCCCAAACACACATCCCTTTTTATTACGGAACCAATGCTTCCATAGATTCGATTGCAGTTTACAATTATAGCTTCTCTACCTATTGTTTTTTCTTTTTTTTTTTTTTAACTTTTTTTGGGAATAGAACAAGAGTTAAAAAAATGGTTTTTCAAATTCACTCCGGTCCTCTATGTAAAATTCCCTCCAAAAACAAAATAGAGGCAAAAGATACCAAAGTGGTCTTGTATCACAAAAGGGGAGAATTTGTACCACTTTAAATTTCCAAGGACATGCAAAAAGTGATACTAGATCTCGCCGTTAATCTTATCTTAAAAATCATATAGAATAGATATGTACTTATGATTCATTAGTATGAGTGAAACCTTATACTAAAGTGGCTAAAGAAGTAAAAAAACAGAAGTACGCGCTTTAGGTCGACATCTATCTCTATCTACTGACAAAGCAAGAAGAGTAAATGATCAAATTTGTGGACGTTCCTATGAAGAAACACTTATGATACTAGAACTCACGCCCTATAGAGCATGTTATCCCATTTTTGAATTACTTTATTCTGCAGGCAGACTTTACGATTACTATGTTATCTCCAAAATAGTTGGAGATATACACACAATAGGTTTACTTGTTACTAATTGAGTCTAGCCTATATTTTGCTTTAGATCTCTTGTTTCAATACGATAGTATGATCGTACCTACTATTGAAATATATAACTCCTCAAGTAACGCGTTGCAGATAACTCCTAATTCTAGAGACAACTGAGATTTGTGCTCCTCCACTTTTCTTTTTTATAATTATTTTGAGAGACAATAAACTATTGAAGTTTTGTTTTTCAAAAAACAATACTTATCGTTATTTCTACGGCCCTCGGGCGGCTCAGTCTCCATCTTTCTTCTTCTCCCAATAGGTAGAGCAGACCTCCATGAACTTGGGAGGCCTGTCAAACTAGTTCTCCAAATATTATACGGAAAAAATAGCATTAGTATTGATTTATTAATTTAATTTAATTAAATTAAATTTGATCAAAGCGTTAAAACTTATCATTTTCCTATTGTGTTGGCCAACAAAGCGTTAAATTTGCCTTGTTTTTTGGGACTTATGCTAGAAATTTGGCGTGGACCAAATGAGAAGCAAGCCCACCCAAATCTCCTTTGTAATATATTTTGGCTTTGTGTTTAGCCTCCTTTGTAGGTGGAGATTATGTCGGAGCTACCATGCTACCAATGAGTTGAAGACCTTATTCATCACAATGTTCCTGCAGTCCCATCTCTGATATTCATAAAAAAAGAACAAAAGAAAGAGATAAATTTAATTTATTTGAATATCTCTAAGAAATTAAAAAAAAAAACCTAAATATTAACATTAAGCTCGTTGAACAAAAAAGTCCATTGTACATTTGGGACAATGGTGCATTAGGAAATGTTTGTGTGAAATAGCCCTGTATCACCCCTCCAATAGTGTAGTGAAAATTTCGGTGTAGTTGTGATAAGACCAAAATACTTGCAACAACATCCATAGTCTCAACCAGATACTGAGTTGGAGGCACTTTCTCAAGATGTGTAAGTATGTATATCATGGTTAAAAGTATCTGTCGATATTAGATATTGTTGATACGTATCAAAATCGGTCTTTGCCTATCCGATGATACCCCTAGATGCCTATTATTATCCAAGTATACATGTATGACCAATAATATTCGATGTATTGGATAATATCGTTGATACTATGATATTGTCAGCCGTATTAGGATATCATCAGTCACAATATCTGACGACACCGTATTATCGCGTATGCTATATCTGTTATTTTTAACTTAGACTTTTTAAAAAAGAAAGTGTTTTAATATGATTTCATAACGTACTATTTACATGTATAACGAATATGTTCTTACTACTTGTGCTATTGAACTGTCATTTTACCACAAATTCAAGTTTGAGATTAGTGTTTGGCTAAATTTTGTTCTAAAACTTTTTAATATATACTAATGAGTAATTTATGTTAATTGCCTTTAATTTTGTAATTTTACTAAATTCTTAGAGTTCTTTAGCATCATGTAATGCATCTCTTTGGTATGGACTATTAATGTTTTTTTCTTGCTTGAAATCACTAGAAGAAGTATTGCTTTTCACTATAGTTAATGGCCATGGTTCAAGGTAAAAAATCGTGGCGAATACTAATTAATCATGGTTACGCAACGGCTATTAGCTGGTTGTTTTTGCAAACGAGGCCAAAACATTTGCTACAGCTAAAAGTTGTGACAAGTATTTTGGCCATGGGTGAAACCATGACAAATATTAATTAACCGTGGTCAAAACTTAAGTTTTCTTATCGATTTTGTCGGACCGTGTTAGATGGTATTGATTACTACGACTTTTAAGCTGTAGCAATTTATAGCATATGAAATTATATTTTGGCCATAGGTAAAACCATGATGAATATTGATTAATCGTGATTCAAACTTAAGTTTTCGTATCGATTTTGTCTGACCGTGTTAGATGGTATTGATTTACTACGACTTTTAAGCCGTAGCGATTTATAGCGTATGAAATAATTGATTTTTTGGTAGTGATTTGAAGTTTATATTTAGGATGAATTGACACGGAATTCTCTCTTTCCTTATAAATCATGTGTGAGCATCGAAAGGCTTTTCCTAATAAATTAAGAGTTATTTTATTTGTTTTTTATAATTTTCTGTAAATAGAATATATGAATGTGCTAAGACTGGGTTAATTACATTTTTAATCCCTATATATAAGCATTAATTTGATTTTGTCCTTAATGTTTCGCCTCATCGATTTTGGCCCGTGAACTTTTTATATTTTTGCAAAATTGGTTCGGCTATTAGTTTGGACGTCCAAATTAATAGCGGACTCACATGAATTGCATGTGAGGCCAGTTTGGGAGGGAAAATTGCCCCCCCCCCCCCCCCCCCCTTATGACTAGTGATTGGTTCTATAAATGAAAAAATGACCATTTCCTCATTTCATCATGTCTTTTGATGATTTTCCCTAAATTTGGTGCAATGGGAGCTTTTTATTTCTTTTGTCAAGTGTTGATTTTCCTCAACAGTTAGGAATTATCATTTTTTATCTATCATATATTTCAACACCATTTGAAAACACCACAGTACCCTTCACGCTGTTTCAACAAACAGAACAGAAAAAAAAAATAAAAAAAACAACAACAAAATATCAGGCAAAACATAATTAAAATATGTGAAATAACAACAAAAATCTTACCCCATAGTTTGGACAATAACTAAATCTTCTACCTAGATTTTTGGTAATCCAAAAAGTTTTAACAGGTTGATCAAATCCAGTTACATTGTAATTATGCCATTTGATTGTCTTTTGAATTTCACAATTTTGTAGACTTGTTGGAAGAGGTTGCACTCCTTTTTTTTTTTTGGTTTCAAGCCAAAATACAACAAAAATTAGGAAAAAAGTATGAAGAAATGAGGAAATTGTTGTTTTTCTTATTTATAAAACCAACCACAAGTTATAGGCTCGAAAAATGTCAAATTTTCCCTCCCAAATTGGCCTCACGTGAAACCAACGGCCGAAAATTTTTTTGAAAGAAAAGAGAAGACAAAATTAGGGACCAAAATTAGAATGCAAAACATTAGAGACCCAAATCTAGAATGCGAAACATCAGAGACCAAAATTGAATTAATGTCTATACATAAGAACGAAAATTATAATTAACCCTGCTAAGACTTCTAACCTCTATAATTGTTGATAACCTCAAGAAAAGAATCGGCATATCACAGATTAGTACTATTTAAGGAATTGGTAATTGTCCTATGATAATTTTTGTCAGATAAATACAATTTTGATCTACTAACTATACAGTGGTGCACTATAGGATTCGAAGTTAGTCTCTTTGAACCGTAAACAGCGGGTCCAGCTCATGGAGTTGGAGGAAGCTCCTGAAGCAACGACATTTGACTATGCAATAGGGGGAAATCAAAGTTGATGATGGGACTCAAATTATGATTTGGCAAGACGTTGACATGTTCTCGAGCCACTAGTACTCAGGTTCATTCAAGGACTGGTTATCACAGGGGTCCCCATTAATTGATAGCTAATGGCGAGTGGAGTTGGCCTACAAGCCGCTCAGTTGCAGGCTTGGGAATTATGGAACATCTGCCTGATATCCATTGCAGAGAAAATGAGGTCAGGTGGAAGTCTCACTCAGGGAAGACGCCCTCGACTGCTAATGCTCTCTAGTTGATTCAACCGGCGGGTGCTGGAGTTAGTTGGTTTCCATTGCTGTAGAGACCCTTTAAAGTACCATGGAACTTGTTTATCCTATAGCTTGAACTTCTAGAAAGGCTTTCGACCCTTGACAAACCATGGTGGCCACAAACTAATAAGGCTTGCATATTGTGTGATCTTGATGCTTTGGAATGACACAACTATCTATTCTTTTAGTGCCCATTTTCTAGCAAGTGTTTTGCAGTGTTGTGAGGAGAAATATGCTTCAACTGGCCTTTGGTGAGTTGGTAGCAGGGTGTGAGTTGGGCTGTGTACTGGTGGAGATGGCAACACTCTATCAACACAGCTTATCGGGCAACGCTTGCCACCTTGGTGTACCACTTATGGAGTGAGCAAAAAAGGCGAAGGTTTCATAATTTAGCCTAGACATTGAAGTAAGTTGGAGTAAGTCGAGATGAAAGCGAGCACATGCCCCCAAATAGCTTAGCATGCTACAGCTCGTTGAATGCTTAGCGAGCTGAAGTCCTCACTATCGCAAAGCCGCACGATCTAGTTTGTGGGCTGTCGTGAATGCGGGACAATCCAAAGAGGTTGAAGTCTAATCGTTATTCCTATTCATGAGATAGAGGTATAAATTAATTTTTTCTATCTTAAAATTAAATAAATCTTGTATCTTCTATATAATATACGCAAACCAACCCTTAGTTGAAGAAGTAGAAAAGTCGACTGCTAAGAAAAGGAAAAAATAGCTTCCACAAGGTGTCATACGCAACATTCCAAAGTCAAAAGTAAAATAGCTTCCATGAGGTGTCATACGCAACACTCCGAAGTCAAAAGTAAAATGCTTCCTTGAGGTGACATATGCGCTGCCCCAAAATCAAAGAAAACTAAAGCCTGAAGTCAAGGAAAATAAAAGCAAAGTAGCTTGCTTGAGATGTCATACTCAACAACCCAAAATCAAAGTAGCTTCTTTACGGTGTCATACGCAACATCCCGAAGTCAAAGTGGCTTTCTTTAGATATCATACGCAACACCCTGAAAAAAGAAAAAAACAAAAGGAAAATGACTTCCCCTGAGGTGTCATAATGTGACACCCCAAAGTCATAGTAAACAACAAAAACCTACAATGAAGATAATTTTTATTTCCTAAAAATACGAATCACGAAAAAAATAATCAAGAGGGACAAGAAAAATCACTTTGACCAATCTATCGACGCAACCTGCCTCAGCCTGGTCGGGGTAAAGCCAAAATCTGGTCGAGGTGGTCGAGGCATTGTTGTCAAGGCATTTGGCTCGACCAAATTCTTAATTTTTAAACAAATTTGAAGCCACACTTGTCAAATTGAGCTCCTGTTGAGTAATTAAACTAGATATGTAGTCAAAAAGTCTATAATTTGTTATTCATGTATTTGGATAAATACATGAATGCGTCACTTCATACTATAGATGAATGCATGAGAATTAATGTAATGCATGCATGTCTTTTAGATTTTATGAACTTTATTTATTAGGATAGTTTGAAGGGTGTATTTGTGTAAGTATAAATATCCTATATGTTGTAAACATTTTCGACGTCAAAAAACAAGAGAACAAGTTACCAAGTCATTTTGAGTTATTTCATCTTTCCCCCGCCCTCCTCTTTGTGTAAATTTGAGTTAGATGCTCTCCATTTACTAAAAAAGTAATATCAAGAGCCAATTTATTTGGAGACCAAAGTTTGAAGAAAAATGTCGAATGAAACACCATTTACAGTTCCGACCCTCAACAAAGAAAATTATGATAATTGTGCATAAGGATGAAAGCTTTGCTTGGAGCCTATGAAGTATGGGGTTTTGTGGAAAAAGGTGTCGAAGGAAATGAGGCAAAGAAAAAAGATCACAAGGCAGTCACTTTTATTCATCAAGGATTGGATGAAACGATGTTTGAGAAGGTTGCTGCGGCAACGACCTCCAAGGATATATGGGAAATTCTTCAAGCTCCTTTTAAAGGTGTCGGAATGAAGGATTATATGTTAAGAGTTTTGGCTATTACAAATCAAATGAAGAGATATGGAGAGGACATGAAGGATGATCAGATCGTTGGAATTTCTTTCAAGATCTTTGGATCCAAAATTTAATTATATTGTTGTTGCCATTGAAGAGTCCAAAGATTTGGACACCATGACTGTTGATGAACTTGATGGATCGTTGCAAGCCCATGAAAAGATATTGAAGAAACCAATTCAAGAATTGATGGAACAAGCTTTGAAAGCAAAGTTATCTATTGAAGAAGCAAATCCAGGAATGTCCCAAAGAGTAAGATGACGTGTAGGATTCTGTGGTCAAGGACAAATCGAGGAGGTGGAAGAGGCGAACGAGGATAGAATAATTATTGATCAAGCGAGAAACTGAGTAGTTATTCCGCCCAAAATACCAATTAAGGAAGAGGTCGTGAATGAGGTAGAGATTGAGAGGTGCACATAAACCAAATCCATTACGGTATGACAAATAAATAGAGTATTTTAATTGTCATCAATTTGGTTATTATGCTTTGAAATGTCCAAATGTGAGGGAATAAGTAATGTTGTGGAAAGTGATGATAAAGAAGAAAACGGATCTCACCTTGCTTTTTGCGCACAAAACTAATCAAGATGAGGAAGACGGTCAATAGTACCTTGACTCCAGCGCTAGCAGTCATATTTGTGGAAAGAGAGATTTATTTGTAGATCTTAATGAATCGATTGGTGGCAGTATAACTTTTGGAGATTCTTCAAAGGAAAATGTACAATTTTGATTCGTTCAAAAGAGGAAGCCATCAGTTTATGCTATAATGTCTTTTATGTTCCTACCATGAAAAGTAATATTTTGAGTTTGTGACAACTCATCAAGAAAAATTACGATATACAATTGAAAGATAAAACTTTGACGATGAAAGATGAGAATAGCAGATTGTTGGCCAAAGTTCCCATGATGAGAAATAGAATGCTTTTGCAAAACATTCAAAGTGACGTTCCTATCTATTTTAAATCTTGTTTCAAGAAACAATCTTGGTTATGGCATTTGAGGTTTGAGCATTTGAACTTTGATGGTCTCAAAATGATGAGCAAAGAAAGAATGGTAATAGGATTGTCTCCCATTAACCATCCTAATCAACTTTATGAAGGATGTCTATATGGTAAACATGTAAGAAAGAGCTTTCCGATGGAATCAATGACAAGGTCTCAACATCCGTTGGAGCTAATACACTCGGATGTTTGTGGACCTATTACACCATGTTCACTAGGTAAAAATAATTATTTTGTACTGTTCATTGATGATTATTCTAGCAAAACTTAGGTGTCTTTGTTTAAGCAGAAATTGGAGGTGTTTGGACCCTTTACAAAATTCAAGGTGATGGTGGAAAACCAAAGTGATTATCGAATTAAAACTTTTCGGTCCGATAGAAGAGGTGAACTCACATCAAATGAATTCAAAAGTTCTTGTGAGCAAAATGGGATTCATCATCCTATGACAACTCCATATTCATCTCAACAAAATGGAGTAGCCGAGCGAAGAACCGGACCATTCTCAACATGGCGAGGAGTATGTAGATTTTGTGTTAGAATAGGTGACCGTCAAGCCAATTTATTAGCTCTTTGTAAACTATTCTATACGATATTTTTCAATAATATGTTAATTTAAGAAATGTTCTTTGGCCATCTTCATCATATGCTTTTAACATTATATTTATATGAGCATTTGGTTCAAGCCCTTAGATCAATTATGCTACGGGGTTGGCTCGCGCATATGATGGCGACCATGAAACCAACCTCTATGGTTTGATCTAAAATATTTCAAGTCGATGAATCGGTCGAGATAGGGCATTGACCATTCCTTAAAGACTTGCACTAAGTGATGCGTTCATATGATGAATGTCGAGTTTCATAGACAGAGACGTATGACGTTTGTGCACTTTAGTGGGTGCTTGATAAAGAGTTATCAAGTTCACTGAATTGACTCGCAGGAGTTGTCATATGGAAGCCCTATATGGCATGATCGGTATGACTAGAACTCCTAGGCTACGATAGTGCACTAACTAGTCCTTAGACTTGAGGTTCCATAGTAACCTTGTGCATAGGACAACTATGACTTGATCATGTACAATGTGGTCTCAAGTTTCATCCTGGATCACTATACGGTCATGTTTCAGACATAGTTGAAGAATGCATGGAGGTTGGTGAGTTCCAAGATAGGATCTGTTACTTATCATGAGATGATAACGAACCTCCTATGTTCTCTACATTATGCGTTCCTCGAAGCCCATCGCCATGGCTATTGATCAAATAAGAGAAAGGGTTTTTCCTATATTGATAAATTGAAAGCATAACTTGAAGAGTTGATACATAGACATCAAAGTCGATAATGGGAACCGGTAACTAATTGCATGCCCTAGACTTTGATCGGGAGGTTAGTAGCGGAGGGATCGTATCTGCATGGTACGCGTAGCTCACAGGTTCATGCAATAATTCACCTATTCTCTAGTGCCATGGACCATTGCTAGATGACCACCCATGGTGACGGGTACCCTCCAATTAAGGAGTTAATTGAGGGAGATTAATTATGATAAAATCTAATTAATCTAATGCAAGTAAGTTGCTAATTAAAATGTATATATGATACAAGCCCAAGTCTAGCTGAATAGTGAACCTAAAGGGTCACACACAAATCCATGATGGAATTATTGGAATTAATTTGTAGAATTAATTATGGAGAATAAATCAATTAATTTAAGGAGTTAAATTAATTGATTGAAATAATTTATGAAATCATTTGATGGGAATATTAAATAATATGATTATTTAATTTGGAGTCTAAATTCACAAGTATTAATTTGAAAACGTAAGACTTGTGATAGATTAATTAAGATGAATCTATTTGAGCTTGAAAATCAATTAATTAGATTAATTGATTTGGGCTTATATTTAATTAAGGAATTAAATATCATGGGCTAAATAATTAGTTGGGAATTAATTAAAATTGGACTTAGTCCAATTGAAAATTAAGATAAAGCCCAAGACCTTAGCCCAAGCCCACAAGACAAGATTCATTGAACATAGACATGACTTGTTTTCATCTTTAGATGAAGAAGAAAATATGAGTCATGCTAAAGCTTGTCTATAAAGAAGACAAGTGTGGAAGAAGAAAATATGAGTCATGCTAAAACTTGTCTATAAAGAAGACAAGTGTAAAAGGAGAAAAGATGAGTCATGCTAGAATTTGTCTATGAAGAAGATAAGTGTTCTAAGAGCAAGACAAAAGCCCTTGTCTACATTCATTGTAACTAGTGCAAAGGAATGCCTATAAAAAGGGGTACAAAGCAAGAGATTAATATACCAATTTCTACATACAAAGATACAAAAACTCTTGCTTTCTTTTTGCTCTCTAGTTCTTAGACTTTCTCTCCTTCAAAGCTAGAAAGTCTAGCTTTCACTTTAGCCTTGGTCTTATGTTGATTTCTCATCTCCAAAAGAGAAGAATTCCCTTGATTTCTCCATAGATCAATAGTTGATCTACCATAATCCTCCAATACCTACTAGCATAGGTTTGAGGGTGATTCCATCATAGGTGGTGTGGACTAACTTTAGAGGGAAGACACTTGTGTTCCTACCGTGAATAACAATTAAAGGCGCTTCTGTTTTGACGTTCCACCAATTTTAAGGTAAGGTTGTTCTTGAAAAAGTTCAAGTAACCAACATCAACCGGAGAGCAAGAAAGGTTAGTTTCTCTTAACCATTCAATTGACATCCTTTTATGCATGAGATCCACATTGTAATAGCAACGAGACGGACGATTTGATCACTAATTATAATATTTTTTTGTAATTAATATCTTAACTTCCGCTGCGTTTAACGTCTCGTGGCTTATACGAAGCTAACATTTTGATGATGATGCTCGTGATGAAAAATGGAGAATTGCCAGGATGAAGAAATTAAAGCAGAAATATGATTCATGAGAGCTTGAATCATTACCCAAAGGCAAAAACACAATTAGCATAAGATGGGTGTATAAGATAAAAAAAATGCTAAAGGAGAGATAGAAAAGTGCAAAGCAAGATTGTTGGCGAAAGGGCATAAGCAAAAAGCAAGGATTGATTACGATCAGGTATTTGTGCCTATTAGCGTCATGAAACAATTCGGTCTATTATTTTCCTTGCAGCTCAAAATGGTTGGAAAATTTACCAGTTGGATGTAAAATCCGTTTTCTTGAATAGATTTTTGGAGGAAGAAGTTTATGTTGATCAACCCCCACGACAAATGGTAAAGGTCAGGAGGAAAACTTGTTGAAATTGAAAAGGGGTCTCTATGGCTTGAAACATTGTGCTTGAAATAGTCGAATTGATCCCTATTCTCAAGATAATGGCTTTATCAAGTGTCCACATGAACATGCTCTCTATGCAAACAAGAACATAAAAGGTGATATGTTATTTGTTTGTTTATATGTTGACAACTTGATCTTTACAGGAAACAATTCGAACATGTTTGATGATTATGAGAGAGATATGGCAAAGGGGTTTGAGATGACAGACATTGATTTGATATCCTATTATCTTGGCATTGATATAAAACAACAAGATGATGGAATATTTTTTTCCTCAAGAAGGCTATGCCAAGTAAATTCTCAAGAAATTTGAAATGGAGAATTGCATGCTCATGAGCACCCCGGTGGAATATGGAGTCAAATTATCTTCACATAAATATGGTAAGAAAATTAATTTCACATATTTAAAAAGTCTTGTTGGAAGTCTAAGTTACTTGACTTGTACAAGGCCGGATATTCTTTTTGGTATTGGACTTGTGAGTCATCAAATGAAAGCACCTACTACATCCCATTTAAAAGTTGCCAAAAGAATACTTTGATATATTCAAGGCACAATTGATCATGGAATTTTCTATAAATTTTCTCGTGATTTTGAGCTCGTTGGCTATTATGATAGTGATTGGGCAGGTGATGTTAACAGTCGGAAAAGTACAATCGGATTCGTATACTTTATGGGAAATTCAACATTTATGTGGAATTCAAAGAAGCAACCTACCGTGACTCTTTCTACATGCGAAGTGGAGTATGTTGCGGTTACTTCTCGTGTTTGTCATGTTATTTGGTTGCGAGGCTTGTTTAAAGAACTTAATTTTCATCAATAGAATCCAACGCACATTTATGTGGATAATAAGTCGGCTATAGCATTCGCTAAGAATTCGATATTTCATGATAGGGGCAAGCATATTGATACGAAGTATCATTTTTTATTCGAGAGTGCATATCGAAGAAGGAAGTGAAGCTTGAATATGTAAAGTCACAAGACCAAATTGTGGATATCTTCACAAAGGCTTGGAAGTTTGATATTTTCAAGAAATTGCATTTTTCACTTGGAGTAATGACTGTAGTTTAAGGGGGAGCGATGAATAATTAAACTAGGCACATAGTCAAACAGTCTAGAACTTTTTATTTATGTATTTGGTTAAATACATGAATGTGTCACTTCATATTATGGATGGATGCGTGAGAATTTAAGTAATGCATGCATGTCTTTTACATTTTGATGAACTTTATTTATTAGGAGAGTTTGAAGGGTGTATTTGTGTAAGTATAATACCCCATATGTTGGAGTTATTTTCTACACCAAAAAACAAGAGAACAAGTTAAAAAGTCATTTTGAGTTATCTCATCTTTCCTCCACCCTCTTCTTTGTGCAAATTTAAGCAATATATGCTTTCCGTTTGCTAACACTTCCTTTTAATTTTTTTTTTCTCATAATTAATTATGAAAAAAATCTGATCATATCTATTTATCTCTATAATGCACACTCTCCCCAACAATGTTAAAATATTCAATTAAAAAAGGTAAAATCAAGTCAAACAAGACATTGGTTGAGGTTTTTAATTAAAGCGTAAAAAGACAAATTAACGGAGCCTTGACAAGGGAAAAAGCCAAGTCTATACTCAGTGAAGCACGTATATTTAACTTAAATCCTAAATATTTTGGAAATAATTTAGAAGTTTGGGGCTGCTATGGAGACAAAAAGCGCATTGAAATGGAAAATCAACAGGAAAATCAAATAATTTTCATAAAAAACAGTGAGAGATCAAGACCATACGGTTAGTATAATGTCCCTTTAGTATCATTGTAAAAGGGTGGACTTTTGGCAATTGAAAAGAGGAAATATTTTTTGATTCATAGCGTTTGAAGTGTGTTTAGATCACGAGCTCCCGTTTTATTCCTTGTAACTTGTAAACGATGAATTGATATGGTGAGGACACCTAATTAACAAGCTGGAGTTTGAAAGTTATAATTGTTCATTTACATGTTGTAAAGGATGCAAGCTGATGATCATATGTTGGAATAAGGTGTCATATTACTGTTTCATAATTACTCCTCTTTCCATTACTTTTGAGTCATTGAACATCTATAGTTCCTCATTTAGAGTACATATTCACACGTCTGGTTCTAGATATAAATCATTGTAAATAGTACTTCTGGAGTCTCGTTTAGATTTTTCAAGCGTTGGTGAACGTAGGAGATTGTATATGAGGCTTGCAGCCATGGCTCCGAGGATGGGGGCAACTACGTAGACCCACTGATTCTTATAGACGCCAGAAACGACCGCCGGGCCTAGGCTTCTTGCAGGGTTCATGGAAGCTCCAGTTATCTGTCTGCATTTCAATAATCTCTCGACTATTATTAAAATACCAAAATATATGCATATTTTTTGAGTGGTTTCACTGATGTTTCGTTTTTAGTAGCGTTGTTATTACACAAACATCTCCGCTCAATTGCACTTTACTCCCCTGTGAAAATACGAATAAATAACAAAACCCTCTAAATAGAAAAAAAGAAAAAGCAACAAGATCTCCTGAGCTTTTAAAAAGAAAGCTCATTGGCTCCTGTGTTAGGGGTCGTGTTGCCTTTTCTTCAAAATTCAAGGAATCAAGTTACCTTTCTTTCTTTTTTATTCTTTTTTTTTCTTTTAATTTAGGAAAGTTTTTTTTTTTAGATTAGTATTTTCACATGGGATTTTGTTGCATTTAATCCTGTGTTTTTTTTTAAAAAATATTTGAATACTTTCTTTTAGTAATGTTTTCATTACATTATAGATTAAGTGTAATGAAGAAGTAGTTAGTATGCCTGATGATAAGTCAGAATGTTGTTGGAGAGTGGTGTCGTAGTCTTACCCTGCAATGAGGATGTTAAAGGATAATGCACCTCCAATTGCAACTCCACACAGCCCATTGTTCTGTTTTCCATCAATAACAACATTACAAAGTCAGTCCCTCCAAATCAAAAAGTTCATCTCATTCATTCCACTAGCTAAGTATTCAAGTGGATTATTGAGAATCTCATAAGCAATGGACTAATATTAAAATGTACAAAATCTAAGTTATTAGACGAAAAATACAATTTCCCAATTAAATATTCATTTATTTTATCATAAATTCCATCAACAATTAAGCTAATTACAGCTAGATCTATATTTGTCAGATAACAAAACAGGTCAAGATTTTAAGTATACTTTCTAAATATTAAATTAAAGGGTTCTCTATGACTAGACCAGATTATTAAATGAAAATTATAGGGTAAAATATTTTTTTAGTCCCGTTAAACAGGGTCAGACTCGTTTTTGATATCATTATGTATCTAAGTATTGGTTTTGGTCCCATTAAACCCAAATTCAGGCTTATTTGGTCCCAATAAGTCATGTGCAGAACACATGACTTATTGACTCTGTTTATGTCCGTTAAAAATTTCAGAATTATTGGGACCAAATAAGCCCAAATTCAGGCTTATTTGGTCCTAATAAGTCAAATGCAGAGCATGACAAATGACTTATTGGGACCAAATAAGGCTGAATTTGGGTTTAATAGGACCAAAACCTACACTTGGATAAATAATGGTACAAAAACGAGTCTGACCTTATTTAATGGGACCAAAAAAATATTTTGCCCGAAAATTATAGTTGGAGATTAAAATTTGGGAGTTGGGTGAAAATCATACTGCTCTATCATCAGAAGCCACTCCACAGATGGTGAAGATGAGGATGAAAGTGATGATGAATTCCCATACAATAGCTTCAAGATGAGTTGTTGAAGTGGAAGAGTACTGAGTAAGCATAGGTAGAACATCATCTCTTTGGTCTTTCAACAGTACTCTGAGTGTAAGGCTTGCTAGTGTTGAACCAAACAACTGAGACAAAACATACATGGGTACCTGCATGTATCCAAATTTTAGGGTTTTCAAGGGAAAATTTGTCAAGATTTTAACCATTTTAGGGTTTACAAGGAAAAAATTGTCAAGATTTTAATCATCCATAAAGAATCACATTATTAGGAAAATTTCATGCCACCCACTTTGTGAAATTTTCAAGTGGCTCACTCCATCCAAGATTGTTGGCCTTCACTGCCATAGTTCGGAAAAATTATAATTTTTGTCTTGTAAGTAAAGAGGGTAATATTTCTTGTCCTGTTGGAATTCATTTCGTAATTAGACCTGGTAACTAGAAAAGTTTCACATTGAGGACATAATTGGCCGAAACTCGCCAATTTTGCCTGAAGACACCATGTAACTTGCACGTGATAGAACTAAAAATACCACCCCTGTTATAGGACTAAAATTGTAATTTTTTCTTATAAAAGTTTGGCTTAATTATATTTACTGCCCCGTATATATGGGGTAGTGGGAAAATAAAGATTTTATATAAAGGGGTGGCAATTAGTACTCTGGAATTAATTTTTTTTAAGTAGTTAGAGGATTCCGGCCACTGAATTTTAAAAAGTGGTCGGATTTTATTGACACGTACAATTTCAAGGCTTTCTAAATTGGAGAAAAATGCTGATGGAGCATTTTTTTTATTATTATTCATCCGTCACATAAGCGCTAACATGAAAACATACCCTACCACATAAGCAATGACATGGAAAAAAAAAAGAGAAATACTTTTTTATTTGGGGACTTTATACTGTTTGGATAATTTTTTGTATCTCTTCTCTGTTATATAAGTACTTACATAAAAAAAAAAAAAAAAGAAAAAGATCAAATTGCACAAAAATATGTTTTGAATTTATAGTTTTACTAATTTTAGTGACACGACGTCTCTCCGTGCATATAATAAATAATCATACACTCTTTAAAATATATAATAAATTAAAATAAAATATATAAGTACTTAAAAAAAAAAAAGAAAAAAATGCTTATGTGGTAGGTACGTCAACGCTTATGTAGCAGATGGATAATAAAAAAAAAAATGTCCAATCAACAATTTTCCTAATTTAAAAAATTCTAAAACTGTACATGTCAGCAAAATTCAATCAGTCTTAACTAATTAAAAAAGTTTAATTCTAGAATCACGTAACGTCACACGGTGTTTGTCAGCAAATTAATCAAATTACAATCAATTTTATACTCAATGTGTGAATTTTTATTAGTTACGGCATCTAATACCAAACTTGTGTATTGTCAAATCAAGAGATTCCGTAGAGATAACAAAATGATTTTTGGGTTACTTCAAAAAAAAAAAGTTGACAGAGTCAAACTGTGGTGAGGTACACCCAAAAATGAATTTTGTCGATTATACCCCTAAAATGACGAAAAATATCATTATACCCCATCACCCAAGTTAATATTAGGATAAATTATATCTATCTCCCTTGAGATTTGACACAATTACAAATACTCCATCGTTGTTTGAAAAATTGCAACTACTCTCCTGAGATTTGTAATTTTCAATCAAAGGCCTGAAATTGACCGTTTTGCCCTTAATTTTTTTAGTTAAATTGCAGAAAAATCAGCCGAGGTAAATTGCATTATTAACTCCTCTGTGTAAAAAATTTTAAGAACATCTCCCTACGCATTGTAGTCCAAAAAGAATTCAAAGAATTTTAAAATTAAATAAAATGCACAAGCATAAAAATGGGTGAAAAAGGATTATTTGTTAGACGGTTACATATCTAAAGGGGTATTTGTAATTTTTCAAACAATGAGAGGGTATTTGTAATCATACCAAACCTCAAGAGAGGTAGATGTAATTTACCCTTAATATTATCTAAGCGGACGGCATGAAGCCAACCCATAATACATCTAATCTTGGATCAATTTCTTGCAAGATTACTTAGCTATATATCATCACTTACATGCAGCAAGGGCAATTTCCGGGCGACGGCAAAGGCAACGGTGACGGCGGGGTCGAAATGAGCGCCGGAAACATGGCCAGCTGCATAGATCATTGCCATTAAAGCTTGCCCGGGAACCATTGCCAGTCCCACTACGGTGAGTGTCTTCTCTCTATCAACAAGAGCAGCTCCACAACCCGCAAACACGAAAATATAGGTGCCCACAATCTCAGCTATGATCTGCTTGCGCAAATGGGCACCAAATTAAGATCAAATGATCATAAGCAGCACACAAACATTGATCAAATAAAGGCAAAATTGCAATTTTAGTGTTGTCGTACGTTGTGGAGGTTGGCAACTGTCGTCCTGTAATTAAGACATCGACAATTTTAGTCCAAAATTTATGATTTTGTAGCAATTTCAATCATTTCGACAAAAATCAATTGGAAATCCATCAGAGCAATTGAGTATCGATTTTTTGGGATATTGAGATTTTTCCAAATGGGCTGGAAAATTGTACACGACAGCTTATGTAACAACCATCTTTAAGCCATTTTATAGGAGATTGATGACATTTATCCGTTACAAATCAAAGGCTAAAATTGAAAATGACTAGAGATGGCTGCCACATAGGCTGCCACGTGCAACTTTCCCGTGCATGTGAAAAAATCTCCAATTCCCAAAAATCCCCTTTTGCTCTATTGGATTTTCAATTGATTTGACCGAAAGCATTGAAATTGCTAACAAAATCATAAATTCCAGAACTAGAATAGTAAATGCCTTAGTTATAGGACAACAGTTGCCACCCTACCTAACAACATACATGACTAAAATTAGAATTTTGCCATCAAACAAATATAAAAGAATGAAAATTTTCTTACTTTTTGGTAGTTGTAAGTTGGAGAAATAGAAGTTGCAGGCGGGGCGAGTTCGTGTGTGCATTGATACTTTGCTGCATGATATGTTCGTATAGGCATATTGTGTGTGGAGGAAATGCTGACAATAGTTGAGGGTGAATTGGCCATTAATGAATGAGATGGCAAAGCTAGTTCTTCAAGTAGATATTTAATGTGGTGTTTTCACTTCTGTACAACCAATTTATAAGCAGTGGTTTGAATTTCTTATCTTTTTTTTTTTTTTTAATAGAATGGGTGGTTACATAATTTATATTAATAAGTGAGACGAATAATTATTACAATAAATTACTCACATTAAGTGACATGTTTGGTGAAACTCGAACCTGTAAGTTTATTGATAGAAATAACTACTGCTTAATATCATGGTAAATCGATATTTTTTACCACAGTCAAACAAAATCGATACGGAAACTTCAATTTTAATTGATCATGATCAATTTATATTTGTAACCAAAATATTTGTCATGATTCATAATTGTGACTAATGTCTTGGGCTTGCCTGCAAAAACAACGGCTAATAATTGTTGTGCAGCCATCATGTTTAATCATAGTAATTAGTTATATGTAAATTACATTCACCTCCCTCGAGGCCCACTAGAAAAAAATTAACATTTAACCATGGCTATTTGCCATGGTTAAATACAAATAGCCGTAGTGAATAGTGATTCACCACGGTTCTGCAACGGTTATTGACTGTGGTATTTGCGAGTGTGGCTAAAACATTTGTCATGGCTAAAAGTCATGGCAAAAACATTTGCTATGACTCATAGCCATTGCAAAAAAAGTTTTCAAGTGGATAATCTAGGTTTTTGCAATGATTTTTATTTAACCATGGTTAATAATAATTATTTACCATGGTTTTAGTCCGTAGCCTATAAATTTGTAGCCAATAGTGAATTTTCTTCTAGTCAGGTTTGATATAATTACAAATACTTTCTTTTTATTTAGAAATTACAAATACCCCATGATTTTAATGTCCGTCTAACAACGAGGCCATCCGTTAGGTTTCCATCCAACTTTTGCAATGACTGCCCAAGTTGCCTTTCTGGATTATTAGTTATAATTTATATATTTCTAGACTTTTCTAAAATACTTTTATTCATTAATATTCTGTATGGATTATTTATTTTACTCAACTTTAGATCTTTTTTACATTTTCTCAAAATTTTTTTTAAAATTAAAATTCAATTTGTCCACATACGGACTGCATAATTATTTTCAATTTGAGAGGGTATTTGTAATTTTTTAAACAACGTGAAGATATTTGTAATTATACGAAACTTCAGAAGAGGTAGATGTAATTTACTCTTAATTATAATAAAAAGTTATATTTTTTCTAGCAATTACTTGGAATGATTTGTTTGTATTGCAGATCAATTCATCTGCCACTCGAATGAAGGTATATCAATTATTTTTTTATTTTTATTTTTAAGAATAATCCATACGTACGGCCGGTCGACATTACAACTGATGCAGTCTATCTCAACTTTTTCTTAGGGAATAATCCGATGGTATATCAATTAATGTACAATAGATCAGCCAAATTGCTGCAATATAACGTGGTTGCTAGGATGAAACTATATTTTTTGTAATTGATTTTAATTAATATGGTTATGGGGAAGAGATCCACAATATATATTTGTTAGAGGCTGGAGGAGATTCTAATTTAAAAAAAGACTGGAAGGTAAATTGATTCATTTTAAAAACAGGAGGAGATAAATTGTTATTTTATCTTTTATAAAGGGATAATTTGCTCATTTGCAATATCATAGAGAATTACTTGCATGTTTTCCTAATAAAATATAATAGAATAATCAACAATTTTGAATTGAAACATAGATTTAGATGAAAGAAAGACTACCATCCAACTGAATTTACACTCCCATAAGGTGGGATTTGAAGACAAATTTTATATTAGTTGTGTTCTTTAAGTTTAAATCTTACTTTAGGACAAAATCCCACTAAATACTATATGGAATATTCGACAAGCTAGTAATAAAACAAGAAAGGTCTTTTCATGTCTATGTAAGATATATAGAGTTTATTTCGAGTTAATATGTTATTGTTTCTTGTTTGGGTGATATATATATATATATATATATATAAATATATTATTGAAATAACATCTCAAATTTTGTTTCTTCCTCTAGACTCAACATATTGTGTCGAAATCGAAGTATCTAAACTTCAGAATTTTAGCCGGCCATAAGGGAAGAATGCAAACAAATATTATCTATTTTGCCATAAGTTCTGCTCCTTTTACATATGGAGGTGAAATAAAGTTTAACTATAATTAGCAACACATATACACAAATATAATATACACAAATATATCGATTTATTGATATAGGATAATATGTAAATAGTAAGAAATAAATTTGAGGCACCTAAATATGTCAATTAAGGGACAAGGCCTAAGCGCCTTGGATGGAGCGACCTAGGGGGTTGAGGAAGGCCTTAGCCCAAATTTCTCATGAAAAGTCTAGTAGCATGGCACAACCCAGCTGAAGCCCAGACGTGGGTAAAGATACGTGATTGCACCCCAAGAAGCCACCTGAGTTGGAAAATTATTTCCCACTCACCCAAAAAGGAGGAAAGGGACAAATATTATCCCTACATCTGTTAGGTCACGTGTCAGCATAAAAGTATGTAGGTAGAAAGATAAATATTATCTCTAAATCTGTTAATACACCTGCAACATGAGAGTGAAGATACGGATTCTCCCCTAGCCAGAACTTAATAGCCTGCGTGAAAAGTCGGGGATCCCTATTGGAGCTGGTTTGATCTATCCCAACCGAATCAGAGGACTCAGGGATTCAAATTTATCTCTTCTTATCTACCACTTGCTTATAAATAGAAAACATTAACTCATATTTGGTAATTTGTATCTACACTCTACATTGGCGGCATGAGCTAATGCTCAATTAGAGAGAAAAAAGAAAAACAAGCCCAAAGTAAAATGTGTGGTTGTTTTCTCTTTTCCTAAATTAGGAAAAGATAAAATGTATCACACATTTTAAAGGATTGCCAACCTCTTATAGATAGAATTTATGTTAGAATTAATAGTTGGACTTTCAAGCACTTATCATATGCTGAAGACGAGCTAGCAACTTCCCCTGATTTGAGATTTGATAAATTCCCACAAACACCCCACGCCCAACCGCTACAACCCCAATTTGAGCTTTAAACAAATCCCCCAATTTAAGCTTTGAGCGGGCTCCTTCGAAGTAAGAATCTAATTTGATTAGCAAAACATCATTGTTTTGAAGATCGAGGAAGGAAGATAGAGAACCTAAGTAAGGAGATGGTGGCGACCGGAGACAGTGGAGTAGAGTTTACTAGCGATAACGAGATGGTCATGCTGGAGACAACAAGGGCAACAACAATGGGGATGGTGATGGCTGGTGACAACAAGATCAATGGGGCAAGGAGGTGGTGGTGACTGGCACTAGTGAGGCCCGACAAGGAGATGGAGGCGCGGCGAGGAGGAGGAGGTCGCTGCCACACATTTTTTTTATGTCTCTCAAACTAAAATATAATTTAACCTTGCCTTTGAGGCCAAAAGAAAATACCTGTTGCTCATCATAGTTTGATGCTAAAGCTTCAACCAAATCCCAACAAATTTTACACTTTGTTTTGAAAAACATTACCAGGTTCTCAAATCCACTATCTTCGAAGAAAGAAAAAACGTTTTCACCAACATCAAAATCTATACAAGCTTTGGAGCGCGAATAAACTTTACCTAAATAGGGTCCTGCAATCAGAGAAGCTACATTAACCCTCAACTAGGTAAAGTTTATCACGAAGTCAATCTATAAACAAACTGTACTCGCTCAACTTTACATATATATATATATATGTAGTGTTAATATACGATTAATAGAGGTCAAATTATATAAATAAAATTGACAATAAATAAAGAGAGAGAGAGAGAGACTCAATTTGACATTAAAGAAACCTAAAGATACTCAACTTGATCAAATTGAGGAAAGGGACTAAATCCACACTTTCAATATAGTAGAGCGACTAACTGCAAATTTTATCATTAATAGATGTTTATGTTTTGGCGGTCTTTAGTGCATTAAGTGTTCTTTCTCTTCTACTGGATAGTGGTATTTTCTGTTTTGCTCTTTTAACCTATCCTTTCAGTTTCAGACCTTAAACAACAA
The DNA here is from genome assembly GCA_034509735.1 of Sesamum alatum. Classification (NCBI taxonomy): domain Eukaryota; kingdom Viridiplantae; phylum Streptophyta; class Magnoliopsida; order Lamiales; family Pedaliaceae; genus Sesamum; species Sesamum alatum. Next base: position 9,724,236 of record JACGWO010000004.1, read on the forward strand.
ACTAGGTTGAATAAAATGACAAGAAAATTGAGTAAAAAAAGTCCGGGAAAGGAAAGAGAGATTGCAGATAAAATAGAATTTTCGTTATTTATTGATTGAAATTGTTCACTTTTTGATTTTCAAGTGATGAATATATTAAAACCAAGAAACCACAACAAACTACAAACATCCAGCCAAAGCCACATTCCGGTTTGGCCACACAGTCTGAAAAAACAGATCCAGCAAACCTATCAAAACTAATAAACATAAATAATACCCAACACAAAAACTAAATCAAACCATGTCTATACCATTAATCTTGATTGCATTTCCTTATAGCTTGACAACAACCTCATTGTTCGTTGCCACCTCTGCTGTAGGTCATCATGTTTCCCTGCCATAACAAAGCTGCAACATTGATTCCATATACTCCAACAGGCCATAAAGAAAGCTTTTCTTCCTTCTTCCGACAGTCTGCACGTTACGAATTGGACCCATGCCTCCACACTCACTTGCCAAGGTGAAACAATAGACCACCGAACACTTGCTAACGCCCACATTAGCCTAGCCATGGAACAATCCAGCAACACATATTTCAAAGTCTCCACATCTCCTCCACACAACAGGAAAACCGCATTAACTCCCTCAGCTCTTCGGGCTAAATTCGCCAAAGTTGGAACAACATTATGCCAAATCTTCCACATAAAGACTCTCACTTTTTGAGGAACATGAACCTGCCACAACATAGACCAAAACCCATCACTGTTAGAGCCCAAACCCCCCTTCCCTCGGACGTTGAAGCCCCCATCCTCTCCCTCATAATCACTGCATGTTTATAAGCACTCCGCACCGTAAATCTTCCCTCCCTATGAATCCTCCACCTCCACTCAGCCCCAGTCCCCAGCCCCTGAAAAGGTACCCGAATACAGCCCTCCTCCAACAACCCTCTCGCCCCCAAGATGCTTCTCCACGTCAACGAAGGTATACGTCCTAACGTTGCATACCAAAAACCCCCATTAGAAAAATACTTCGCCCAAAGGACTCTACTAATCAAGGAATTTGGTCTTCTCAACACCCTCCAACCTAAGTTTCGCCAATAGAGCCAAATTGAAGTCCCGGAGAGACCGAAAACCTAAACCCCCCTTTCGATTGAGGATAGCACAATTTAGTCCATGCAACCCAATGTACTCTTTTTCCCCCTATTATGCCACCAAAAGTCCGCTGCTGCCAATTCCAAACTACGCAATAAATAACAAGGAAGCTGGAAGCATGACATAGCGTAGGTAGGAATGAACTGCAACACTGATTTGATCAAAACCCCTTTCCCCGCCTGCGACAAAAGCTTCGAACTCCACCCATTTGCCCTATCCCACACCCTATCCTTCAAATATCCAAACAGCCCACCCCGTGATCCCCATCCCACCGCCGGCAAACCAAGATATCGCTCATGATTAGCCACCAACCCAACCCCCAAAATTGAAGCAAACTGTCTCTTCCACTCCTCCCTCCCCCGACCACTAACCATCAAGCTCAATTTTTGAAAATTTATTTCCTGCCCCGACGCCCTAGCATAGACACGACCAAATCAAGCATGACCTTTAGCCGATTAGCTATACATTTTGATGCAAGATGAATAATAACATTACATAAACTAATCAGCCGGAGTTGAGAAACAGTTTCGAGAGCATCACATTTAGGAATTAGAACGACATGAGTAAAATTGAACTTATGTAATAACACATGTTCATTCAAAATCCGTAGCATAGCAGAAGACACATCACTACCGATAACATGCCAAAATTTTTGGAAAAATATAAGGGGCATACCATCGGGACCAGGAGATTTAAGGGGAGACATACCGAAGACAGCGCTCTTGACCTTCTCTGCAATGAACGACACAACAAGCGTCCGATTCATATCCTCAGTCACTTGTGGCTGAATAGATGATATCACCTCGTTCATAGTCGACTCTGATGGACTAGAAGATGAGAAAATTCCTCTAAAATAATCCAACAGGACTTTCTGAATCTCATGCTCTTCCTCGTTCCAATTGCCATTACTATCCCGCAGTCTATCAATAGTATTCTGACGACGCCGTGTAGAAGCATAAGCATGGAAGAATTTGGTATTACTATCTCCATCGACCAACCATTGATTTTTGCTATGTTGCTGCCATTTCAGCTTTTCCTGAACCTGAAAATTCTCAAGCCGATTACATATATCCTCCATCTCTCTGTGTTCCTCCTGCCGAATTACTCCTCCCTCCAAAATTGAGTACCGCTGTTCCAAATTCTGCACCTCCTTCGCTGGTCTGACGAAAGTTTCACGGTTCCACTGTAACAATTTCAGCCTGCAATTTTGTATTTTGCAAAACAACCATGTTCCCGGATCCTCCCCTGCATGAACGCTCCAAGCTTCCTCGACAACCTTTAAACAATCCTCTGATTGTAACCATTTGGCTTCAAAACGAAATTGATATTGTCTCTTCTTTTTCTGCACACCGCCATCCGGGTCCATTGCACTATTAATATAGCATGATCAGAATATGGGGTTAATGAATGCGTGACATTTGTACCCGGGAACCTAGTAATCCATCTAGAGCTTCCACAAGCTCTATCCAACCGCGCTCGTACAGTACCTGATTCTTGTCGTCGATTACACCACGTGTACGGTGACCCTCGAAAACCCAAATCAGCCAAATCACAACGGAGCAAAGCATTACGAAAATCCTCAATTTGCCACTTAGGACGTTGTACCCTTGTTTTCTCCTGCTGCGACAGGATCTCGTTGTAATCTCCCACACATAGCCATGGTGCATCAGATTGACAACTCAGTTTATACAGTTTATCCTATACTATCCTCCGACACCCCACCTCAGCTTCTCTATATACCCCAGTAAAATGCCAGTTTGCCACCCCAGGGTCTGTCACCACAATCAGCGTCAATGTGGTTTGCTGAAAACGATCTCAGTTGACCTACCGCATCTTTCTTCCAAAGCAACGCAAGACCCCCTCTACTAGCAGCCGACACACAGACACCAAACATACCCAACCTCTCCTTCATGCTATCAAATCTAAACTGACCACACTTTGTCTACGATAAAAACACCAGCAGGGGCTTTACATCATGGATAACGATTCAAGCTTTCGAACTGTCGAGGTGCCCCCTAAACCCCCAGTTCCACACTATCGCACTCATGGCGACCGGCGGGGCTGAACCTCAGCCTCCACCGAAACTCGACTCTGTAGCTTGAAATAATCCTCTGATTCATCAAATAGAGACCGTTTGAGCGGCCTCTCTCCCATCGGCGACCCACACTTGCATTTACCTCGAAGACTCACAGCCCCCCTTCCTCCTCTGCCGCGACATCCTCCCCCCTCCCCTTCTCCACCTTACCTGCATTGAACACAATTGGGACTGCTACGAGCCTTTCCTCTCCCATTCTGACCGAACCACCTCCATCCAAGTTGATAATTTCATGGATTGAAGGGAGATCATTTCTACTATCTAGGCACCCTCCATCGAGCGCCAACTCGACTGACCTTACGCTAGAACCCGCTTCGAGGATGGAGAATCTGTGGGCGACACAGAAGGTATCTTCTTTTTCTCTTTTCCCGAAATTCCCTCTTCCCCTCCCTCCTTCGTCGACAAATTTGTGATGAATTTTTTCTTGGCATTGCTAGGTTCAGGATGAGGTACGATGTGTTCTGTGGATAGAGATTTTATGTGAAGGGGATGACTTAAATCAGAAGTGGGTTCATGTGATATGGGATTTGTTAGTGTCGTGTTGGGCTCATGATGAATGGGCTGACTACTCTCCTCTATAGGTATATGTTGGTTTATTGTTATATTAGATGGGCTACTCGTGTGCGAACTGGGCTGGCCTTGCATATGGTTTTCGTCTGTAGGTAGGATTATGGGTTGTGGTTCAGAACTTGGATTGGATTCTGGGAGGATAGGCTGAAGATGATCACAACTGGGCTCCGCTAAACTATTAAGAAAATATGATGGGCCCAACAACTCATGCTCCCCACCTCTCCCACTCCTAATCTCCCTCCCCCATGATTCCACTCTCCTCTCTCCTTCCGCCTCTTCAGCAACCGCCCCCCCACCGGCCCTGGTGTTCTTGCCGTCATCTCCACTCCCCGGCCACCCCTCACCGCCCGTTCCCCCCTACCCCACTTCTAATTCCTGAATCAAAGTTGCTCCCCTATGACCCCTGTTCCGACCACCTTGTAACCCCCTCCCCACCCCCCAACTGCCACCGCGCCACCCATCGGCACCCCCAATTTGATTGGAAAACTGACCCACCGCCCTTGATTCCCATAGCCAAGAACTGCACTGTAGCTGTTTTTCCATTATGGAGCTCTCCATTATATCTAATACGCTTGCTACAGCCTCGCATAATATGTCCTAAGATGCCACAATCATAGCAGAAATTTGGCAATCTTTTGTATTTGAAGGACACCAGAATCTCATCTCCTCCGGGCGATTTTATCTTGAGACAACGTGTTAAAGGTTTACGGATATCCAATTCCAGCCGAATACGCATTTTCGATCCCCATACAAACGGTGGCTTCCCATTATCCGAATCGACAAACCGCCCCAAGTTATCATCGATGAACTCTGCCACTTCCTTAGTCATCAATCTGATCGGCAGACCATGAATGTGAATGTAAAATGGGCACCACTTCAAATCAACCTCCAACGGATTGTCCGCCGCCCCCACCCGATTTAAAATCACAAGATTTTTATCAAATGTCCAAGGACAACCTTTCATAGCCCTGTCTCTATCTGCATTATGACTAAATATAAGTAGAAACCGATCATCCTCCAATGTTTGAATCGTGAGATTTCTAATTGGCTTGAGAAGGTTCATCAACGTCATCTATAAGACGTCAAACCAGAAAGCCCTCGGAGTAAGTAACCGGCCTACCAGAATAAAATTCTCCACTTTCGAATTCCCTTCCCATGCCCCTTCTGGTAACGTCAAACCTCCCTCCTCTTCCTCCGTAAGCACCAACGACCTCCCCAACTGCTCAATCCCCAAGTCCATCATCACCAGTTTCTGCACTAGGTGCTATTACAAATCAACCACACGTAATTGGATTTGAACCAAACCCCTGCCAGGCCCTCACCACTGGCTAAGTCAAGGCACTACCCTACACACAAAAAAAAAAAAAAACCAAACAGATGGAGATGAACCCCTGAATGGACACACAAAACTCGTTAGAAAAGGAAAACAAACAACGACAACTCGAAACACAGGAACGAAGGAAACATAACGAGCACAAGAACAACCAAGAAACAACGACAGATTTAGAAGAAACTCAGCAGGATAACCTCCTACTCAGCCTAACCATGGCAACCTACGCAAAGCTTACGAGCAAAAACCCATGATAGAGCAAATTGAACCAACCCTAATCCCACCCTAATCACAAAAAACTCACCAGACCACTCAGAAAGAAAACACTCAAAATCACTTAGAGCCCTCTCTTCTTATTCGAGATACTACCATTCTTCTCATTCGAGATACGAACGCTGTCCTGGTATTTCCGATATTAATCACTAATCAATCTAAGTTGTTCACTTATTAATGGATTTTTCGTTGATTGCAAGTAAAATGGCGAGGAAATATAATGGGAAATATCCTGTTGAAAGTCCCCAAAGAGAGATTGTAAGTAAGTTTGTTAATTGATTGACAAGAGTCTTTCAAATAATTATGTTTATGTTTACTCGAAGTTCGGGTTTTTTCTTGAAATTAATTTCTTCCAATGATGATGTGGGTGAAATTACACTTTTAGTGGCATAGGATAGAGGGTTCAACATTTTTAGTCCTCTGGTTTACGATATTTTCAAAATGATCCCAAAATTAAAAAAAAAACTCAATACATTTAGTCCCGTGCTTTACGAAATTTTCAAAGTGGTCCCAAAACTAGAAAAATTCAATACATTTAGTCCCATATATCCCGGAAAATTGAGACTAATTGTGTAAAGTTTTCTCAATTTGGGACCATTGAGAACTAAATGTGTCGAGTTTTTCCAATTCTGCGACCATTTCAAAAATCTCGTAAAGTAGAGGACTAAATGTATTGAATCCCCTATCCTATGAGACTAAAGGTGTAATTTTGCCGGTGACGTATGTGACAATAGTCACCCATGTCAATTTTCCCTTTACTTTTATTTATAAAATATATATATATAATATTAAATATATATAGTGTTAATAGACCATTAATATAGGTCAAATTATATAAATAAAATTGACAATGAGTAAAAAGAAATGGAATCAATTTGAAAATAAATAAAATTAGAGATACTCAATTTGATCAAATTAAATTGAAGGAAATGGACTAAATCCACACATTCCATATAGTAGAGGGACTAATTGCAAATTTGATCAATTATAGGTGCTATGTTTGGGCGGTCTTGTCTGTTGCTATGAATATTGACTAGTGCTTTCAGTGCTCTTTCTCTTCTACCAAATACTGATATTTTTGTTTTGCTCTTTCAACCGATCCTCTCAGTTTACGACCTCAAAGAAAAAACTAGGTTTAGTAAAATCATAAGAAAATTGAGTCAAAAAAGTCCGGGAAAGGAAAGAGAGGTTGTAAGTAAAATGGAATTTTCGTTGTTTTTTGATTGAAGTTATGCGTTTATTGATTGGTGATTAATGGAATTTTTATTGATTGCAGGTAAAATGGAGAGAAAACCACGTGGAGAAACGTCTTATTGAAAGTCCTCAAAACAGAGATTTCAAGTAAGTTTATTGATTGAAGTTTGCTCATTAAAAAGTTAATTGAAAAATATATAAAAAAACTTACCAAATCATGGGTTAATGAAATATTCTTTGATTGCTGCTGAATGGCGAGGAAATATAGTGGAAAATATCCTATTGAAAGTCCCCAAAGAGAGATTTCTAGTAAGTTTGTTTATTGATTGACAATATTTTTCAAATAGTTATGTTTATGTTAACTCGAAAGTCGGGTTCCCCCTTGAAATAATTTTTTAGTGGTGATGTGACAATTGTCACCCATGCCAATTTCCTCTTTACTTTATTAAAATTAAAAAAAAATTCATATATATATATAATATTTACATATATATATATAGTGTTCATAGACGATTAATAAATGTCAAATTATGATAAATAAATTTGACAATAAATAAAAAGAGAGGGACTCGATTTGACAATAAATAAAACAAGGGATACTCACTTTGATCAAATTGAGGAAAAGGACTAAAATCCACACTTTCAGTATAGTAGAGGGACTAATTGAAAATTTTACCATTAATAGACGTTTATGTTTTGGCGGTCTTTTCTATTTGCATTGAACATTGCATAGTGTGTTCAGTGCTCTTTCTCTTCTACCGAATTGTGGTCTTTTCCATTTTGCTCTTTCAGCCGATGCTTTCAGTTTCAGACCTCAAAGAAAAAACTAGGTTGCATTAAATGACAAGGAAATCTAGTAGAAAGAAGTACCGGCAAGGAAAAAGAGATTGTAGGTAACATAGAAGTTTGGTGTTTATTGATTGAAGTTGTTAATTTACTGATTGAAGGTTAATGAAATTTTCGTTGAGTGCGGGAAAGATGGAAAGAAAACCTTGTGGAAAACATCCTATTGAAAGTCCTCAAGGAGAAATATGAGTAAGTTTATTGATTGAAATTTGTTTATTGGATGTCAATGGAAAAAAAAAAATAAATAAATTACCGACTTGTGGGTTAATGGAACTTTTGTTGATTGCAGGTAGTGAAAGTCCCTAAATAGAGATTGCTAGTAAGATTGTTTACTGATTCACAAGAGTTCTTCAAATAGTTATATTTATGTTAACTCGATGTTTAGGTTCCCACGAAATTAATATTTTTCAGTGGTTACGTGATAACGGTCACCCATGCCAATTTCGGCTTTACTTAAATATATATAATATTTACATATACATATATATTGTTAATACACGATTAATAGAGGTCAAATTATATAACTAAAATTGACAATAAATGTAAAAGGAGGGACTCAATTTGACAATAAATAAAACTAGAGATACTCAATTTGATCAAATTGGACGAATGGGACTAAAACAACACTTTCATTATAGCAGAGGGACTAATTCTAAATTTGATGATTAATAGACGCTTATGTTTAAGCTTCTTTTGTTCCTCTGAACATTGAATAGTGTGTTCAGTGCTCTTTCTCATCTACCGAGCAATGGTCTTTTTTGTTTTGCTCTTTCAACCGATCCTTTTAGTTTCAAACTTTAATGAATCTACTAGGTTTAGGAAAATGGCAAGAAAATCGAATAGAAAAAGTTCGAGCAAGGAAAGAGAGATTGCATGTAAAATGAAATTTTCGTTGTTTATTGATTGAAGTTGTTCGTTTACTAATTGATGGTTAACGGAATTTTCGTTGATTGAAAAACGTCCTATTGAAAGTCTTCAAAGAGAGATTGCAAGTAAGTTTATTGATTGCAATTTGTTTATTGGAAATCAATTGAAAAAATAAAAAAACTTTACCGAATTGTGGATTAATGGAATTTTCTTTGATTGCAGGTAAAATGGCGAGCAATATAGTGGGAAACATCATGTTTAGTAAGTTTGTTTATTGATTGACAAGATTTTTTGAAATAATTATGTTTCTATTTACTCGAAGTTTGAGCTTCCACTTGAACTTAATTTCTTTTCAATGATAATGTGACAATTGTCACCCATGCCTATTACCCCTTTTTACTTTTATTTATAAAAACTAACATATATATATATATATATAATATAGTGTTAATGGAAGATTATAGAGTTCAAATTATATAAATAAATTTACTCACTTTAAAATAAAGAAAACTAGAGATACTTAATTTGATCAAATTGAACAAAAGGGACTAAATCCACATTTTCAATGTAGTAGAGGGATTAATTGCAAATTTGACCATTAATAGACACTTAGGTTTTGGCGGTGTTCTCTATTTCCCTGAACATTAATTGAATAGTGTGCTTAGTGCTCTTTCTTTTATACCAAATTGTGTTTTTTCTGTTTTGCTATTTAACGATATCCTTTCAGTTTTTGACCTCAAAGAACAAACTAGGTTTAGAAAAAATAGCAAGGAAGTTGACTTAAAAAACTCCGGACAAGGAAAGAGAGATTGCAGGTAAAATAGAATTTTTCTTGTTTATTGATTGAAGTTGTTCATTTACTGATTGATGCTTAACGCAATATTCGTTGATTGCAAGTAAAATGGAAAGGGAACTGCGTGCAAAATGTCTTATTAGAAGTCTTTAAAGAGAGATTGCAAGTAAGTTTATTGATTATAATTTTTTTATTAGAAGTCAATTGAAAAAAAAATACTTACCGAATTGTGGGTTAAGGGAATTTTCTTTGACGGCAGGTAGAACGGCGAGGAAATATAGTGGGAAACGTCATGTTGAAAGTCCCCAAAGAGAGATTGCTAGTAGATTCGTTTATTGATTGACAAATGTTTTTCAAATAGTTATGTTTATACTTACTCGAAGTTTGGGTTTTCCCTTGAAATTAATTTTTTTCAATGGTGACGTAACAATTGTCATCCATGCCAATTTTCCTTTACTTTTATTTAATATAAAAAATTAATAAAAAATATATACAATATTACATATATGTAAAGTGTTAATAGACGATTAATAGAGGTAAAATTATACAAATAAAATTAACAAAATATAAAAAGAGAGGGACTCAATTTCACAATAAAATAAAACTAGGGATTCTCAATTTGATCAAATAGAAGTACAGGGACTAAATCCACACTTTCAATAAAGTCGAGGCACTAATGTGCGAATTTGACCATTAATAAGTGCTTATGTTTATGACGGTCTTTTCTATTGCTCTAAATATTGACTACTTTGTTCAATGCTCTTTCTTTTCTACCAAATAGTGGTCTTTTTGGTGCTCTTTCAACCGATTCTTTCATTTTCAGACCTCAAAGAAAATACTAGGTTTAGTAAAATCGCAAGGAAATCGACTCAAAAAAAATTTCGGGCAAGGAAAGAGAGATTTCATGTAAAATAAAATTTTCGTTATTTATTGATTGAAGTTATTTGTTTACTGATTGGTGGTTAATAGAATTTTCATTGATTGGTGCAAATGGAAAGGAAACTGCGTGGAAAAACGTCCTATTGAAAGTCTTTAAAGAGAGGTTTCAAGTAAGTTTATCGATTGAAATTTATTTATTGGAAGTCAACTGAAACCCAAAAAGGGAAAAAGTTTTACGAAATTATGGTTTAATGGAATTTTCTCAGATTGCAGGTAAAATAGCGAAGAAATACAGTGAAAACATCCTGTTGAAAGTCTGCAAAGAGAGATTGCTAGTAAGTTTGTTTATTGATTGACAATATTTTATCAAATAGTTATGTTTATGTTTAATCGAAGTTTGGGTTTTCATTTGAAATTTATTTTTTGAAGGAAAGCGTATCGACCGGGAACGTGGCGGAAGCACGGTGGAGATAAAAAATGTACGGAATAACGGAATTTAAATCGCGTTCAAGGGGTGTGCCCTTGAACGTTTGTAGGCTATCGGTGTATAAACGCAGAATATAAACATATATATAATAAAAAAACATTTATGGCCATGGAATAAAGAAGAAACCAAGAGCATAAATATAAATCAGCATACCTTACTTGATTTTTCTACTTTGATCGGCTACACACGTTGTTTCCTCCCGACGTCGATCCACGCGAGGCTTCAAAGTAGAGACCCTCTAAATACGTCCACACCATACCGGAATCATGAGATTCATCCTCGTGCTAGTAAGGAATGAATCCATGAAAGAGAAAATCGAAACCACACTATCTATTAGTGCGTTTGGATCTTCCTTTGTTCTTCACTTGGTTGTAAACCAAGAAGAACACACGGTAGGAGAAGGAAGAAATCAAGTAGGCATGTAGGGAGAGATGGCCAAAAATTCCTGTGGGGAAAGGGAGCAAAAATCGGCCAAGCCTTGTGTGTTGTGGTAAGAGATGGAATGATTGTGAGAGATATGGAAGGAAGACATAGTCTTCTAAGCCATAAGGAAACTTCCACATATCTCTCCAATCTTCCATAATCTCTCCACAATTACATACATTGAATGTGGGAAATCCTACATTCATTTATGTGGACGATTTTTGGCTCTTTCTTTACAAGGAATGTCAACATTTGACTTTGAAAACGTCAAATGTGGGCTAGGGATATGCATTTGGATTAGGCTCATTTAATTTGTCCTACAAATTAATTAGAGCCCAATTACTAAATTTGTTGGACTTATTTATTTAATCCAATTAAATAAAAATATCCAACATTTTTAATTCCCAAGTGAATATTTAATCCAATTAAATAATCACACGTCCAAATGCATTTAATTAATTAAATGAATCAAATCCACTTAATTAATTAAGCCCAATACAATAATTAATCCAATTAATTATCTCTAGCCCATCTCTACTAATTAATGAATCCAATCCGTTAATTAGACAAGCCCATCTACTAATTTATTAGTGAATACCATCCACTACTCAATTAGCCCTAACCCATTTTAAATTAATCCAATTAATTTAAAAGGTCAAATCCAATTAACTAAATTTTAGATCATCTAATCCAATGGATAATTCCGCATAAATGATCCAATTATTTATGCTCTCCAATAATTAATTTAATCCAATTAAACTAATTTACCTCTTCCGCAAATTAATTCTAAATTAACCCCATCACTTTTCAGTGATTTGTGTGTGAATCTTTAGGTTCATCCTCACTAGACTTGGACTTGTGTCCAACATAATTACCATGGGTGTCGGTCTAGCAACGGTTCATTGTCCTAGAGAATAGGTGAATAATGGCGTGAACATTTAGGCTCCGAGTTCCATACGGGTATGGTCCTACTATCGACCGTCTCCCAGCTTTAGTCTACGGTATGAAATTGGGCGTCGGTTCCCATTATTAACTAAGAAATTATGCTTCATACTCGAGATGCGTTTACCTTTATTGATCGACGTAGGAAATCCTTTTCTACTCAATCAATTGCTATGACCATAGACTTTCAGAGTCTAAACCATCTCAGAGCACATAGGAGACATTACCGTCATATACTGATGGGGGACAGATCCTATCTTGGAATCCACCATCCTCACTAAATCCAAGATATAGTCTTTGTATGCACGTGACTGCCACAATTCCTCAAGTCCGAGGACTAATCTTGTACTATCAAAACTGGGAATTCCAATCATACCGATCAAGCCTCCAAGGCTTCCATATGACGATTCCCGCGAGTCAGTTCAGTCAGTCGACCACCTTGTCGACTAACTCACTAAAATTGTATAGACCTTCGTCTGTCGTCGATGAAACTCGACACTCACCCAATTAATGCAATACTTAGTGCAAGTCTCAATAGGACACTCGATGCCCAGTCTCAAGGTCTTCGACTTGGAACACTTCAGACCAACCTTCAGAAGTTGGTTTCTAGCCTCCATCCAATGCGCAACCCAACTACATGGGTTATCCAATTGGTCTATAGGCATTTGTTGTGACGTTGAAAGATCGTTCGATGTTAGTATTAAGCACAACAAACACAAATCCAGTGATGAATACTTACTCTATTTATCAGGATAATGTTGTATTAATAAAGATTGACGAATAAATTCCAAAATTGCCAATCCAAATTGGCTTTCTGGTCACCTAATCTCATAATTTTTTCAATGGTGATGTGACAATTTTTAGCATGCCACTTTCCCTTTACTTTTATTTATAATATATATATATATATATATATATATATATTAGGGTAAATTATAGTGATACCCTTGAGGTTATACCAAAATACACAAACACTTTTTGTTTTTTTCTAAAATTACAGCTACACCCCCTGAGGTTGTAATTGTATTACAACTATACCCCCTATTCAAAGGCAAAGCTTACACTAATGCCCTCTGAAAAATATTATACTAACACCCTCAGGGGGTGTAGCTGTAATTTCGCAAAAAATAGGAAGTGTTTGTGTAATTAGGCCTAACCTCAGGGGTGTCAACGTAATTTACCCTATATATTATAAAGTGTTTATAGACGATTAATATAGGTAAAATTATAAAAATAATATAGACAATAAATAAAAAGAGGTACTCAATTTGACAATAAATGCAAGAAGAGATACTCAATTTGAGACAAAGTCCACACTCTCAATATAGTAGAGGGACCACTTGCAAATTTGATAATTAATAGACGCTTATATTTTGGTTGTCTTTTCCATTCGTATGAACATTGAATAGTGCGTTTGGTGCTCTTTCTCTTCTATCGAATAGTGGTCTTTTCTGTTTTGCTTTTTCAGTCAATCCTTTCAGTTTCAGACCTCAAACAACAAATTAGGTTTAGAAAAATGGCAAGAAAATTGAGTAAAAAAAGCCCGGGTAAGGAAAGAGAAATTGTAGGTTAAATGAAAATTTCGTTATTTATTGATTGAAGTTGTTCGTTTACTAATTCATGGTTAATGAATTTTTTATTTATTGAAGGCAAAATAAAAAAGAAACCGTGTGCAAACATACTATTCAAAGTGTTCAAAGAAAGATTGCATGTAAGTTTATTGATTGAAGTTCAATTGAAAAAAAAAAAAAAAACTAATAGAATTATGGGTTAATGGAATTTTCTTTGGTTTTAGGTAAATGGTGAGGAAATATAGTGGGAAACATCATGTTGAACGTTGCCAAAGAGAGATTGCTAGTAAGTTTGTTCATTGATTGACAAGAGTTTTTCAAATAGTTATGTTTATATTTAGTCGAGGTTTGGGTTTCCCCTTAAAATTAATCTTTTTCAAAGGTGGTGTGACGATTGTCACCCATCCCAATTTCTCCTTTACTCTTATTTATAAAAAATAGAAATATATTATTTGCTTATATATATAGTGTTAATAGACGATTAATAAAGGTCAAATTATATAATTAAAATTGACAATAAATAAAAAGTGAGGAACTCAATTTGACAATATATAAAACTAAAGATACTCAATTTGATCAAATTGAAGGAAATGGACTATATCCGAACTTTCAATATGTTAGATGGACCAATTGCAATATTGATCACTGATATACGCTTAGTCTTGGCGGTCTTTTCTGTTCCTCTAAACATTGAATTGTGTGTTAAGTGCTCTTTTTCTTCTACCGAATAGTGGTATTTTATATTTTGTTATTTCAACCGATCCTTTAAGTTTCAGACCTCAAAGAACAAACTAGGTTTACAAAAATGGCAAGGAAATCAAGTGAAAAAGTCCGAGCAAGGAAAGAGAGATTGCTGGTAAAATGGAATTTTCATTGTTTATTGGTCGAAGTTGTTTGTTTACTGATTGATGGTTAATGCAACTTTCGTTGATTGCAGATAAAATGGAAAGGAAACCACATGCAAAATTTCCTTTTTAAAGTCTTCAAAGAGAGATTGCATGTAAGTTTATTCATTAAAGTTTGTTTATTGGAAGTCAATTAAAAAATAAAAAACTTACCGAACTAAGGGTTAATCTTTGATTGCAGGTAAAATGGCGAGAAAATATAATGGGGAACGTCCTATTGGAAGTCCCCAAAGAAAGATTGCTAGTAAGTTTGTTTATCGATTGCTAACAAGTCCATGTCTAGATGATTTATGGTAATCCAGCGAAACCCCGATCGTATCAAGTCTAACAAGGTTCATTTTCTCTCTTATCAGAGACCGTTTAACCATGGTCCTTACAGGAACAATTCCACCGAGCGAGAATTCCATTCTTGTGTGGATATTCAAGAACTCACACTAAATACATGCCCCTTGGATTTAATCGAGGGGTTTAATTTTGCAACCAGTTTGGTTCACCCCTCTAAGTTTAATTCCCTGAACCTTCCTAAGGTGCTTAGACTTGTGAACCCTCTTCTGGTCCTGTGTATTCAGTAACCTACAAATGTCTATTGGATCTAATCCAATAGACTTTTGGCAAGCCCACTTTGTCCAACAAAGAAGCTTTATAGTATTTCCATCTCTTGAAGGACTTTTAAGCTAGTCGACTCAATTTGTCAATAGCTACATTGTTTGAATCTTCTAGCTTTGTCATCCTTAACTAGAGAAAAACCATCATAGCTTATTGATGCCAAATCCGTAAGTTTATCTTGATTATCCATTTTAATCATTTGATATGGGATAGTGTTAAGGATAATTATGTATCCCACCTAGCAGATAAGAATAGTTATTCTTTGTCAAATAGAGCAATTTTATTGATCAAAAGTATGTAATTGAAAAAACTGTCCAATAGTACATAAAAACATACTTTGATCATGCTAGGTTACATAATTCACATCAAACTCAATCCTAACATGATCACTGCTATGCTAACCCTAACTAGTCCCTAGCCTTTGCAACAATAGCCCTGCTAACGCTAAGCTCTAGGATTGTCCGTCTTAGCTATCTACTTCTCATCACCACCTGCAAACCATTCGCAGATTTATGATTTAAATGGTATCCAATACCAAAAAGTAGAACAATAATCATGTTATTACTTAATTCAAGTGAACTTTCATTAGAGAGGAGCTTATGACACTGCCTCTTCCAATGTCCGTTTTCGTGGCAGTTAATGCATACATCATTTGGAATCTTTAACTTTGATCGCCGAAACCTCTTCCTCTTCCATTTACCTCCGCCCTGTGTAACAGGAACAACACTCAAAAGTGCTAGTAGTGATGTTATCTTAGCCTTCTTCCTCTTTTGGCGTCCGACAGCTTTGCCATTAGCTCCAGAGGTTGAAACCTCTCCCACTAGTACTGTCGGCACAGATTTTTGAATCGGACTGGACCAACATATTTATCAACTCATGAAAGTCTTTGTCAAAAATCCATTCATGTTATAGTTGACAGCAAATGGGCCGAAGGAGGGAGGAAGAGACTGAACGACGACGTTGATGTACGTCTCTTTTCCAAGATTAGCTTGGAGGTCCTTGAGCTTCTCCACGAGGGATAACATCATACTCCATGCTCCTGTATGGACGACCCTTCTGCCATCGTAGCTCCAAAAATGCCTTCATTGCAGAATATCTAAAATGCCGGTCCAGGATCGCATAGACTTGCTGTATTCGACATACAGTTGAGCCAACATCATCTAGGTTATCATACTGCTTCTAGATCTCGTTAGTCATCGAGGCCAATACGATGCTGCGGACCTGCCGGCGGTCATCATGCAACTTCTCGAACACCAGACATTCTTGAGACATTGACTCTTCCGACAAGGTCTAAGGAAGATCCTTATCCAGAATGTAAGTCTAATTCTCGAAATCTAAGACTATATTAAGATTTTGCAGCCAGTCGTTGTAGTTTGTTCCATAAATTTATTGGCCTCAAGTGTTGGTGTTAGTGGATTCTTAAACATCTACATTCAAAATGTAAACAAAAAATTTTAGTAGATTATTATAATATTGTGTTCAAGTTAAGACTTGGTCTTTAGTCATTAATCCCTCTCACTATTTCTACAAAGCCTATCACTCTAAAATGGGGTAACGGACAACCATTTCCTAGTGGGCTTGGGATCGACTAATGCGATTCTTCATGACCCGCTTTTACGATTCACACGAAAAAAGACTTTGTGGGAGGTAACCGATACCATTCTCATCCAATGCGATCCCCAAGTTATTTTCCTTTGCCTCTTCACATGATTCTGAGGACTCCAAGGGAATCATGTTACTCCAGCGTTAGGCCCGACCCATCAACCAAATCATATCTCAACTGTCGCCCCCAATGACTCATGGGAAAGGAAAACAAGAGCATATTCCTTTGTTCATAACAATAATGCAACTTTCTTCCATTCTAAGCGTGCCACGACTTGTGAGACCACGAATAGGTGAAAGTAGCTTCCTCACTACATTGCTATGATGGAAGGCCTGTATTAAATAAAATCATTTGATTTTTAATCGATTAATGGGCCTAATATTTACTTGGACCATTCAAGCGAGAGTTAAGTTTTGTTTTTGACCGAGACCTCATGATTAAAAAGTTTTAACATTGAGTACAAAGAGATGCATTCTAAACACATAATACATAAAATATTAAAACATACACCACATGCGAAAACAAGCACAGCATGCCCCTGTTGGATGATCACAACCCCAATCCTTTCGATCCACTGAGCCCGCAGTGGATCAATGGTCAATCTAGGATACCTACACTATTACAAAATTATGAATCTATTATCATTTTAATGGGCCTTGTCATTCCTCTTTGTTCTTCTGGGCTCTCCACCATGGGCTCCGCCCAACGGGCCTCTTCTTGGAATTTCGAGGTGCTTTCTTGTAATTTATTTCAAAAATAAATCTTCACCAACCTAACTACACTCTTTACAATTTCAAATTTTAAATTTTTGCATTAAAAACTGAAACTAAAACATGCATTTACAGAAAATTCAAATTTTAAAATGCATGGATATCCATAATCAAAACCAAAATTAACACATAATTTTTTAAAACACATAATCAGCTTACTGTAAAGCATGCTTTCAAACATCAAATTAAACATGTTTAACATGCTCATCACATTAAAAATATGTTATTCCTAAAGCCACAATACCGAATCGGACTCTAATAGCACTAAAGAATCGGTATAGTCCGGGAAGGTGGCGGAAGCGTAAAATAAAAGAAATTTAGAACGATTTCAACGGGGTGTTCTTTGAATTCCCAAGTGTTCAATGCTTTCAAACACATAAACGTGCATACTAAAATATGTGTGAATGTGGCTAAACGTGAAAACGAGAACTTACAAGAAATGTAAACCGAGACATTACCTTTTTCATTTTCTAATGTTATACCGCAACAAGCATTGTTCTCTTTTCGTTCCTTTTCCCGTTCACTTCAAGATTCAAATTAGAACCCCTCTAATTATTCCACACCATTCTTATGGAAGCAAATCTAGATCTACTGTTAGGTAGAAGCTAGATCAAGAAAGAGGCGAAACCGTATTACACTTTTGATTAGTGTGTACGTATTTCCTTATTCTCAACTTGAATCTAATTCAAGGAGAACTCAAAACATGGATAAAATATCAGGGAATTTTGTGGTTAGAGAGGAGAGAGCAAGTTAGGAGTGGAAGTAGATGTGCTAGTCTTATGTAGTGTAATCAAATTACATACAAAACAAGTTATTTTCAAAATAACTTCTACAAACTATGTACACACCATGCACAACTTATGTACCACTATCCATCATATGAGCGCACACTACTTGTGCAACCTCCCGTATGTCGCACATTCCATGGAGGAGTTCCAACTCCTCCTCGACTTGCATCACTCCTTGGGCTTGGACCTCAAGTCATGGACCAGTCTTGATTCAATCCAATTAAATTGATTCCAACCAAAGTCCATGGGTTTTAATTAATCCAATTAATTTCAACCCAATACTAGTTTATTTAATCTAATTAGACAAACTCAAGCCCAAACACTAATTAATTTATCCAATCCATTAATAAACCAAGCTCGATTAAATTAATCCAATTAATTTCAACCCAATACTAGTTTATTTAATCTAATTAAACAAACTCAAGCCCAAACACTAATTAATTTATCCAATCAATTAATAAACCAAGCTCGATTAAATTAATCCAATTAGTTTCAAGGTGGTAAGCCCAAATTTAATTAATTCAATTAATTAAATCTTGGGTCATCCAACAAATGGATTTTCCAAATAAATGATATTATTTAGATTCTTCTTGAATTAATTTAATCCAATTAAATTAATCCATTTCGTCCGGAATTAATTCCATGACTTCCACAGTGATTTGTGTGTGACTCTTTAGGATCACCCTCAGCTAGACATGGGCTTGTGTCTAACACAGATTAATTAAATTCAATTCAATTAATTACCTCTGATTAACCATTAATCAGAAACGCCCATCACCATGGGTGGCCTTCTAATAATGGTCAATGACACTAGAGACTAGGTGAATGTTGGTGTGAACTTTTAGACTTTGAGTTCCATAAGTATGTCCCTTTTGTCGAACGTCTCCTGGCCTTAGTCGCGGGCATGGAATTGGGCGTCACCTTCCAGTTTGGATCAGACATCTATGGTTTATACTCAAGATGCGTTTACTCTGTTGATCGACATAGGGAATCATTCCCTACTCGACCAATCGCTATGGCTGTAGACTTGAAGAGTCTAAACCATCTTAAAGTGCATAGTAGACATAGCTATTAGATACTGACAGGTGACATATTTTCCCTTGGAATCCACTGTCTTCACTACATACTCTGAGTGCACTGGACATGGCTTATAATGACCCCATATCTATGATACGGTCACCTCTCGCCAGATCCAAGATACAACTGTCATATGCATGCGACTTTCATGATTCCTCAAGTTTTCCTGTTTTGCTCTTTCAACCGGTCCTTCGAGTTTCAGACCTCAAATAACAAACTAGGTTTATTAAAAGGGTTAATTACACTTACACCCCCTCTGAAAATGCATAATTACACTTTCCCCCAAAGAAGTTTTAAAATTACACTTACACCCCCTCTGGAAATTCTCTATTTACACCTGATCTCCATTCGTTAAAGTTTGGACGGAAAATGTTCATTTCAACAAAAATAATTACATAGATTTTAATTTTATCTCTCATTTAACATTTTCGTGTAATAATTTTGTACTTATAAGGAAAAAATATAATAATATTGGTCTCACTCCATATATATACATTACACTTATCCTCTTATAAGTACAAAAATATACATGAGAATGTTAAATGATGGAAAAATTAAAATCTATGTAATTATTTTTGTTGACGTGAATATTTTTCGTCCAAACTCTAACGGATGGGGTCAGGTGTAAACAGAGAATTTTGGAGGGGGTGTAAGTGTAATTTCAAAACTTCTTTGGGGGAAAGTGTAATTATGCATTTTCAGAGGGGGTCTAAGTGTAATTAACCCTTATTAAAATGACAAGGAAATCGAGTCAAAAAAGTCCACAAGAAAAGAGAGATTGTAGGTAAATTGGATTTTTTGTTGTTTATTGATTGAAGTTGTTCGTTTACTAATTGATGGTTAATGGAACTTCCGTTGAGTGCAAGCAGGGACGTAGCTAGGCCCTGTCAAGCCTAACGACCAACATAGCCTCGTTGTTGCTGCTTTATATAGGCTATTAAAGAGATTATCAAAGGAAGATGAAGAAAGGAAGCTTGCTGTTTTTAGTTAATGAAGATGAAGAAGACAAGTTCAAAAAAAAAAAAAAAAAGGAAGAAGAAGAAGACGAAGAAGAAGATGTGTGCTGAGTTGTTTAACCTTTCTGGTTTTGTTTTTACGCTTTGTAAGTGAAATAACACTTTTAATGTTGTATGTTTGTTAGTGTGGTGCTCAGGTGGCAGATGAGTTCTCTCAAAGCCTTAACTCATCTTGTGGTTGGAATAAAAACAAAAATCAAAATTTACTTTAACTTGTTTAAAAAATAATTGTTTCTACCTCTCCACTTTTAGATACTCTCTCCATTAGTTAGAATCCCATTATATCTTGTGAATTTTCTTAACATCAAGTTATAATTCATCTCAAAATTCCTCTTACTTTTTTTCTATTCTATGATTTTCAACTTATGTATTTCGAATTTTTACAAACTTGTTTCTTTTTGTTTTTGAGTTTTGTCATTTATTTTTATTTATTACATAAAATATATTTTAGTTTCTTCAAATAATTTTTCAGGTCAAATTGATCGAAAGAATTTTATTGTTCATGTCAAAAATTTAATTGTCCATTATTCAAAATTTTAAATTGGTATCATTATTTTTATTTGGTACCATTTTTCAAATCTCGGGATTCTCAATAATGAAGTGATTTTGCAATGTTTTTAAATTTTATGTGAATTTATTACTTTTATTTACCAAATTAATTAATTCAATTTCGATAGGGCTAAGCCAATTTTTTGGCTTCGCCACTTCACCAAATTATGGGTTAATGGAGTTTCTGTTGTATTGCAGGTAAAATGGCGAGGAAATATAATAGGAAACGTCCTTTTGAAAGTCCCTAAACACAGATTGCTAGTAAGGTTGTTTATTGATTGAGAAGAGTTTTTCAAATAGTAATGCTTATGTTAACTCGATGTTCAGGTTTCCACTTGAAACTAATTTTTTACAATGGTGATGTGACAATTGTCACCCATGCAAATTTTCCCCTTACTTTTATTTAATATATATATACATATAACATTTACATGAATATAGTGTTAATAGATGATTAATAGAGGTCAAATTATATAAAATAAATTGACAATAAATAAAAAGAGAGGGACTTAATTTGACATACATAAAACAAGAGATAATCAATTGGATCAAATTGAACGGAACCGCCCACATTCAATATAGTAGAGGCGCTAATTGCAAATTTGATGATTAATAGATGCTAATGTTTTTGCGGTCTTTTCTATTCCTTTGAACATTGAATAGTGTGTTCAGTGCTTTTTCGCTTCTATCGAATAGTGCTCTTTTTTGTTTTGCCCTTTCAACTGATCCTTTCAATTTCAGACCTCAAGAACAAACTACGTTTATAGAAATGACAAGAAAATCGAGTCAAAAAAGTCCGAGCAAGAAAAGAGAGATCTCAAGTAAAATGGAATTTTTGTTGTTTATTGATTGAAGTTGTTTGTTTACCGATTGGTGTTTAATGCAATTTTTGTTGATTGCAAGTAAAATGGAAAGGAAACAACGTGCAAAGTGTTGTATTGAAAGTCTTCAAAGAGATATTGCAAGTAAGTTTATTGATTGAAGTTTGTCTATTTGAAGTCAACCGAAAAAAGTAAAAAACTTTACCAAATTGTGGGTTAATAGAATATTCTTTGATTGCAGGTAAAATGACGAGAAAATTTAGTAGGAAACGTCCTGTTGAAAGTCCCCAAAATGATATTGCTAGTAAGTTTGTTTATTGATGACAAGAATTTTTGAAATAAGTTATGTTTATGTTTACCCGAAATTCGGGTTTCCCCTTGATATTAATTTTGTTAGAATAGGTGACCAGAAAGTTAATTAGATTGGCTGTTTTGAGAACTATTCGTTGATCTTTATGAAAGTAATATTATACTGATGGATAAAGTAAGTATTCATCACTAGCAAAGTGTGTTTGTTGTGCTTACTACTCACATTGAATGGCGTTTCAATGTCACAACAAATGCCCACAAACCGATTGGTTAAACCCATTGAGTTGAGCTGCGCATAGGTTGGCGGCTATGAAACCAACTCCTTGAGGGTCAGTCTAAAATGTTCCAAGTTGAGGACCTCGAGACTGGGCCTCGAGTGCCCTATAGAGACTTGCACTAAGTATTGCATTCACTGGGTGAGTGCTGAGTTTCATCGGTGCCAGACATAGGTCGTCTATGCAATTTTAGTGGGTTAGTTGGCAAGGTAGTCGACTGACTGAACTGACTCGCGGGAATCGTCATATGGAAGCCTTGGAGGCTTGGTCGGTATGACTGAAATTCCCGATTCCGATAGTACGGGATTAGTCCTCGGACTTGAGGAATCATGGCAGTCGCATGCATATGAAGGTTGTGTCTTGGATCTGGCGAGAGGTGACCGTGTCTTTGACATGGTCATTATAAGTCTTGTCCACTGCAGTCGGAGTATGTCGTGAGGACGGTGGATTCCAAGAGAGAATCTGTCCCCTGTCAGTATTTGACAGCTATGTCTCCTATGCGCTCTAAGATGGTTTCGACTCTTTAAGTGTACGGCCGTAGCGATTGGTCGAGTAGGGAATGGTTCCCTAGGTCGATCAAGAGAGTAAATGCATCTCGAGTTTGTAGCATAGTTGTCTGGTCCAGGATGGGGACCGACGCCCAATTCATGCCCTAGACTAAGGACGGGAGATGGTCAACGGAAGGACTGTACCTGTATGGAATTTGGAGCCTAAAAGTTCACGCCAACATTCACCTATTCTCTAATGCCATGGACCGTTGCTAGACGGTCACCCATGATGACGGGCATTTCTGATTAATGGTTAATCAGAAATAATTAATTAAATTGAATTTAATTAATCAATTATGTTGGACACAAGCCCAAGTCTAGCTAGGGGTGAACATAAAGAGTCACACACAAATCACTATGGAAGTAGTAGAATTAATTCTGGAAGAAGCGAATTAATTTAATTAGATTAAATTAATTCGAGGAGAATATAAATAATTGTATCATTTACTGAAAAATTCATTGGATGGATGGCCTAAGAACTAATTAATTAGATTAATTAATTTTGGGCTTAACATCTTTAAATTAATTGAATTAATTTATTGGATTTGGTTTAATTAATTGATTGGATCAATTAATTAGTGCTTGAGCTTATGTTTATTTAGTTGGATTAAATAAACTTTTGGATTTCAATAAGTTTTAATATTAATTGGACTAATATGGAACCCATGGATCTTGATTGGACTTGATTTAATTTGATTAAATCAAGACCGGTCAAAGTCGGTCCATGACTTGAAATTCAAGCTCAAAGGTTTGATACAAGTTGAAGAGAAGTTGAAATCATCTATGTAAGCAATGATGTGGCTTACCATGATGGGTAGTGGTGCACATGTTGTGCATAGTGTGTAGAAGTTATTTTGGAAATAACTAGTTTTGTATGTATTTTGACTACACTACACACAATACATGTATACACTTTTCGACTCCCTAACTTGTACTGTCCTCACACAAGCCACGAAATTTTCTCTATTTTTTCTCCATTTTTGAGTTCTCTTTGAATTTGATTCGAGCTGAGAACATGAGAAATACGTATACACTAATCAATAGTGTAATACGTTTTTCGTTTCTTCCTTGATCTAGCTTCTACCTAGCAGTAGATCTAGATTTGCTTCCTAGTTTGGTGTGGATCATTTTTAGAAAGATTTTAAGTTGAGTCCTAAAGTGAACGAAAAAGGAACGAAAAGGGAATCAACGTCTGTTGCTGTTCTACATGTGAAACGAAAAAGGTAATGTTCCGATTTAAATTATTGCATTTTTCGTTTCCTCCTCTAGCCACATGTTCAAGCATATTTTTCTGTAAATTATCATGCTTTTGAATATACCAAACGCCCTGGAATTCAAAGGGAACATCCCTTTGAAATCGTTTTTAATTTCTTTGATAAAGATCGACGAATAGTTCCCAGGCCGTACCAATTCTTTCAAATTTGTCAATGGTGATGTGACAATTGTTACCCATGCAAACTTCCTCTTTTACTTTTACTTATAAAATATATATGTATATAATATTTACAAATATATAGTGTTCATAGATGATTAATAGAGGTCAAATTATATAAATAGAAATTGACCATAAATAAAATGCGAGGGGCTCAATTTGACAATAAATAAAACTAGAACTCAATTTCATTAAATTGAAGGAAATGGACTAACTCCAAATTTTCAATATCGCAGAGGGACTAATTACAAATTTGACTATTAATAGACGGTTATGTTTTCGCGGTCTTCTCTGTTCCAGTAAACATCAAATAGTGTGTTCAGTGCTCTTTCTCTTCTACCAAATAGTGGTCTTTTCTGTTTTGTTCTTTTAACCGATCCTTTTAGTGTCAGACCTTAAAGAACAAACTAAGTTTAGTAAAATAGCCAGGAAACCGAGCAAAAAAAAATTGGGGCAAGAAAAAGAGAGATTACAAGTAAAATAGAATTTTCGTTATTTATTGATTGAAGTTGTTCGTTGACTGGTTGATGGTTAATGAAATGTTCGTTGGTTGCAGGTAAAATGGAAAGGAAACCATGTGGAAAATGTCCTATTGAAATTCCTCAAAGAGAGATTGTCAAGTAAGTTTATTGATTGGAATTTCTTTATTGGAGGTCAATTGAATTTCTTTTTTTATGGAATTGTGGGTTAATGGAATTTTCCTTGATCAGGTCAATTGACGAGGAAATATAGCGGGAAACATGTTGTTGAAAGTCCCCAAAGAGAGATCGCTAGAAAGGTTTTTTGTTGATTAATAAGAGTCTTTCAAGTAGTTATTTTATGTTTACTTGAACTTTGGGTTTTCCTTTAAATTAACTTTTTTCAATGGTGACGTGACAATTGTCAACCATTCCAATTTCCTCTTATCTTTTGGATGTTTAGAGATATGAACTATCAAAGACATCCTTTCTGTGTTTTCTGAATATTACAAGATTATGCTAAATATGTATTGCTAAAGGTAGTGAAGAGTGTGTGAATAATGCTCAAAAGTGAGTTCTGCCTTGCCTCTTCCAATTGAGTATATTTATAAAACTTGATGGACTTCTGATTCTTTGAATGCATCACTCGCTTTGCTGAAATTTTGTTGGTGGCTGTCAATCATGTTGGCAATAATTCACCATGATGGAGTGGTGTAACTGCCATAGTGGATGTCAGGGATAAGATGCAGCTACCATAATGGATGTCAGGGATAAGATGCAACTGCCATAATGGATGTCAGGGATAAGAAGGACAATAATACCTGTCATTTCTTCCTGTTGGATATCAGACGAATTTTTCAATTTTTCTATTTTTCATTCTTTCATTTTTCACTTTTTCATTTTTCATTTTTTTAGTAGTTTGGAACTGCTGTTAGCACAGAAATTAGGGATACAATAGTAAGTGTTACTGAAAGAATCGGCAACGGAAGCCTAAAAAAATGTGAATTTAAAGCATAATTAAAACGGGTTCAAAGGGGTGTTCCCTTTGAAGTTCCCGGACGTTTGGTGTTTGTCAAAGCATAAATAAAAGGGTTAATTACACTTACACCCCCTCTGAGAATGTATAATTACACTTTCCCCCAAAAAAGTTTTGAAATTACACTTACACTCCCTCCGAAAATTCTCTGTTTACACCTGACCCCCATCCGTTAGAGTTTGGACGAAAGAGGTTCACGTCAACAAAAATAATTACACAAAATTTCAATTTTTTCCATCATTTAACATTCTCATGTATATTTTTGTACTTATAAGAGGATAAGTGTAACGTATATGCATGGAGTGAGGCCAATATTATTATATTTTTTTCTTATAAGTATAAAATTATTGCACGAGAATGTTAAATGAGAGGTAGAATTGAAAATTTATGTAATTATTTTTGTTGAAATGAACACTTTCCGCCCAAACTTTAACGAATGGAGGTCAGGTGTAAACAAGTAATTTTTAGAGGGGGAGTAAATGTAATTTCAAAACTTCTTTGGAGGAAAGTGTAATTATGCATTTTCAGAGGGGGTCTAAATGTAATTAACCCTAAATAAAATAGGAGAAGAATGCTGAAAATGTGGCTAAGGCTATGAACAAAAATTACATGAAAACGTAAAGAAAACCAACCTTGATCATCACACGTAAAACCGGTACATGCATTGTTCTCTTTCACGTTTCTCCTTCCGTTCACTTGAGGATCCAAATTAGAATCCCTCTAATTTTCCCACACCACACTATAGAATAGTTCTCTAATATATTGCTAGATAGAAATAGAGAAGAGAAGAAGAAACACTTCCAAAACTACACTATTATTTAGTGTCTTTTGGAATGTTTTAAGTTCAACCTTTCCAAAAGGTATGAACAAAAAAAGGAGAATAATTTCAGAGATTTTGGAGATTACTTTGATGGAAAAATTCGTGCAAGACAAGACCATACAAGTTATGTGAATAGTTTTGTGTATGCAGAGTTGTTGAATTCAAAATTCAACTTCTCTTGTCAACTTCCAAAGCAACCTACATTCACACACCACTATCTATATAACCATGCACCATTATAGCAAATAAAATCACCCACCAAACCATATAAAGGCTGCTCACATGTGGAAGATTTTAATTCTTCCTTCACTTGATATAAATTAAATTTTTTCATGGACTAGGACTACTAGTTTTGGACTTTTATTTAATATAATTAAATTAAGTCCAAACAAAGTCCATTGGGCATTAATTAATCCAATTAATCTCAATTCAATTGAAGCCCATGAGTTTATTTAATCCAATTAAATAAACATAAGTCCAAACTCTAATTAATTGATCCAATCAATTAATTAATCCAAACCCGATAAATTAATCCAATTAATTTAAAGGTTCTAAGTCCAAAAATTAACTAATCAAATTAATTAATTCTTGGACCATCTACCAAATGGATTTCCCAATATATGATCTAATCATTTATTTTTCTCCTTGAATTAATTTAATCTAATTAAATTAATTCGCTTCTTCTAGAATTAATTCCAAATTAATTCTACCAATTCCATAGTGATTTGTTGTGACTCTTTAGGTTCACCCTCAGCTAGACTTGGGCTTGTGTCCAACACAATTGGTCAATTAAATCCAATTTAATTAACTATTTTCCAATTAACCATTAATCGGAAAATGCCCGTCACCATGGGTGGTCGTCTAGCAACAGTCTATGGCACTAGAGACTAGGTGAATATTGGCGTGAACGTTTAGGCTCCCGAGTTCCATACGAGTACGCTCCTTCCATCATCCGTCTCCCAGTCTATGTCTAGGGCATGGATTTGGGCGTCGGTTCCCATCCTAGACTAGACAACTATGCTCAATAAGTCGAGACATGTCTGCTCTATTGATCGACGTAGAAAACTATTCCCTACTCGACCAATCGTTGTGGCCACAGACTTAAAGGGCTTAAACCATCTCGGAGTGCACAGGAGACTCGGCTGTCATATACTGAGAGGTGACGGATCCTATCTTGGAATCCATCGTCCTCAATACATATTCCGACTGCACTGGATAAAGCTTATGATGAACGTATCCAAGATACGGACATCTCTTGCCAGACCCTAGATACAACCTTCATATGCATGTGACTGCCATGATTCGTCAAGTCCGAGGACTAATCTCGTACTATCGGAGCTGGGAATTCCAGTCACACCAACCAAGCCTCCAAGGCTTCCATATGATGATTCCCGCGAGTCAGTTCAGTCAGCTGGCACCTTTGTCAACTAACCCACTAATATTGGATGGACATCCAACGTCTGTTGCCGATAAAACACGACACTCATCTAATGAATGCAATTCTTAGTGCAAGTCTCTATAGGACCCTCGATGCCCTATCTCAAGGTCCTCGACTTGGAACGTTTCAGACCAACCCTCAGAAGTTGGTTTCATAGCTGCCATCCAATGCGCAACCCAACTACATGGGTTATCCAATTGATCTGTGGGCATTTGTTGTGACGTTAAAACGCCGTAAGCACAACAAACACATAATGCCAAGGATAAATCCTTACTATATTCATCAAGTTAATAATACTTTAATAAAGATTGCTAAACAGTACCCAAAACCGCCAATCCAATTGGCTTTCTGGTCACCTATTCTAACAATCTCCCACTTGACCTAAAGCCAATCACCCATGCTCAGAGTTATCTGAGCATGAGTAATTTGAGATATCCGGCTCGGTCTCACGGGTCTACCTTATTTCAGCCAAGATGATGCGGTCCAACTGCATGCCACCTCTTCTACCATTGCTCCAAGCAGATGGTACTATCTAAGAATTTTCCTGGATTCGTGATGAGATCTCGGTCCTTTAGCTTGCGCTACAGCCATGTTGTTATCCTCCAAGGTAACTACTGGCTTTGCCGTGTTAGGCACCATACCCAACTATTGGATGTGGTTTTTCATCCAAACCACTCTCTGGAGCAACTTCTAAAGTTGCCATACATTCAACTTTCATGGTCCGTCATGGCATCCCGCTTGAAACCTTTCCAAGCCACCACCTTATCATTAAACTTGAATATATATTCATACTGAGACTAGATATTATTCACTTGATACTGGAAGCTAGTATCGCTATAGCCTTCCAGAATCAACTCTCCATAGAACGTGCATCAAGAACACTTCTTTAATCCTTATGCAGGTATTAAAGACTATTCTCAACAGCAGTGTACCGCCTCCTTGGTACACACCCGATTTCCGTCGTTATGCCAAAAGCATACACAACATCAGGTCCAATGCACCAAACAACATACCCATGCTGCCTATGGCAAAGACGTAGGGGATGTCAAACATCTAAGCTTCCTCATCAGTCAACCTTGACTGAGTCTTGGACAGCTTAACCCTATATATAGGAATCCAATTCCTTTCATGGAGAATTGCGTGAACAACGTTCGTGTTTCAGTGTTTCCTAACATCTTAACTTCATTCCAAATGAATAAGACGTTACACACTTTAAACACTAGGAACACAACTAAACTCCCACTGACCCTGAAGCTTGTTACTGATCGAGTCATACCCCCTATGAACTCATCAAAATGAATATTCCAGTTACATGGAGTTTCAAACTTAGTTTGAATTCCATGTCGAATTACATGGCTCCAAGCCATTGCTTCGATCCAATGTCCAACATTACTTCTCCTTATGTCTTTTGGATTATAATCTAATTGACCGGACTGACCCATAAACCTGTACCTCTCATGTATCTAGGATATTCTGGTCATCCTTAGGAGAACTTGAATATAGTCAGTAGGAAAACTTGATTACAAATGATGTTTGCTATATTGTACTGAGGTGTTGCTCTACTTGATTCCTCAAGGAGCTACTCCTTACACCGGTTATCCTTTGAAATTCAATTTCCCTTAGGACAACACATGAACCTGTGCAAACCTAGTTTGCCTCCCACTAGTCCCTTGACGTATGGAAGACCATCCTACATACTCAAGTACTTTGTAGGATACAGGCTTGCCATGCCCATATCCAATATGGCGTCTAGACCACGATCTTTAGAAAGTGCCATGTTTTACAACTTGGCTACTGTCTTAAGAACACGCCTAGATGGGCCAAGGTAGTTCAGTGAAAACACCGACCGAACCATGTCCAACAAGGTTCGATTCCTCCTTTATCAAAGACGCCGTTCAATTGTGGCGTTCTAGGAAGAATTCCACTGAGTAAAAATTCCATTCCCATTTAGATACATCAAGAGCTCCCGTTAAATATACACCACTCGATCCAATCGAAGGTTAATTTTGCAACCAGTTCGGTTCGCACTTCAAATCTAATTCCCTGAACCTTCCAAAGGTCCTTAGACTTGTGAACCCTCTTCAAGTCTTATGTATTCAGTGACCTATAGATGTCTGACTGGATCTAATCCAACAGACCACTAGCAAGCATACTTTATCCTACAAAGAGCTTATTGGCTATCTTCCTGCTCAGGAAGGACTTGCAAGCTAGCAGGCTCAAATTGTCTATTACTAGACTCCTTGAATCTACTAACCTCCTTATTCTATCTAGTGGAACGTGACCTAGCTTTGCATGCCAAATCTGTGAGTTTATCTTGATTATTCATTTTATCATTTGTTTTGAGCATTCATAATCTAATTATGGGATAGTATTGAAAAAATTATGCAAACAACCTGACAGACAAGAATAACCATTCTTTGTCAAATAAAAGAAACTTTCATTGATCAAAAAGATGTAATCCTCATTGTCCAACAATAGAAAAACATAAGTTTGATCATGCTAGGTTACATAATTGTGACCTTATCAACTCTATCCTAACATGATCACTAATAGCTAAGCCTCACTAGTCCTATAGCTTCTATGCAATAGCCCAACCATTGCCTAGCTTTATAACCATATCCGTCTTAGCCTTCTACTCCTTCCCATCACCTGCAAACCATTTGCAGGTATGAGCTCTACAGCTGGTATCCAATACCCAAGAAGCAGAATAGTAATCATGTTAAAGCTCAAATCAAATGTACCTTGGTTGGAGAGGAGTTGAAGACACTCCCTCATCCAATGCCCCTTTTCACGATAATATATGCAAACATCTTTTACAATCCTTGATTGCCGAACCACCTTCCTCTTTCCATTGCCCATGCCCAACATGGCAATAGGAGCGCTCTGAGCGCTTGCAGCGGCTGATTCTGTCTTACCCTTCTTCCTCCGCAGCGTCCGGCCCCTTTGCCTTTGGCTCTTGAGGTCGAAGCCTTCCCCATCAATACAGACGACACAGACTTTTCAATCGTTGCCTCGTATTGCACCAACACGTTTATCAACTCATCAAAGGTATTTTTCAAGCCCATTCATATTTAGTTAATGATAAACGGGTCAAAAGAGGGAGGAAGAGACTGAAGGATCACGTCGATGTACGTCTCTTTTCCACGATCAACTCGGAGGTCTTTGAGCTTCTCTACTAGGGATAGCATCATCACTTCATGCTGGTGTACAGACGACCTTTCTGCCATCTTAGCTCCGAAAAATGCCTTCGTCGCAGCATATCAAATATGTCGGTTCGGTATCGCATAAACGTCTTTCATGCGGAGCATCATCGAGCTGACATCATCCAGCTGATCATACTGTTTCTGGATCTCATTAGCCATGGATGCTAGTATGATGCTGTGGACCTTGCGGTTGTCCTCTTGCTAGTCATTGAACGTCGAACGCTCTTCTGACAAGGACCCCTCCGGCAAGACCCGAGGAAGAGGCTTATCCAGAACGTAGCCCTTGTGTTCGAAATCGAGGACAATCCTCAGATTTCACAGCCAATCGTTATAGTTTGTTCCGTGAAATTTATCAGTCTCAAGAATTACAGCGTGTGGATTCTTAGACATCTATATTCAAAATGTAAAGCAAAAATTTAGTAGATTATTATAATATTGAATTCAAGTTAAGACTTGGTCTTTAGTCATTAACCCCTCCCACTATTTCTTCAAAAAGCCTACCACTCTCAAGTGGGGTTTTTAGGAAACTATTTTCTAGTGGGCTTGGAGTCCACAAAAGGAATTCTCCATGCCCCGTTTTTAAGATTCACATGGGAAAGGCTTTGTGGGAGGTATCCAATACCATTCTCATCCAATGAGATCCCCAAGATGTTTTGCCTCGCTTCTTCACATGATTCCGAGAACTCCAAGCGAATCATGTTACTCAGCGTTAGGCCCGACCCATCAACCAAATCATATCTCAACTGTCGCCCCCCACGACTCGTTAATAGGGAAACATGAGCCTATTCCTTTGTTCATAAGAATAGCACAACTTTCTTCCATTCTAAATGTGCCACTACTCGTGAGACCACGAATGGGTGACAGTAGTTTCCTCACTACATTGCTATGGATGGAAGGCTTGGAATAATCAAAACCATTTGATTTTAATTCCATTTTGGGCCTAATATTTACTTGGACCATCCAAGTGAGAGTTTACTTTTTACTAAGACCGAGACCTCATCATTATTAGTATTTTGCATGCTCAAGTTTTAAACATTCAATGTAAATAGATGCATTCCAAACACATCATACATCAAAGCATTAAAACATTACATATATGCAAAAGAAGCCTAGCATGCCCCTGTAGGAGGATCACAAGCCCGTTCCTAAGTGATCCACTGAGCCCGCAGTGGATCTACGGTCAATCTAGGGTAAGCCTATACTATTATAATTTTTACATCCCATTATCATTCTAATGGAGCCTTGTAAATCCTTCTTTTCTTCTTGGGCCTTCCATTGTGGACTCCGTCCAACGGACCTCTTTTGGGCCTTCATGTCCATGGAAGCATACATTTATTTAAAGTAAAACCTCACTACTAATGTACTCTCATTACAACTTAAAAAGAAACCCCAATCATAAGTAGGGGGGAGTACATTAAAAGAGAGGAATAAAGCATTATTATTCCAAGGCTAAAAATGAAAGAAGGAATAAAAATAAAGAGGCATGCAGGTCTCACCCAACAATAAATTAAATCATACATAGGCCAATGGGCTAGTGATCATCCTTATTGTTTATCTAATAAACAACAACAAAACACATTTATATCAATTATAAACATGCCAAGCATATAAACACATCCCATGCATTTATAAATAGATATCCAATATCTAAAACAATAAACATAATAAAATGCAGAAAATATCATATCAATAATGCAATTGAAAATATGGATATCAACTATACATCCAATGTACAAACAAGTTTTTGTTTGGAAACCATTTCCAAAATAATCCAAGACATAAAATAATTTTAGAAAAATCCAATTTAACAAAAAATTAAAATATTCCAAAATTAATAATTTCAGAAAACTAGCAGAAATCTGGAAAATCCAATTTTCTGGAAAAATGGGAAAAAACGGCACAAAATAGCAATGTCGGCCGACCGTCCCAGATGGCCGTGCGCACGTGATTTAAACATGCTCTTCATCCTTAGCACATAATAACATGTAAATCCTATAGCCAAAACACCAAACTGGGCTCTGATACCCCAAAAAAAATCGGGTACAGCCTTGGAACGCAACGGAAGCGTAAAAAAAACGTGAATTTAAAGCATAATTAAAACGGGTTCAAAGGGGTGTTCGCTTTTGAAGTTCCCGGGCGTTAGGGTTTTTCAAAGCATAAATAAAATAGGAGAAGAATGCTGAACATGTGGCTAAAGGATATGAATTAAAATTACATGAAAACGTAAAGAAAACCAACCTTGATCATCACACGTAAAACCGCTACATGCATTGTTCTCTTTCCCATTTCTCCTTTCGTTCACTTGAGGATCCAAATTAGATCCCCTCTAATTTGCCCACACCACACTATAGAATAGTTCTCTAATCTATTGCTAGATAGAAATAGAGAAGAGAAGAAGAAACACTTCCAAAACAACACTATTGTTTAGTGCCTTTTGGAATGTTTTTAAGTTCAACCTTTCCAAAAGGTATGAACACAAGAAGGAGAATATTTTCAGAGATTTTGGAGAGTATTTTGATGGAGAAATTCGTGCAAGACAAGACCATACAAGTTATGTGAATAGTTTTGTGTATGTAGAGTTGTTGAATTCAAAATTCAACTTCTCTTGTCAACTTCCAAAGTAACCTACATACACACACCATTATCTACATAACCATGCACCATTATAGCAAATAAAACCACCCACCAAACCATATAAAGGCTGGTCACATGTGCCTCACATGTGGAAGATTTAATTCTTCCTTCACTTGCTATAAATTGAATTTTTTCATGGACTAGGACTACTAGTCTTGGAATTTTATTTAATCTAATTAAATTAAGTCCAAAAAAAGTCCATTGGGCATTAATTAATCCAATTAATCTCAATCCAATTGAAGTCCATAAGTTTATTTAATCCAATTAAATAAATATAAGTCCAAACTCTAATTAATTGATCCAACCAATTAATTAATCCAAACCCGATAAATTAATCCAATTACTTTAAAGGTTCTAAGTCCAAAAATTAACTAATCCAATTAATTTATTCTTGGACCATCCATCAAATGAATTTCCCAATAAATGATCCAATCATTTATTTTTCTCCTTGAATTAATTTAATCCAATTAAATTAATTCGCTTCTTCTAGAATTAATTCCAAATTAATTTTACCAATTCCATAGTGATTTGTGTGTGACTCTTTAGGTTCACCCTCAGCTAGACTTGTGCTTGTGTCCAACACAATTGGTCAATTAAATCCAATTTAATTAACAATTTTTCAATTAACCATTAATCGGAAAACGCCCGTCACCATGGGTGGCCGTCTAGCAACGGTCCATGGTACTAGAGACTAGGTGAATATTGGTGTCAACGTTTAGGATCTCGAGTTCCATACGAGTACGATCCTTCCATCATCCGTCTCCCGGTCTAAGACTAGGGCATGGAATTGAGCGTCGGTTCCCATCCTGGACTAGACAACTATGCTCAATAACTCGAGACACGTTTACGCTATTGATCCACGTAGGAAATGATTTCCTACTCGACCAATCGCTGTCGCCACAGACTTAAAGAGCTTAAACCGTCTCAGGGTGCATAGGAGACTCGACTGTCATATACTGACAGGTGACGGATCCTATCTTGGAATCCACCGTCCTCAATACATATTCCGACTGCACTGGATAAAGCTTATGATGAACGTATCCCAGATACGGACATCTCTTGCCAGACCCTAAATACAACCTTCATATGCATGTGACTGCCATGATTCGTCAAGTCCGAGGACTAATCTCGTACTATCGGAGCTGGGAATTTCAGTCATGCCGACCAAACCTCCAAGGCTTCCATATGACGATTCCCGCGAGTCAGTTCAGTCAGCTGGCACCCTTGTCAACTAACCCACTAATATTGCATAGACGTCCAATGATGAAACACGACATTCATCCAATGAATGCAATCCTTAGTGCATGTCTCTATAGGACCCTCGATGCCCTGTCTCGCGGTCCTCGACTTGGAACGTTTCAGACCAACCCTCAGAAGTTGGTTTAATAGCTGCCATCCAATGCACAACCCAACTACATGGGTTATCCAATTGATCTGTGGGCATTTGTTGTGATGTTAAAACGCCGTTTAACGTAATCAGTAAGCACAACAAACACATAGTGCCAAGGATGAATACTTACTATATTCATCAAGTCAATATTACTTTAATAAAGATTGCTAAATAGTACCCCAAACCGCCAATCTAATTGGCTTTCTGGTCACATATTCTAACAGTTACAACCTTTTTACTAAAAGTTCATCCTCGTTTTCTTCTGCAAGATTTACTGGAGATGGAGAGTCTTGTTTGTCACTTTAAAGTTTTTGGAGATTTTTTCCATCTCTTCCTTTATAGAGGCTTGAGCTCTAGTGTTGTAGGCAAATTTTGCTTCTCAAGTAAATATTATTCTTGTTGGGGATTGATCTCTTTTCCAAGGATTGTGGAGGTCTTGCAATACTTGGAATTTTATTGTAAGCATTCAAGAATTGACGTTTGTACAAAATTGACGGTATTCATCATGCCCCACTACTTGACGCAACATTTTTTTCCAAGAGAGAAAATTTGGGTATTTTCATCGATTTGTAGGAACTTGAATTGGGTTTCGATTTTAAGTATCCAAGTAACGTTGAACTGGATGTAGAATTTGAAAGATTCTTGTACTGATTTTGGAATAATGTGTGGTTCAGGGGAAAAGTAATGCCACCATTTGATAAACCAGTTTGGAATTTTGGTGGGTAGAATTTTGGTGCCAAATAAGAAGTAAAAGGACATGGTTTTGATTTTGTTTGGGTAGAAAATGTTGGAAGGCCTTGATATAATCCCAGTATGAGACTAAGGGATAGCTTTTGTTTGGAATATTTTTAAATTCATAGGGGCTACTTCCCTAATCAAACAAGGAAAGGATGAAATTGAGAAAAAAAAAAATTCTATAGCCAATTGGTGAGGAGTTGGCTGAGGCTCCTTTTGGTGGCATATTTTGAATATAGATGGACTTTGTGGAGATGAGAATGTCTGCATTAAATTGTTGGGTTTCTTGTGGATCTTCGTAGATCCTGTTGTGCCTTTCATCAAGCACCATGTTGACCATTTCAATAGAATCACTTTAGGTGTGCTCATTGATCCATTCGTCTTTGATGACATAATCAATATAGAAAATCTATTTTTTCAATGTATCGGGAATTTGAAGGAGTTGTTGGACTGCTAATTGGTTAAGCAGAAGAAGTTTTTGTTACGTCTTTATAGGTTTGGGTAAGTTTGGAGTGAGCAAGAGGAATTGGTTTTCCTAAGGGAGTGAATCTATTTGTAATTTGGATTGCAGTTTGTGGTTGCCCAAGATTTTGGCGGGTCGAGTTGAAGCTAATTGGGTAGGAGTTTTTGTGGGTTGAATTGAGGGTGGTAGAATTCTTAGTGGTCTTGGATTTTCAAGACCTTGTAGTTATAATATTTGCAATTTTTCTGGTGCATTTGAGATGTTCAGTGGAGGATATTCTAATTTTAGGATTTGACTAAAGGACTTACTTTTAGCTTTTGTTCTTTTACCTTTTGGGACATCCCTGCAAAAATTCTCGAGTCAAGAAGTCAGGAATATAACTATGTGATCCTTTTATATAGTCTATATCAAAATCGAAGACAGATAACAAAGCTTGCCATCTGGCAAAAATCTGTTTTGAAACCAAATTTTTACATCTTTAGTAAGTACATCTTTTGTAACCCTGCAATCTATTCTTAAGAGAAATTTTTGATTAACTAAATCATCTTGAAATTTTGAAATGCATAAAACTACAGATAGTATATCTGTTTTGATAGTAGGATAATTTTGTTGGGCTGTGGTTTTCCAAAGTAAAGAATAATATCGAACTATAGTTTCTTTTCCATCAATAATTTGACTAAGGATACCTCCATATCCTATTTCAGATGTATCAGTTTGAACAATTTTGGGTGCAGTGGGATGGAACATACTAAGATAAGGAATTTTTTTAATTTTCGTTTTTAATTTTTTCAACAAATTTATATGAAGTTGGGTCCATGGTGGTGGAGGAGATTTAACCTATCATATAAGGGCTTGCATATTTGTCTAAGATCGGGTAAAAATCTGAAATATAATTCAAACTTCCTAGGAATCTCTGTAATTGTGCTTTATCTAAAATTTGATTTGGGAAATTTTCTCCAAATGTTAGAGACCTTTGAATTGGGAATAGTTCCTTGGTGGATTTGGTAATCTAGAAATCTAATATTGGTTTGGAAGAGCTTTATTTTGGGGGCTAATACTACAAGAGCATTATCTTTTACGAGTTTAAGGAACACTTTTAGATGTTTGTAATGTTTTTCTATGTTTTCACTAAAGACTAGAACATCATTAATATAACCAATAGTAAAAGAAGTGTATGGAGTAAAAATGTCATTCATGATTTTTTGAAATTCTGAGGGAGCATTTTTAGTTCAAATGGCATAACTTTTCATTCAAATTGTCCAAAAGGGAGAGGAAAAGTTGTTTTACATCTATTTGAATTTGCCAAAAACTAGATTTCATATCGAATTTAGAGAAATCTTTTGCACTATAGAGTCTTTTAAGAAGGTAAGATTTATTGGGAGTAGGATATCTAATCCATTTTAGAGCTTTATTTAGGGATTTGTAATTTAATGCTAGCCTGGAGTTCCTCTTTCTAATTGAGCACTTTTCTGAACATAAAGGTTGGACAAGACCAATGTGATTTTGAAGAACGAATTAGTTTTTTATTAAGAAGATCTTGAATTTCTTTCTTACAATATTCTAAGAGTTCTTGATTCATTTGGATAGGTCTAGCCTTGGTGGGAATTTATTTTTCATCAAAATCGGCTTTATATGGAAAGGTGATAACATGTCTTTTTCTTTACCAAAAGGCATTTGGTAATTCAGAACATACTTGATTTTCTATCCGATTTTGAAACTTGAGAATTTTCTTTTGCACAAAAGGTGCAGAAATTTGTTCTTCTATCTCTTTGTAGGAAATCTCATCTTTTAGGAAGAGTATTTGTTTTTCTTTATTGTGAATGTTTTCCTGGAATATAAAAGTATCTTGGACTATTTTTATATCCCTTTGGGTTACAAGAACTTGGAACTGGAATAAGATTTCTCTTCCCATGATTGTGGTTCTAATTCCTTTAGAACTAACATTCATTCAATAGAGCATTTGGAGGAAAGGATTCCCAAGAATTATTGGAGTATTAAAATCTTTCACAATAACAAAACTACTTTTGAAACATATTCCATCATCGCAAAGATCGAGTTTGAAATGATTTAGGGCTGGCTGAATTAGCAGCTGAAAGTTTTTCTTTGATTTTTTTCAAAATACTTGGTAAGGTTTAACACTTCTTGGATGCAGTTCATATCTGCACTTGAATCCATTAGTGCAATTGCAGAAAGTTTGAAATCTTCAATAACAAGATTAATTTTTACATACCATTTTTGGTAGTCAATCCTGGAGGTGGAGTTGACAAAAGATTCTTCTTCTTCAGAGACTTTGGAGGAGGATGATTTGTTGGGAGTTTCTCTAGAAATCTTATTCTAAAGCTTTATAATAAAAAATTCTTGCTTTAATTGATCATGATTTTCTTTGAGAGTTTTGACTTCATTTTTCAATTGTCTTACTTCATGTTTTAGATCAAATATAGATATTTTGGAATTAGAGGATTCAAATATGTTCATGATTTCTTAAAAAAATGTTTTGGGAGGAGATTTGGATTTATGAGGGAATTCATTTGAAATTAATTCTTGAAGTTTATGAAGATAGGTTTCTTTGTCTTCAGGATTTTGGATTTTATTAGAGAAAATTGGTTGGTTAGAGTAGCTATTTGTTTATTACAAAGACGTAATCCTGAAGGACATCCAGTACATTCATTATTATCCTCTGGGAGAGACTCATGAGACTCTTCTTCTAAAGAAGTATAGCCTTCATTCGGTTGGACTTGATCTAACGAATCTTTTGGACTAGGGTTTTCATATTCTATTTCAAATATTTTAAATCTTCCTCATCTAAAATGTTTAATAATTGGTTTTCATAGTGATAAGGCTTTTTACACTTATGAAAAATGATGGAATTAGGGACTTCTGAAAAATGTTTCTTCTTAGAAAAATTCTTTCTTTGAAAATTGGATTTGGAAGAAGGTTTGGAGGAAGGGATTTTCTTTGAAGGCTTGTATTAATTCATCGTTTGGGGTAGTAAGATTTTGTTTCTTTAATTGTACTTTTAAGGTAAAATCATTAGATATTTGTAACTCTACAAGATTGACATGCTTTATGATTTCTCCATAGGAGAGTGAGGAAATATTTTCATATTTTTCTTTTGTTTTTTCATTAACCTTTTCTTCAAAACATTTTGGTAAAGTAGAAATAATTTTTTTCTTTCCAAAAATAGCTATTAGCATCACTTCTTTCATAGATTTTTTATAGGACAACATCTTTGTAGCAACAAAAATCATGGAGCATCCTACATTTTAGATTTTGTAAAAACTCTATATTTCTTTCTTGGTATATTTGGGGATTTTCAATAAAATGAATAATAATGGTATATATTAAGGAAGATACCGCAGCAGAAATAGGTCTTCCCTCCTCATTATTAATGACATTACCTTCTGAATCTCTTTTAACACTTGAGAGGATTTGGGCTTTAGCATTAAGAGTTATGTTGTTATCCCACCATCCTTTTAATTGGCTATTAAATTTTAAAATAAGATTTTATGTTGCATCCTCATCGGTCAAACCAGCTCTTTTCTTATACATATTGGAGACTATAACCATTTGTAAACCAACTCTTTCCTTATACATATTGGAGACTATAACCATTTGTAAACCAGCTCTTTCCTTATACATATTGGAGATTATAACCATTTGTTTACAAAAGACTAGGGATTGATATTCGAATAGGGTATCTAAATTCCATTCATAAATTGAAATATCAATAAGGGACCTGAAATTCTGGACTTCTTCAATTTTTAGACCAGGAGGAGTGGGTTTGTAGTAATTCCTATAAGGTTTTAAATGTTGGACAGGGTAAATTGAATATGGAGTTTGTTCATTATCAGAAATTTTAAAATTTTGTTGAATCGTATTAATAACTTTTTCTTTGCCTAAATCCCTTAGGGCATGATTGGTATATAGGAATAAAATTGAGTGGGAATGGAATAAAATTGGGAATGGAATAAAAATAGAAATGAAATGATTTTGGTATGTCATTTCTATGTTTGGTATACCAAAGGAATGAAAAAGGGATTGAATCAAAACTTTCCAAATTACTCATTTATATGTTTTCTAAATAATGAAACTTAAAAATTAAAATACAAAACAACTAAGCTACGTCTCATTAATGACAAAAGAAATATTATTTTGAAATGTTAAATTAATTATAAGTTTATAATATATATATATATTGTTGGACGTTTCATATATTTAAATTCTTTTAATAAATACTTATTATTTGGTAAATGCTTATACTTATAGTAATATTTGGTAAAATGCCTATAAAAGATGTTAATAATTTTATATTATATTTAATAAAATATTTAAGAATTTATTTTTATATTATATCTTTTATATTTTGATAACACATATTTAAATATTTTATATTGATATTCATTTTATTTAATGTACTCAAAATAATATATAATTTTGTGGTTATAAATCTTGCAACTATAATTTTATTAAGAGTTATTTTAGCAATATATATAAAAAAATCTATTCCCAATCTATTGGGAATAGCTAAAACCATGGGTGAGTGAGGGAATGCCTAATCCCATATTTATGGGAATGGGCATTCCCAAAAGAATGACTATTGTTGTTCCTAAATTATACCAAACATGTATTTGGAATAAGATTAGGAATGTACATTCCATCCCTAATCCATTTCCTCATACCAATCATACCCTTAGTCTTTCTTGGATTTCTAAAATAATGGATTTTTCTGGATTTAATTTTGGTATGTAATCAGAAATTTGGAAAGGAAGGTAATCTGTAGTAATATGGAAGGTTGGATCTTGAAAGTAATCATGGAAGAGGATGGTTTCGAATCTTTATTTTCTGAAACTTCTTCAATTTTGGTTTCAATGCGTTCTAATTGTTTTCATATTGAATGAAAAGTTAAATTTGAAAAATTATTTTGTTTGATTTGAACAGTACTTACCTCCTTAGTGGTTGATTCGCTGACAGGGAAGCACTGAATCATTTGACCTTTTATGGAAGTTCCAGCTTCTTCCAATGGTGGATGCTCACTGGAGATTGTTGATCGATCAATTTTTGTCTATTTTTTTGAGAGTTTTTTGGCTTACTGTCAATTTATCTTCTCCATGTGTTGGAAGTAAGTTTGAGAAAAAAAGGAATATTTTGTTTAGTATAAGACATGAATTCATACCATTCAGATCTAATACTTGATCTTTGAGATTCTGGAAAACTAGACATGGACCATTTTCTATTGGATGTATTTTCATCGAAAAGGAAGTCCTTTTTAAGAGAATTTTTATCTATTGAGAATTCTTTAGTAATAGTAAGAATTTATGAAGGCGCAAAATTTGGAGATTCTGTTTGGACAGATTCTTCATAATCTTGGTAAATAGATTGTGCGAGGTTCTGATATATTCCTACTTCTTGGGATTTTGAGATAGTAGGTCTAATAGTTTCAGAAGTTGAATGCCTAGAAGGAGTAATTAGATGAGGGTAAAAGGTTTTCTGTTGGTTTTTAAGGAATTTTGTCGATAAAACTTGATTCCTGTGGATCTGTCAGGATGCTGGGTAATTTGATCAATTTATAATTTTTCTATAGGTTGAGATGGGGGTATAGAACCAGGATATAGGACCCATGTCTTAGGTAGGGTGACATTTTTTCATTCGATCATTTTGGGGACCGTGAGGCTGGATTTAGCTCTATTTATTTCCCAAAAGACTATTTGGCCTGGGGACTTGGTATGTGACATGGCCTGGATGTCTAACCAATACTTGTGATTTTATAATGGAGCTGATAAAATATTTCATAAATGTGAGACTTAGACTTCCTTTTGTAATTGTAGTTTTTGACATTTAACGAAAGAACCTCAATAATATGAAGATCATTAAGGGAGATGGTAAAATTTGAAAAAGAATTGAAATAAATAGGACCATTGCAGAGGCTAGTTTCAACAAGCCCAAGTAAGGAGTCATGAAAATCCAAATTTCAACAATCTCTTAAAGCAAGAAAGACACTGATACCCAACCCTTCCTTGTTAAGGAGAAATTTGAACAAGACCAATATGCAGGAATTTATATCCATTTTTAATATGCTTAATAATTGAAGATTTTGAAAATAGATGCAAAGTTTGTTGATCAGAAACTAATGGCAAGACTTATTCCTCATTTTTTAAGGTAAATGCAGATTCGAAATCTATAAAAGACTATTTGTAAATTTCCGTAGTCTAATCTTCGGAGGTCTCCAATCAAATAGATCTTTATCTCCCCACAATGTTTCCCCAGTGGTGATTATATTCGAAATTTCTTGGTTATCATCTGAGGAGGAGGCTCCAGAATTCATGCGCTTTATGAATTTATCCATATTCTCGGACATTCATATTTTGCTCTCTTGGATTAGACAATGATTTATTGCGGAAATATAACTCAAGTAGGCCGACTTATTACGTGTCAAAGTCAAATTCACAAAATATGAATATCTTTGTATGAATATGTCCAAGAAGACTAATAAAGGTCAAATTATATATATACAATTGACAATAAATAAAAAGTGAGGGACTCAATTTGAAAATAAAAAGAAAAGCTACAGATACTCAATTGGATTGAATTGAATGAATGAGACTAAATCCCCACTTTCAATATAGTAGAGGCACTAATTGCAAATTTGACAATTAATAGATGCTTATGTTTTGCCGCTTTTTTCTATTCTTTCTCTTCTACCAAATAATGGTCTTTTCTATTTTGCTCTTTCAAACGATCCTTTCAGTTTCAGACCTTAAAGAACAAACTAGGTTTAGAAAAAATGGCAATGAAATCTAGTCAAAAAGTCCGAGCAAGGAAAGATGGATTGTAGGTAAAATGAAAAGGAAACCGCGTGCAAAACATCCTAGTCAAAGTCTTCAAAGAGAGATTGCAGGTAGGTTTATTGATTGAAGTTTG
This sequence comes from Sesamum alatum, assembly GCA_034509735.1. NCBI lineage: Eukaryota > Viridiplantae > Streptophyta > Magnoliopsida > Lamiales > Pedaliaceae > Sesamum > Sesamum alatum. Next base: position 9,767,430 of record JACGWO010000004.1, read on the forward strand.
TTTATTGAAAATCAATTGAGAAAAATAAAAAAATTTACCGAATTGCGGGTTAATGGAATTTTCTTTTATTGTAGGTAAAGTGGTGGGAAATTATAGTGAACATCCTGTTGGAAGTCCCCAAAAAGAAATTGCTAGTAAGTTTGTTTATTGATTTTCAAGAATTTTCCCAATAGTTATGTTTATGTTTCCTCGAAGTACGAGTTTCCCCTTGATATTAGTGTTTGTCAGTAGTCATGTGACAATTGTCACCCATGCCAATTTCCCATGTACTTTTATTTATAAAAATTAAAAAAAATATGTATATAATATTTACAAATATATAGTGTTAATAGACTATTAATAGAGGTCAAATTATATAAATAAAATTGACAATAACTAAAAAGCTAAATTATATCTACCTCTCTTAAGATTTGACATAATTACAAATACCCCCTGACGTTTGTAAATTTTAACCAAAGGCCTGAAATTGACCATTTTGCCCCTGAATTTTTTATTATAATTGTAGAAAAATTGATCAAGGCAAATTGCATTATTGCTCCTTTATGTAAAAAACTTAAGAAACCTCTCCCTACACATTGTAGTTCAAAAAAAATTTAAAAATTAAATAAGAATAATTCAGTGAATAAGGATATTTTGGTCAATTCACCCATAAAAATTGATGAAAATGGGTTATTTGTTAGACGGTTCAAACCTCAGGGGGGTATTTGTAATTTTTCAAACAACGAGGGAGTATTTATAACTTTTCAAATAACGAGGGGGTATTTGTAATTATGCCAAACCTCAGGGGTGGTAAATGTAATTTGCCCTAACTAAAACGAGAGGGGCTCAATTCGATAATAAATAAAACTAGAAATACTCAATTTGATTAATTTAAAGGGAATAGACTAAATCCACACTTTCAATATAGTAGAGGCACTAATTGCAAATTTGACCATTAATAGATGCTTATGTTTTGACGGTCATGTTCCTCTTAACATTGAATAGTGTGTTAAGTGTTGTTTCTATTCTATTGAATAGTGGTATTTTCTGTTTTGCTCTTTCAATTGATGCTTTCAGTTTCAGACCTCGAAAAGCAAACTAGGTTTAGAAAAATTGCAAGTAAATCGAGTAAAAAGAGTCCTAGCAAGGAAAGAAAGATTGCAGGCAAAATGGAATTTTTGTTGTTTATTGATTGAAGTGGTTCGTTGACTGATTGATAGTTAAAGGAATTTTCTTTGATTGCAGGTAAAATGGAAAGGAAAATGCATGCAAAACGTCCTATTCAAAGTCTTCAAAGAGAGATTGCATGTAAGTTTATTGATTGAAGTTTGTTTATTGGAAATCAATTGAAAAAAAAAAAAAAAATTTTGGTTAATGGAATCTTCCTGGATTTTAGGTCAATTGTGTAAGCGAAGTGGATCGGCCTGGGAGGAGCGCGGTGGAAGCGCGGGGCGAAAAAAACGTTAAACGTAAACGTGCATAACGGAATAAAAATGGAATTTTAAAACTGGATCAAGAGTTGTTCCCTTGATTCTCCCGGGCGTTCGGTGTATCTCATGAATAAAAGAAACAAGCAAGATTCATGGAGGCCATTGTTAGAATAGGTGATCAGAAAGCCAATTGGATTGGCGGTTTTGGATTTTATTTAGCAATCTTTATTAAAGTGATATTGACTCGATGAATATATTAAGTATTCATCCTTGGCAGTATGTGTTTGTTGTGCTTACTAATTACGTTAAACGGCGTTTTAACGTCACAACAAATGCCCACAGACTAATTGTATAACCCATGTAGTTGGGTTGCGCATTGGATGGTAGCTATGAAACCAACTTTTGAGGGTTGGTCTGAAACGTTCCAAGTTGAGGACCTCGAGACAGGGCATCGAGGGTCCTATAGAGACTTGCACTAAGGATTGCATTCATTGGATGAGTGTCGTGTTTCATCGGCGATAGACGCTGGACGTCTATGGACTGAACTGACTCGCGGGAATCGTCATATGGAAGCCTTGGGGGCTTGGTCGGTATGATTGGAATTCTCAGCTCCGATAGTACGAGATTAATCCTCGGACTTGAGGAATCATGACAGTCACATGCATATGAAGGTTGTATCTAGGGTCTGGCAAGAGATGTCCGTATCTGGGATACGTTTATCATAAGCCTTATCCAGTATAGTCGGAGTATGTATTGAGGACGGTAGATTCCAAGATAGGATACGTCACCTGTCAGAATATGCTAGTCGAGTCTCCTATGCGCTCTGAGATGGTTTAAGCTCTTTGAGTCGATGGCCACAGCGATTGGTCGAGTAGGGAATGGTTTTCTACGTTGATCAATAGAGAAAACGTGTCTCGAGTTATTGAGCATAGTTGTCTAGTCTAGGATGGGAACCGACGCCCAATTCCATGCCCTAGATTTAGACCGGGAGACGGATGATGGAAGGACCCTACTCGTATGGAACTCAGGAGCATAAACTTTCACGCCAACATTCACCTAGTCTCTAGTGCCATGGACCGTTGCTACACAACAACCCATGGTGACGGGCGTTTTCCAATTAATGATTAATTGGAAATTAGTTAATTAAATTAGATTTAATTTACCAATTGTGTTGGACACAAGCCCAAGTCTAGCTGAGGCTGAACCTAAAGAGTCACACACAAATCACTATGGAATTGGTAGAATTAATTTGGAATTAATTCTTGAAGAAGCGAATTAATTTAATTGGATTTAATTAATTCAAGGAGAAAAATAAAAGATTGGATCATTTATTCGGAAATCCATTTGATGGATGGTCCAAGAATTAATTAATTGGATTAGTTAATTTTTGGACTTAGAACCTTTAAATTAATTGGATTAATTTATCGGGTTTGGATTAATTAATTGATTGGATCAATTAATTAGAGTTCGGACTTATGTTTATTTAATTGGATTAAATAAACTTATGGGCTTCAATTGGATTGAGATTAATTGGATTAATTAATGCTCAATGGACTTTATTTGGACTTAATTTAATTAGATTAAATAAAAGTCCAAGACTAGTAGTCCTAGTCCATGGAAAAATTAAATTTATAGGAAGTAAAGGAAGAATTGAAATCTTCCACATGTGAGGCACATGTGACCAGCCTTTATATGGTTTGGTGGGTTGTTTTATTTGCTATAATGATGCATGGTTATGTAGATAATGGTGTGTGTGTAGGTTACTTTGGAAGTCGACAAGAGAAGTTGAATTTTAAATTCAACAACTCTACATACACAAAATCATTCACATAACTTGTATGGACTTGGTCTTGCACGAAATTTCCATCAAGAAACTCTTCAAAAATCTCTGAAAATTTCTCCTTTTTGTGTTCATACTTTTTGGAAAGGTTTGAACTAAAACATTCCAAAAGCACTAATCAATAGTGTTGTTTTGGAAGTGTTTCTTCTTCACTTCTCTATATCTATCTAGCAATAGATTAGAGATCTATTCTACAGTGTGGTGTGGACAAATTAGAGGAGTTCTACGTTGAATTCTCAAGTGAGCGGAAGGAGAAACGGAAAGGAAACAACGCACGTACCGGTTATACGTGTAGTAAACAAAAAGGTAGGTTCTCTTTACATTTTCATGTATCTTTTTGTTTTCTTCCTTTAGCCACTTGTCCAGTATCTTCTTCTTCTTTTATTTATGCTTTGACAAACACCGAACACCCGGGAACTTCAAAGGGAACACCCCTTTGAATCCGTTTTATATTATGCTTTAATTTCACGTTTTTACGCTTCCGTTGCGTTCCCTGGCCGTACCCAATTCTTTCAGCCATAGGGTGAAACGAAGAAGCAAGAATCATAACAAGAGTACTCATCCTTGTAGCTTTCTTCATTCGCTACACGCGTTGTTTCCGAATTTGCCACTTAGATCTCAACGTAGAGATCCTCCAAATCATCCACGCAATTCACCGGAATCTTGATATTCTCGTGCTAGCAAGATATCAAAGAAGGGGATAGAACAATCGACCAAATGCAATTGTTTAACGTGATCGGTCGTTTGTATGTCTCCTTGTATGAAAACAAGAAAACAAGGGAGGATTTTGGAGGTGAAGAGTAGAGAGAGTGGCCAAGAGGGAGAGGGTGTCGGTTGTGAAATGAGAGCATAGAGAGTTATGTGTGTTTTGAGTATAAATATGAATTAGTATTCCTAATCCTACTCAAACTCTTCTAAAGAGGCACACTTTGATCAACTTTAGGACTTTGACCTGGTCAAATCCTAGTCAACCAAGGGTTTGACAAAGTCGAACTTAATCCTATCCATTCTAGATTGAATCTCTTCCATCCATTCTTGATGGGCTTTATGGAATGGACCTTTATTTAATCTAATTTAAATAGTCCAAAGTCCTAATGGGCTTCATGTATAAATCTAATTAATACCTAAGCCTAATAATTATTTCCATCTCTTTAATCTTATTAAAAACGGAAAAGCCCATCCTCTAATCTCATAAATCTAATTTATGAATCAAGCCCGATTAATCTAATTAATCTACAAAGGCTTAATGCTCTAAAAGATGATCATTTAATCTAATTAAATTGTATCATCTCACGGAATTAATTCCAAATCAATTCCTTCACTTCCAGTGAATTGTGTGTGACTCTTTAGGTTTACCTTCAGATAGGCTTGGCCGAAACTCTGATCATACCATGACCATAGATTCCTGTCTAGCAACGGTCCATGGCAATAGAGACAGGTGAAATTATGGCATGAGCATTTAGGCCCACGAATGTATACGATTACTGTCCTTCCATCTACCATCTCACAGCTATAGTCTAAGGTATGAAATTTGGATGTCGGTCCCCATCCTTGACTTAAGCCGGTACTCGTTCACCCACTGAAATCGTCACTAGGATCCCATCCCGCTGTTCAGTTATTCTGGCCACAGATTTTATAGGAAAGAGTCTCAGAGTATAAGTGAGACACTACTGTTAAACATTGATAGGAGACGAATTCTTTCTTGAAACTCACCGTCTACACTACACTTTTTGACTACATTAGATAGAGCTTATAGCAACCAAGTCTTTCGACCCGGTAGCCTTACGCTAAACCTAAGATACAGGCATAGTGTGTATGTGACTGCCGTGGTCCCTCAAGTCTGAGGACTAATCTCATACTATCGGATCAGGGGTTGCAAGTCATACCGACCAACCCTCTCAAGGCTTCTATATGACGATTCCCCCGAGTCACCTCAGTCAGTTGACACCGAGCCAACTTTCCCACTAATTTTTGGGCGACCTTTGTCACTTGTCGATGAAACACGACTGCTATCCTTAGTGCAAGTCTCGGACCCTGGATACCCAATCTCGAGGTCTTTGACTTGGAGGGTGTTAGACCGATCCACAGAGGCTGGATTCATAACTGCCAACCTATGCGCAGTCCAGCCTCTTGGATTAACGTATACGGTCTTTGGGCTTTGTTTGTGCTTTGAACAGTAATATATAAGTGAACACAATCAAAATGTGGCATGCTAGAAACTGGACATCATTTTTAGTCAGAATAACTTATTTATACCATTATTGTCAGAAACAGGTTACATAAGCCAAATGAAATTGCTTCACGATCATCTATTCTAACAATCTCCCACTTGACCTAAAGCCAATCACTAATATGCCTTAAACCCATCTTCTCAAGATGCTGAGCATGAGCGATTTATGACATTGGCTTAGTCAATGGATCCGTTGTATGTCTTGCTGAGCTAACACGGTCCTTCCGAACGTCACCTCTTCCTACCATCTCCCTTAACAGGTGGTAGCGTCTAAGTATGTGCTTGGATCGTTGATGAGATCTTGGTTCCTTCAATTGCGCTATCACACCGTTGTTATCACAGAAGATAACCATTGGCTCGGCAATGCTAAGCACCACACTTAACTCTTAGATGTAGTTTTTCATCCAAACCGCCTCCTTAGCAGCTTTCGAAGCTGCTATGTATTCAGCTTCAGTGGTGGAATCGGATGTGGTATCTTGCTTGGAACTTTTGCAAGCTACCACTCCACCATTAAGCCTGAATACAAATCCTGACTGAGACTTGGCATCATCATCGTCTGACTGGAAACTAGCATCACTGAAACCTTCCAGTATCAACTCTCCATCGCCGTAGACCAAGAACATATCTTTAGTCCTCCTCAGGTACTTAAGAATGCTCTTTACTGCAATCTAATGTGCCTCACCTGCGCAGGCTTGATATTTGTTGGTTGCACTTAAAGCATAAGCAATGTCAGGCCTGGTGCAGTGAATGGCATATTGGATGCTGCCTACGGTGGAGGCATAGCGGATGTCCTTCATCCTCTCACTCTCCTTATCAATGGGCATGTGACAATTGTCACCCATGCCAATTTCCCGTTTACTTTTATATATAAAAAATAAAAAAATATATGTATATAAATTTAGAAATATATAGTGTTAACAGACCATGAAGAAAGGTCAAATTATATAAATAAAATTAACAATAAATAAAAGGAGAGGGGCTCAATTTGATGATAAATATAACTAGAAATACTCAATTTTGATTGGATTGAAGGGAAGGGACTGAATCCACACTTACAATGTATTAGAGGGACTAATTGATTTGACTATTGTCATGGGTGGCCTTCTAGCAACAGCCTATGGCACTAGAGACTAGGTGAATAGTGGCGTTAACTTTTAGGCTTCGAGTTACATACGGGTACGGTCCTACTGTCAACTATCTCTCGGTCGTAGTTTAGGGCATGGAATTGGGCATTGGTCCCCATCCTTGACTAGGCAGCTATGCTTCGTACATGAGATGAGTTTAATCTATTGATCGACGTAGGAAATTCCTTCCTACTCGATCAATCATAATGGCCATAAACTTTTAGAGTCTAAACATCTCAGAGCACATAGGAGATCCTGTTGTCACAATATTGATAGGGGGCATATTCTTTTTTGGAATCCACCGTCCTCGCTACATACTCCGACGGCACTGGACAAGGCTTATGATGTCCATACCTCACAATACAGTCACCGCTTGCCAGATCCAAAATATAGTTTTCGAATATGCACGTGACTCCTCTGATTCCTCAAGTCCGAGGACTAATCCCATACTATTAAAACCAGGAATACCAGTCATACTGAACAAGCCTCTTAGGCTTCCATATGATAATTCTGGTGAGTTAGTTCAGTCAATCGGCTACCTTGCCAACTAACCCATGAAAATTGCATAGAGACTACATCTGGCACCTATTATACTCGGCACTCATCCAGTGAATGAAATACTTAGTGAAAGTCTCTATAGAACACTCGATGCCCAGTCTAGAGGTCCTCAACTTGAAACATTTTAGATCGACCCTCAGGAGTTGGTTTCATAGCCGCCAACCTATGCACAACCCAACTCCAAGGGTTTAAACGTTCGGCCTGTGGGCATTTGTTGTGACATGAAAACACCGTTCAATATGAGTAGTAAGCACAACAAATATATAAGCCTATGACGAATACTTAATCTATTCATCAATCTAATGTTACTTTATAAATATTGATGAATGGTTCCCAAAACAACAAATCAAATTGATTTTCTGGTCACTTATTCTAAAAATCTCCCACTTGACCAGAAAGCGAATTACCCATATTGCTCACAACCTTCAGAGAATGAGTAATCTACGATACCAGCGCGGTCTCGTGGGTCTACCATATTTTATGCTGAAGTAATACGGGCTAACCGTGTCTGTTTTTCCATGAATCTATAATGAGATCTCGGGCCTTAAAGCTTTTTCCACAACCTAGTTGTCCGCCTCCAAGGCAACTACTAGATCGGCATGCTTGGCACCACAACCAACCCATGGATGCAGTTTTAATCCAAACTACTTTCAAAAATGATTTCCAAAGTCGTCATGCATTCGACTTTCATGATGAAACATCATGGTATCCCGATTGAAATCTTTCCAAGCTACCACACTCACCATTAAATCCAAATGTGCATACTTTTTGAGACTTACTATCATTCATGATTCAGGAAACTAGTCTGGCTTTAGCCTTCCAGAATCAACTCTCCACAAAACATGCATCAAGAACACATGTTTAATTCTTATTCAGGTACTAAAGACTACTCTTGACCGCTGTCTACTGCTTCCTCGGTAGACTCCCAAAATTTGTTCTGTCATACCCAAAGTACACAAACATTAGGCCCAGTAATTTTCATTTTGCCTAATGTAATGGCTTGGAGGATGTTAAATACCTCAACTCCTCATTAGTCAATCATGACTAAGTCTTGGATGCTTATCCATATAAGTAGAAATTTGAGACTACCAGTCATACCAACCTGAAGGGACAAGCGGATCCGCCCGGGAGCGCGAGCGGAAGCGAGAAGCATGGAAAAATATGTAAATTTAAAAAAATAAATAAACGTAGTCCCAAGGAGTGTACCCTTGGGTGCTCAATCGGACATTTGTTGTAGGATGTAACAACATTAAGCACATATCATACATAGGGCATAGATGAAGTAGAAATCTACGAAAGCGTAGTTAACCGTTACCTTTGTAGTTTTCACGTGTGCGCGACTACTTGCTTTGTTCGAATCTTCAGAATTTTCACCAAGTTCAAACATATGAACTCTCCAAAGGTGATCCACACCACATCGGAAGAAACGCACGTTTTCCTCGCTAGAAGAAAATAAGTTTAGAAGGAACCGGTTTAAGAAGATAAACACTATGGATTAGTGTTCTTCTTAAACTTACTTTGTTCTTCCCTTTTTGATCCAAGATCAAATGAAGAACACTAGTAAGAGGGAGAGAGGGGGGCCGAAAGTTTGAGAGAGAGGAGTGGCCGATTTTTTAGCTCTTCTTTTCCTAGAAAAGATGAATTATGAAATCTCTTGCGTAGGTGTTAGTATATACTCATATATATACATAATTAATTTGATTATTGGAATGTGTCCAGGTTCATCCAAAGATGTCTAGATACATCCCAATCAATCACCATTAATTCTTTAATCAAGCCTACCAACTTTTATGTTATGATGAAATTATACCAAAAGGGAAGGGCTTGATTGGAGTTGATTTGTTTCTTACCAAAAGAGACAAGTCAACTACCACCTAGCATCCAACATGGCCAAATTTTGCTCCATCCAAGGTAGCATTTTTCGGCCATGCTTATTTAGGGAAGAAGTCCAAGTTCTTCCTATTTCAAAATAGGAATTAATTCTCCTCTCAGGTTAAAATTTAACGGACCGGGTTTTATCGTAATCCAATTACGACGAACCCAAAATTAAATCCAATTTAATCTAATGTCCACTTAGATAATTTTCTTTGATCTTTTAATCCAATCATAAGATCCAACATCTCAACTTTCCATATTTAATCGATAAATGTCATTTACCGATTAAACGAGGGCCTGATATAATATCGGCCCTGTCCATCCAATGGACAATCCCTTAAGTAATCCAATTACTTATTCATCCTTCGAAATTGACTCCAAGTCAATCGCTCAACCTTCTCGGTGATTTGTGTGTGACCCTTTAGGTTCACCCTCAGCTAGACTTGGGCCCGTGTCCCATAAGGGCCCATTACCATGGGTGGCCGTCTAGCAACGGTCCATGGCACTAGAGACTAGGTGAATGTTGGAGTGAACATTTAGGCGCCGATTCTGTACGGGTATGGTCCTTCCGTCTACTGTCTCCCGGCCTTAGTCTAGGGTATGGAATTGGGCGTCGGTTCCCATCCTTGACTAAGCATCTATGCTTAATACTCGAGACTATGCATGCCTCATTGCGTCGACATAGGAAATAATTTCCTGTTCGACCAACCACTGTAGCCACGGCTTTAAACAGCATGAACGTGTCTTCGAGAGCATAGGAGATACCTCTGTCACATACTGACAGGGGACGGATCCTCTTCTTGGAACCCACCGTCCTCGCTACATATTCCAACTGCACTGGACAAGGCTTATAATGATCATCTTACAGAATGATCACCTCTCGCCAGATCCAAGATACAACCATCCTGTGCAGGTGACTGCCATGGTTCCTCAAATCTGAGGACTACTCCCGTACTATCGGAACTGGGGAAATCCAATCATACTGACCAAGCCTCAAAGGCTTCCATATGATGATCCCCGTGAGTCAGTCCAGTCGGCTCTACCCCAGTCGACCAACCCATCAAGATCGTGTAGGCGTCTGACGCCTGTCGCTGATGAAACACAACACTCATCCAATGAACACGACTCTTGATGCAAGTCTCTATAGCACTCTCGATGCCCTGTCTCGAGGTCCTTGACTTGGAATGTTTTAGACCCAACTCTTAATCAGTTGGTTTCATGACCACCATCCAATGCGTGGCCCAACTACATGAGTTGTAAACCATGGTCTGTGGGCTTTGTTGCGATATAAGTAAAATACCGTTTTAACATATGTAAAATGAGTGCAACAAAGAAGGTACCATTGGTGACGACCACTCATTTTATTTATCAAATAATATTACATTTACACCAGGTTGTCAAATAGGTTACAAACCGCCAAACCTATTGGCTTTCTGGTCACCTATTCTAACACAACCAACCCTCTGAGGCTTTCATATGACGATTCCCGCGAGTCAGTTCAGTGAGTCGACTACCTTGCCAACTAACCCACTAAAATTGCAGAGACGACCTACGTGTGGCATCGATAAAACTTGGTACTCACCCGTTGAATGCAATACTAAGTGAAAGTCTCTATAGGAAACTCGATACCCAGTCTCGACTGTTAGAATAAGTGACCCTGAAGCCAATTAGTTTGGACTTTTTGTAACCAGTTTCTGACAATTTTGATGTAATATAATATTTACATGTTGAAAAAGTGATATTCAATTCAATGGTAATTATACTTTGTTGCGTTCACCTCTATCTGGTCATTACTATTAACTGCACAACAGAGCCCATAGACCGGATATGTGAATCCAAGAAGTTGGACTGCGCATAGATTGGTGGTTATGAAACCAGCTTCTGTGGATCGATCTGAAATGGTCCAAGTCGGGGACCTCAAGATTGGGTATCGAGGGTCCGATAAAGACTTGCACTGGGGATTGCAGTTGAGTTTCATCGGCAGGAGACGTAGGTCATCCATGCAATCTTAGTAGGTTGGCCGGCTCGGTAATTGGCTGACGGATGTGACTCGCGGGAATCATCATATGGAAGTTTATAGGGGCTTGGTCGGTATGACTGGTATTCCCGGCTCCGATAGTACAAGATTAGTCATCGGAATTGAGGAATCACGAAAGTCACATGCACATCATGTTTGTATCTTAGATTTGGCTTGTAGCTTTTGTTTTGGAAGACATGATTGTTATAAGCCCTATCTAGTGCAGACGGTTCATTTCAAGAAAGAATCTGTATCCAGTCAGTGTTATGACAGTAGCATCCCCTATACATTCTGAGACACGTTTTCCCTTAGAACCTGTGGCCACAATGACTGAACAGTGGGATGGGATCCCCCTGACATATCAGTGGGATAAATGAGGGTCTTGAGCTTAATGTATAGCTGCCCAGTCCAGGATGGGAACCAACGGCCAATTCGATGCCCTAAAACTACTGCCGGGAGATGGTGGATGGAAGGACCGTACTCGTATGTACTCGGGAGCCTAAATGTTCATGGCTTGTTTGTACTTAATCTGTAGTGCCATGGACCGTTGCTAGACAACCACAATGGTAATGGGCAAATTTTGGTTATGGGATAATCGGGAATTGGCTCAAGTTTAGCTGAGAGTGTACCTAAAGAGTCACATACAATTCACTTGAAGTGAAGGAATTAATTTGGGATCAATTCCGGGAGAATTGGATTAAATTAAATTTTTGGAGTAATAAGCCTTTAACGATTAATTGGATTAATCGGGCTTAAGTTATAAATTAGATTTATGAATTTAAGAATTTGGGCTTTTCCTTTTAATTAGATTAAAAGGATGGAATTATTTTGTTGGGATTAAGTATTAGATTAGATTTAATACAAAACTCCATTGGACCTTTGGACTATTTAGATTGGATTTAAATGAGTCCGGTCCATAAAGCCCAACGAGATGGATGGACGAGATTCGATCTTGGAGAGAATGAGATGGATGCGTTAGATTCCTCGTAGAGGAGTTTTTGACTAGGTCAATTCCCTAGAGGTTGCATGTAGTGTGTCTCCTTGGAGGAGTTTGAGTAGGTTAAGTGACCAGTCAAATAAATACTCAAAAACACATATACATGCACACACGATCAGATTTGCTCTAAAATCAGCTGCCACTCTCTCCTCTCTCTCGTCCCTCTCTCCTTCTTCTCCTCCAAGATTGCTCTAGTTCTTGATTACATCAAGGAAGAACTACGAACAATTGATCACGTTAATTCATAACGTTCAATCAATTGTTGTCTCCCCTTAGATCATTTGCTAGCACGAGTGTTCTAAGCAATCCAGTGAGTTGCTTGGATGTTCTTTGGAGGTGCTCTACGTAGAGCCTTGGCGGCGGAGGTTTACGAAAACACGTATAGCCGGTGAAGAAAACTACATGGGTAAGCTTCCATTTATGTTTTCCTTGTTCTCTTTACATACCCTAGGGCCTCCAATTCATTATGTATGTTGTTCTTTCATTCATGAGATACACCAAATGCCCGGGAGAATCAAGGAAACACCCCTTGATCCGATTTTAAAATGCTTTTAATTCCGTTTATTTCACATGTTTTATAGCTTTCCACGCTTCCGCAGCGACACTCTCCGGCCGATCCACAGTTTCAGTGGTATCAGAGCCTGATTCGATGTATAGGCCTAGGATTTAACATGTTGTGTGTGTTGGATGCATGCTCTACGTGTTTAATTTTACGTATGGAAGCATGTTGTGTTGTAGAATAATATTTGCTTTGAATTTTGTACTTGAATATTTGGATCTTGGAGTTCTTGAATTTATCTTGAAATTCTTGAACTTATTTTTCTTGTTTTTTGGGAAAAATTGCAGGAAAGAATTGCACGATTGGAAAAACACGTAATCGGTAGGATCTGCTTGCCGGCGGCGCGCGCTGGCAAGAGGGCTTGCCCCCTGTTGCCTGGCTAGCGCGCCTGTGCAAGCGCAGGCACTACCAACACACAGGCGCTTGGTGCTGTGTGTTGGGGCGCGCGTGCAGAGCGCGCAAGCAAGGGAAGCTTGCGCGCACGTGTGCGCGTGCCCGGCCAGGCACTGGGTCGACGTGCTGCCGCCGTGATCGTTTTTCTATTTTGTGCTATTTTTTCAAAAACTGATTTTTCTGAATATTTTTCGGATTATTTTCTACATATTTTCTGAACTATTAACTTGAGATATTTTATTTTGTTTGAGGTAGGGAACCTCCAAAAATTTACACTACAAAAAAATAAGGGATTTGTAACGGCTTTTTTGGAACAATCACATGGTCGTTCCAATACACGGCTTTTGCCACTTATTTGTAACAAAAAAACTTTCACGACGTCATTTTGAAACCCAAAAAAAATTCAACTTTTTGTAACAGCCAAACCGATACAAAAACCGTTCCAAATAACATGTATAGCAAAAGTTGTTAAAAAAATTTAGGATGTCGCAATTTGTAACTGCTTTTGACATTCCTCGTCAATTTTGGAATGGTTTAATTTTTTGGCCAAGCGAACCGTTCCAAAGGGTGTTCGAAAAGCCGTTCCAATTATATAAATGAAAAATACATTACAAATGGCGTTCCATAAAACATCGGTCGTTACTAATTTCACATGGTTTTTGGCACGACTTTGTTATTTCAACCAGATCGTCGCAATTTGTAACTGCTTTTGAAATTCCTCGTGAGTTTTGGAACGGTTTAATTTTTTCATCAAGTCAATCGTTCCAAATGATGTACGAAAAATCGTTCCAAATATATAAATGAAAAACAGGTTACAAGTGGCATTCCAAAAAACATTGGTCGTTACAATTTCACATGGTTTCTAGCATGGCCTTGTTATTTTATAATGGTTTCTAAAAATAAGAAAAGTCGTTAGAAGGGCCGCATCAAATACAGATACAAAATTTTGGCGGGAAATTTAAAATTTTTGAGAGGATTACTTTTAATTAATTGACCGTCCCAAAAGCTATACCTAAATCCGTCCAAGAAATTAATATTTAAAAATCATGAAAAAAGCCATTACAAAATTTATTCACTTTCAAAAACTTATATTTTCAAGTACAATATCTTAAAATCCGGGCAACCGATTCATACCAAATTTGAGTATATGTAAGAATATGTCAATTAGATCATATCCAATGGTATGATTAAAATTAGATGACCTGATTGAACGATACACCATCTTCAATGATCATGATTATGTTCGAGGTACGATATCTCGACATCTGTGTACCCAATAAGTCTAAAACTTTACCATACGTAATTTTCTATCCATTACATCATATCTAACGGTTTCATCTGAATTTTGACGGCCCGATTAACCCATTCAGTTCAACAATGTAAGATGATAGTTACATCAATGTAATACTAGCATTTAAGGATATACAAATTTATTGCATGTGAACATATATCATTGTCATCTATAAAATATTTTTATGTATTTCAATTGCATTATTACATATAATGGATACTTTTTTCTACAACATTTAATTGTTAATTATGATTTTTTTTATTTAATGGATATTTTAATAAATAATAATTAAATATTTAGAATACTTTTAGGGACGGCTGTTACTAATTTCATATGGTTTTTGGTACAACCTTATTATTTTGTAACGGTTTTTAAAAATAAGACAAGACATGACAAGGGCCGCATAAAATACCAGTACAAAATTTTGGATGGAAAATTTAATATTTAAAAACTGTGGAAAAAGTCGTTACAAACTTTGTTCACTTTCAAAAATTTATATTTTCAAATACAATATCTTAAAAATTCGGGCACCCGATTCATATCAAATTTATGTATATATAGGAGTATGTCAATTACATCAAATTCGATGGTATGATTTAATATGAGATGGCCTGATTGAACGATACACCATCTTTAATGAATATGCTTATGTTTGGTGTAGGATATCTCGACATCCATGTACCCAATAAGTCTAAAACTTTACCAAATGTAATTTTCTGTCTATTACATCATGTCTAACGGTTGATCTGAATTTCGATGGCCCGATTAACCCATGCAGTTCGACAATGTAAGATCATAGTTACATCAATGTAATACTAACATTTATGAATATGCAAATTTATTGCATGTTGTGAACATATATCATTGTTATCTATAAAATATTTTTATATACTTCAATTGGATTATTCCACATAATGGATACTTTTCTATAATATTTAATTGTTAATTACGGATTATTTTTATTTAATGAATATTTTAATAAAAAATAATTAAATATTTGGAACACTTTTAGGAATGGCTTTATTAAGTATCATAGTTTGCCACTCAATTTGTAACACCTTTAGGATTAACTTTTTTAATACCTTTTGCCATGACTTTTCACACTTTGTAACACACTTTGTAGCGGCTTTTTGATGATCCTGGCCGTTCTATTTTTCTCCCATTTTTCCCTCTCCCCTTTTACCCTAACCCGCCCGCCCTTTTGCCCTAGCCCGCTGCCATCCCCCTCAACAGCCGTCCGCCGCCTCCTCTCTCCATCACGCTGCTCACCGCCATCTACTGCTCCCGCTGCTCGCGCTGCTCCCTCCATCGCTCCGCCTCCCTCCAACAAATATTCTGTGTTCGCAAGTACACTTCCATTTTCTTCTATGTTTGGATTTGGTTTATGTGTGTGTTTGTTGTGTCATTAGATCTGTTTGCAATTTGTGTGTGTTGCTTTGAATTTGTGGATGAAGTCATTGATTCACCTCTGTTTTTTTTTTTTTTTTTTGGTGAGCTGGTTTTTGGCTGTGAAATGCTTAGGTGTTTCGTATTTTTTGTTTGGATTTGGAAATGTTGTTGTGTATTTAGTGATTCAATGAAGTCTAATTGGTTTAAAGCATGATTCTTCAAGGTTTTGGGTTTGTGCTATGCAGGTGAATGATAGATCTGAGTTATATGTCTAAGTTGTTGCAATATTTATTTTTCTGTAATTTGTTGGATATTTTCTGTAAGTTTTTCAAAAAAAATAAGTAAATTTTTGTAATTTTAGAAAATAATTTTCTGTAATTATTAAAAAAAATCTGAATATTTTTTCCTGTTTTTTGAATTTTTCTGTAATTTTGAGGATATTTTCTGTAATTTTTTTTAAAAACATAAGTATGTTTTTGTAATTTTAGAAATTAATTTTCTGTAATTATTCTAAAAAAAATTGAATATGTTTTCAATTTTTCTGTAATTTGTTGGATATTATCTATAATTTTTTTTTTAAAATAAGTAAGGTTTTGTAATTTTAGAAAAAAATTTCTATAATTATTAAAAAAACAATCTGAATATTTTTCCTATTTTTTGAATATTTCTTTAATTTGTTGGATATTTTCTGTGACTTTTTTAAAAACATAAGTAAGTTTTTATAATTTTAGAGAACAATTTTATGTAATTATTAAAAAAAAAATCTGAATATTTTTCCTATTTTTTTGAATTTTTCTGTATTTTGTTGGATATTTTCTGTATATTTTTTAAAAAATAAGTAAGTTTTTGTAATTTTAGAAAATAATTTTTTGTAATTATTTTTAAAAAAATCTAAATTTTTTTCTATTTTTCTGTAATTTGTTGGATACTTAGGAAAGTAATAGAGATTGGGTCTCTAATGCTATTTTTAAAAAAATAAGGACATTAATGCTATTTTTAAAAAATTGTAGATCCATGACTATCGGTGCTCCGGCTCCTCGAAACGAGGTCGTGGCCGCGGCGGTGACCCTCCCGGTCCTCCTCATGCCATTGGTGCGGATGTACCCCGACCACCGCCAGCCCAAATTTTAAGTCACAGTCGGCCAAAAATAAGGCCAATCGGGCAGCGAACCCGGCCGCATTAGCTACTATCTACCGTGGGGGGTCGTCATCCATTGGGTCCCACAAGCGTAAGATGGTAAGTATTTTAACCTGTAGTATTAATTTAATTTTGCTATCTACTAATCATTTCTTTAAATGATTTTTGAACAGGAGGCACAACTCAGACGCCCCATCAAACAGATATAGTTGTTCGAGAAGGCTATAAAATGAAGGAGGACGATTAATGGAGAGGCCCAAGGGCAGCGGAGGTCGCGGAAAGTATGTTGTAATTATAATTTTGAATTTTAATTTATATTTTCTAAATATTAATAAACAATGAATGTGTTCGTAGGAGCAGTTTATGAGGATGTTGCAGGAACGCCAACCAAACAGTAATCCAGATCCTCCAATATCCTCCTCGAGGCTCGGTAGCCTCGACCGAGCAACAAATGTGGATGTCAATGGCGAGAGGGCAGAAGAGGGACCGAGTATTCGGTCTCGGCTCCGAGTCCCACCGCACAAATACTGGACCATCACAGCCCAACTCGTCC
The DNA here is from genome assembly GCA_034509735.1 of Sesamum alatum. Lineage (NCBI taxonomy): Eukaryota > Viridiplantae > Streptophyta > Magnoliopsida > Lamiales > Pedaliaceae > Sesamum > Sesamum alatum. The sequence continues at coordinate 9,784,803 of JACGWO010000004.1, forward strand.
GCTGCTCCATTGCCCTCGCCACCACAACAGCCACGCCCCCATGTTGATAATCGGGTTGCGGCTCTCGAGGAGTTTATGCGGAAGATGGACCCCACCTTTATGCCTCCTCCACCGCCTCCAGCTGATCCCCCGGCAACCGATGAAGAGGATGAGAAAGACACTGTTAACGGGTAGACTCGACTAGTTTAGGATTTTTATTTTGTAAAAATACCAATGTTTAAATAATATTTTTGTTTAGTCGGCTATATTATTTATTCTTTTTATATAAATATTCATATTTTAAGAAATTAAATTGCATATATAATGAATATTTCACATTTAAGAAATTAAACTACATATGAAATAAAAAATTAAACTAAATTAAATAAAATCAAAAATATAAAATGTAATCTTGTAACGGCTTTTATAACGGCTTTTAGAATACTTTCTACACATCATAGAATTACAAAGCTGTTCCAAAGACCGTTCATAAGATTCTTATCCATTTTTAAAAAGGCTGCCCAAAAATCAGTACAAAAACAAAATGAAAACAGTAATAGATGCAGTTACAAAAACGGTCACACAAGGCGTTACAAAGGTCGTTCTAAATGTTATGAGAAAAGTAATTATCAATACCGAAATAAAGCCGTTACAAAATAATGACAAGTCGTTCCAAAAAGAATGCAAAAAACCGTTCCACACCGAAAGCCGAGCCATTAGTATTTGTATTACAATAGCCGTTCCAAAATAAATATAACAAAGTTACATTGGCCTTTCCAAAAACATATCCAAATTCATTTTCTCCATCCGGTCAAGTATTCTAACAGCCGATGTAGGCCGGTGCAACAGCCATTCCAAATTGTAACGGCTTTAAGCTAAGCCGTTACAAATTTTTTGTAACTCATAAAATAGGCGCGGATTCCTTCACAGTCACAAAAGCCGTTACAACGTCCAAAAGCTGTTCCGAATTAATGTAGTGTTAGTATTATCTTGTAAATGAGGAAGGGGTTTTTCCTAACAAGAATTATTTTGAAATGGTTGAACCAATGATCAATATTCTTGTGTGAAATGTTTGCATTTACTTAATGTAATTTTATGATATTGGTTATCATAATTATTGGATAGCATGTTTTACGTGGGATATATAATTATGCTATATGCGTCAATTGAATTAACAGATGGATGATCACAAAGCCCTTAGACAGTGTGTATGATTTATTTTTCTGTTGGGTGGGGTCTGCGTGCCTCTTTATTTTCCTTAATCTTTCTTTTTATGCCTTAAAATAATAAGGAATTCCTCCTTCGTATCTATGTACTCCCCCCGGGTGTTCGTTGGGGTTTCTTTTTCAGTTTTAATGAGAGTAGATAGTGGTGAGGTATTAATTTTTATTTTGAATAAATGTAAAATGAAGGAAGCCCAAGAAGGTGGAGGCTCGAAGTTCCGAAAGATAGAGGGCAGATGGATAAAGAGGCAATGCCCATCATAGTTTTGATGTGTTTTTTTAATATACTTGTAATAGCATAGGGCCAACCCTTAGATTGACAATAGATACACTGCGAGCTCAGTGGGCTGCATAGGTTTTAGGCTTGTGATCATCCAACAGGGGCGTGCTAGGCTTTATTTTGCATGTGAAATGATTGATGGATGTTGGATATATTTATCATATTTCAAGCATGTAAAATACTCTAATATGTTATGACGTCTTGGTTGTTAAAAACAAAAACCTCACTTGGTTGGACCAAGTTGAATATTAGGCCCTAAAAATGGACTTGAGTGTGCATCGTTCGTCCAGGCCTTCCATCCAAGACAAAGTGAGGAAGCTGATTTCACCCATTACGTGGTCTCACGTGTCATGTCACGTTTTTTTACTGAAATTAAGCTACACTGTTATTGTCAACAAAGTGAATACACTCCTATTTCTCTATCGCACGAGTCATGGGGGGCCACAGTGAGGGCACAACCCAACTCCAGGGTTTAACCATTCAATTCATGGGCATTTGTTGTGACATTGAAAAGCCGTTCAATGTCGGTAGTAAGCACAACAAAAACTTAAGCCTATGTTGAATACTTACTCTATTCATTAATCTAATGTTACTTTGATAAGGATTGCGAATGGTTCCCAAAACAACCAATCAAATTGACTCTCTGGTCACCTATTCTAACATTGTCTTATGATGAAACCTTTAATGACATTCTTCAAGCTATGGATGGTCATGTTAGTAGTCAAACTACAGTTCCTCGCACTTTGTTCTCCTTTCCATCAAGTTCTCTTGACCAGTCTGATATGAGGGAAATTTCTTTCATTCCTAGTTGACACTCTCCTATTAGCGTCAATCAAGTCAAACATTTTCATCCCTAGCAATTTTCCACTTATCCTTCGTTTTCCCTTACATAGAATTTTTCTTCCTCCCGTGGGGTCTAGGACTCTGTTTCTATCTGATTTTGAGGAAGGTTGAGTTTCCCTTGCATCCCCTCATTGAAGAGGTACTCTGCAACTCAGGTCTTTGCATTTCGCAGTTGAAACCTGGATCCTTCTGGACAATCTCAGTCTTTATCATCTTAATATCTTATATTTGGGTCCCCCAATCCTTTAGTAACTTCTGAGCCCTCCACCAAATTAGCTCCAGCGTAGGGAGCGAGAGCTTTTTCTACCTCAACAGCTAAAGGTCCTGTAAACTAGTGAAGAATAACAAAATTTTGTATTCATTCTGAAAGGATAAAAACCTATTTGTGAAGCCTCTCGCAGGCGCATCCTGAAATAGCCCCCTCAAGTGGTCTTTTACTAGACCTCGGTTATCATCTCCAGACCCTGTTACCTTGAGTGACAATTTTGTTAATGATGTGCTACTTCAATATGGGTATGACTATAAGACGATTATGATAGAAGAGAATTTCTCTATCGTTAGTTTTATCTCCAACCCGCTTTAACCGTGATTCTTCCCATCTCCGTACATTGTAGCATTACATACACATATTCGTGTGTATGCTTTTGTTAACATTTTCATGTGCTAATATACTTGAGTTTGTTTTCAGTTAGGAGCATCATGTCTTCGCGTAGTGCTCGCATGGCCAATCTGTATCACTCAAGGATGGATTCTGGAACTCCCTCTACTCTAGCTTCTTCGACTTGCGGCACCTATTGAAGTCAGGCTGGTCAGCCCCCTACCGAAGCCTTTATTTGGTCTTGAGGTCATGCCAATCGAACTAGGAGGCTTACCAGACTTGTTTCTTTTGACTCTGAGTCCGCTAATTCACAAGCTGCCTGCACTCCAATCCCTCTGGATGGTTCAGATGATAATCAGGGAGATTCCCCTATTCCTGCCTCTACTTTAAATAGGAGGCGGTTGCTTATTGCTAAGGATTCAACCAAGGGTGATGACACTGTCCCCGATGTAGGTGTAGGTCCAAGCGGAGGCCTTGATAAAGCTTCAACATTGAAAGTTGACAAGGGCTAGGGAAAAATAGATGAAGCACCTACTGCCGAAGAAGGCTTTCCCATGTCTCGGCTCCTTGAAACTGCTCCGTGAGAAGAGGAAAGGAGAGGCATGAAGAGACTTTAAGGAGACGAGGGAGAAGTGGAGACTTTGAGAGCAAATTATATCAATTAAGAAAATTAGGGATGATGTAATGGGTATTTAGAAGAAAGATTAAAAAAAAAGGAAAAAAGATAAAGATGGGTGGGCTCACATGGCCATCACTCACCTCTCCAGTTTTTTTTTTTTAACAGCAGACGTACATACACAAACTCAAACACACAATTCTCACACTACACACACGCACTCCCATGGAATTTAGATACATAAGTTTTTAAATTTTTAATCATTATATAAATATAATTATATTATTTAATTAGTGCATTTATTGAATGTAATTTATACTATTCGATTTAATATTTAACCGGAGAATTTTATGAGTTTGAGTATTTGTAGATTAGTGATTGGCTAAATATCTCAATTGAATTAAGGGTGGTGTTATAATTAATGAATTAAAATACTTAATTTCTTAGATTTAATCATTTCTATAATTTATTTGTTCCATTTAATTGGGTTGAAAGTTATATTTGAGAAAATTGATAGAAAAATAGATAGCGATATGACAAAATTATATTTTTAGAAAATACTATATATATTACAAGAGAATATGAGGTTTTTGTAATAACTATAATTTATTTGTTCAATTTAATTGGGTTGAAAGTTATATTTGATAAATTGATAGAAAAATAGATAGCGATATGACAAAATTATATTTTAGAAATTCTATATATATTACAAGAGAATATGAGGTTTTTGTAATAACTTAATTTAGAGATGTTATTGAGAACGATAGTTATAACAGGTGAGGGGTTTGATAAAATAAATTCCTATGAGTTAATTGATTTACATATATATACATATATATATATATATATACCTGGAAAGTCTAGAATGTCTAATTATTTAGAAGGAAATAGAATTGATGTTTGAAGTTTGATATAAAGAAAATATTAAAAGATTTGTCGAAAATGTTTGAATATTATTTAATATTTTATTAAAAAAATATGATATTCTCGATATATTGATTATACATATTGTAACCTATTATGGGACGCGATGATGAAGTACAGGGTTGAACAGCTCCTCCTATTAACGTAATCATTTTTGGATTTAAGGTAAGTATAGTTAATTGGATTTATATATATATATATATATATATATATTGGTATGTATATATGGAGATATATGTACTAATTGTTTGTATACATGATTGTGGATTATTGCTTATCTGCCTGTATTATGTTATTGGTCTATGAAATTATTATTATGTGTTAATCTATGGCTATGGTGTACAAATCAGATGAATGATTGTGTGATACTATATTTGATTGTAAATGGTATTAAATGGTGAAGTTATTGTTGGGATATTGATTGTCGAATGAAACTAAATGATTGAGTTATTGATAGGAATACTGTGAACTGAGATAAACAAATAGCTTACCTAACTGGGGGGCATATTGCAATTACTTATAATGATATGATTAATGACGAGCTATGTGCTGGCATTGATCAATGGAGATGATGTGTGTGCCCTTGAATATTTTATATGTTTTTGGACGGGCCTGAGTACCCTTGGATAACTTTTCTAATACTATTATAGACGTGTTTGATGTTATCTGCTTGCTGCTAGATATCCTGCTTGATATTTTTGTTGCATTTACTAAATGCATAGGTGCTTACCTAGGTTCTGTAAGATTACAACCTTCTAGGAAAATTTAGTAATTCTTAGGCTTTTCCATGAGCTTTACTCCCTCAGACATTCGAGTCCAAATACCTTATTTTTTCAGGGGCATAGCCAGCATTGTCGCTTTGTTCTATCCTACTCTTTAATCAACTACGAAGTGGTATCAAAGCGTAGTGTTGTAGAGAGTGCTATGTTGGGAGGTACAGAGTAGGGATTAGATTCTATGGGGATAATTTGTGAAGAATAGTATTATTAAATACTTAAAACATATACAATGAACCTAAGAGTAAATGTGAGTTTCATATAAGCTGGAATGTCTGGTGAACACAATGCTAACCTGAAGGAGTCATTAGAGTTTGTATATGGTGATATAGAACCACTAAACTTTGATTATATGTGTATATGTGCCAGCTTGATGGGGTTATGCTAGTTAATACCATAGTAAGATTTGGTCTAGTGATAGTGGATGGTGTTACACTACATGCGAATTTAGTTACGTTATTTTGCGAATGAAATAATTATCTCGTAGACACGTTATTGTTGATTGTTAAACAAAGAAAATGGTAGTAGAAGTTAATAGGAAAATGAGTATGATGATTATGGAGAAGAGAAAGTTATGCCCAATTGTTTAATATATATGTGATTGTCTTTGTTAGAATAGGTGACTAGAAAGCCAATTGGTTTGGTCTTATGTAATCTATATAATGAATAAAATGAGTATTCGTTAGCATTGGTATTGCCTTTGTTGTGATCAGTCTCATATGTTAAATGTCTATTCACATATATCACAAAAAAGCGTACAGACCACGCTAACAACTCATGCAGTTGGGCCACGTATTGGATGATGGTTATGAAACCAACTGATAAAGGGTTGAGTCTTAAACGTTCCAAGTCGAGGACTTGGAGACAGGGCATCGAGAGTCCTATTGAGACTTGCACTAAGAGTCGTATTCATTGGATGAGTGCCGTGTTTCATCGACGATAGGCGTGGGACGCCTATACAATCTCAGTGGTTGGTCGACTGGGGTCGAGCCGACTGAGCTGACCACGGGTGTCATCATATGGAAGTCTTGGGAGGCTTGGTCGATATGATTGGAGTTCCCAAGTTCAGATAGTATGAGAGTAGTCCTCAGGCTTAAGGAACCACGGCAGTCACGTGCACACGATGGTTGTATCTTGGATCTGGTGAGAGGTGATCATATCGCCGACATGTTCATTATAAGCCTTGTCTAGTGCAGACAAAGTGTGTAGCGAGGACGGTGGGTTTCAAGAAGAGAATCCGCCCCCTGCCAATATGTGACAGAGGTATATCCTATGCACTCAGAGAGACGTTCATGCTGCTTGAACCTATGGCCACAGTAGTTGATCGAGTAGGAAATAGTTTCCTATGTTGATGCATTGAGGCATACGTAGTCTCAAGTATTAAGCATAGACGCCTACTCAAGGATGGGAGTCGATGCCCAATTCTATACCTTAGACCAAGGGTGGGAGACGGTAGACGGAAGGACCATACCCATATGAAATTGTTGCCAAAATGTTCGCACAAACATTCACCTAGTCTCTAGTGCAATTGATTGTTGCTAGACGGCCACCTATGGTGACGAGCTTCTGTTGGACACGAGCCCAAGTCTAGCTGAGGGTGAACCTAAAGGATCAACACAAATCACCGAGGAGGTGAAGGAATTGACTTGGAGTCAATTTCATAGGATGATAAGTAATTTGATTATTTATGGGATAGTCCATTATATTGATGGGTCGATATTGTATCGGACCCTCGATTTATGGATTAATGGGATTAATCGATTGAGTAAAGATTTAAAAACTTGGATATTTTAATTGGATTAAAAGATTGATGGGCATTATTTAATTGGACCTTGAATTTAAATAAGATTTAATTTTTGGGCTTTTTGTAATTGGATTACGATAAAATCATGTCCATTAAATCTTGGCCCAAGAGAAATATTAATTTCACTTTGGAATTAGAAGGAGTTGGACTTCTTCTAAAAGAAGAAGGCCGAATTTTTTGCTTCTTATTGAAGCATAAAATTGGCTATAAGGCCTTTTGATGACAAGTTGACTTGTCTTTTTTGGAAAGAGATAACTCATTTCCGATCAAGCCTCTTTCGCTTGGTATGATTTAAACTACTATGTAAAATGGTAGGCCTGATTGAAGATTGTTGGGGATTGATTGGAATGTATCTGGACATCCTTGAATGAACCTAGACACATTCTAATAATCACATTAATGATGTATATATATGTTTATATACAATCATCAAATGGATGAGATTCATAACTCATCTTTTTCTAGGAAAAAAAGAACTACAAGAAATTTTACATCTCGCAAGGAAAGAATTCGTTACAATATGTCCAAATTTCGTCGCCAATACTTTTAGTAACGAAATTGTGTCGTTACTAAGTTTCGACTGAAAACCCCGTCGCCAAAAGTTCTTTTAACAATATCCTCACAAATGTATTCATAACAAACGCTAATTCCTTACAATTGTATAGTTCTAGTAACAATTATGTCCTCACAAGAGTTATGATTTCGTTACACAAAAAAAAAAAAAAAAAGGATTTGTTACTAAAAGTCACATTATTTTCGTTACGAATACCTATTATGAGAAAAATTTGTCGTCACTAAAACTCAAAATGAATAATATTTTAAATTTATATAAAATAACAAGTTTGTCACAAAAAGTTATTGTGAGAAATTCGTTTCCTTACTAATAGTAATTTATAATGATTTATTTTCTATTAAAAAATGCTTATAAACCTGTTTCCAAAATTACAAAAATACAATAATACTTGTCCATATAAACATAAAGAAAGTAAACCTAACATAAATAAATCCCATAATGACTACATAATTTAAGTAATACTTCAATACATAATTCTAATATAAAAACATTAATGCGCTCACTACAAAAGTGCAACAAAAGATATCCTAAGAAACTTTCAAGCATAGTAGCTCCAAGGATACAAAATAAAGTAAATTATTTTCAAACATAGCTATTGTCAAGTGAAATAAAACCACCAAAATACATGTGATTCCTTGGAATGTCATATTTCATTGTTTACACTTTGAGCACCAACTTCAAACCTGCAGATCTCCTGCTCAAAAAAAAAAAAAAAAAACAATGAGACAATTTAACTATTTAAAAATCAATACAACAAAATATATACAATACCCAATATACCAAAAGTTCTAATCAAAATACCAAAACACCAACCAAAACTTCAAAGAAATAATAACCAATATAAGAAATCCCAACTAAAATGTCAAAACACCATCCAAAACTTCAAACAAATAATAACTAATACACGAACTTGAAGGACAAGCGGATCCGCTCGGGAGCGCGAGCGGAAGCGAGAAAGCGAGGAAATAGCGTAAATTAAATCAAATCTAATTTCAAATACGAATCCCAAGGGTTGTGCCCTTGGGTGCTCAACCGGGAGTTCGATGTAGGATGTGTAAATATTGGAAATGAATATTAAACATACAGGGCATAGATAAATATATATAATCAATCAAAGCATAATAAACCGTTACCTTTGGTTGTTTAGCGTTTGTTCCCGGCTACTTGCGTTGTTCCTTCTTTGGAATGCTCACGAAATCCAAACGTATGGATTCTCCAAAGGTGATCCACACCACACCGGAAGAAACACACGTTCTTCTTGCTAGAAAAGAACGGGTTTAAGTCCAAGTCCGTTCTGGGCCTAATATTTAATTTGGTCCAACCAAATGAGAGTTTAAGTGTGACCGAGACCTCATCACATTATGGTGTTTTAGCATGCATAAATATCCAATATTTAAAGCGATAAATAAAAACGCCGCATGCATAAAACATAGCATACCCCTGTTAGGATGATCACAAGCCCAACCTATGCGACCCACTGAGCCCACAGTGAGTCTATGGTCTGTCTAGGGTGGTCCTAAATTATTACAATAATAATAAACCCATTGTCATTCCAATGGGCCTTGAAGTGCTTCTTGTTTCACGCCTTGATGCTTCTCCTTGGGGTCTCCGACTCCAATTGCTTGTTAAAATTAAAACTTCACCAATCCTATCTACTCTCATTACAACTGAAGTAATACATTGGTAATAAAGAAAATAATCCTTAACATCATGAGGCTACTAATACGGGAGATGATAGTCCCAAAAACAAGAGGCACGCAGGCCCCGCCCAACAGAAAAGAAATGATCATACATTCATCCATACATAAGGTCTAGGGCTCTTGTGATCATCCCATGTTGATTCCATCAACTCACATAACACAATTATCCAAATAATCATGCATAAATAACCAATGGATATTCCAAATACCCAAGTGATGTCCAACATCACAAAAGCATAAACATACAAATAATATGCAAATTTCAAATTTCAAATTTAATGGACATTTTAAACAACCATCCAATACATGTATTAATCCCAAATTAATTAAGCAAATTTAATTTCAGGAATAATCCAATTATTCCAAAATCAAAAATGCAAAATTAATATAATTTCAGAATATTGTGCAGAAAATACAGAAAATCAAATTTTCCGAAAAAACTCGAAAAACGGCACAAAACGGCCCAGCCGTTGTGCTGGCCGGCCGGCCGCGCGCTCGCTCTGTGTCGCGCGCTGGCCGAAGCCCAGCGCGGCCACTAACAGTCCGATCTAATTTTTATTTTTTTTTAAAACTGGTTCAGCACAATAACAGTAATATTATTTTGAAAATAAGCATGCAATTTTAGATCCAATCTAACAAAATAAAGCATGCCAAAAGTCCATTAAATCCAAACAATTGAATTATCATATTACTCATATATTTATACAATCTAACATGCCAATAAAGCCATTAAAAGCAAGTAGATCATGCCAAACACATAGATCTATGCCCCTTACATCGAACCGGGCTCTGATACCACTTGAAGGACAAGCGGATCCGCCCGGGAGCGCGAGCCGAAGCGAGGAAATAGCGTAAATTAAATCAAATCTAATTTGAAATACGAATCCCAAGAGTTGTACCCTTGGGTGCTCAAACCGGGCGTTCGATGTAGGATGTGTAAATATTGGAAATGAATATTAAACACATAGGGCATAGATAAGTATATATAATCAATCAAAGCGTAATAAACCGTTACCTCTGATTGTTTAGCGTATGTTCCCGGCTACTTGCGTTATTCTTTCTCCGGAATGCTCACGAAATCCAAACGTATGGATTCTCCAAAGGTGATCCACACCACACCAGAAGAAACACACGTTCTTCTTGCTAGAAAAGAACGGGTTTAAGAAGGAATCGGTTTAAGAGAAGAACACTATGAATTAGTGCTCTCTTAAACTTACTTTGTTCTTCTTCTTGATTCAAAATCAAGTGAAGAACACAAGTGTGAGAGAGGGAGAGAGGGCTAGGAGTTGAGAGAGAGGAGAGGGATTTTTTTTTGTCTTCTCTTTTTCCTAGAAAAAGATGAATAATGAATCACTTATGCTTGCTGTTTTATATTCTAATATATACATGTAATTAATGTGATTATTGGAATGTGTCTAAGTTCATCCAAGGATGTCTAGATTCATTCCAATCAATCACCATCAATTCTTCAATCAAGCCTACCAAAATTTATGATATGATCAAATCATACCAAAAGGGAAGAGCTTGATTGGAGTTGATTTGTCTCTTTCCAAAAGAGATAAGTCAACATACCACCTAGCATGAAACATGACTGATTTTTCTTCCTCCAAGGGAGCATGTCGACCATGTTTAAATAAGCGAAGAAGTCCAACTTCTTCCTATTCCAAAATAAGAATTATTTCTCCTCTCGAGTAAATTTAACGGACTGGGTTTTATCGTAATCCAATTATGACGAACCCAATATTAAATCCAATTTAATGTCTATTTAAATTATTCTCGTTGATCTTTTAATCCAATTAAAAGATCCAACGTCTCAACGTCTCAACTTTCCATATTTAATCAAAAATCCAATTTACCGATTAAATGAAAGCCCAATACAATATCGCCCCGTCCATCCAATGGACTTTCCTTTAAGTAATCCAATTACTTATTTATCCTTCGAGATTGACTCCAAGTCGATCTTTCAACCGCCTATGTGATTTGTGTGTGACCTTTAGGTTTACCCTCAGCTAGACTTGGGCCCGTGTCCCACAAGGGCCCGTTACCAAGGGTGGCCGTCTAGCAACGGTCCATGGCGCTAGAGACTAGGTGAATTGGCGTGAACATTTAGGCGCCGATTCGGTACGGGTACGATCCTTCCGTGTACCGTCTCCCGGCCTTAGTCTAGGGTATGGAATTGAGCGTCGGTTCCCATCCTTGACTAGGCATCTATGCTTAATACTCGAGACCACGTATGCTTCATTGCGTCGACACAGGAAACCATTCCCTGTTCGACCAACCACTGTGGCCACAGCTTCAAACAGCATGAACGTGTCTCTGAGTGCATAGGATATACCTCTGTCACATACTGACAGGGGATAGATCCTCTTATTGGAATCCACCGTCCTCGCTACACATTCCTACTGCACTGGACAAGGCTTATGATAATCATCTTACAGAATGATTACCTCTCGCCAGATCCAAGATACAGCCGTCATGTGCACGCGACTGCCATGATCCCTCAAGTCTCAGGATTAGTCCCGTACTATCGGAACCGGGAAAAACCAATCATACCGACCAAGCCTCCAAGGCTTCCATATGATGATCCTCGCGAGTCAGTCCAGTCGGCTCGACCCCAGTCGACCAACCCATCAAGATCGTGTAGGCGTCCCACGCCTGTCGCCGATGAAACACGGCACTCATCTAATGAACACGACTCTTGACGCAAGTCTCAATAGAACTCTCGATGCCCTGTCTTGAGGTCCTCGACTTGGAACGTTTCAGACCCAACTCTTAATCAGTTGGTTTCATGACCACCATCCAATGCGTGGCCCAACTGCACGAGTTGTTATCCATGGTCTGTGGGCTTTGTTGCGATATAAGTTAAACACCATTTTAACAAATGTGAAATGAGCGCAACAAAGTAAGCACCAGAAGTGATAAATACTCATTTTATTCATCACATAATAATATTACATTTACATCGAGTTATATAATAGGTTACAAATCGCCAAACCTATTGACTTTCTGGTCACCTATTCTAACAATCTCCCACTTGACCTAAAAGCCAATCACCCATTGACCTCAAACCCATCTTATCCAGATGCTGAGTATGGGCAACTTGCGACATGGGCTTAGTAAGTAGATCTGCTATGTTCTGCGGATCTGACTCGGTCCATGCGAACGTCACCCCTACTAACCATCTCTCGGAGCAGACGGTAGCGTCTAAGAATATGCTTGGATCGGTGATGAGATCTTAGTACCTTTGCTTGCGCTATAGCCCCGTTGTTATCGCAGAAGATAACCACTGGCTCAACGATGCTAGGTACTACACCCAACTCTTGGATATAGCTCTTCATCCAAACCGCCTCCTTAGCAGCTTCCGAAGATGCTATGTATTCAGACTCTGTGGTGGAGTCCGCCGTGTTAGCCTGCTTGGAACTCTTCCAAGCGACCACGCCACCATTAAGTCTGAACATATAACCAGACTGAGACTTGGCATCATCGTCATCCGACTGGAAGCTAGCGTCGCTATAGCCTTCCAGTATCAACTCTCCACCGCCGTAGATCAAGAACATGTCCTTAGTCCTTTTCAGGTACTTTAGGATAGTCGTGACTGCACTCTAGTGTGCCTCCCCGGCACACGACTGATATCGGCTAGTTACGCTCAAAGCGAAAGCCACATCAGGTCTAGTGCACTGAACAACATACTGTATGCTCCCTACGGCTGAAGCATAGGGAATGTCCAACATCCTTTTAAGCTCCTCATCAGTCTTAGGAGACTGCTTCTTGGATTACTTAATTCCATGCCTCATAGGAAGGAATCCTCGTTTTGAGTTCTCTATCTTGAATCTCTTCAAGACTTTCTCAATGTACTAGGACTGGGCCATTCCTAACATCCTTTTAGATCTATCCCTGTAGATCTTGATGCCAAGGATGTAGGATGCCTCGCCCAGATCCTTCATGGAAAATTGCGTTGACAACCAAGCTTTAGTGGTACCCAACATCTTAGCATCATTCCCAATGAGCAAGATGCCATCCACGTAAAGCACCAAAAACGCAACTGAGCTCCCACTGATCTTCTTGTATACACAAGGATCAGACTCGTTCTTGATGAAATCATATCCCCGTATGACTTCATCAAAACGTATGTTCCAGCTTCGGGAAGCTTGTTTGATGCCATAGATGGACCTTTGGAGACGGCAGACCTTCTGCTCTTCTCCGACAGTTATGAAACCTTCCAGCTGATCCATATAGATCTCTTCCTCTACGAAACCGTTGAGGAAGGCCGTTTTCACGTCCATCTGCCATATTTCATAGTCATACCATGCTGCTATGGTAAGCAGTATCCGAATGGACTTGGCCATTGCTACGGGAGAGTAGGTTTCCTCAAAATCGACCCCGGGTCGCTGAGTGTAACCTTTCGCCACAAGCCTGGCTTTGAAGGTTGTAGCCTCCCCGTCAGCTCCAAGCTTACGTTTGTAGACCCATTTACACCCTACGGGTTTAATCCCTTTGGGTGGATCTACTAGGGTCCAAACCTTGTTTGTACCCATCGAGTCCATCTCGGATTTTATGGCCTCAACCCACTTGTCCAAATCGATGTCCGACATCGCTTCTCCGTATGTCTTTGGATCATTATCCAACTGACCGGTCAAGCCTAGAAATCCATACCTATCAGGTGCATGGGATACTCTGGCCGACCTACGGAGGACTGGAACAATATCAGTAGGAACCACTGGCTCAAATGTCACTGCCGCCTCATAGGGTACCTCACTTGATTCCTCAAGGAGTACCTCATCGCGTCGACTATCCGATAGGAAACCTTTTTCCAAGAACACTGCGTTTCGCGAGACAAAAACCTTTTGCTCGGAGGGATCATAGAAATAATACCCCGCAGTTTCATTTGGATAGCCGATGAACCTGCATAAACTAGACCTCGAGTCCAGTTTATCTCCCACTAATCTCTTGACATATGCGGGGCAACCCCACACTTTCAAGTATTTGTAGGAGGCAGGCTTGCCATGCCATATCTCATATGGCGTCTGGGATACCTTTTTAGATGGTGCCAATTTCAAAACTTTGGCCGCCGTCTCAAGAGCGTATCCCCAGAAGGAAAGCGGGAGTTCAGTAAAACTCATCATGGATCGGACCATGTCCAACAAGGTCCGATTCCTCCTTTCAGACACACCATGAAGCTGCGGTGTTCCAGGAGGGGTCCACTGAGAGAGAATCCCATTCTCTTTTAGATAATCAGTAAACTCACCACTCAAATACTCTCCACCTCGGTCCGACCGAAGGGCTTTGATCTTTCGATCGGTTTGGTTCTCTACTTCAAGTCTGTATTCCTTAAACCTTCCAAAGGCTTCAGACTTGTACCTCATCAGGTAAACATAACCATACCGTGAGTGATCATCGGTAAAGGTTATGAAGTACGAGTACCCACCTCTAGACTGAGTATTTAGTGGACCATAGACATCTGTATGGATCAAATCCAACAAACCACTGGCTAGCGTACTTTGTCCAAAAAAGGGTTTCTTGGTCATCTTTCCCTTTAGACAGGATTCGCAGGTCGGTAGGTTGTCCAAATCGTCTATTTCTAGACTCTTTGAGTTCACCAACCTTCTTATCCTATCTTTAGAGCTATGACCTAACCTCGCATGCCATATCTGTGCGTTATTATGATCATCACGTTTTCGTTTGTGTTCTGCAGTCATAATCCAATTAGACTGTTGAAGTATGTACATACCGTTGACCAATGTACCAAGCAGATGAGAAATACCATCTTTGATAATGAAAAAACGTTTTTATTGATGGTAAATTCATATCCCTCGTTATCAAAGGACCGGGATGGAAACAATGTTTTTAATCATGCTAGGTACATAGAAACAGTCGTTCAGTACAATCCTAACATGACTACTAATGGCTAACTCTAGTGATCCTACGGCCTCCGCAGCAACGGCCTTGCCATCGCCTAGCCTCAGGATCATCTCATCCTTGGTTAGCCTTCTGCTTCTTTGCAGTGCCTGCAAATCATTGCAGATGTGAGCACCACACCCGGTATCCAATACCCATGAAGTAGATTAGTAATCATACTCACTTCAACCACAAACATACCTAGGTTGGAGAGGAGTTGTGGGCACTCCCTCTTCCAATGCCCTTTCCCTTGGCAATGCATGCAGACATCATTTACCTTGGACCGTGGAGAACCACGGGCGTTCCCTTTCCCTTTGCTCGATCCAACCGGAGCAACAGGGACGCCCGGAGCGCGAGCAGGGGCCGCAACCGTCTTCCCTTTGCCCTTCTTCCTCTTCCAGCGTCCGGCCCTCTTGCCATTCGCCTTGGAGGTTGAAGCCTCTCCTCTCAATACCGCCGGCGCCGACTTATGGGTCGTTGCCTCGTATTGGACCAGCATGTTGATCAACTCATGAATAGACTTCTCAAGTCCGTTCATGTTGTAGTTTACAACAAACGGGTCATACGATGGAGGAAGCGACTGGAGGATCACGTCAATGTACGTGTCATTGTTAAGCCCAGCTTTAAGGTCCTCGAGTTTCTCCACTAGGGAGAGCATCTTGACCCCATGACTTTGTACAGACGCTCCTTCAGCAAGCTTGGTGCCAAAGAATGCTTTTGTGGTGGCATATCTAATATGCCTATCCAGAACCGCATAAACCTCGTTCATGCGGAGCATTATGGAGGAGACGTTGTCCAGCCTCTCATACTGCTTCTGGATGTCGTTAGACATCGAAGCCAGTATGACACTGCGTACTTTCCGATTGTCCTCATGCCATTTCTCGAACGTCAAACGTTCTTCAGGAGTGGACCCCTCCGGTAAGTCGCTTGGTGGCGGCTCGTCCAAGACGTAGCCTTGGTTCTCGAAACCGAGGATAATCCTCAGGTTTCTCAACCCAGTCCGAATAGTTCGGTCGGTTGAATTTGTTAGTCTCGAGAATCATGGTTAATGGGTTCTTAGACATATCTACATTAATGAAAATATAAAGCAGAAATTAGCAGATGATGGTAATATTATTGTTCAAGTTGAAGACTTGGTCTTTTAGTCTTTAACCCTCCCACTATTTATACGAAGGTCCGCCACTCTCAACCGGAGTTTCGGAAAACCATTTCCTAGTGGGCTTTGGATCCACAAGCGTAATCTCCATGCCCCGCTTTTACGATTCACATGAAGAAGACCTCGTGGGAGATATCCAATATCATTCTCATCCAATGAGATTCCCAGAATATTTTGCCTCACCTATTCGCATGGTTCCGAGGACTCCAAGCGAATCATGTTACTCAGTGTTAGGCCCGACCCATCAACCAAATCATACCTCAAACTATCGCCCCCCACGACTCGTGAGACAGGAAAACAGCGAGAGCAGTCTTTTTGTTCACAACAATGGTGCAGCTTTCCCTAGTCCAAGTGTGCCACGACTCGTGAGACCACACTTGGGTAGTGGTAGCTTCCTCACCACATTGCTGTGGATGGAAGACTCGGACAGATCATGAATACCATTTTGATCCAAGTCCGTTCTGGGCCTAATATTTAATTTGGTCCAACCAAATGAGAGTTTAAGTGTGACCGAGACCTCATCACATTATGGTGTTTTAGCATGCATAAATATCCAATATTTAAAGCGATAAATAAAAACGCCGCATGCAAAAACATAGCATACCCCTGTTAGGATGATCACAAACCCAACCTATGCGATCCACTGAGCCCGCAGTGAGTCTATGGTCTGTCTAGGGTGGTCCTAAATTATTAGAATAATAATAAACTCATTGTCATTCCAATGGGCCTTGAAGTGCTTCTTGTTTCACGCCTTGATGCTTCTCCTTGGGGTCTCCGACTCCAATTGCTTGTTAAAATTAAAATTTCACCAATCCTATCTATTCTCATTACAACTGAAAGTAATACATTGGTAATAAAGGAAACAAGCCTTAACATCATGAGGCTGATAATACGGGAGATGATAGTCCCAAAAACAAGAGGCATGCAGGCCCCACCCAACAGAAAATAAATGATCATACATTCATCCATACATAAGGTCTAGGGCTCTTGTGATCATCCCATGTTGATTCCATCAACTCACATAACACAATTATTCCAAATAATCATGCATAAATAACCAATGGATATTCCAAATACCCAAGTGATGTCCAACATCACAAAAGCATAAACATACAAATAATATGCAAAATTCAAATTTCAAATTTAATGGACATTTTAAACAAGCATCCAATACATGTATTAATCCCAAATTAATTAAGCAAATTTAATTCAAGGAATAATCCAATTATTCCAAAATCAAAAATGCAAAATTAATATATTTTCAGAATATTATGCAGAAAATACAGAAAATCAAATTTTTCAGAAAAAGTCGAAAAACGACACAAAACGGCCCAACCGTTGTGCTGGCCGGCTGGCCGCGCGCGTGCGCTCTGTGCCTCGCGATGGCCTCGGCCAGCAACGGCCGGCTGCGCATAGCTCGCGCGTGCCTGTGCGCAACATCCGCGCGCATGGCGCGCTCGCCCGCGCGCGCTGGCCGAACCCCAGCGCGGCCACTGCCGATC
This sequence comes from Sesamum alatum, assembly GCA_034509735.1. Lineage (NCBI taxonomy): Eukaryota > Viridiplantae > Streptophyta > Magnoliopsida > Lamiales > Pedaliaceae > Sesamum > Sesamum alatum. Next base: position 9,802,673 of record JACGWO010000004.1, read on the forward strand.
CGATCCAAATTTTTTTTTTTTTTTAAAACTGTTTCAGCACAATAACAGTAATATTATTCTGAAAATAAGCATGCCATTTTAGATCCAATCTAACAAAATAAAGCATGCCAAAAGTCTATTAAATCCAAACAATTGAATTATCATATTACTCATATATTTATACAATCTAACATGCCAATAAAGCCTTTAAAAGCAAGTAGATCATGCCAAACACATAGATCTATGCCCCTTACATCGAACCGGGCTCTGATACCACTTGAAGGACAAGCGGAAGCGAGAAAGCGAGGAAATAGCGTAAACTAAATCAAATCTAATTTAAAATACGAATCACAAGGGTTGTGCCCTTGGATGCTCAATCGGGCGTTCGATGTAGGATGTGTAAATATTGAAAAATGAATATTAAACACATAGGGCATAGATAAATATATATAATCAACCAAAGTGTAATAAACCGTTACCTTTGATTGTTTAGCGTATGTTCCCAACTACTTACGTTGTTCCTTCTTCCAGAATGCTCACGAAATCCAAACGTATGGATTCTCCAAAGGTGATCCACACTACACCGGAAGAAACACACGTTCTTCTTGCTAGAAAAAAAAGGGTTTAAGAAGGAATCGGTTTAAGAGAAGAACACTATGAATTAGTGCTCTCTTAAACTTACTTTGTTCTTCTTCTTGATTCAAAATCAAGTGAAGAACACAAGTGTGAGAGAGGGAGAGAGGGAGAGAGGGCCGAGAGTTGAGAGAGAGGAGAGGAATTTTTTTTGTCTTCTCTTTTTCCTATAAAAAGATGAATAATGAATCACTTATGCTTGATGTTGTATATTCTAATATATATATATATATAATTGATGTGATTATTGGAATGTGTCTAGGTTCATCCAAGGATGTCTATATTCATTCCAATCAATCACCATCAATTCTTCAATCAAGCCTACCAAAATTTATGGTATGATCAAATCATACCAAAAGGGAAGAGCTTGATTGGAGTTGATTTGTCTCTTTCCAAAAGAGATAAGTCAACATACCACCTAGCATGAAACATGGTTGATTTTTCTTCCTCCAAGGGAGCATGTCGACCATGTTTAAATAAGGGAAGAAGTCCAACTTCTTCCTATTCCAAAATAAGAATTATTTCTCCTCTCGAGTAAATTTAACGGACTGGGTTTTATCGTAATCCAATTATGACGAACCCAACATTAAATCCAATTTAATGTCCATTTAAACTATTCTCGTTGATCTTTTAATCCAATTAAAAGATCCAACTCTCAACGTCTCAACTTTCCATATTTAATCGAAAATCCAATTTTACCGATTAAATGAAAGACCGATACAATATCGGCCCGTCCATCCAATGGACTTTCCCTTAAGTAATCCAATTACTTATTTATCCTTCGAGATTGACTCCAAGTCGATCTTTCAACCTCCTCGGTGATTTGTATGTGACCCTTTAGGTTCACCCTCATCTAGACTTGGGACCCTGTCCCACAAGGATTACCACTGGTGGCCGTCTAGCAACGGTCCATGGCACTAGAGACTAGGTGAATTGGCGTGCACATTTAGGCGCCGATTCCGTACGGTACGATCCTTCCGTCTACCGTCTCCCGGCCTTAGTATAGGGTATGGAATTGGGCATCGGTTCCCATCCTTGACTAGGCATCTATGCTTAATACTCGAGACCACGTATGCTTCATTCCGTCGATACAGGAAACCATTCCCTGTTCGACCAACCACTGTGGCCACAGCTTCAAACAGCATGAACGTGTCTCCGAGTGCATAGGAGATACCTTTGTCACATACTGACAGGGGACAGATCCTCTTCTTGGAATCCACCGTCCTCGCTACACATTCCGACTGCACTGGACAAGGCTTATGATAATCATCTTACAGAATGATTACCTCTCGCCAGATCCAAGATACAACCGTCATGTGCACGCAACTGCCATGATCCCTCAAGTCTGAGGATTACTCCCGTACTATCGGAACCGGGGAAAACCAATCATACCGACCAAGCCTCCAAGGCTTCCATATGATGATCCCCGCGAGTCAGTCCAGTCGGCTCGACCCCAGTCGACCAACCCATCAAGATCGTGTAGGCGTCCCACATCTGTCGCCGATGAAACACGACACTCATCTAATGAACACGACTCTTGACGCAAGTCTCAATAGGATTCTCGATGCCCTGTCCGAGGTCTTCGACTTGGAACGTTTCAGACCCAACTCTTAATCAGTTGGTTTTATGACCACCATCCAATGCGTGGCCCAACTGCACGAGTTGTTATCCATGGTCTGTGGGTTTTGTTGCGATATAAGTTAAACACCGTTTTAATAAATGTGAAATGAGCGCAACAAAGTAAGCACCAGAAGTGATAAATACTCATTTTATTCATCACATAATAATATTACATTTACATCGAGTTGTATAATAGGTTACAAATCGCTAAACCTATTGGCTTTCTGGTCACCTATTCTAACAGAACTCCCAACTAAAATGTCAAAACATCAACCAAAACTTCAAAGAAAAAATACCAGAATCTAGATGAGATGAGATGTGTTGCAGATTTGATTCACTTAAAAAGATGATATGATAATTGGAGTAGGTTGTGGTGTAGTTAGAAAGGAAACATGCATATGGGCATCAATGAGTCACTTTTTACCAGAATTCAGCATCAATTATCATTAAATGACATAAAGCAAGCATTCTAGATGTAGTTTAGGATACTAAAATAGCAGGAGATTTCAAGTCAGTTCTTCACATAAATACGGCATGCAAAAATAAAAGCAGTAAGAAAGCAACTAATAATACCAGACGAAGCTAATCATGCTCAATTGAAAATGAATTGCCTAAAATACCCTGTTTTGTGGATAGGAGTTCTTTCTCTAATATGAATCTTCAGTAGCAATGCTGGTGATCCACCTTTCTAGTTTTTTTAAACAAAAGGCCATTTAGATAGTTAACTAGCTAGACAAATTCACACTTAAATTTTCATCACTCCAGATACTCCAGGAATGCATCTCTGTGGTATGGGAGTTAAATTGAGCATATTACCTCTTTTCATTTCCAAGACATCATAAAGACAAGGTAATTTGTAGTATTAAAGAAAGGGGATTGAGCTATCACCTTCTGCATCAAACCAAAGTTTCTACATAATTTAGACGATAACGGTGCACTGCGGAATGGATTCTTCATGTACAAATAGCATGAGGTAGTACTCAATCTAATTCAGCATTAATCTGTAATGACAAGGCATGATGAAGTGGCAGTTCTAACATTCATTGTTACTCAACCAAATCATTGCATGTTACGCTTAGACTAGAGAACTAATAAAAGGTGTTTTAACTAATGCACAAAAGCTGATTCCCATCTCAATAACTTTCATAACTTCTATTCATCTCTAAACTATTAGTTGTACGATTTATTTAGTTTCAAACATAGATCACATGTATAAGAACAAGTGTATAATTTCTGAAGGAATAAAATATATCAAACTCACTATTGGTGGAGGCATTCATTCACTTCCTTAGCTTGTTTGTGACATTTCCAAACAATAGACAGTGTTATGCCTGCAGCACATTCAGCATATCTGTGATAATGACCACATGAAGAAATTGTTGAAAATGACTTTGAGAGAGGATAAATGCAAGAACTTCATAGAGTAATTCAACAACTAATCCACAAGATGTACTTAGAAACAATTATACGAATATCAGCAAAAAGACCATAGAATTCAACCAAGTGATCTAGGGATATTCAAGTGCTTTCTAATAACCCTAGCAAATAACTTTCAGCTTGGTCTCCCTCTAGGTCCAGAGATTCTAGCTTATAAACCCTTGTCCCACCCCCACCCCCAATTAGATCAGGCCAGATTACAACTTGCAGGTAAGCCAGTTTAATAATGATGCTAGAAGACACATCATCTCTCAAAAGTTGCGGCGTGGAAAACACTGAAGTTACATCCTCCTAAACATTTAAAAAGCTCATTGCACATTTGCAACACAAATATTTTCTCGAATCAACAAAGAAGGTAATGCATTCCCAACATTCTACAGTATGAAATTCATCAATCCAATCCACCATTGCCAACGCTACTCGTACATTGCCAACTAATTTAGAGTCTAGTACTCCAAAATATTCAGAGAAGTTCCAAAAAAATATCTTCTTCAACTTCTTCTTGACGTGATTTTCTCTGGCTTCTTGTACGTAACCCATATCGCTGCAACAAAGAAGGGCCCAAATTAAAAATTTTGCATCCAAGATTACTTAGAATGACTAAAAGAACAAAAATGCCCTACCTCAAAGTGAGTACTCATTGAAGGGTGTTACTTGCCCTCAAGCCTTTGCACTTCCGATTTCCATCGAGTTTCTTCACTTTGAGCTATCGAGCTATGAAATCTGTTGGGTATTGCTCATATGCCTCTTATGCTCATCGAGTTTTGACTTGGGGTATGAGAGGTAGCAATCGATTTCAGATCTCATATGTCCTCAGGAAAAGCCATAAAAACTGAAAAAAAAAAAAAAGGGAGAGAAAAACAAGTTTTTATTTTACTTGTTTACCTGGGTTTCCTTCGATAAAAGAGCGAAGACGGTGGGAGCGGTGGCGAACATGGTGGTGGTGCACGGTTTTTTGCGGCGACGATGTCTTCGGGATTTTGATGGTGAACAACAGCGAAGACGGTGGTGATGCACGACTTTTTGCGACGGAGATGTCTTCATGGTTGTGGTGGTAAACGGGTTAATTCACCACGGCACAAGGCAACGAAAGAGAGGGGGTGATGAATGGCTGACAAGGGAAAAGTGGGAAAGTGTTGTGTGATTTAGGGATTTTGGGTATTTGGTCTAATTTAGGAATTTTTGTATTTTTAAGAGTTTTTTTAAAGATACTAGTCGTTGTTGCATGCGATCCTCGCGAGCATATAAAAATAAATATGATGTGAAGAAATAAGAAAGAAAAAAAATTGGCGAGGAAAAAAATGTAGAATCGGTTGAGAATAATGTAGGTAGTGGGTTATTGTGGAGTTATTAAAAAATAGTAAAATTACGATTATGACCTTTTAAGAAAAAAAAAATAGAATGAATCAAAGGGTAAATTGGGGCATTCAAAAATTGGTACGACAAAAGGGTTTTCTTTTATAATAGTATAGATGTTGGATTTAATTTAGATTTTTCTTTTAAAAAATTATATATTTAATAATTAAAATTTGGAGGGAAAAACATTTATTTTGGAGCCAATGTCTTTTAGTGCACTCAATAAATACTTGTTACAAAAAATGTAAAACGACGTCGTTTTAGTGCACTTTCTTTTATTATAAATTACAGTTCTTTTCTAACAAAAGAATATTGTAGTAAAAAATAAAAACGACGTCGTTCTTATTGGAATTCTTGCTACGGGATAAAATCTATAGTAAAAAGCAGCTTTCAATACGGGTTCTTTGCCGTAGCAAAAATATTGGTAGCAAAAAAGCATATTTTCTTGTAGTGTATGTTTACAGTTTGTAATAAATTTGTATATTCATAAATATTAGTATTACATTGATATAACTATCACTTACATTGTTGAACAACATGGGTTAATCGGGCCATCAAAATTCAGATCAAACCATTAGATATGATCAAACTTACAGAAAAGTACATTTGATAAAGTTTTAGACTTATTGGCTATACGGATGTCGAGATATCGTACTCGAAATATAAGAGTAATCATTCAAAATGGTGTATCATTGAATCAGACCATGTGATTTTAAATCATACCGTCTAATATGATCTAATGGACGCAGTCTTATATATATATATATATTAAAATTTGGTATGAATTAGATGCCCGAAATTTTAGGATATCATAATTGTTGATTAAGCTTTTTGATCTCATTATATATTAAAATATATATAATAAAATAATAATAAAATTAATTAAAATTGTTCAACCATCATTACTATTATCATTAATTTTAGATTAATTATCATTAATAAGTTGTTGTTAAATTTATTTTTGTATAAAGATTAAGTGTATAAATAAAAGTATCATAATTTATTATTATCCAAATAAAATGTGTAATATTTATTAATAATTATAATGTATAGCCAATTTTGAGTATAAAATTGATAAAGTATTGAAAATTAAGTTATATATATATATAATTTTTAAAATAAATTATAATTTTTGAGCTCGAGTCGAGCTCGAAATCGAGCCTCGCGAACCAGCTCGACTTGTATGCCACCCCTAGTTTAAAACTAAAAAAAATTAAATTAATACATATATATATATATATATTTATTAAATATAAAAAATAGAGAAAAGAAAAATGGTGCCTTGTCTTACCGCCAAAACAAATTTTATTTTTCTAATTTTTCTAAATTTCTTGTAACAAACTGTTTTGTTATTAATTAAACTTATGGTGACAACTCAAATATTGTTACAAGAAAAATAATAGATTTGTCACAATTACTTTTATACATGACATGTTTTACTTTACGTAACGATTTTTTTTCTTTTGTTACAAATAAATATCTTTCGTAAGGACATTCCATTTATTGTAACGAATTATTATGATTGTTATGAAAATTCAATTTTATTGTAACAATTTTTATATTTTGTTACCAGATACCTAGTTTTTGTGACAAGTTGACGATTCGTTACAATTATTTTGTTATCTAAAATACATTTTCTTGTAGTTTTTGGCCCCTCTCTACTTCTCCTATATCCCACTTTGTTGCTTTATTGATTTAGGATCAATTGAAAAACAAAAAAAGATTAAAAAGGAACACTAATTTGATAGTGTGATCCCTTTTAATCTCATCTTCTAAGTCCATTTTTCTCTAGCAAGAAAAATATGACTTCTTGCAATACGGTGTGGACAACATTAAGGGATTCATAACTTTGAATCTCGGTGAACGTTTTCAACCGTAGGGAACAACGCTAGTAGCGGTGCACAAGTTATAACTACAAAGGTACTATTCGGTTTATCGTTTTGTAGTTCTTTTACTTAATCTATGTGCTCTATATGATATATTCATTCCTAATTATCATATTCTACATCAAACGCCTTGTTGAGCACCCAAGGGTACACCCCTTGGGATCATTATATGATGATGTTTGTTTTAAATATTTCCATGATCTCGCTTTCTCTTTTCTGCTCGCGCTCCCGAGCGGATCTGCTTGTCCTTCAGTCCTAAATTTAATTAAAGAAGGTGTGAGGCGTATCTAGCTAATTTACATGATACTCTAATAGTTAGTTTGTTGTGTTAGATGTTCCAATAGTTAAAGAAATCTCTGATATTTCCTGAGGAATTACTTGGGTTACCTCCTTATCACGAAGTAAATTCAGAAATAGAGGCTATTCTTGGGACATCACTTATTTTGATTGCACCATATAGAATAGCTCTAGTAAAATTATAGGAGTTTAAGAAACAAATAGGAGAAATATTAGAGATGAACTCATTAGATGGAGTAATTCACTGTAGGAAGTACTGGTTGAAAGGATCGGGTACGGCCTGAGAACGCAATGGAAGCTTAATTAAAAATAGAATTTAAATGAATTCAAAAGGGGTGTTTCCTTTGAAGTTTCTGGGTGTTCGTTGCATATCAAGCGCATAAAATGAAGAAGAAGAAATGTTGGACATTTGGCTTTAGTTGAACAAAAAGGTGCATAAAATTAAATGAGAATTTACCTTTCTTGTTTACAAATGAAGAACCGGTACATGCTTTGTTCCTTCTTCCTTTTTATTCACTTTGAGAATTCAACCGAGAATTCCTCTAGATTGTCCACGCCACACAATGGAATGGTTCACTACACTATTGCTATATAGTAGTAGAGAATTGAAGAAGAAAGAATTTCAAATGAACACTATTAATTAGTGCTTTTGGGATGTTTTGTTGTTCAATCCTTTCCAAAAGGTATGAAGCCAAAAGGGAGAAAATTTGCAGCGATTTCTAGAGAGTGATTTGCCGATTTTTGTTGGAAATTTATTTGCAAGTTAAGTGTATGAGTTGTGCGTATGTAGAATAGTTGAATTCAGAATTCAACTACTTTTGTCAACTTCCAAAGTAACTTACATACACATTGAATTCAACTTCTTTTGTCAACTTCTAAACTAACTTACATACACATACGCACGACCATATAACCACCAACCATGATAGCATTAAAGATACCCTCAAACAACTCACCATGGCTGGCCACTCTCTCTTGCATGTGGAGGAGTTTCAACTCCTCCTTAACTTGCCATAACTTGTACTTTTCGATGGATTGGGACTAGTACTCTTGGACCTTGATTTAATCTAATTAAATTAAGTCCAAACAAAAGTCTATTGGGCATTAATCCAATTGGTTTAAATCCAATTGAAACCCAATAGTTAATTTATTCCAATTAAAGAAATAAAAGTCCAAACTCTAATTAATTGATCCAATCAATTAATTAAGCTTAGCCTGATAAAGTAATCCAAGTAATTCAAAGGTTCTAAGACCAAGAAATAACTAATATGATTAATTAAAGTTTAGATCATCCATCAAATGGATTTTTCAATAAATGATCTAATCATTTATTTTCTCCTTGAATTATTTAATCCAATTGAACTAATTCATTTCTTCTAGAATTAATTCTGAATTAATTCTACCAATTCCATTGTGATTTGTGTGTGACTCTTTAGGTTCACCCTCAGCTACAGGTGGACTTGTGTTCAACACAATTGATTAATCAAATCCGATTTAACTAACCATTTTCCATTAACCATTAATAGAAAATGCCTGTCACCATGGGTCACTGTCTAGCAATGGTTCATGGCACTACACACTAGGTGAATGTTGGCGTGAACATTTAGGCTCTTGATTTTCATCCAAGTACGCTCCTTCCTTCAGTCGTTTCCCGGTTTAAGTCTAGGGCATGAAATTAGGCATCGGTTCCCATCCTTGACTAGACATCGATGCTTAATAACTCGAGACCCATTTACTTTATTGATCGACGTAGGAAACAGTTCCTTACTTGACCAATCATTGTGCCCACTAACTCAAAGAGTTTAAACGGTCTCACAGGGCATACGAGACTCGACTATGTTATATGATAGGTGATGGATCCTATCTTGGGACCCACCATCCTCACTGTATACTCCGACTGCACTGGATGAGGCTTATAATGAATGCATCCCAGATATGGGCATCTCTTGCCAGATCCAAGATACAACCATCATATGCATGTGACTGCCATGGTTCTCAAGTCTGAAGACTAATCTCGTACTATCGGAGTTAGGGCATACCAATTATACTGACCAAGGCTCCAAGGCTTTCATATGACGACTCCCCATGAGTCAGTTCAGTCGTCTCAACAAACCTAATCGACCAACCCATTAAAATTGCATTGATGTCCAACGTCTGTCAGCAATGAAACAAGGCACTCATCCAATGAATTCAATACTTAGTGAAAGTTTCTATATGACCCTCGACACCATGTCTAGAGGTCCTCTACTTGGAACATTTCAGACCAACCCTCAGAAGTTGGTTTCATAGCTGCCATCCAATGCGCCGCCCAACTACATAGGTTATCTAATTGATCTGTAAGCTTTTGTTGTGACGATAAAATGTCATTTAACGCAATCAGTAAGCTCAACAAACACATAGTGCCACGGATGAATACTTACTATATTCATCAAGTCAATATCACTTCAATAAAGATCGCTAAAATGTACCACAAACTGCCAATCCGATTGGGTTTCTGGTCATCTATATTAACAATCTCCTACTGGACCTAAAGCCAATTACACATGTCCCTCAGACCTATATGAGCATGAGCAATCTATGATACCAACTCATTCTCACGGGTCTACTATTTTCTGGCAAGATGATGCGGTCCAACTGCACGTCACCTCTTCTTACCATTGCTCCAAGTAAATGGTGGCGTCTAAGAATTTTCCTGGATCTGTGATGAGATCTTGGTCCTTTTATCTTACGCTGTAGCAATGTTGTTATCCTCCAAGGTAACTACTGGCTCAACTGTGCTAGAGACCACACCCAGTCATTGGATTTGGTTTTTCATCCAAACGACTTTCCAGAGCAACTTCTAAGTTGCCAAACATTCAACTTTCATGGCCCGTCGTGATATCCCGCTTGAAATCTTTCCAAGCCACCACCAAGCCTGATTATACATTCATACTGAGACTATATATTATTCACATGACACTAGAAGCTAGTATCGCTATAGCCTTCTAGAATCAACTCTCCATAGAACATGCATTAAGAACACTTCTTTAATCATTTTTCAGGTATTAAAGACTATTCTCAACAGTTGTCTACTGCATCCTTGGTACACACCGATTTTTGTTGTTATGCGCAAAGCATACAAACTGAAAGATTCGGTGAAAGACTTGGGTAGGCGTGTGGATCGTCCCGGGAGTAGCGCGAATGCGGAAGCGCGGTATAATTAAATTTCAAGAGTTTAAACATGCATAAACGTATATTAAAATAAAAGCGTTCAAGGGGTGTACCCTTAAAACTCCTGGGCATTCGGTGTATGTCATGAATAATAAAACATACATATAAATCATGGAGGCCATAGGATTTAAAAATAAAGGGGACGAAAACATAAACCGGAAACCTACCGATTGTCGTTTTTATCTTCTAACCGGTACTCGCGTTGTTTCCCGATTTGCTCTAAGATCTCGTATAGGAGACCCTCTAATTCGTACATGCAATCCGTCCACGTATCTTGATCTTTGTGCTAGCAAAAGAGTAAGTATATTTTGGAGAGGATGGATGGATCAAACGTTATTGGTTTAACGAGATCAATCCTCCTTTTAATGTTCAATTGTTAAAACAAAAGAACAAGAAAATATTTCTTGGAAGGAGGAGAGAGAGCCACGGCCGAGAGGAAGAGGGAGGAGACGAGTGTGTGTGTGTGTGTGTTTTTCAAGAATCATCATCTTCTTCAAAGTGTGTGCTAAAGAGTATCTATAGAGGAGGAATCCTATTCCTCTTCTAATTTCCTACACTTTGAAGACTCCATCATGACTAGGATTTGACCTAGTCAAATTCTAGCTTCTTGGTCAAACCAATCTTAGCCATAGAATCCTCCCTTTAATCTCAACCATTTATTTAACTTAATGGATATTAAAATCCTATTTAAATATTCCAAGGGCAATAAATAAATATATTAAATATAAATATTTATTCCAAGCCAATTAAATTAATTTTCTAATAAATCTAATTTATTAGATAAATCTCTTTTATCTAATAAAAGGACTTAATTCTTCCCAAGAAAATAAGGACCCAATTAAATCCAATTCAATCGCTCCATGTCTCCAAATATTTAATTCTAAATTAAATACGTTTACGTGTGCGGATTGTGTGTGACTCTTTAGGTTCACCTTCAGCTAGACTTGGTTGGATTCCTAGAATCCGCCCTTTACCATGGGTGACCATCTAGAAACGGTCCATGGCACTAGAGACTAGGTGAATATACAACGATGAACATTTAGGCTCTACAGTACATCTATCCTTCCGTCTACGGTCTCACCACTTAGGGTCTAGGGCACGGAAAATGCAGGTACCCATTTTGGACCTAAGTGTTGGTTTGTCCTCTACTAAACGCCGCAAGGGAAACCTTCCCTTCTGTTTAGTTACTGTGGCCACAGATTTTAGGGACAAGATACAGAGCATTTGTGAGACACAACTGTCAACACCTTTTGACAGGAGACAGATCCTTTCTTGGAAACTACTGTCACTCTGCACACCGGAGCTGTACTAGATATGGCTTATGACTACTCAAGCGCATCTTGGCAATCTCTCACCATGTCTAAGATACAGCCCTGATGTACAGGTAAACTCAGCAGTTCCTCAAGTCAAAGGACTTGACCTGTACCATTGGAACCGGGAACACACGTCATACGTAATCGACCCTACTCAAGGTCCTCTGTAAGACGGTTCCCACGAGTCATCTCAGTCAACTGCTCCCTAGCAGGCCAACCCACTAACACTGCTTAGACGACCCTCGTCACCCATCGATAAAATACGACAGCAGATACTTAGTGCAAGTCTCAGAGGGAATCTCGGTACCCACTTTCGAGATTCCTTGACTTGGAGATTTCCAGACTGATTCGGCGGAACTGATTTCATGGACCTACCTCCAAGCTTCCAGTCTCCGAAATGCGATTTCAGTCTGTGGGCTTTGTTTGCGTAGTGAACACTTATATAAAGCAGATAAAGTGAACACAAACAAAGTAAATGCCAAATGAATTTCACTTCTTATTCATTAACGATTTATTAAAACCTCGAAATTGTTCAGGCATAGGTTACAATTCGCCTACCAAGATTGGCTACATGGTCACCTATTCTAACAATCTCCACTTGACCTTAAAGCCAATCGCCCGTATGCCTAATCCCCATCTTCTCAAGATGTTGCGTATGAGCGCTCTACGACATAGGCTTTGTCAGCGGATCTGCTGTGTTGTCTGCTGAGTTAACTCGGTCCATCTGAACGTCACCTCTTCCTACCATTTCTCTTAGAAGGTGGTAGCGTCTAAGAATGTGTTTGGAACGGTGATGAGATCTCGGTTCCTTTGCTTGCGCTATTGCTCCGTTGTTATCACAAAAGATGACAATAGGCTCGGCGATGCTAGGCACCCCACCCAACGCTTGGATGTAGTTTCTCATCAAACACAATATCAATGTGAGGGCTCATCCCCCTCTTTTAGAAAGAATATCAATGTGAGGGGTCATTCCCCTCTTTTAGACAAAATATCAATGTGAGAGGCAATCCCCCTCTTTTAAACAAAATATCAATGTGAGAGGTAATCCCCCTCTAGGAGTATCAATGTGAGTGGTCATTCCCCTCTCTTGTTAAGTAAAGTGTAAAGTATTAATGAGAGAGGCCATCCCCCTCTCTTGCTAAATAAAGTATTGATAATGAACCTACAACAAGTAGATAAAAAGGTGGATATCTCATTACCATAATTCCGGTTTACAAGGCGTTTGAAAAGAGATACGAAGCATTAAACAAAATGTTTCTTGAGCTTAGAAATATTCCACATGTGTGGTACTTCCTTCTCGTTCATTCTCTGCAATAAAATGTTTCTTGAGGTTAGCAATATTCCACGTGTGTGGTACTTTCTTCTCGTTCATTCTCTGCAAGCGATAAGTTCCACATCTTGCTATCTCCACGACTTGATACGGTCCTACCTATTTGGCGTCCAGTTCGGCAATGTTTCCTATCGCGTCAGCTTTCCTTAATACGAGATCTCCGACTTGGAATTCGCGACGCCATACTTTGTCATTGCGGGCCTATGCTATTAATGCCTTGTAAGCTCACCTCCTTGCATTCGCGCCACTCCTAAGACCCTCCAGAAATGCAGGTCGGCCCCCCTTTCTTCGTCATTGCTGATTGGTTCCTATTGTCGCACCCTGAGTGTTTCCTCCCTTATGTCCACCGCGACGACCACTTCTGTCCCTTGACTAGATTGAATGGGGACTCTCCCGTGCCTCATCGCGGGATTGTTCAATATGCCCGTCGGACATCCGAGCGTCCTTCCACCCAACTTTCTTTAGTTTCCTCCAGCCTCGTCCTCAAATTTTGGAAGACTATTCTGCTGGTTACTTCCGCCTGCCCGTCAGAATGGGGTGTCGTGACCGAGGCATAACACTGATTAATTTTTAGCTCTTGACACCACTGCCGAAATTTGGCTCCCTGAAACTGTGTGCCATTATCCATCACAAAGGCTCTGGCAATGCCGAAGCAGCATATGATGCTCTTTCATGCGAACCTTATGACTTCCTTCTCTGTGATTCTACTCAGTGCCTCTGCCTCTACCCACTTCGAAAAGTAGTCCACGGCAACGAGTAAGTACTCTCGTTGGCCTGTCGCTCGGGGGAGTTTCCCTACTATGTCCATTCTCCATTGATCAAATGGGCAAGGGGCTCTGCAACGGCTGCATGGCTGTCGCTGGGACGTGAGTGACATTAGCATGCTCTTGGCACTTTTGGCATCTCTTTACTAAGCTTCGAGCATCCTCCTGCATGGTAGGTCAGAAGTATCCTTGCCGTAGGGCCTTGCGAGGTGTTGCAATGGTCCCATATTTGCCGTTGGGACGTGAGTGACGTTGGCATGCTCTTGGCACCCTCGGATTTCTTCACTGAGTCCCAAGCATCCTTACGCATTTTAGGCCAGAGGTGTCCTCGCCGTGGGGCCTTGCATGCTAACACTCTGCCCCCGAAATGATTACCGCAGCTTCCCTCATAGCTCTCTCATAGAACTTACTCTACTTTGTCCCCTTCGACGTATTAGAGATGTGGTTTGTGAAAAACCTCTCTTGTGCAACTTACCTCCAATTAGCGTGAACTTAGTTGACCTAGCTCGAATTACCCTTGCTTCCTTGGGGTCTTGAGGCAAAATCTCAAATTTCCAATATTCCTCCAGTCCTTCTTTCTAGCTTGGTGAAACTCTCTTTGCCGTCAAGACTTCTCCCCCCGACAACATCCACTTCGGGTGGCTCTTGTCTTAGTAGGGTTATTCTTCTGCTCTTCAAAGGAGCCAATGAGCTGGTCAACTTAGCGAGTCAATTTGCTTCCTCTTTCGATGCCCGCAGAATTTGTTCTAAGGCAAACTCATTCAACTTCCTTCTTAACGCTTGGATGTTTGCTAAGTACTTGGTCATCTGCTCCTCCAGCTTCGTAATCTCCATTCTCTTGCTTGACCACAAGTTGGGAGTTGCTATCCGCCCTCATATATGTCGCTCCTGCGGCGAAAGCCGCGCTTAGTGCCTCATACTCCGACTTATTCTTGGATCTGTCGGTGACGCTACTGCGACCTCACTAAAAATGACGCGGTTGGCATTGTGTCCCGCTGCTCTCCCTGTAGCCTTTCCAGCTTGCCTCGAATCTCCCCCTGCTAGGCCTCCCGAAATAACCCCAACAACTCAAACAGTTAGGAGGTTATCCTTGCTAGCTCGTTCCGCTTCCTGTTTTACTCCCACGTGCCATGTGCCTGCCTCCAAAGGCGGTCTCCTGGAGCTCTTGTTTCCTTTGCCCCAAAAATTCTTTTAAGTAACCTTCCTGGATCAACTTCTCGATCTCGTCCTTCCACTAGTGGCATTCCTCGATGTTGTGGCCTTGATCCCTGTGGAAATGACAGTACTTGTCGGACTTCATTCTCTGCGGGTTGTTCTGCATCAGGAAAGGCCATACCAACCCTCGTTGCTTGGCTACTGCGAGAACATGAGTTCGCGGGGCGTTCAGAGGGGTGTAGCGAGCCAAATCCCCTGGTAGCAAATGTCTGCGTTCACGCTTACTCCCTTTTGTCCTAGGGGGAACCCCTTTTTCCTCCTCATTGGCCTTCCATTTTAGGGGATTTGTTGATCACGAACCTGTTGACTCCTCAGTTCTTATATCCTTCTCAGCTCTTAACAGCAACTCTTCTTAAGATGAGGGAGGCTTCCCTGCGATCGACTCCTTGAACCGGCCTCTCCTCATGTTCTGTTGCATGATGCTTGCCAAAAGTTTTGGGTTTACGTGGGGGATTTCCAAAACAGCTTCTGAGAAGCGCTGCATGTACTCCTTCAGGCTCTCATTCTCTTGCTGGATGCTGGATTATCGTAAACAAATACGAGGCGGTCTTGGGATATCGCCTATTTATCGCGAAATGGTGCAAGAAGCCTGGGAGAGTTGCTCGAATGACTCAATAGTCCCTGGGGGTAACTGGTTAAACCATGCCATCGCCTTCCTCGAGAGGGTAGTCCGAAACAACTTCCAATAGGATGCTTCACTAATGTCCAGCAAATCGGCCCTGGCCAAGAAGAGGTCTAAATGGTCCTAAGGATCACCCAATCCGTCATACTCGCTGAGGCTTGGGATCTTAACCCCCGGATGGATGGCTTCTTCTAGAATGTGGGGGGCAAATGGACTCCGCCGTAGGGGCGCCACTGACAAAGGTCGTGCTGGGTGCCCTGGGGATCCCAAGGGATTCGGGAACCCCGGTGGGGGAGGCATAGGGCCACCAATCTCTCGATGTATTCCTTCCTGCTCAGGTGGTACCTCCTCTGAGCGTGGAGGGGGAAGTAGTTGTCTTCACGTCCTCCCTGAGGAGGAGGTGGGAAGTAGCCTTCACGTCCTCCCAGGGGAGGAGGTGGGAATTAGTCTTCACGTCCTCCCAGGGGAGGAGGTGCGAAATAGTCCTCTTCGTCTACATATCTTCGAGGAGGTTAAGGAAAAAAGTTGTCCTCTGGCTGCGTGGCCCTGCTGTTGACTTCCTCCTCAAAAACTCCATGGGCGTCCCCGGGCCTCTGCTTGCCACCCTCGGGGGCCAAGGGAACGTCTTGGCCTCTGCGAGGATAGCGAGGGGGTCGTGGGGGTAACGCATGTCCTGCTACGTATTGGGCCACAGCCCTCTCTGCCGCTTGAACAAACGCATATTCAACCAATTGACGAAGTGCCTCTGGAGTTAACTGAATGACTGGGAGCGGAGGCGGAGCCTTGGCATCTTCCTGCCTCTCGTCCTGAAGGTCGCGTGCGTGCAGGTTCTTCGGGACGTGATCTTGCACGTGATTCTCTCCTCCTCCTTCAAGCTCTTCTTGTCCCGCATTTCCCGCTCTTGACTCTTGATCGGGTTTTCTTCCTCAATGCTTAGATCAGGTTTTTCATAGACGGCGCCAAGTTGATGGGGCGAAAATCGGGAAGCGATTGATCCAAGCATAATCACACAATCACAAGTCAAGAACTCAAGAACTCTAGAATTCTTCTCAAGGGTATTATTTCCAAAGTAGTAGAAGTGTCTTTTACAATGGATTTGGGGCCCTATTTATAGTGAATGAGGAAGGGCATAAAGACAATTTTTCCCTCCAACCGCCCCTCATCTAACGGCTACAATCTAATCACTAAGGGCATCTTAGTAATTAATTCCCCCTACTAACTTACAAGAAATAACTACCTAATGGCATTTTAATAATTACATGCATGCTTGGGGGTATTTCAGTAATTCGGCGTATGAATTTATTTTTACTCCATCAATTATATATATTAAAAACGAGTATGAGATTTTTGTAATAATTTAATTTTGAGATGTTATTGAGAACGGTAGCTATAAAATGTGAGGGGTTTGATAAAGTAAATTCCTATGAGTTAACCGATATATTAGATATGTACTTATAAAATCTAGAAAGTCTAATATTTAGAAGGAAATACAACTGATGTTTGAATTTCATTATAAATAAAATATTAAATGATTTGTAGAAAATGTATGAATATTATGTACTATTATAGTAAAAAAATTACGATATTCTCGATATATTGTTTATACATATTATAACTTATTATAGGACGTGATGATAAAGTACATGATTGAACAGCTCCTCCTATTAATGTAATTATTTCTGGACTTAATGTAAGTATAGTTAATTGGATTTATATATATATATAGAGAGAGAGAGAGAGAAGAGATATATATACTGATTATATGTATACCTGATTGTGGATTATTTGTTATCTGTCTGAATTAAGTATTGGTCTACAAAATTGTTATTATGTGTTTATCTGTAGCTATGGTGTACAAGTCAGATGAATTATTATGTAATACTATATTTGATTGTTAAATGGTATTAAATGATGAAGTTATTGTTGGGATACTGATTGTCGAATGAACTGAATGATGGGGTTATTCATAGGAATATTGTGAATTGAGATAAAGAGACGACTTACATAACTGGGGGACATACTCCATTGGCTTATGATGATATGATTAATGTTGAGCTTTGTGTTGTCATTGTTCAATGGAGATGATGTGACATTTCATAGGAGTTGTGCGTTGTGTGATATGATTGATAGTGTGATATCATACGAGTTGTGTGCTCTTTGGTATCATTGATGATGGGTATCATACGAGTTGTATGATGTGTGATATCGAGAAAAAAAATGAGATATTGTGATGGAGATGATGAATAACCAACAAAGATCATATGAGCGATGCACTCTAGCTTGGGTAAGGAGGGCCTCAAGAAATTAAATGATAAATGTTGAGTATTATGTTGTGGATTGATATGATTGTTGGTATGTGTTACATCCTGAATTTATTGTCATTGCATGGCTAGTATCCATTGGTTGATGTCGTTGCATGAGATTTACCTTGTTGCATATATGTATATATATAAAGTTAATTACCTATACTTATTGAGTAGGCGGTTCATTCCTTGCCATGTATTTTCAGGGTATAAATCACAGTGACTAGCTAAATTCGATCATAAGCCGTGCTGCTGGTCTTATTATTTTATTAATTAATATAATTTGCTCACAAACGTAATTAGTGGACATGAATTCAGTCCCAACAAGCGTGTTCTTTTTTATTAAAAACAGTCAAAGCCACATTAAGAAGTCTATATCTTCAAAATAAAACAAAAAAAAAAAAGAATAAGGAAAATTTAGAGAATTCTACTTACTTGAATACTCGTGAATCCACCACAAGTGTAACAAATAGAGAAGAATGAGAAGATTTCCTCCAAAATTTCTCAATTTTTCATCACCTTGCTCACATCCAAATAACCCCAAAAGAATCAAAGTTTACTTAAGGATTTTATAGCAATTAGGCTTTGGAAGTTATCTCTTTAAAATTTCTCATTTCACCCCCTTTGACTTCCCTTATGGTGATTTAACAGTTGAGATGATTAGTTAAATACCAATGTTCGTGATTTTTTCTTTTATAAATTGTATTAAATTCTTTGGGAAATGCGGTCGGAATATTGCTGAAAAGATATAACATTGCAAAAATTAAAAATACATAGGATAGTCTCGCAATTGATTTGTAAATACTAGCCGTCGTGGCACGCTGTCCCTGAGTGCATATAAAATAATATTACACGCTTTAAAGTTATTGTAAATAAGAAAATATACATATTAATCAACACATCGTATTTAAAAAAAAAAAAAAGAAAGAAAGAAAGAAAAGAAATGAAACTAATTTAGGGGTATTATCGGTATAACCAAAAAATTGGTGTGCGGTGTAAGTAACCGCCATTTATTAATAAAAATAGAGTTTGCTTTATATAATAGTATAGATAGGGGTGAAAACAGAAGTGAAACTACTTTTTCAAATTTAATTTCACCAATACTCTTAGGTCCCGTTTGGTTCGCGTGATTAGGCATGATAAAATTACTTATCATGCCTAATCACACGTTTGGTTAGTATTATTAGAGCCCGGTATTAATACCGGGCTCGGTCTTATTTATCAGAATTTATAGGATAATGGATACCACCTATGAGGTGGGATACACAGTCCCACAAATTATGATAAACCAGTATTAAAAATTTTATTCCTCATTTACCCTTCTATCCTCTCCCTCTCCCCCCTCTTTTCTTTTCTATCTATTTCTTCTCATCATGAACAACAACCAAACTTTTGTCTTTTTTTCTAATTTTTTGTATTTTTTGTTACTTGAGAATCACATGCATGATTAATTTTTTTTAAAATTATAATAATTAAATAATAAAATAGAATAAAAAATATTACTTCTTATTTTTTTTTTACTTTTGAAAAATATTTGATTTTTAATTAATTACTAAATTGAATGCGTATTTTGAACTTCTATTTCATATAGATACAGAAAAATAAAGGAAATATTCCACAAATTGATTTTATTTGAAGCAATTAATTCAATAAATAATTTATAGTTTTTTTTAAAAAAAATTTGTGATTATGGACAAGTTACAATATAAAGATGTAAATAACTTAAAAGAGGATACACTTAATAGTCTTTTTGCATTTAATCATATTTTATAATCCCATCAACCAAACACCATACTGTATTATCACATGGGATATCCTACATACAATACATCAAACCAAACAACATATAATGTAAGATGAGATTAACTATCATTCAATTTCACATCCCACCCAATCCCATCACGCTTAATCCTATCATACGAACCAAACAAGCCCTTAGGATAAATTACAACCACCTTCCCTGAGATTTGACATAATTATAAATACCTCCTCGTTGTTTGAAAAATTACAAATACCCTCTAACTTTAATGTCCGTCTAACAACGAGGTCATTCTGTTAGGTTTTCATCCAATTTTTATGGTGAACTGTCCAAAATGCCCTTTTGGATTATAAGTTATAATTTTATATATTTTCTAGAATTTTCTAAAATACTTTTATGAACTAATACTATCTATGAATTATTTATTTTACCCACCCTCATACTTTTTTATATTTTTACAAACGTTCTTTTGAAAAAATAAAAACTTGAGCAGGGTAAAGTAATATATTTCTCATCTTCATCTAGGAACAACATAATTATTTTCTATTTGGATGGAATATTTATAATTATGACAAATCTCAAAAGAATTCACATATGATTTACCCATTTTCTTAATCAACACGCTCCTAGTAGTGTTGCTAAGAGTATATATAAGTTTAAGAACACAATCATTTTATTTCCCTGATTTGGGTTTTACTTGCTTAGTTTTTCTTGGAGATCAGTTGTCCATGTGATCTGTATTCCATGTTTTTTGTGTTCTTTTATCATTTATGTATGAAATTAGTAAAACAAATGAATATAAATTATGGAATTGCAAACACAATAACTAAACAAACTAGTTTTTTTTTATACTTGCACATAAAATTTATTATCGACTACAACATCAACTGCTGCTACCACCCGCACTTCCACTCGAATGTGATCCAAAGGAAGACGAACCAGGAAACTAGTTGGTGGAAGTTGGAGAGACCAGACGACGAGGAGGAGGAGGCCGGTTAGGAGGCGGGCGACGGGGAGGCAGACGCTTCACCTTCGGTCGCGGTGTTTTTAATCGGCTTAGGCGGGGAAGGAACACGAGGAATATACTTCCACGACTTGCTACTACCAATCTCCATCAAGGAATAAAACTTTGGTCCATCCAGTGAATTATCACTAGCATGATCCCCATATATGATAGCTGGAAAAATAATCAAAATAATTAGCAATAGAAATTGATAAGGGGCCATCATTTTTTCCATGCAAATGTGTTCAGCATGCGACATATTATTTTATATATAGGGTAGGTTTATTATTTTATTTTAAGACATTCTTGGAAATTCAATTAATGCATAGTATCCTTAAAAAGTTAAACCAACTCAATCCACAAGAAAGTTATGCTTATCCCATTTAATTTGCTTTCTCCTTTCTGGTCAACTTGAAATTTGATGGTAAAACTAATTTAATGTCCACATTCTCTCCTTATCTTTTCTATCTTAATAAGCACAAAATAAATTAGATTCGAGAAAATTGCATTTCTGGTACCACACTATAGGGGCTCTTGCAAGTTTGGTACCACACTTTCTAATATAGCTAATTTTGATACCATAGTTTACAGAAACTTGCAAATAAGGTACTTTTCTTTCATTTTAGCCCCTCAACTTTTAGAAAGTATCAGATTTGGTCCCAATTTTTTTTTTCTTCAGAAATAGCATCCATGCAATTCAATTCTGATCAGGCCCAACATGTTTCCGAAAATAAAGTTAAGCCTCCATAAATTCATACCTTGATTTGACCGCTTTGCCACCGGGTATTCCAAGTCCTCGTTTTTATGGCTCTTCCTCCAAGCACACTACCGCAGCAGATGGTTCGCAGGTACTTGGCTCCTTCACCAACAAACAGCACAGCCCTACTTCGTTTCCTACCTCAGGGCGTAAAAGTATTCAAAATAGAGACTTAAAATTTTTGGACAACAATTTGGGCAGAAGCCTTTACTTTATTGAAGAAATACTTGATATGTTACGTAGATATTTTATTCCTCTATCGGAGGAGAAAACTATTTAGCCTCTCATGGATAAGAGGACTGGACTTGTTGGGGATAACCCCATACACTGGATATTCTAATACTTAGGGAATCTAAAGACACAATTTATTTTTCTGAAAAGTTGGAGAAGTTTCTGATGTTCTCCATCTGCTTCCTATCTCTCTATTTATAATGGTCCGCGGACTTCAAACCCGGACTTCAATCTTGTTTTTTGGGTGGCGTCATTGCGTTCGTCACCAACTTTGTCTTTCACCTTTCCAGCTGTGGCCATTATGCCTTGTCGGCCATGTGCTTGCCAGCTGGTGTTCTTTTGTCCTTCTGACTGTTGGCACTTTTGTTTTCTTCTGCCGACAGCCTTCTCTTTGATTTTTTACATCTTGTGTGTTTTACCTCCTTTTGTAATTATCCTTTCTTTTACCCTTCTCTGGTCTTAGTTTGGGTGTACTTTGAGTTACCCGAATTTTTGTACCGAACAAGGGTTTTTCCTGTTTCTCACAACAAGGGCATAGATGGTTATGCCATTGTCCTACATGCATCATGTTGCATGCCTTATTCCGTGTGTTCTCTGTTGCAGGCAGCTTATTTTTCCATATGAGCATTCTTTTCTTTTCAAACAAGCTTTCTGCAAACTTGGTACTTTTCCCTGTCATGGAGTTTAATAGGAATGATCCATTTAATTTATTGGAAAATATTTTAAATGGATACTTGACTTTATCCATCTCTGTGAGACAGACCCAGTAACCCTATGCTCTCCTGGTGGATATGTCATCTTCACTAAGGGAAGATACCAGGGGAGCCTCTCCTGTGGCAGCCTTGACTCTGTTGAATGCTACCATGTCTAGTCTCTGCAATTTGATGAAATGGAATGCTGGGTGAGACCCCTTTCCTGCGATTTCTGGAGCTATGGAAATGAACTTGAGCTCAAAAATATCTCCTCGTTTAAGGTGGGGATTGTTTTGCCATGCGTCATATACCGCCCCACTAATCCATTCCGGAAGCTTTGAGATTTTCGAAAAGCTTGGTGACGTAGTATGAACTGAAGCGAGGGCTCCACAATCATACCACTCTCATACCTCTTTTGGTTTAGACCCTTCGATCATCCAGATTCTGTTATATTTTCCGGATGTGTCTACGATGGTCTTGCCTGGGCTTATGCCTTTACGGGAAACAAGTTTTTCCCATGATCTCTGATAATCCTGCCAAGCGGAAACAGATGATAAAGTTTCATTAGTATTAACCTTAGAGGTGTCCGTCATTGCCCTAAGGTTAATCTCTTCCTCTTTTACCCCAGAGGTGCTGGGTTGACTTGAATCATCAGGAGTTTGAACTTCCAGTAACTCAACTTTTGCCTGTTCACCAGAGTCTGGCGATGGCCTTGTGCGAGCAGTACTTGAATCTGCCGCTACAGGTTTAGAGCCCTATTCTCTAATTGCAGGTTTAGAGCCCTGCTCTCTTAATTCTCGGGCTATCACCGAAGATGATGCCTTTCGAATTGGTTCCAGTAAGTCATCCCATAACGAGCTTGCAGCAAGTTTGGTACTCCGGATGGCGGTCTGGACAGTGTCCAGATCAACTCGTTGAACTTGGCCAGCTATTTGGGCTTTAACCGTTAGCTGTCCAAATCTTTTATCGATTTCCTCAAGGTTCTCCCTGAGGTGCCTGAGCTTGATGATGACAGAGTCTGCTTCAGCTGCCTCCATCTCTTGTCAAGAAATCTGCAAGAACATTTTCATGAGATTTGATAATGACAATATTATAACAGTAATATTGGCACTCTGTTTGCCATCTAATAATACGCGCTTTCTCAATCTTTGATTCAAGTTTATTTTTTAAGAAAGCTTTAACATTCGTATTATCAACTTTTAATGTAGGAGCTCGTCCTGTGGATTTCGCCTCTGATCGTCTAGAACCTTGGGATGAAGCCCTTGTTGGTCCTGTTCTCTGTCCAGATTTGTATGTTCTGGCTTTTGATTTAGACCACCCTTCTTTTGATTTTGTCCTGTTCTCTTCATGTTCTTTTGGACGGTT
Source organism: Sesamum alatum (assembly GCA_034509735.1). NCBI lineage: Eukaryota > Viridiplantae > Streptophyta > Magnoliopsida > Lamiales > Pedaliaceae > Sesamum > Sesamum alatum. The sequence continues at coordinate 9,826,445 of JACGWO010000004.1, forward strand.
GCTTGGTAACACCAATCCTTCAGTTTGTCTTTAAGGAAAGACATCCTCCTTGCAACTGAATCCAGCTGCCCTGCAGGTACTTTCTATGATTGTATCAACATTTCCCTCCATGGGCTGCAGATCTTTGCAAAGAACTTTGGGGCGGCTACTTCGGTTGTTACCCCACTCTGGAAGAAGTATTTGCGGAACCAACAGATATATTCATCTACAGCACAGATACTTCTTAACTCGAGACCAAAGAGAGCTTGTGCATACTCCCTAGCCTTTTCTGTTCTGCTTCCTTCGAAGTATCCATCTCCAATGAAGTGAATCTTGATTAACCTTCCCAGTCTATCTGCGATTGCACTTTTAGACTCTCCTTCAAGGATGCTTGCTTTGGTCTCTTCTGGGGTATTATCCCATCCGATCTTTACCGACCCTTCCAAGCTTAACTCCAAAAGCTTTATGAAGTTATCCTTGTCTAGCTCCAACGTAGTTGCTGCAATTTTCATGGCTGCAACCCATTCATCTATCAACTTCTCGATATTTCGAAAGTCGATAACATCCAGGTTGAGAACCGTGCCATATGGATGTAGGGGTTGGAGCATGGTCCTTGCCCATGGTGTGTTTTCAGGCACTCGTCTTGGATTCCCTCCTGGATTTTCTCGCAATCTTGTTCCCACGAAGGTAGGGGTAGCATTGGTGTGAAAATCTGTACCTTCTCTCATTGGATGATCCTGCGGTGGATCATTTGAGCCTGTGCTTCCCTCCGGCGGTGGTAAAGCTGAAGCGACCTCATTGGTTTGGATATTAACTAAATCCACAATCCCTAGTTGGGAAAAGGATTCAGCTAACTCTTGTAGATCCGATAGATCCACTCTAGATATCTCCATTATTTTATGGATTTGATGATCTCGATGATTTGTTCCTCTTGTGTCTTTGGCTTCGAGATCTCCTTCGCCTTTCCTCTCTGATGTAGGAAAGATACTGGTCCAAGGGCATCCCTGATGCGTTCCTGATGAGATCTGGATGTCTCAAGGGTATTCCTTTGTTTTCTTCTTAGATCTGTAACCTCATTCTTCAGATCTGTGAGATCCTTTTGTAGATCTGGTAGGATTTTTAAGATCTCATCCATCTTTTGGTTCAAGAGGTCTATTTTCATAGGTATATGGATTAGCCTATGTCCATAGTCTTGAACTGTCTTTTGTACCTCTCTAAGGTCCTGAGAGTACTTCGAGGTATCCAGTTCGAGTTCCTTTAATCATTATTTTTTAGAACTGTATTTTTCAGGAATCTACCTATTCCGGATCTCCTGGCTGGGATTCTTCCATGGATCTCTGCTCCCTTTAAACGTCTCACTGCATTCCCTGGTAACGTCTCTCGAACATGGCGATCTCGGTGCTATTCCTCTCTTTCTTCCTTTGGAAGAAATGGCGCAACGACCAACCTCGGACTGTTGGCGATTTTCCTAAGAATTTCCATAAGAAATTATGTTCTCTGTATTTTCAAAATCTGAAAATACTCCCTGTTTTCAGTGTAACTCGAACTTTCGTTCGGTTCCATGCTTTTAAAGTCTCCTCCGTTAGGGATAAAATATCAATATGTAATATAAACAAATATTTCTTCAATAAACCTAGGCTCTGATACCATTTTGGTTGCATTGGACACTAATTCTGAAAATCTGGGCAAAACGGACAAAATCCGTGCAAAAGATAAATTTCGGGGACTAGAAATGATATTATCAAAAGATGAGGGTTGGTACTAAAAACTGTCACTTTCAAAACAAAGGTACTATATTTGCAACTTTCATAAACTGTGGTATCAAACTTGTCTGACTTTCATAAAATGCGGTATCAAACTTGCCAGACTCCTCATTGTGTGGTACTGAAATTGGCTTTTTTGAAAAGTTCGGTACTAAAATTGCAAAGGGGCCTATAGTATGGTACCTTCTTTGCATTTATCCCATTAGATTCAGCCTACTAAGTTTTATTTTAGTTGGCCTAATTAAGGGGAAAATGCATCTTTTGTTCTATAACTTTGGAGAGCGGCACTTTTGATCTATTTCGATTTCGATTTTGTAATTGAGGACAATAATTTAAAAAAAAAAAAAAGTAGCACATGTTGTCCGATTTCTTCAAGAAAATTTCTTTGAAAAATTTAAAATGAGGTGGACAAAAAATGACATCTCACAATAGTTACATGCAGGACAAAAAAATGTAGTTTTTATTAACTACGGTCTTGATGGTAGAAGTCAAAATTCAGTGAAAAAAATAATGGAGAGAAGTAGGTAATTAATTGCTAGCTAGGGGTAAATTATTCATTGATTAAAAACATATATAAATGAAGCTTATAAATGCAAATGGAAATTTTATTATGAAGAGTATAATAATTTTTATATTCAGAGATAACTGACTCTAAAGTCTGTTATTTATTAAAATACTAATGTTGTAAACAAAATTACACATATTTTTGTTATTAATGCAATAGACATCTAAAATTTCCTTTTCCACAGGAAACTTTGTATATATTTGTCCTTTGTATTCAAAAAAGTAAAAGGAAAATAAAAATTAAAGCGTGTAAGGTAAACAAGTGCAAAATTATAGGTAAAATATGATTTTTTTTTTTTCCTAAAAGTTCATAAGTAAACCTTTTTTAATCTAAAGGAAAATTAGTGATAATGTTATTTTGGTATAGTTTGTCATGTTAAATTAATTGTATATTAGATGTAACACAGTTTATATACTTTATAAATAGGGTAAAGTAAAACAGTTGTCTCTACAAGCCTTGCTAACATATAATTGCACGGAAGAGATACCTAAATAGGATCATGCAAATTATACACTATTGAATGACTCTGAATGACTCTACGTACAGAACATTTTATATCCTTGCAGATGTATATATGTAAACATTAGGTTATATATTTCTGATGTATATATTAGTAATATTCATTTATTATAATGGTATAAAAGATAAAAAAAAAACATACAAGTCACATAATAAATACATACACCTTACCATATTAAAAAATTCCCAATACCACTATAAATACCCATATATTATTTTTTAAACCAAGTTCACGATTCATGAACAAGACAACTCAATACCATCTCTCTCTCTCTAAAAAAACTCTCCCACTAGACGAAAAATCGGACATGGGAAGTATTGGTTTGTCGTGGGTAATTTTTTCGTTCACCCCTCGACTCAAAACCACAACTACATCAATTTCTTTTTTATATATATCAAATGTAAAATTATTAAAAACTGAGAAATTAATTAAGCGAGCACAACAATGATAATTATATTCTGGCAACTGCATATAATTACTAACAAGGTGGCCTAGCTATGTTTAGTGGGAAAGATGCAATCTTAGTCCTGTACTTTAGAGAGTGACATTTTTTATCCTGTGCGGATTGATTCTCATAATTTATTGAGGATTTTTCTAACCAATATTATCGAAAATTGCATATGACTTGTACATGACCCAATTAAATTGGATTCCGGCAAAATTAGCTAGGCTTGTCCTAGAATTGCAAATTTTTAAATATTACAGGACTAAATTATTAAATTTGATTCAATAAGACCAAAATTGTCAACCCCTTATAGTTACAGGACAGAAATTGCATTTTCCCGCACTTTACTCCTAGGAAAAAAATACAATTTTAGTCCTCTAACTATAGGATGAGTTGCAATTTATCTTTTTGAAATCAAAATTCGTTTTTGGTTCGGTAATTGGGTCATGTGTAAGTCACATGCAAGTTTCCGACGAAATTGGAGGGAGTTTGTCCTAAAATTGCAAATTTTTAAAATTACAGGACCAAATTACGAAATTTAATTTCAATAGGACCAAAATTGCACCCTTATAGTTACAAGACTAAAATTGTAGTTTTACCATATTTTGCAAATCCTCCAAGACTTGCCAAGAACAGATCAAAATCAGCCTCAATTGGAAATAGGAATGGGTGTGAAAGACTATAAACTAAGTGATGATGCCCCTATAATCCTTCATGGACTCTAAGCCCAAAAGGCCCACAGGAGGAGCAGCCCAACGGACCATCAACAGGACAACCCACCAACGCGAAGGTACAAGCCCATATTCTGACATGTTGATTTCACTGAACTGACAGACCTAAGGAACGAGGTCGTTCCCGCGGGAGACGTCATTGTACAACTGGACAGACATATCCTATAGCTTTCTAACACATCGGAACACATCATACTAAAGATTTCGGTCAAATTCGCACGGATGGGATAAGAATTTAGCTGATAAAGTCACTAGTAACAACTTTTCGAGAAAAGAGGGGAATCTGGCATGACTTGGGGAAACAGGTATATCTCCTTCGATACTTATCTAAATCATGAATGGATTCCTTTGAAAGAGAGGAAAGTCAAAGGGCTTCCCAGAGGTATGCAAAACTCATAACCTAACCCCCGATTTTGGCTCTATCAACGACCATAAATTGGCCCATTGTGCAGTCATTAGGTTTTGGCAACATCATTTCAACACTCTCTTTTGGCAATTCTATACATTCCCACTCATTGTTATCACTCGCAAGCTATTTTTAGCTCACTTACACACGTATTTCATCACTCACACGAATCATTCTTCATCATCTCTATATAAATCATCATTATTCTCATTTTATTCGAAGTTCCATTCTATCTTATATTTTACGGACTTAAGCATCGGACTGCTAACGCTTCCTTGCAGGTTACTCCCCCCAAATATTAGGATTTGCATGCAAGTCCTTCGAAATATGGTGTACCTCAAAACCCAGGTACATGTCATTGGCGTCGTCTGTGGGAATTTGAGTTCAAGACATGAGAAATGGTCGACCCATACGATGGTGGCGACAATGGATCTTACGAGATAAACACCTCATTCCTTGCTGCAATTGGGTCTACCATTCCGCCTCCAAGTCAGATCTTGGGTGTTGCTAGGGCCCCGCTGCAGCTGATGACTTCCCTGCTCCAGTAGGTGATCTCCCCGCTCCATCCAGTGACCTCCCAGCTCTAGCAGGTGACCTTCTAGCTCCAGCTAGTGTTGCCCAGCCCCAACTACCAATCTGACAGCTGATTTTGCTGCCATGAGCCTGATCCTACGTGAGCAACTCCGTCAATTCATTGTGGAAACCATCCACTCGACCCTCAGCATCCCAAGCTAATAAAGCATGACCTTCTTCCTAGCAGGAACGAGGTAGAACCCCAAGAAGTCAAGATACTGATGGACAAATCCCTACTGGTCTCTAGCAGGACAAACCTCTACCTACTGATTTTGCTAGCTTTCAGCCCCGAAAATTTGACAATCCCTAAAGAAAGAGATGGTGGAGCTCCGCCAGTAGGTAGCAAAAGAAAGCTTACTAACTGAGTGTAGTGTTCCCTTCAGCAAGGACATCATGGAAGAAGAGCTACTTGCTCATTTTTTAGCAGCTCCACCTGCCTGCCTTTGATGGCACCTCGGATCCAGTCGAGCACGTTCGCAGGTTTGAGAATGCAGTCCTGCTGTATAGATGCTATTAAATGTCACATATTTCTTACTACACTAACAAATTCTGCCCAGTAACGGTTTAACCATATTCCAGCTGGATCAATAACGTCTTTTGCAGAGTTCAACAATCTCTCACCAGTTCGGTAGCAGCCGAAAATATCAAAAGTTTGTTGCCAGTCCTTTCGGGATCAAGCAGGAGGAGAATGAGACACTAAGAGCATATGTTCAGCACTTCAATGCAGCAACTCTGGAAGTTCCAATAGCTCAGCAAGAGGTGATAGTCAGCGCTCTTACTCAAGGCCTATGAGGAGGCCCCTTTTTTCAGTCTCTAGTTAAGAAGCCCGCTGCAAATTTTCGGGAAGTACTAGCTTGTGGCGAAAAATATATGAACCAAGAGGATGCCTGGCTGGTGAAAAAGAGCAATCATGACAAGCCAAAAGATGAACGCATATAATCTCAGGAAGTTTTATTCCTGAAACCCCTACTATTTTCTTACAGCTTGCTAGCTTTAGTAATCAATCATTATCTTATACGAATAAATGAATTCCTTGCTTCCCACCTTGTGTTGCTCACGGGCTCAATATTCAGCTTCTGGCCGACCCCAAAAATTCGCCCTGCTGATGCAAGCTTTTACATAAGTCTACTGTAGCCGCATGTTCTTACATAAGCTGCATGTTGGCGCACGCTCTGCATAATCCACCTACTGGACCACAATCCTAATAAGTCGCCTACTGTGGTGCACTCTCACTCAACTTACAGCTACGAGCCCTGATAAGCCACCCTCTGCTAGTGCACTCCCGCCCTAACTAGCTATAACCCTGTTAAGCCGCCCTTAGCTAGCGCAGACTCTTACATAACCTGCCCTCTACAGGCGCACGCTGTTACATAACTCGCTTGTTAGCTCATGCTTTCACATAAGCTGCCCCCTGTAGGCGCACGCTCTCACATAAGTCTCCTGATGGCGCACGCTTACATAAGTCGTCTGCTGGCGCACGCTTCCACATAAGTCGCCTGCTGGCGCACGCTTCCACATAAGTCGCCTGTTGGCGCACGCATCCAACTCAACCACCACCAACTGGCACATACAATCTACAAAAAGCTACCAGTCGACATACTCACTCCACTTTCCACCTGCCTTCTATTGGCACATATGTTTCGAACATAATGCTTATAAGGCCTAATCAGGCTAAATTACTACTTGAGCTTTATTTTTACTCACTTGTCGTGGAAATATTCCCACTGATAATAGTGTAGCACCTTTTGTTTTTTGTCAAAATGATAGAAACAGCCGGAGTGGCCATTCTAGGCCAGAGCAAGACAATGCCTCCTTAATCCATATTAGGTTACTGAAACCTACAGGCTTGCTCATGTATCAGGTTTACAAGCATATTCTACATTCCCAACTTTTCTCTCTAGCTTAGGGGCAAGCTCACCATTTCACTACTTGGGAGATAGAGAGACTCCCTCTCTCATATCCTACTCTCTATTAACATAACACCTGCAGAAAGCATTACTAGCGTACAAACTGGGTATTCCCCAGCCTAGTTTTTACACTAATGTGCAGGAATATATCAAGCCAGACATATAGTCCTGCCAGCTAGGGATTTTGCTGGCCAACTGGCTATCATCTGCTAATCCAGAGGCACATGAGCTCCCAAGAAGGTCGCTCAATGGTAAGGACACTATAGCAGAGGGGAACAACCTAAAACAATGGGACTCGCCCTGATGGTGCATGACCGGGAAGGATTTTTACTTCTTTCGCAGATCATCATACCTACTCCAGCACTTTAGCTCTACCACTTGAACTCTTGAAGTGTGGGGGCTGGGGGGAATGATGATGCCACAAAAAAAGGCCGATAGGAGAGCAGCCCAATGTGCCATCAGCAGGACAGCCTACCAGCGGGAAGGTAAAAGCCCATAATCTTACTTGTTGATTTCACTAAGCTGGCAGGCCCCAGAAGCGAGTCTGTTCCAGCGGGACACATCATTGTACAGCTGGACACACATATCTGATAGCTTGCCAAAACATCGAGACACATCATACTCAAAGATTTCGGTCAGATTCTCACGGATGACTTAAGAATTCGGCTGATAAAGTCACTAATAATAGCTTTACGGGAAAATAGGAAAATCTGGCATGACTTGATAAAATAGGTATATCTCCTTTCATACTTATCCAAATTACAAACAGATTCTTCTGGAAGATAGCAAAGTCAAAGAGCTTTCCACAGGTATATAGTACTCATAAACTAACCCCTGATTTTGGATCCATCAACAGCTATAAATTGGTCCATTGTGCAGTCATTAGGGGTCAAGTTTTAGTAACATCATTTCAACACTCTCTTTTGGAAATTATATACACTCCCACTCGTTTTTATCACTTGCAAGCTATTTTTAGCTCACTTACAAATGTATTTCATCACTCATATGAATCATTCTTCATCATCTCTATACAAATCACCATTATTCTCATTGAATTCCATGTTTCTTTCTATCTTACATTTTACTGACTTAAGCATCGGAGTGCGATGCTTTCTTGCAAGTTAGTCCCCCCAATTCTTAGGATTTGCGCGCAAGAATATTATTACCCACTAGGTACACATCACCGAGAATATTATTACCCACTAGAATTCTTAATTATACTATAATTAGAGAAGAAATTAAATTACAAAAAACACACACACACATATATATATTGATGTGAGCTTAAATAGCTCGTTTTCAAAAAAAAAAAAAAAATTGGGCTTGAGCGATTGGGGCTTCAATTCCCGCAAGTTGAAAAAGAGGCCATGCAAAAAGTACGTTACCACTTTGACGCTCAAGTCAGTAAATGATTGTGAAATAATAAGACTTAGAAATAATAATGAAGCAATAATGAAAATTGAAATGAAAATATGAATCAAATAGGAAGATGCTTTTTGCAATGAGTTGTTTATGAGTTTATGCTAATGAAAAAGCCGTTACCCTCTACCAGCTGAGGAGGGTAGTATTTATAGACAAGGTCCCTCAGTGAGTGAGGGGTCTTGTCCCCACAAACCCGGGAAGGTGATTGTGGTGGACCGGTCTTCTCAGAATCGGAAGGGATATGCCTCCTTAGATCTGAGTGGATATGCCTTCTCGCGATTCGAGGGGGGGTAGGTCTTCTGGAAATCCGAATGTAGTTTAGGGAGATCTTCAGGGAGGATCTATCTGGAGCAGATAGGAGCGGGCTTGGATAGGCTTTAAGTAGGCCTATCCCTACTTTCTCGAATTGAGCGTTGTGAAGGGCTTGGCACCATCCTTCTTGGATTCGATGTGGAAGGTTGTATCCTGCCCTCTTCTACCACCTTGACTTCATATTACAAAAAATGGGAATGGTGTGAGTCAATTTTTGTGACAAAAGAGAAAATCCCCCTTTTATTACCCTAATTTCCTTCAAGATTTGTTTTATTTCTAAAATTGTTAAATTTCCTTCTAAAAGTGTTGCCATTTTTTCCTCCAGCCGCAAATTAGTAATGTTATATGTATAAATATAAATATAATATAGATGTTTTATAACACATAGTTTTAGTAATGTTATATGTATAAATATAAATATAATATAGATGTTTTATAACACATAGTTTACAATAAATATTATATTATTATTTAGTTTCAATAGCAACTACATCAAATAATAACTCCAAATATATAATTATACTACATAAAAATAATGATGATACAAAATTAATTAAACTAGATATGTTTAAATTAAGAAGAGAAAAGTAATATTTTTAATTTTTTCTATGACAGGTATAATTTATATGTTGACTTATAAATAAACCTAATAAGTATTCAGTATTGAGTTTTGTATATATAATTAATACTATTGTATATAATAAGACGGTTATTAAAATATAACATACTTTTATATAATTCAAAATTTATGAAAACAGTATTCCAAATAATGCTTCAGTGGGCGTGAAATTCAAGGTGCGGGTGATAGGGGCTAGGGTGGGGTTGCGATTGGGGTGGAGGTGGGGCGCTTTAAGTTTATAATTTAACTTTTGAAAATAAATTAATTTATTTTATATAATTTATACACTATACATATAATATATATTAAAAAATTTATAAATTCTAGGCCCTTCATCTTTTAAAAAATTAAGCTCTAACGGTTAAGAGTAGTTTATTAGATCCTACTAATTTGATACAACTAAAGAGATATCCAACGATCATTAAAATAAGAAATAGTATATAATAAATAAAGGCATAACGGTCAAGATTTAAATATAGGGGGGCTTTTATCTATAATTTTAATACAAGGGGGTTTATAGTTGAGGTTTTAACATACATGAGGTTTTATGCAATTTAGTTCAATATTTTATCAACATATACACCCTTTTGACTTTACATATCTTATATTTCCCCATTATAAGTATAAAAATATTAAAAGGGTACTTTTGTTATTAATCTATGATGCATACCAGGATCCAGCAGTACCACAAAATATCGAGTGACTTTCACGAAGATTCCAAGATTGAGGGGGGCTAACCTAAAATGAGGGATTAATACTCCGATACTTAAGTCAGTAATGTTCTTACTGAATAAAATAAATGAAAATTTTGAATCTAAATGAGAATAATGGTGAAATGTAATTTTGAAGTTACAAATTCGTGTGTGATAAGCTTGAAATAGCTGAAAATAGAGAGAATGTGAGTTAGAGTGTAATTGCAAAGTATAGAAAAATGTTACTTGACAAATGACTGCACAAAGGATCATTTTATAGTCGATTGTGGAGCCAGATTTGGATGGATGTTACTGAGTGCCATATACCATTAGAAATCTACAAGAGTCACCTTTCTTCTCCAAAAAACTGCATGAGGTTTGGATAAATACTGACCGAGATAAGACTGTTTTACTAAGTCTTGTCGTGTTTGCCACCTTTTCCTAGAATCAATTACCTGCTGACTAAAACGTGAATTCCAACAGGTTCTTTGGAATTCATTGGAGATATTTGAATATGATGTGTATCCATGTGTAAGCCACCTGTATGATGTAGAGTCTCTGTCGTATGCTAACTAGGCTTGTTGTATTGATTTTTTTTCTTGGGCCTGCCAGATTAGTAAATAGAACGTAGCCCTGTAGGCTAACATCCTTGCTGCTTGGGCCAGGTGGGCTTGGCTTGCTGGGTTGTTTGACTGGGAGCCCACCTCCTTGCTCTTGGGCTTATAAAGTAAATTTTTTGAAGGGTCATCACCCCCCCCCCCCCCCCCTCCAGGATGCAATACTTGTTGTCCGACTGTTTGCGTAGGAAGAAAAAGTCCTACAAAGAAGAGTTTGTTTATACCTAAGCAGGGAAGGTCTTGTTGTGCTACTCCAGTCCTGCTGTGTTGTTCCAGCCTTGTTGATCTATAGAAACAGCTGCTTGAAACACGCGGATTAGGGGGGATTTGTGCTTATCTGCAGAGAGTGAGCAGAGTAATCATTGCAACAAAGAGAGAGAGAGAGAGAGAGAGAGAGAGAGAGAGAGACAGAGAGAGAGACAGACACAGAGACAGAGACAGAGACTTATCTGGATGCAGTTTAAGCAAGCGCTCCTTGATTGGTGTGTCCACAAAAGAGGGAGAGAGACGTCTGTGAATGAAATACTTCTTCGAGTGTTTCCCCAGTTATGGCTTGTAAATCACCCTGAACAATTGAAATACTCTGCAGGGACCGACCTACTACATTCAAGCCTTGTTAGACCATTTGAATGCTTTTCATTTTGATCCCCGCAAGTTAGTACACCCTGCTATCCTCCACTGGTCTGGATTGAGCCCTAAGGAGGCGAACATGGATCCGGCTATTGATATACTCTCTTGCAGTCTTTTGTTCATTGCTTCCCTGCTGCAAGGGAATCATTGTGAATGTACTGATGTGTATGCGTTTTACATGTTGAGTGCAGGAAAGATGTCTAGAAGTTGCTGTGGGACAAATCAGACCAACTTTCAGGTGTCGACTCCTTTGCCCGGTGGACCTTGCTGAAGATTCCTCCTTCCACGCCTAGCAACTCTTCTTCCACGGGGTAACCCAAGGGTAAGCGTCCTGCTGAGTCCATACCCACTCCTACCAAGAAGGCTAAGGGTCAGTCCGGCCCCCTTGCACCCCCTGCTCCTCGCCCAACTGAAGAGAGTGTGGCCAAGAAGATATTCCTCCCTTGTTGGTCTCTGTAAGAGTATCATTCCTTGCTGCTGGAGGAAGCTGAGAGCAGCTGTGCTGCTGAAGGACGCTAGGTCACCTATCGATATGACTTACTTGGATAATCTGCCAGAGCCCAAGCCCTTGGTTTGTTTGCTACTCACCTCAGCAAGGTAAGTGTCTGCATTAAGTAGTTAGATAAATATAATGCTAAAGAGGATCCTATGCTACTGGACAGCACAGGTCAGGGGGCGGAGGAGGCAGCCGCTCTGCGAACTGAGCCCCCTACTGCAGAAAGAGATGTGCCTCTCCCTACTGGTAAATGAATATGCTCCCCTTTTACGCAAGAAGAACAATTTCTTTTTCTGTTGGATATTTGGTACCTCCTGTGTAAGGTTTGAAAGTGTCCGAGTGTGGGCTTAAATATTTTTGTTGGTTGATGGAACCGTGATACCTTGGATTCTATTTCTCATCATCCTCCTTTCTATGCATGGTTTATAAATTAGCATTTTGCATTCCCTAGAAAAAATGTTTGTTGTGATTTTTGGATGAATATGTTTGTTGCCATGGCTTTTCCTGCAGGTTAGTATAATAGATTTGCTGCGAATGTCCCCAGGTTACTTGTTGTGATATGCTTGGTTTGTCTAAGGTAGATTCTTCCTGTAGGTAATTAGTGAAAGAGGAGACTTTCAAGTCTCAAGATAAATGTAGCCACAACTGGTTAGTTTAATATACTAAGCAAGTTTCAACCTGCTTTGTATGCTTTATAAAATTAGATAGATGGTATGAACCGTGCTTAGCAAAAAGTGAGCTAGCAAAACACACTTGAACTTGAGTTGAATGATGCAACCTTTTATGAGGTTTTAAAGTAAGGATACACTTGCTTGAGCAGGACTGTAGGCTTCATTTATCTGTTAAAGGTTCTCTATGCAAGGTACTTAGTTTTGTGTGCATTCCTCTACTGATTTGAGGAAGTTGGTCAACATCCTCCTGTCATCAGCAGGACATGTTGTCTTACACTTGTTCGCCTCAGCACGGGCTCTCCCATCTGGAATTCTCTCCTCTTCACCCTTTTGATGTAGACATTAACTACCTTTGGTTTATATTTTTCCATGTGGTGGGTCCGAGCATCCTCTTGAACTTCCTCAATTAGATCTAAGTTTGTACGCAGCAGGGCATCGTTTGCCTTCCTGCTCGTAATGCTGGATTCTGAAGGTTTCCAGTCCTACTTCGGCAAAGATCATGGCTTCTAACCCATATACCAAATTGAAAGGAATTTCTCATGTGGTTGATATAGGGGTGGTCTTGTCGGACCCTAGCATGCTGGGTAGGGCGTCTACCTACTGCTCTCGGGCGTATTCTAGCCTGCTCCTGATAACTTGCACCAAAATGCTTTGTGACTTCTACTACCTATTAGCTTGGGGGTAGGCTACTGAGGTAAAGCGCTGCTGGATGCCTAGGTCGACAAACCAGACTTGGATTCTCCAGCTCTGAAACTGGCGCCATTGTCAGAAATAATAGCATCAAGTAGGCCACACCTGCATACGATATTTTCCCATAGGAATTTGAGCACTTCATTTCCGATGATCTTGGCAAGGGGTTCGGCTCCACCCACTTGCTGAAGTAGTCTACTACTACCAGCGGGAATTTGCATTGCCCTTGTACGACGGAGAAGGGACCTACTATGTCCATTCCCTATTTGGAAACTGGGCAAGGTGCGGGGAAGGACTTAAACGGCTCAACTGGTATGTAGATGAGGGGGGCGTGCTTCTGGCATTGCTCGCACTTTCTTACCCAGTCCACTGCATCCTTCTTGAGAGTAGGCCAGAAGTATCTAGCTCTTAGAGTCTTCCCTGCAAGGGCCATGCCACCTATATGGGATCCACAGGATTTTCATGTATTTCCTATAGCACGGATTTGCCCTCCGCTGTTGAAAAACATCGAAGGTAGGGCTGGGAGAAGCTGCGCTTGTAGAGGATTCCCCCTAGTAGAGTAAATCTAGCTACCCTGCTCCTCAGGCGAACTGCTTCACTTTCATCAGCAGAAACGATTCCTTCTTGTAGGTAGTCAAGGAGGGGGTTCCTCCAATCTATGGTAATCTACAAGATATTTATATTAGTATTAGAAGAGACTTTAGTTAGTGTCCTCACAGTGATAATACGAGTACTACACTCGGCTAGAGAACTAGCCAATCGGGCAATGTAATCGGCCTTAGTGTTCTCAACGCAGGGAATTTGGTGGAGCTAGAAGCTCTTCAGCCTGCTGTTGAGCTTATTTTATTTCCTGGAGTTACTCCTTCATTCGGTCCTACTTGACATCATATGTACCTCCCACCTAGTTGGTTACCAGCTGGGAATTGGAGTAGGCGGTCAAGTTTTTTGCTCCTGCATCAAGTTCTATCTAGATACATACTATGAAGGCCTCGTACTCGGCTTCATTGTTTGAGGCCTTCAAGTCAAATCTTAAGGCGAATCCTAGCTCATCTCCTTCTGGGCTTGTTAGCACAATTTATGCTCCACTACCCACATAGGTGGAGGAACCATCCACGTGGAGTAGCCATTCTCCCTCGTCCTCCTTAGCAGACGTGGTTTCAATCATGAATTTAGCTAGTGCTTAGGCCTTGATGGTCGTTCTGGGCAGGTAAGAGATATTGTATTCGCTGAGCTCAACAGCCCATTTGATCATCCTACTTGAGGCCTCAACTTTCCACAATGTGGTCCTCGGGGGGGGGGGGGGGGGGGGGGGGTTAGTGTGTAAAATAATAGAATATGATCAAAAGTAAATGCGTAATTTTCTAGCAGTTGTTACCAAGGCAAAAGCTAGTTTTTCTACCTCGGGGTAGCGCTGCTCAGCACAATACAATACCTTGCTAAAATAGTAGATTGGTTTTTTAGTTCCATCCTCGTCTTTTATCAGTACGAAATTTACTGTGTGTTGTCCTGCAACAAGGTACAAATATAGTGGTTCACCTGGTGAGGGCTTAATGAGCAAGGGCAGCTCAGCCAGGTAGGCCTTCAGGTTTAAGAAACCTTGTTGGCAGGTTTTATCACAAGTGAAATGTTTAGCCTTCCTTAAGGTTTCAAAGAAGGGAAAGTTGCACTCGTCTGAGTGGGATATGAACCTGCTGAGAGCAACTATGCTGCCAACAAGTTTTTGGACTTCATTGAGGTTTGCAGGAGGTTCTTCTCTTGGATTGTTCGTATCTTATCTAGATTGAGGTCAATGCCTTTCTCTATCACCATGTAGCCAAGGAATCGCCCACTTCAGACTCCAGATGCGCACTTGGTTGGATATAGCTTCATGTGGTACTTTCTCAGTATATTGAATATTTCAACGAGGTGTGCAATGGGTTGGTCGGCTTGCCGGTTTTTCACCAACATGTCGTCCACGTAAACCTCCATGTTACGGCCAAGTTGTTCTCGGAACATGCGATCCACTAGCAGCTAATAGTAGCACTTGTATTTTTAAGCCTGAAGGGCATGGCAATGTAATAATAGGTTCCCCCTGACGTGATGAAGCTTACTCGCTTCTGGTCATCGGGGTTAAGCATAATCTGATGGTAACCCTGCGAGGCATCTATTAGACTTAGCAGTTCATGACCAGAGGTGGAATCCACCAGCTGGTCTATACGATGTAAGGGAAAGAATCATTAGGATAGACCTTATTTACATCTCTGATATCTACGCGCATGTGCCATTTGTTACGTGGCTTTGGGATAAGTACCACATTGGATAACCACTTGGGGAATTAGATCTCTTTGATGTGTCCTGCAGTAAGGAGCTTGCTTACCTCTTTCTGGATAACCTTGTCCTTCTCAGGACTGAAATATCTCTCTCTGTTGTACAGGAGGGAAGGTACAGTCCAAGTTCTGGAAGGTACAGTCCAAGTTCTGGTTGTGCACAACAATGCTAGGGTCCATACCTACTAGATCACGGGTTGACCATGTGAAGACATCCACATTTTCCTACAAGAAAGTGGTTAGTCACCAAGGGCATCCAACTAGCTAAAGAAATTCAAGATCAATTACACCAAGACTTAACCATTGAAAATGGGTCAATGACAGGAAGGTCTAAGAGAATGCAAGAAGCAATTCAAGCCCGCTCCAACTTAATATTTGCTAATGGGATCAACTCAAAATTGGAGACCCAACATGAGTGCTTAATTGCAATAATTCAAGCCTAATGAAGCCCATAACAAGAGGCCATTTCGTCCAAGTGCAGCCATGTGGTCAAAGAAGACACATTAATTACATTCAAAGTATATTTATCACATACCATGCACTAATTTTCAGATTCACATAGAAGTGCATTAGTTTTACTCATTTTTTACCAAGAATGCATAGTTTTTAGTCATTTGTTTACTAACTACTGAATGTACATCCACCAAGGAGTCACTTGGGGATAGGTGTGGTCAATTTGGAAGTGTTTTGACCAATAAAAGGCATGTCTGAGCCATGTAAACGAGATCAACCAAGAATTTATCTATGTTTAAGGAAAATTTGAGAGTTACTCATATTTTGGAGAGTTTATACCATTTTTTAGCTTTAGTGAAACCTTGCTTTGTCAATCTAGCATATTAGGTTGATGATTCAAATTCACAAAGCCCCCAATTCGTGCTTGACTCAAGTGTGTTGTTGTGGATTAGTTTACTTGTGCTCATGGTTGGTTGAATGTTCTAAGTAGCAAGTCACGTTCATATAACGTTGGTTAGCTATTTGCATTCCTCGGGTCATGGACCTCTTTATCCTTTTCAAGCCTACGTCGTGAAGATCGGGCCACCCATGGTCGATACCACTCACTATAAGAAAGCGGATCATCTTGGTTTCCTATTGGGTTCTGCTCCTAAAGACAAAGGAGCAGGATTTAGCCCAAGGCGGGTACAACTTCCCTTGCAAAGCCATATACAGATATGCTTACCAGCTCCAACGGGGTATCACGAAGCTCCATCTGTTGGTAGACCTCGTAGAAGAGGATATCTGCTAAACTACCTGAATCCACAAAGATACGTTGTATAGTGTAATTAGCTAAAGTTGTAGAAATAACAAGTGCATCATTATGAGGCAAATGAACTCCCTGTATGTTAGCAGGTCCGAAGTGGATCATAGGATCCCCAGCTGGTGGTTTATAGTCAATCTCCATGACTGCTTTGGCAGGACGGGCATGGGCTTGTCTAGCTCTTCTGTAGTACCCATCAGTAGGTCCTCCTACAATCATGTGGATCACCGCATTAGCAGGGAAGTTTTTCGGGCTCTATTCCTCAACTGGGAACTTTTCCTTTTTGTGCTCCCTCTTGGAGGGGTCAGCGACCTACTCCTCGCTCTTGCGGAAGTCACGACGGGGGAAGCGTTCCTCCCTCTACTCACGTCATTGATCTTTATCGATGTAGTCTTTCATGTAGCCTGCTTGCGTGAGCCAGTCTATCTCATGTCTCAATTGGCAACACCTGTTGATATAGTGTCCATACTCCCTATGGTACCTATAGAAATATTTGGATTTAGGAATTTGGGGGGCCTTCCTCATAGCCCTTAGGCCACTACAGGGCAGGATGGCAGTTTATAGGCATCAGTATCCGTGTTGGGCTAGTGATCAGTAGGGTGTAATGCTCGTTCTTTGGATCAAGAGGATTGAACTGCCCGCCCTCTAGGTTCTCCCTTGCTCTTGCAGGAAGAGGAGACCTCAATAGCCCTCCTTCTATTTTGGTTATCTTTTTCACTAGTCGGGCATCCTCAAGATTCATGTACTTTTCTGCTCGAGCTAGTACTTCATGAAAGTTAGCTGCAGGTTTTTTCTCCAGGGATTCAAAGAGAGGTCCTACTCGAAGGCCCTGAGTGAAAGCGCTGACCAGCACCTCCTAGTAGGCAGTAGGGACTTCCAAGATGGCATTGTTAAAGCGTTGGGCATACGTCCTCAATGTCTCCTTTTCCTCCTGCTTGACCCCAAAAAGGCTGATGGACGATTTTTGGTACTTCTTGTTGCTAGCAAACTGGTACATGAAAAGGGGGCTAAATTATACAAAAGATCTAACTGATCTAGCTAGGAGCTGGTCGAACCATTGTTGAGCAGAGTCGATTAGTGTAGAAAGGAAAACACGACATTTAAGACCATCTATATACCTGTGCACCAGGGTTGCATTTTTGAACTTACGTATGTGCTTAGCTGAAAACCTGGCAAAGGCGTGTGGATCGGCCCGGGAGTAGCGCGAATGCGGAAGCTCGGTATAATAAAAGTTACAAGAATTTAAACATGCCATGAACGAGATAAAATAAATACGTTCAAGGGGTGTCCCTTGAATCTCCCGGGCATTCGGTGTATCTCATGAATAATAAAACATACAAAACTTTCATGGAGGCCATAGGGTTTAAAGAAAAGGGGACCAAAAATCTAAATCGAAAACCTGCTGGTTGTCATTTTCGTCTTCAATCCACTACTCGCGTTGTTTCCCATTTTGCTCCAAGATCTCAAATAGGAGACCCTCTAATTCGTACACGCAATCCACCCAGGTATCTTGATCCTCGTGCTAGCGAAAGAACAAGTGTATGTTTATTTGGAGAGGACGGATTGATCGAACGTGATTGATTAACGAGACCAACCCTCCTTAGAGTTCAATTGTAAAACAAAAGAACACGGAAGAGTATCTTGGAAAGAGAGGGAGAGAGTGCGGCCGAGAGAGAGAGAGGAGAGGCCGAGTGGGGGGTGTGTGTGTGTGTCTGTGTGCTCCAATTTTTCATCACCTCTTCCAAAGTGAAGAGTTAGGAATATTTATAGAGGAGGAATCCTATTTCTCTTCTAATTCCAACTCTTTGGAAGACTCCACTTGGAATAGGATTTAACCTAGTCAACTTCTAGTTTATTGGTCAAACCAATCCTAGCCATTGATCTCTCTCTTTAATCTCAACCATCGATTAATTTAATGGAATATTTAAATCCCATTTAAATAATTCAAAAAGGCAATAAATAAATATATCAAATATAAATATTTATTCCAAGCCTATTAAATCAATTTCTAATAAATCTAATTTATTAGATAAATTCCTTTCATCTAATAAAAAGAATTAATTTCTTCCCAAGAAAAGAACGACCCGATTAAATCAAATTTAATCGTTCCACTTCTCTCCAAATATTTAATTCCAAATTAAATACGTCATGTGTGCGGATTGTGTGTGACTCTTTAGGTTCACCTTCAGCTAGACTTGGTTGGATTCCTAGAATCTGCCCATTACCATGGGTGGTCGTCTAGCAATGGTCCATGACACTAGAGACTAGGTGAATATGCGTGGGGATGAACATTTAGGCTCCACAGTACATCTATCCTTCCGTCTACGATCTCACCACTTAGGGTCTAGGGCACGGATATGTAGGTACCCATTTTGGACCAAAGTGTCGGTCTCTCCTTTACCAAATGTCGCAGGGAATCCTTCCCTTCTGTTCAGTTACTGTGGCCACAGATTTTAGGGACAAGACACAGAGTATTGTGAGACTCTACTTTCAACCTTCTTCACAGGAAACTACTGTCACATTGTACACCGTGGCTGCACTAGATATGGCTTATGACTACTCAATTGTATTTTAGCAATCTCTCACCATGCCTAAGATACAGGCCCAATGTACAGGTAAACTCAGCAATTCCTCAAGTCAAAGGATTTGACCTGTACCATTGGAACCGGGAACTCACGTCATACCTAGCCGACCCTACTCAAGGTCCTCCGTAAGACGGTTCCCGCGAGTCACCTCAGTCAGCCGCTCCCCAGCAGGCCGACCCACTAACACTGCTTAGACGACCCTCATCACCCGTCGATGAAACACGACAGCAGGTGCTTAGTGCAAGTCTCAAGTGGAATCTCGGTACCCATTTTCGAGATTCCCTGACTTGGAGATTTTCAAGTTGATTCGGCGAAACTGATTTCATGGACCTACCTCCAAGCGTAGTCCCAGTCCCCGAAATGTGATCTCAGTTTGTGGGCTTCGTTTGTGTAGCGAACAGTTATAAAGCAGTTAAAGTGAACACTGACAAAGTATGCGCCAAAGGAATTTCACTTTCATATTCATCAGGATTTTATTAAAACTTCGAAATTGTTCGGACATAGGTTAAAATTCGCCTAAAAATATTGGCTTCATGATCACCTATTCTAATAATCTCCCACTTGACCTTTAAAGCCAATCACCCATATGCCTAATCCCCATCTTCTCAAGATGTTACTTATGAGCGCTCTGCGACATCGGCTTGGTCAGTAGATCTGTTGTGTTGTCTGCTGAGTTGACTCGGTCCATCCAAACGTCACCTCTTCCTACCATTTCTCTTAGAAGGTGGTAGCGTCTAAGAATGTGTTTGGATCGGTGATGAGATCTCGGTTCCTTTGCTTGCGCTATGGCTCGGTTGTTATCACAAAAGATGACTACGGGCTCCGCAATGCTAGGCACCACATCCAACTCTTGGATGTAGTTTCTCATCTAAACCGCTTCTTTGGCAGCTTCTGAAGCTGCTATGTATTCGGCCTCAGTGGTGGAATCAGCAGTGGTTGCCTACTTGGAACTTTTCCATGCTACCACTCCTCCATTGAGCCTGGATACATAACCTGATTGAGACATGGCATCATCGTCATCTGCCTAGAAGCTAGCATCGCTAAAGCCTTCCAGGATTAGTTCTCCATTGTCATAGACTAAGAACATTTCCTTAGTCCTCCTTAGGTACTTAAGGATACCCTTGACCACATTCCAATGTGCCTCTCCTGCACAGGACTGATATCTGCTCGTTACACTCAAGGCGTAAGTGATGTTAGGTCTTGTGCAGTGGACCGCATATTGGATGCTTCCTACGGCAGAAGCATAAGGAACGATTTTCATCTTTTCAAGTTCCTCATCAGTCTGCGACGACTGTTTCTTGGACAACTTGATCCCATGCCTAATGGGAAGGAATCCTCGTTTGGAGTTGTCCATTCGAAACTTTTTCAGGAGTTTCTCCATATACGAGTTTTGGGTTAGTCCTAACATTCTTTTAGATCTGTCCCTGACAATTTGGATGCCAAGAATGTATGAGGGTTCACCCAAATCCTTCATGGAAAACTGAGTTGATAACCATGCTTTTGTGTTACCCAACATTCTAACGTCATTTCCTATTAGCAGAATGTCATCTATATAAAGCACTAGGAACACTATAGAGCTCCCACTGACCTTCTTGTATACACAAGGGTCAGATTCATTTTTGATGAAATCATAACCCCGTATGACTTCGTCAAAGTGAATCTTCCAACTCCGGGATGCTTGTTTGAGGCCACAGATGGACTTTTGGAGACGACAGACTTTCTGTTCTTCTCCGGTAATCGTAAAACCCTCCGGTTGATCCATGTAGATCTCTTCCTCAATGAAACCATTGAGGAAGGCCGTTTTCACGTCAATCTGCCATATCTCATAGTCATACCATGCTGCTATGGCAAGCAAGATTTGAATGGACTTAGCTATGGCTACTGGCGAGTAGGTGTCCTCAAAATTGACCCTGGGTCATTAAGTGTACCCTTTTGCTACTAGCCTAGTCTTGAAGGTTGTGACTTCTCCATCAATGCCAAGTTTGCGCTTATAGACCCATTTACAGCAACTGGCTTAACCCCTTTGGGTGGGTCTACAAGTGTCCAGACTTGGTTCTCATTCATGGAGTCCATTCGGTTTTCATGGCCTCAAGCCATCTCCCCGAGTCGATGTCAGACATCGCTTCCCCGTATGTCTTAGGATCCTTATCTAATAAACTGGTCATGTTTAGAAAGCCGTATCTCATGGGAGGTCGTGACTCTCTAGCTGACCTAAGGAGAACGGGAACATCAGTGGTGACTGTGGGTGCTGACTGTATGGGAACCGGCGGTTCAAGTACCGGGGCTGGCCCTTCCTGAGGTCGTCCTTCATGCCTAGCATGCTGAACTTCTCGAGGTCGGTCAGCCTTCTGGGAATCTATCCTGAATCCTCTAAGTGAGGAATCCGCGGCTTCTACTGATGACTGGTTTGCATCACTTGACTCCTCAAGGATCAGTTCATTAGATTAGATATCCTCTGGAAAACCTTGTTCCAGGAACACTCCGTTCCTTGAAACAAATACCTTTTGTTCCAAGCGGTCATAGAAATAATAACCTGCAGTTTCTTTGGGGTATCCAACGAACTTGCATAAACTAGACTTTGATTCTAGCTTGTCTCCCACTAGCTTCTTGACGTATGCAGGGCTACCCCATACTTTCAAGTAGTTGTAGGATGGAGGCTTATCGTACCATATCTCATATGGCATTTGGGTCAATGCACTGGTAAGCGCCAAGTTCAACAATTTGGCCGCAGTCTCCAATGCGTAGCCCCAAAACGACAAGGGCAATTTGGTTAAACTCATCATGGATCGGACCATGTCCAACAGGGTTTGATTCCTCCTTTCTGAGACCCCATTCAACTGTGGTATCCCGGGAGGTGTCCATTCAGAGATGATACCGTTTTCTTTAAGATAATTAAAGAACTCAGTACTAAAGTACTCTCCGCCTCGGTCTGACCGTAGGACTTTAATTTTGCAGCCAGTTTGATTCCCAACTTCAAGTCTGAATTCTTTAAACCTTTCAAGAGCTTCAGACTTGTACCTCATTAGGTATACATAACCATACTGTGAATGATCATCGGTGAAGGTTATGAAGTAGGAGAACCCACCTCGGGCCTGCGTCCTTAGTGGTCCACATATGTTTGTATAGACCAAGTCCAACAGACCTGTGGCAAGCTTGCTTTGTCCTACAAAGGGCCTTTTAGTCAGTTTCCCTCTGAGACAGGATTCGCAAGTCGGTAGCTCACTCAAGTCCCCTACCTCTAGGTTCTTTGAGTCTACCAATTTCTTTATCCTATCTTGGGAAATGTGACTTAGCCTTGTGTGCCACAGTTGTGCGTTCTCGCTATTATCTATTTTACGTTTGTGTTGAGCATTTAGAACAAAGTTCGTTTGTTGTAAGATATAGAGACCGTTATTAAGCGTACCAAGCAGATGAGCAATACCACACCTCATCAAATAAAAGCAATTTTTATTGATCATAAACTCATATCCACTATTTCTAACAAGGGGATGGAAATGATGTTTCTAATCATGCTAGGTACATAATAAACTTGTTCTAATTCTATACTAATACGATCACTAACTACTAGAGTGGCGGATCCTACTGCTTCTGCCGAGATGGCCTTGCCATTCCCAAGCTTTAGGACAATGTCCCCGCTACTCAGTTTTCTGCTTCTTTTCAGCACCTGCAATCATTGCAAATATGAGCTCCACAACCGATATCTAATACCCAAGAGACAGTGTTAGTAACTATATTAACCTCAATCACAAAGATACCTTGTTTGGAGAGGAGTTTGGGGCAATCCCTCTTCCAATGCCCTTTCTCACGGCAATTGATACATATGTCATATGCCCTCGACTGTTGCTTTGAGTCAACCTTCCCTTTTCCTTTGATTTTTCCCACTTTGTCAATGGGAACACTCTTAGTGTTGGTAGCTGCTTTGATGGCTTTTCCCTTTCCCTTCTTCCTTTTCCAACGTCCAGCAGTCTTGCCTTTCGTTTTAGAAGTCGAAGCATCTCCAAACAATACCGACGGCGTAGACCTTTTGGTCGTTGCCTCGTATCTCACCAACATATTGATTAACTCATGAATACCCTTCTCAAGTGTGTTCATGTTGTAGTTAACAATGAATTGGTCGAAGGAGGGTGGGAGAGACTGAAGGATCACATCTATGTACATCTCGTTATCAAGTCCTGCCTTGAGGTCCTCGAGCTTTTCCACCAAGGTAAGCATCTTGACCCCATGCTCTTGTACAGAGGACCCTTCGATCATTTTAGTTCCAAAGAACGCCTTTGTCGCGACATACCTAGTATGTCGGTCCGAGACTGCATAGCAATCCTTCAGCCGAGCCATAATGGAAAGGACATCATCTAGCCTTTCATACTGCTTCTGAATCTCATTCGTCATAGAGGCAAGTATGACGCTACGGACTCTCCGGTTATCCTTATGCCAAGTGGCGTGGATCCTTCCGACAAGGTCCTAGGGAATGGCTCGTCCATGAAATAGCCTTAGTTCTCGTAATCGATGACTATCCTCAGATTGCACAACCAGTCATTATAATTGATTCCATTAAACTTGTTGGCCTCAAGTATGGTTGATAATGGGTTCTTAGACATTTTTAAATCTACATTTAAGGAACAGAACTACGATCAGCAGAATTTTAAAAGACGGAAGTTTTAATAAATAATTAAACGCTTGGACTTTAGTTATTTAATGCTCCTACTATTTATATGAAAACACGATACTCTCAAACGTTGTTTTCGAGAAACACCCTTTCCTAGTGGGCTTGGGATCCACAGCGATTTTCCCCATACCCCGCTTTTATGGTTCACATGGGAAGAAATCCAGTGGGAGGTATACCATACCATTTTTGTTCCACGAGATTCCCAAGATAATTGCCTCACCCTTTCACGTGATCCCGAGGACTCCAAGCGAATCACGTTAATTGGGCGTTAGACCCGACCCAATCGATCGATTCGTAGACCAATTGCTACCTCCACGACTCGTGAGACAGGTAACAGCAGTCTACTCCTCGTTCATGACATAGTGCAGCTTCTTTTAAGCATGATAGTCGTGCCACGACTCGTGAGACCCCTGCCTACTTGAGCGCGCACTTGGTCGGTTGTGCTGCGCACGCTTGCGCGCGCTGGCAGGCTTCTGCGCGCAGGCACCTGTGCCCACGTGCACCATCTTGCCGCGACGCATGCGTGTGCATCCTGCGCGCAGGCCGCGCTCGCGCAGACTCCGTTGTCTGCCTGCGTGCGCCCCTGGCGGCGCTGCCTAATGCGCGCGCAGCCTCCCTGGCCGCGCACCGGTCGCGCAAGAGCTCCGACACACTGGCCTGGCACGCGTGCGTGAGCTTCCCTGCCTGCGTGTGCACGCACCCGGCCATCTGTCCGCGCTTGGCGTCCGGCGGCAGACCCGCGCACGTTGTGCGCGCCTGGTAGGGCTACCATGCGCAGGCTCCCCTGCCTGGGCGCGCGCCTCACCTGAGCGCACTGCGTGAGCGGTCAACCGCCGGCTGGCCGTGTGTGACGTTTTCTTTTCGTTTTATTTTCTTACCCCTATTTCCCAAGAAAAACAAGAACACCAACAGCACCAATAATTCATACACTATTAAAGACAGGAAAACGACATGCTTGATAATTAAAACATCAAGAATTAAATAAATCATGGCATACACGTTTTCATGCTTTAAACGCACATAAAACCCTAGGCCTATACACCAAACCGGGCTCTGATACCACTGAAAGCCTAGCAAAGGCAAGTGGATCGGCCCGGGAGTAGCACGAATGTGGAAGCGCGATATAATAAAATTTGCAAGAATTTCAACATGCCATGAACGAGATAAAATAAATACATTCAAGGGGTGTTCCCTTGAATCTCCCGGGCATTCGGTGTATCTCATGAATGATAAAACATACAAAACTTTCATGGAGGCTATAGGGTTTAATGAAAAGGGGACGAAAAATCTAAACTAGAAACCTACCGGTTGTCGTTTTCCTCTTCAATCCGCTACTCGCGTTGTTCCCCGTTTTGCTCCAAGATCTCGAATAGGAGACCCTCTAATTTGTACACGCAATCCGCCCAGGTATCTTGATCCTCGTGCTAGCGAAAGAACAAGTGTATGTTTATTTAGAGAGGACGGATTGATCGAACGTTATTGATTAACGAGACCAACCATCCTTGGAGTTCAATTGTAAAACAAAAGAACATGGAAGAGTTTCTTGGAAAGAGAGGGAGAGAGTGCGGCCGAGAGAGAGAGAGGAGAGGCCGAGTGGTGTGTGTGTGCTCCAATTATTCATCACCTCTTCCAAAGTGAAGAGTTAGGAATATTTATAGAGGATGAATCCTATTCCTCTTCTATTCAAATCCTAGTCAACTTCTAGTTTCTTGGTCAAACCAATCCTAGCCATTGATCTCTCTCTTTAATCTCAATCATCGATTAATTTAATGGAATATTTAAATCTCATTTAAATAATCCAAAAAGACAATAAATAAATATATCAAATATAAATATTTATTCCAAGCGTATTAAATCAATTTCTAATAAATCTAATTTATTAGATAAATTCCTTTCATCTAATAAAAGGAATTAATTTCTGCCCAAGAAAAGAAGGACCCAATTAAATAAAATTTAATCGTTCCACTTCTCTCCAAATATTTAATTCGAAATTAAATACGTCATCTGTGCGGATTGTGTGTGACTCTTTAGGTTCACCTACAGCTAGACTTGGTTGGACTCCTAGAATCCGCCCGTTACCATGGGTGGCCGTCTAGCAACGGTCCATGGCACTAGAGACTAGGTGAATATGCGTGGGGATGAACATTTAGGCTCTACAGTACATCTATCCTTCCGTCTACGGTCTCACCACTTAGGGTCTAGGGCACGGATATGTAGGTACCCATTTTGGACCGAAGTGTCGGTTTGTCCTTCACAAAACACCACAGGGAATCCTTCCCTTTTGTTCAGTTACTGTGGCCACAGATTTTAGGGACAAGACACAGAGTATTGTGAGACTCTACTGTCAACCTTCTTGACAGGAGACAAATCCTTTCTTGGAAACTACTGTCACGTTGTACACCGTGGCTGCACTAGATATGGCTTATGACTACTCAACTGCATTTTTGCAATCTCTCACCATGCCTAAGATACAATCTCGATGTACAGATAAACTCAGCAATTCCTCAAGTCAAAGGATTTGACCTGTACCGTTGGAACCGGGAACTCACGTCATACCTAGCCGACCCTAATCAAGGTCCTCCGTAAGACGGTTCCCGCGAGTCACCTCAGTCAGCCGCTCCCCAGCAGGCCAACCCACTAACACTGCTTAGACGACCCTCGTCACCCGTTGATGAAACACGACAGCAGTTGCTTAGTGCAAGTCTCAAGTGGAATCTCAGTACCCATTTTTGAGATTCCTTGACTTGGAGATTTTCAGACTAATTCGGAAGAACTAATTTCATGGACCTACCTCCAAGCGTAGTCCTAGTCCCCGAAATGTGATCTCAGTCTGTGGACTTTGTTTGTGTAGCGAACAGTTATAAAGCAGTTAAAGTGAACACAGACAAAGTATGCGCTAAATGAATTTCACTTTCTTATTCATCAAGATTTTATTAAAACTTTGAAATTGTTCGGATAGATTACAATTCGCCCAACAAGATTGGCTTCATGGTCACCTATTCTAACACTTAGCAGGGTTTGTGCACCATTGTAGGTAGGTAGGTACGTAGGTGCGAATGTGCCCTATGTGAGCAGGGAGTTCTTCTGCCATGATATTAGTGCTGAAGGGAATGCCTCGCTCAGCAGGCAAGGCCTCTTTTCTTACCTCTTGGCGGAGTTCCACCATTTCTTTCTTAAGATAATGCCAGTATTCAGGAGGTTCCTGAGGTGTGGCCTCCTTGTTCGAGGGATCAGTAGGTACGGATCCGCGCTGCTGTAAAGCAGGATTAGCGGATCAACTCCATGCTTCTCGGGTGCTCCTTCCTGCTGAGAAGGTTCTCCTGCTCCGCTGGCTTGGGATCCTCAGTGGGTGGAGTTGAAGGTCTCTACTATGAACTGGCGGAGCTACTCATAGAAGAACGAGTTGGTGGTAGTAAGCAAGGTTGTCGGATCGAAGGCAAGAGCGGGGATAGCCAAGTGCTTGCTCCTGAGGTGGGCCAGCCGAACCTGCTGAAGCAGGGAGGGAGGTGTTTCCCTCAAAGGATCCATTATCGCCACCGTTGTCCGAACTTGCCATTTCTCACGTCAAAGTTCAAGTGTTCCCACAGACGACACCAATGATGAGTACCGGGATCCAGCAGCACCAAAAAATATTGAGGGACCTTCACAAAAGTATCAAGATTGAGGGGGGACTAACCTGTAATGTGGGGTTAGCACTCCATTACTTAAGTCAATAATGTTCTTAGTGAATAAAATAAATGGAAAACTTCAATCCAAGTGAGAATAATGGTGCAATGTGATTTTGAAGTGATAAATTCGTGTGTGATAAGCTTGAAATAGCTGAAAACTAGAGAGAATACGAGTGAGATTGTAATTGCAAAGTAGAGAAAAATATTACATGACAAATGACTGCACGAAGGGTCATTTTATAGTCGATAGTGGAGCCAGATTCAAATAGCTATTATTGAGTGTCGTATACCATTAGAAAGCTACAAGAGTCAATTTTTTTCTCAAAACATTGCATGAAATTTGGATAAATATTGACTGCGATAGAACTATTTTACTAAGCCTTGTCATGTATGCCACCTTTTTTGGGAAGTAGTTACTTGATGACTAAAACGTGAATTGCAATCGGGTCTTTGGGAATTCGTTGGAGATATTTGATTATGATGTGTATCCACATGTCAGCCACCTGTATGACATGGAGTCCCTACTGTACGCTGACTAGGCTTGATGTATTGGGCTTTTTTGGGCTGCCAGCTTAGTAAACAGAAGGCTAAAATGCATAAAAACCCCCTGTTTTTTAAAAAGTCCACTAAAAACCCCCTTCTGTTTTAGAAATAGGCAAAAACCTCCCTATATTTTGTCAAAGTCAACTCAATCACTCCTCTCCATTAAAAATCACTAATGTTAACTTTTTGACAAATTGATCGTTATGCACTTACTTATTATATATTATTCTTTATTTAATGACCATTGGATCTTTATTGATTATATCAGAGTCGTTATATCTAATCAATTAATCTTGACCGTTTGATCTTAAATTTATAAAAAAACAAAATCATGGTTAGATTTAATTATTTAAAAAATATATATTATAAAGAATAATATTATCATTTAATAAAATAAATTCAAAAGCAACTCCCCCCCCCCCCCCCCGCGCCCCACACCACAAATGGGGACAACGGTGACGGCGTCGCCCCGGAATTTGGGTGACTCATCGTCGCCTAGATCTGCATCTGGGCGACGCTGAGTCGCCCAGATTCAAGGGCGACGGCGTTGCCCCCTCAGGGACAATAAGGGGCCACGAAAAATTAAATTAATTAAATTTAAAATAATTCATTTAAATTTTTTAAATTTAAAATCATTAAAAGAGTATTAGATTTCAGTTTTAATAGTTATAATGATAATTTTTGTAGTAAAAAAAAGACATTTTATTTAAATACTTTTAACTAAAAAATAATTTAAAATTAATAATATATAATTATTATAATTCATTAATATTTATATTTGTTAAGATATTTAAATTTAAAAAATGAATTTACTATATTAATGTTTGTATTATGATTTCAATTTGATATTTCAATTTAAATTATAAAACTTCAAGAATTTTATATACTTTTCTTATATTTTTAAGTAAATATATTTAAAAAAATTTAATTTTTTACATAGATGAAAATATTAAAAAAAAACGTTCTCAAAACAAGTCAAAAATGCAGTTAGTCAAATATATAGACCCCGTAAGGATATTTCTATCAAAATTGCACAAAAAAGACTAAAAATGGCTAGAAAACACACACACACACACAATAATCGTGTTTAGTACACTTTCTGACTTTCATTAATTCATAACGGAAGGGGTGTTTTCTGTTGACTTTTATAAAACACGGGGAGGGTTTTCGCCTATTTCAAAACACAGGGGGTTTTCAACCGACTTCTCAAAACATAGGGGGAGAAAATACATTTTAGCCGTAAATAGAATGTAGCCTTGTGGGCTAGCAACCTTGCTCCTTGGGCCAGGTGGGCTTGGCCTACTGGGCTATTCGGGGAAAGGCCCACCTCCTTGCTCTTGGACTTATAAAGTAAATTTTTGAGGAGGCATCAATCTATATGGAATGCTCGGTGAGAAGTAAAATTAATTAGTTTATATAAGTTTTTATGCTAATACCAATATTGTCATCCAAATTCTAATAAAATGGGTACAATTGATAAACACAAAATTCTCAAAGGAGTGTAAGTATAATTTTGATTTTATTTTTTAAGAAAAGTATAATTTTATATTTTTAAAGCGAATTTAAATCGATGCTTTACTTTATTCTCTCTCTTGAATATATGCTCTTCAATGTATATACCGTATGCGGCAACTATTACTTGGGGACTATATATATCATGTGACTAAAACTATTTCACTATCAATATGTTCAAATTGGGGGTTTTCCATTTCATCAATTATAGCAAGTTGAAAAAATGACTGGTTCTCTGCATAATTCTCCTGAAGGTGATTCTGAATCGCCATCTCCCTCCTAGCCACCACCTTTTCCTAAACCTCCGTGGAAGCCACCGGATTCCATGGAAGCCATGACCCCTTATTCCTCCACCCACCAAACCAACTCCCCTGACCAAAATACCATACCTACGACGCCAGAGAACATCCCCTCCTCCTATAAGGATAAGTTTGCTTCCATTACTCGCCACTATTACTTTCCAACATGGCTTAAAAGTTGGGATATTCCACCCTCCGACGAAGAACCCCAATCTTCCCATACTCATCTCGCTCCTCATCCTCACGTTCAGTTCCATCCTTCGGAGTTGTCCCCGATTCGTCAATCCTGGAATTGCGCGCTCATTATTCGGACTCTAAATCTACACCGACCTATACCTAACCTGTCCCATCACCTAAGCCGGTTATGGAAGGTTTCTACGTCAATTTCTTCGACAGAATTGGGCAAGGGATGCTATGTGGTAAAATTCCAATCTCCAGAAGACTATTTTCTGGCATTGGCAGGTGGTCCGTGGTTCCTATTTAACCACTATCTACATATCCAACAGTGGCAACTGAGTTTCCAACCTACACGAGATACCCCATCAACTCTGTTTGTGTGGGTTTAATTACATAGTCTCCCAGTTGAGTATTATGATTTTCAATCTATGTTTCAGATTACTCAATCTCTTGGTCGTCTGATTAAGATGGACTCTCATACTTTTAATCATACAAGATGTAAATTTGCTCGTATATGTGTTGAGGTAGATACCTCGTAGCCACTCCACCATATTTGCGTATTCATCATCATCTACAGCATATTAGATATGAGCTTTACATGTTATTCTGCTACAAATGTGGAACTATAGGTGACCTTATGAGCCAATGTCCTTTCTCTTCTCCAGACTACCCTCATCCAGGAGACAACGATAATAGTAATCCTGATAACAACCCACCATCTTCAGACCAACCCCCCTTCCCCCGTATGCTGGTGCTTCTACTAATAATCAACTCTGGGACATTGTACGTCCTCGAGCCTGTCGACGACCTTAAGGGTCAAATGCACCTAATACAATGCGTTCACCAACAGCACCATCTACCCACACGATGTCTTCAGCAGATAACAATCCAGGTCGTATGGATTCCATTAAAAAAAATGGATCCTTAAAGATTCACCCTCTACATCATCCTATCCTATTTCTAATGCCATTCCTTATCCTATTTGTCCTCCACCCACCACCACATCAAACTCTTTTGATATTCTTTCTACTTTGGAGATGGAGACCTCTGGAGAACCTATGGAAGATGATGAAGAGCAACAAAGTATTGCCCAAAAAGTTTCAATACGTCCAGGTACGTACAGGAAATTAGAAATGTTTAACGCCATGTATGCAGGCCACATCAACGACACATCGGCGAAATCTCAAAATATTATGACCAACACAGGTAAGTCTCTCTTTTCTTTAACTGAATTGGAAGCTTCTGAAATGAATGTATGCACTCCAGTGGCATCCACGTCACATTCCTCTCGGGAGTACCCTGCACAATTTCCCTTGCCCATGGTTTCTAAGCCCCCGTTTTGTCCCCTGGTTTTAGAGGACACTTGTCCAAATGAAGAGTTGCATGATGGCCAACACGTGGCCATCGATGTGCGACACTTGGCTAATACTTCGGTACATGATAGCATACCCAGTTTTTCACCCCTCACCGACGTGTTTTTACCCCCTTCAAATTCAGAAGAATCCTACCAAGTAAATCACGAGTTCCTCCAGATAACTTCTATTTCCTTTAGTCATGGCCCGCAACTACCCAGAAAATCTCCACCTAGGCATGGGCCCCGACGGACGCCACTCCTCCAACTCCCCACCGTCAGGCCCATCGTCCCCACCTCGGATGGCCCAGTTTCCAAGCTCCACCTCACCCCATTTCTCGCAAATTCTCACCTCCAGCCCAGACTCGATATTTCACTTCCAGTCCAATGCACAACCACCCTCTTCCAAACATCATCAACCATCTGCACCCCAATCCCCTACTTCCGCTTCCACCAACAGCACCGATCAGAAACCATCTTATTCCTTTGGGCCCAAACAACTTCTTGGTACAACCATTCCATACCACCCCTCATCTATTCGTTGGGCCGCCTTTTTCCAACACTATCATCATCGAAGTAGAACAAGAATGCGAAGGTTTTGCCAAAGAGAGGGAGACACAATACAAGTTGCTCCTACACCCTCTCGGAAGAGAGGTTCCGCTCCACCTGCAGAACACCCACTTAGGAAATGGTATTGCGGATCCTCGGGATCAAAATATGAATGGTTCCTCAGTCCATGTCTCAACTCATACAATTTCCTACATGAAGATTCTTAGTTGGAATTGCAGGGGAGTTGTGCACCCCGAATTTGTGATTGCGGCACGTGATTTGATTCACAGCTATCAACCACAGATATTTATCGTTATGGATACTAGAGTTCATGATGATCGTGCTCCTGATATTATACATCGTCTTCCTTTTACGGCTAGTATTATTTCCTCCTCTGTAGGTATGGCTGGCAGCATGTGGGTTTTATGGAATGCATCGGAACTGACTGTTCATCAACAAAAACTGGCCCTTCGTACCATACATTTAGAAGTTGAGTTTTCATTCATGAATCAGCCTTTCCTTATGACAGTCGTCTATAATCATCCTCAGGCTCATTGTCAACACCAGGTATGGATTTACTTTCGTATTCCACTGGTAACACCAATAATCTGCCATGGTGTGCATTAGGGGATTTTAATAATATACTTCATCCTCATGAAAAAATTGGAGGCCGTTTTCTGCATTCTAAATCTTCTGCGTTTAATAACTGCATGCAAGGTTGTCAGTTGATGAATTTAGGATTTCGAGGCTACCCATTTACATGGAGTAATAAACACTATGGTAGATCGTTTATTTGTGAAAACTTGATCGTGGGTTTGCTAATCTCCAATGGATGAATCTTTTCAATATCGCGACTATTACACACCTATCCAACCATTTTTTCTGATCATGCACCTCTTTTGTTGAATATGTTGAATAATTCTCATAAACCCCATAGAAGCTTCAAATTTGAAAATGCTTGGATCTTGCATTTTGACTATAAAACTGTAGTTTTATGTTCATGGGGTAAGAGTAATAATAGTCTAAGTGATTTTGGTTATCGGAGTTATTGTTCTAAGCTTAGTGCTAATTCAAAATTATGAAAATCAAAAGTTTTTGATAATTTGGATGCTCAGATTAAGAAAATAGAAACTAATATTAAAATCATTCGTAATGATTTTTTGAGAAACCCTTCAGATTTCTTGTTAGAAAAAGAACAACATCTTACTGTGTTACTACAGAAAATAATGTTAGAAAAAAAATGCTTTCTGGCAACAAAGAGCTAAATCACATTGGTGTAAATTTGGAGACATGAACACCAAATACTTTCATGCTTTCGCAAGTCATAGACGTCGGATAAATTTTATTCAGGGGATTAAAATTAGTAATAATGAATGATTATATGATCCTCAAGAAGTAGTTGCTTCTTTCCATAATTTTTTTGTGAATTACAGTATACAGCCCAATAGTGAGTTCTCATGTAATGAAGCTCACGTATTTTTTGATGGACTACCCCATGTTCTGAGCCCTGCTCAACAGAGTTGCTTGACTATGCCCATTACAAAAGATGAAATTTTTGAGGCCCTTAAACGTATTGGGCCTACTAAAACCCCTGGGCCATATGGTTTAAATTCACTCTTTTTTATTCATTTTTGGGGTCTAGTTAAGGAGTGTGTCATTGCTCTTATTTTCTTATTTTTTTTGAATCAGGTAACATGCCAACATATCATAATCATACTAATTTAATTGTTATCCCCAAACGTGCTAATGCATGCATGCATAATCACTATCGTCCAATCAATCTTTACAATACGCTATATAAAGTCATCTCTAATATACTAGTGGGACGTATTAAACCCTTGATTAACGAACTCATTTCGCCATTTCAAAATGGTTTTCTTCCAAACCGTCTTATATCTAATAATATTATCATAGTTCATGAAATGCTTCATTCGATGAAAATTAAAAAAGGAAAACAATATTACATGGCTTTGAAACTTGATCTTGAAAAAGCTTATGATAAATTAGATTGGAGATATATTAAATTTTGTTTACTCAAATACAATTTTTCGAAGAAATTTGTTGAGTGGATCATGACATGCATTTCCACAGTTTCATTCTCACTTCGTATAAATGGTATGAATTCAGAAAGTTGGATCCCTTCCATAGGAATTCGTCAAGGGGATCCATTATCTCCTTATATTTTCATTCTCTGCTTGGAACCTTTGATTCAAAAAATTATTTTAGATGCTAAAAATCAAAAAGTCTGATGCTATGTGTCCTAGTAGAAATGGTCCTCAAATCCCCAATTTTGTGTTATGCTGATGACTACTTAATGTTCCTTAAAGTAAATCATAAAATCGATTGCTTATACTCATGATGTTTTGGAAACGTTTGCTACTTTTTCTGGTCTGAAAGTTTGTTGGGAGAAATCAAATTTTATTTTGTCTCCGAATCCCTAACTCGCTTAAAAGAGATATTGTTGATACTCTGAATATCCCGTTTCGTAATACAAAAGACAAATACTTTGGGCCTTCCTTATGTGATGGGGCGTATGTCCAAATCTGAATTTTATACGATTATAGGTAGAACGGTATCTCATATAGACAATTGGTATAATCGTTTTCTCTCTTATGTGGGGGCGTCATATTCTTATTAAACATGTGTTAAATACTATCCCCTTATATCATATGAACGTTTTTAAAATTCCGATTCCAATTTTGGATACTATTAGCCTAATGAGTAAATGTTTCCTTTGGAACGCTAAAACAAATAGGAGGAGGTCTAATCTGTTGGATTGGAACTCGGTCTGCAAACCTGTTAATCAAGGTGGACTAGGTATTAGAAACTTACGTATTCTGAACCAGGCTTGTCTTCTAAGGCTAGGCTGGAGCTTTCACATTACTGATAAATCACTTTGTTACCATCTGTTTAAAGCCAAATACTTTCCTCAACATCAGTTTGTAAAGTCTTAAGTTAAGCCTTATCATAGTCACATATGGAGAAAACTTGCATAAAATCATACCTTTGATAGGTAGCTACAGCAGATGGATCGTGGGGATGGTTTGATAATTACTCTATAGCTTCACAAATAACGAATATTCTTGTTGAATTACAGAATCATAAAGTTCATGTTTTATATCTGTGGATAAACAATGGAATTTGACTACTATTGCTCATTTGTTACCTCTCCATATTTTACAAAAAATTGATCGGATGGCATTCCCCTAACACCCCAACCTGACTTAATTGTTTGGAATTGGAATGCAACAGGTAGATTTACTATCAAAAGTGCTTATGAGTGGCTTTTTTTCTCAAACCTATGAAACACAACTTCCCACACTACCTTGATTTATTTTATGGAGAATCAATGTGGAGTCTAAGATTTAATTTTTCCTCTGGTTGTTGTGTCATTTATCTCTCCCTACTTCCCAATTCCTATATTTTAGACATAGAGTTTATTCTCCTTTATGTACTCTGTGTAGCGCTAAGGATTTGTACCATACTTTTGTTCGATGCCCTTTTTTCTCTATTTTTGCTAGAATTTATATGCCTGAGATCGCTGAAATACCACATAATAATCCTTTGCTTATCTTTTATAAACTTAAACATAATTAGTACAGACAATCCTTGTTAGCAACCACTTTATGGCAAATTTGGAAGAAACGGAATGCAGCTATTTTTCGAAATGATACTATTAACACAACAGATATATGGCGTTATGTGAAAATTATCACTAACCAAAGATTTCACAATAGAAAACTCATTGCACGTAGAACCTATACAATTATTTGCAAATGGCTGCCTCCCCTCAATAACGTTTTTTAACTAGATATTGATGGCTCATCCCTTGGTAACCCCGGCCCCTCAGCTTGTGGTGGCATTATTAGAGACTCAGGAGGTAAGTTTATCCTTGCATTTTCTATGTCTATAGGCATCGCTACTAATAAT
The DNA here is from genome assembly GCA_034509735.1 of Sesamum alatum. Classification (NCBI taxonomy): domain Eukaryota; kingdom Viridiplantae; phylum Streptophyta; class Magnoliopsida; order Lamiales; family Pedaliaceae; genus Sesamum; species Sesamum alatum. Next base: position 9,862,321 of record JACGWO010000004.1, read on the forward strand.
ATAGTTGAATGTCGTGCTTTAAGGGAAGGTGTTTACATTGCTCTAAGATATGGAATGGATAAAATTATCATTGAATCTGATTCTCAAACTCTTCTTCATCTTCTGTGCAGGGAGGAGGGGGTGCAGACGGAGTTAATGCCTTTGCTCAGGGATTCCAGGCAGATTTTATCTGAATTTCGATCGGTGACGGCGTGCTTTTGTTATCGGGAGGCTAACAAAGCAGCTGATCTTTTGGCCCATACCGCAGCTGTTAATGCTACGCCACTACAGATGTTTTTGGAAATCCCCTCTTGGCTAGAAAAAGTTATAATATCGGATAATACTAGTTTTTGTACTCGAACAACGACCTCCCCTTTTGTAAAGACTTTTGATCTGTAGTTATAAATATTAATCTTTTTTACTGTTCAAAAAAAATTTCACTAATAATATCCCAATTAATAACAATAGTTACAAAGGGAGCAAATATTCAGAAATGATTAATAGCTACTGTCTTAAATGCCCATGAAAGATGTGGTTGTGATTGGCATATTCAAAATAGTTGAGGATCAAAACCTTAATATGACTCTACTTAGAGGGTGTTTGGCTAAGCTTTTTTAAAGTATCTTATAAGCTCCTACATCTTATAAGATGGTTTAGGAGCTTATATAAGATGTAGGAGCTTATAAGATATTGAATTTTATTTAAAAATAAGTTTCTAAAGTGTTTGGGTAAAATAAGATGATAAAGCTTATAAAATATTTTCAGATCTTATAAGATGTTAGGATGTTTGGCATAATAAGGTCTGTTTATTGGTAAAATGATCAAAACGGATATAATACTATTAGAATCAAATAAATTGTTATTTTTGTTGACATATTTTGTATTTAAATATTTTTAAAATAATTTCATAAACAGTACACATTAGTTTTACTTCAAATAAAAATTTATTATTTTTTACAAAAATAAAAAAAATGGTGGAGTTATAACCTAAATTTTGAATAAAAATAACATATATGTACATTTATGCTAGTCGAATATTAATATGAATATATATGTTTTTTCTTGATGCAATGACTATTTCTAATTGTATAATTTATAATTTCTTGAGTTTATATTTATTAAGTAAATATAATATCATAGAAATCTTATTTTTGTTTAGTTATAATAATTTATTATTTAATAATGAAGCAATTTCTCTTTTTTTAAATAAAAAAAATTAATAACAATAAAGAATTTTAAAATCCTAGAGAGAGAGTATCTATGTGTGTGTGTGTGTGTGTGAGAGAGAGAGAGAGAGAGAGAGAGTATTGTGTGTGTACAGCGTGAGTGTGTGTATGTACCAAGAGAGTGTGTGTGTGTGTGTGTGTGTAGAGAGAGAGAGAGAGAGAGAGAGGTGAATGAGGGTATTTTTGTTTTATAACATATTAATCTTATAGAACTTATAAGATGTTTTGAAAAAAGATAGAAATGTTAACTTTTTTTTAAGAGCTTAAAAGATCCAAAACATCTTATTTTGAGATCTTATAAGCTCTTTAACAAAAAAATTGCCAAACAAATTTTTAGAGTTTATAAGCTCCCAAACATCTCATAAGATGTTTTGAGAAACTTATAAGCTTAGTCAAACACCCTCTTAGTTATATTAGCAAAAACACTACCAATACCCTCTCCGCTACTCATTCTGAAGGTGCAAAAGCAATGTGCAAAGCAGGCAGGACCGACCCAATATTGGCACAGACCAGTCCGAAAAAGCTTGGTCCGAAATCGGCCCGCTACTATTCATAGTCAGTCATGCGGTGGTCATGAGCTTTAAAATGGGCCCCAATTAGGTTCATTCTTAAACCCAAACCCAGCCCGTAGACTGATCTGGTTGAGGCCCGAACCAAGCACGGATCATGCTCAGATGTGCCTGTTTTATTTTTCTTTTATGAAATTAAGGTGTTCTTTTGAACAATTACTTAAATTTATGATTGTCTCATAAAATAAAGAAATAATAAATTAAATCACACAAAAATTTATAGCCAAAAAATAGTTAAGACTATATAATAAACTTAAATAATAATTTGACTAACAAGTTTACAATAGTAAACTTAGATAATAACAAATCCAAAAAGAACATAGAATAAATTTTGAAAAAAAATAAATAAATAGTATTAATGAATTAATATACTAAAAATTTAGAAGTAGAACCATAAAAAGAAACAAATTTAGAGGTTCAAAAGTATAAAGAAAAAACTACTAAAATTGTCAACTTAAAAAAATAAAACAAGATTATATGTCATGCATTATTAAAAAAAAAAAAAAAGAGGACCAACAAGCCAGCACAGGATCAGATGGTCCTAGATCACTGGTTCGACTGATTCTAGGTATTCATACGTAAAATGACCTGATTCCAAGTGGGTCTGAGCCAAACTAATCCACTTTTTTATTGGATCAATCCAATCTTGCGCCTAATTGACCTAGTTCGATCTACTGTGCATCTTGAGTGTAAACTGTCAAGAGAAATGCTTTTTCTCTTTGTGATTTCCTTTGGAGGCTTTTTGTCCAGAAAAACCCTACATCTCATTCTATTTTTGTCCTGCGAGTTGACCTTGAAAAGATTTACTTCATAATGCCTCAAACATCTTGTCCAAATAGGAAAATTTTAGTTCAGAAATTAGAATTTAAAATTAGAAAAATATAAAAGAAAAGAAAAAGCAACCCTACCAATAAATTAAGAAAAATAAAAACTCTCAGGAAATAAATCACAATTACTGTTAAATGAGGATAATATTACCTTCAATATTTTGTTGTGAAACCCGAGAATCAAATACTGAACGCTATTTTGAATTGATAATTTTGAAAATGTTGAAATTCATATTGTGAAGTCATTTGAAATCCATAATATGGAATCTTTGAAATTATACTCTCAAATTCAGATTCCTTCATCCAAATGTGGCCTAAATCCATTTGTGGAACCTCAATCTTAGGGCGTTTTTAGCCACCTTCTATTCACGTCCACAAAATTCCAACAGACCTTTGAAAAGATAAATTCAGATTAAAAAAACCAAAATGTACAAAGGTTCTCAAATAACTGCGTATAGAAAGAAATTAAATCTATCAGCTTTTAACTAAATAGAATTCAAAATCAGTGTTGAAAGATTTAAAATCCTTCAAATTTAAAATTATCCAAACAGATCATATAGATATGTTATTAGGGATTTTGAAATCCATATATATAAAAAGGTATTTTGGATAGTTTACAACAAAAATTGAATGAAAACTTTGTATCAAAAGAGGTATTAACTTCCCAAACAACAAGAAAATATTTATAATTATATCAAACCTCAAAAGATGTAGTTGTAACTTACACTAATTTTAAATACATCAATTCAAATGTAACATCACACCATTTGCAGTACAAGAAATTAATAGCTAAAAATCCAGCTAGAAGGAGATGTGCTTAGTCTTCCAAAAGCTATCTAAACTTTGTTCTTTCTTTAAGGTAAATAATCGCTATATCCTGCAAAAATCTACCCAATGTCACAGACCATAGTTGTAACGAACAGAAGAAATGTCACAAGGAAAACAAGAAAGAACACTTTCTCTGAGAAACAGGTATTTAAAGGATAAGGAACTCTAGAGTGCATTGAACTGGCCTGGAATTCTTGAACTGCAAGCTGGGCAAATAGTACCTATTGCACCTGTTTGTGTTCCAAGTTGAGTAGGTTCATGAAAGAACACGTTTCTGCACCAAAACGCAGACAGTGGCGACCTGATTGCTATGAGCTGTATTTGGTGTTAAATGCATCTTTTCCCAGCCAAAATGTGGAACCCAATCCTTGATCCATGTTTGCGGGATATGAGAAAAATCTTGGATTCAGCGGCCAAGGAATTTGAACTTTGGTCACCCATAAAACTGTATTCCACAGGTTCGGCTCTACCTGGTCTCAACATGTCAGCGTGAGTGTCATAGTTTTTATTCACGCCAAATGAACCTTGTTCACCCTGCCCACACAAGCATATTCACAAAGCATAAGTGTATATCAGCACAAGAAGGACAGACTGGTTCATCATGTGGGATTCAAGACTTTGAAGCAAAGATAATCATACATCACAAATTCACAAGTGTGGGAGTTCAACAATTAATATCATCGATCAAAGGAGAAATAAGCACGAGAAGAACCGGTGGGGGCAAAGGAGAGAGACATTCACATAAATGTTCAAGGATTTTACTATAATGTTCTATGGAAAGCCAAATTTAAACCGACACATTGTGAATCTAGCTTAGACGAGGTTATTAAGAACCACCAACTGCGTGCAAACAACATTTTTGAACCAAACAACATCGTACACTTTAATGACAATCCATTCGAATTTGGTCAAACATAAAGTGTAATATCCTAAATAACTGATGATATTAGGACTTAGAGGGTGTTTGGCTACTTATTTAAAAGATCTTTATAAGCTCATACACCTTATAAACGTCAAATCTCATTTTAAATCAGGTTTTTGAAGTGTTTAGATAAAATAAGATTAGTAATAACAAATTTGCAATCAATTTGAAGTTTGTTAAAATTTTAAAATAAAGTTAGGAAATCCTTACTTTTTTAGAAGAGCTTTTAAGTTTCTAACATCTTGCTCCTAGTAAGAAACACAAGTGATTCATGCTATCTCAACAAAAATTACTATATCGTAATAATAAAATAAATTTATAAGTGAAAAAGTACTTTAACTGAAACTTAATAGGTACCTTACAAATAAAAAGACATTATTGTTACAAAATACATGGCATCTAGTTCAAAAATTAAATAATATTTTTTTATTCTACCAAACATCTTATTTTTGAAGCTTTAAGCTCTTTGTTTAAAAAAATTATCAAACTTTGTAACATCTTATAAACTCCTTATAAGATGTTTTGAAGAGCTTATAAGCTCACCCAAACACCCCTCTTAGTCAGATTTAACAACACTTGGTAGGTTATCAGGTGGGAATATGAGCCTCATGAAAAGTAGGAGAAAAGTGATGGGTAGGAAAAAAAAAAGTCCTTATAGTGCGTATGTGCTTCTGATGAAATCAGCTTCCCAGACAGGTTCACTTGTCAATAAAGCTTCATGCGAGAGAAAAATTATGGTCAACCAAATGCAACCAAATAATGTATATAATATATATCTGATAAATCAATCAATAGTAATTAAATCATGAATATAAGCTATAGTTTTAATAAATTATTTGTAGGATGAAAAAACACGTGTTGATCTTATTTAGGAGACAAATTGAGGAATTGTTGTTATTGCTATTACCAAAGCATATCATATTCATGTTTTAACACCAATGTTCCCTTCAAACGTATGTTCTAGTAATCTGAATAGCATGCTCAAAATTGATTTGGAAAATAAACATTTACTTTGATGCTTTCATTTATTTTGTGGGGGATGTGTATATGATCATATATTTTATAAAGATACAAATTTAATAACTGTATACTGTATAAAGAAAGTGAAGTAGGAGAAATTTTCCCATTACTCTTTTCCTAAATTACTGCAAAATGTTTTAGCAAAGTAGATACAATTAAGTCCCACAACCTCCTACAATCAGATGCTTTTAACTAAGGAGAAGAACAACTAATCTCTTGCTATTTCCTATAGATAAAAGAATGACTAAACAATTTTCTGACACTGTATATCCCCTCAGCCAAATTTGAATCCTGGCGATAGTACAAAATCAAACTATCGAAATTTATTTTGATTGATCTTTTAACAAATATAATATCATAAAACTCTAGACCAATTCATTTTATCTCTGTTCCATAAAGAATCACATATTTGACATTTTCTTCAGTAATAAGAATGTTTACATGTTCCACTTTCTCCAAAATTCCCATATTTACCATAACTTGTTAAAGAAATATTACACAATACACATAAAGAATTTGCATTACCCAAACAAATAAAATTGGTACTAGCAACATAATTAACTCCATAAATCAAGACCTTATTCAGGGAAGTATATCATTGGACCAAATGGGAGCAAAACCAGACTGCCTTGAAAAGGCATGAATTTAATTTGATTTTTATTACTTGGCTTATATCCATATAATAATTCTTTTCGTGTATATTACCATTTCCCTAAGGTAAAAATGAACGATCTAATGTTCTCAAATTTGAATTGATGGGTATAAGAGTCACTTAAACAATTTATAGATGAAACATATATTCAAACAAATAAACAGAGAAAATCAAAAGGGGCATGGGGAAGATTAATTTATTATCAGATGTGTATCAGAAAATCAACCAGTTATTTTGTATTGAATTTAAAGAAGGGGCAAAAAGTCAAGTTGCATGACAGCAGCTGAACATTAGATTCTAGACGAAAGTGGTATTTTGAAGATATTTTGATAAACTTATAAGATTATTAAAGTATCTTATGAAATTTTTAAGACCTTACAAAATATCAGAGATGAATGAGATGTTAATATCTTACAAGCCTCTCTAAGAAAGTAAGGACATCCTTACTTGATTTAAAGATCTAAATGAACTCTTCTAATTGTTACCTTATAGAATTATCATTACTAACATGTTATAGCTCAAAGTTCTTATATTATCCAAACAGCTCATAACTTAATTGCTAAAATTAAGATACAGCATCTTATTAGCTCCGCTAACATTTCACACATTACTGGAGCTTATAAAATGTTTTAAATAAACTTAGCCAACACCCATTTATTTTGAAAAATTTCCATCTCCCTACTTCATGTTTATAAAGACCAATCACTATGTCTAGTGGAAGTGTTCAGGAGATGTGAAACCAGCCCAAACCGAGTCTCCCCAAAGAATAATGTCAAAAACAAAAACCTCTCCAAAAACAATAACAAATACTCATCACATTTTCCAATAAACATTTAAAACCCAAAACTCAGTTTTCTAAATCTTACAAGCCTACCTAAAAACAAACTCCAGATAAAGCGAGTAGTTTCAGCAAAACTATATCATTCATATGCTTGGTTTCAGTTTGTTTATGCTAAGATTATCTCCTCCACCTATATTGCACATAGAAGATTTTGGAAAAGTACCTTATCTGATGTCAAGGCAAAAGTGCCAAAATAGCTTGGTGATGAAATCTGGTGGCTTGAGGCAGCATCAAAACAACCTTGAAACACATTCCCATGACCAGTTCTCCAGGAGCCATCAGCTGTCACACCCCCACCAGATTGTGAGCTGCTGTTTGCTGAGCCAACCATAAAATTTTGGCCAGAAGTTCCTATGTTGTCTCCTCTGGGCCTATTCCACTCCCATCCTGGGCGAGCTTCATTAAAACGAGCGCCAAGTTCATGCGCCCGGATGTTGAAGGATGGATCAGGGAAATTAATGCCAGAGGGTCTTCTTTGTTTCATATCACCAGGTATATGACTATTTATTGTACTTGAAGATCTTTGATCACCATATGTTTTATGGACAACAGATTGAATGTTAAAATTATTTGGCTGATAACGATGTTGTTCAATGGTATTAGAATCTGCACACTGTTCCACCTGAAAATTACCAAAAGAAAGGCTTAGCTCATGTTTTCTGCTATTATCAATTTCATTGACTTCAGAGCGATTAGCAGGGGTAGTGTAGAAAGAAGATGCCTCAGCAGAGATTTCCGGAACACCAGATTGCCTAGGTAACACACTTGCAGATGGCTCCTCTTTATTCTCCTCCAAGGCACCATTGAATATCCTAATCATATTATCTTCTGTAAAAAAATGTTTATCAGTTGCAGACGCAAAACCAGAACAAACTCCAAGTTTCCTATCCTGCTCAGTTCCTATAATGGAATTGGAATTTATTAGAGCATGACGACCGCTGAAAGGATCACTCGATTCACCATTCCCAAAATTTTGGAAATTGCCAAATCCAGGTACCTCCATCTTTCTTCTGCAAACTCCATCATCATTGTTTTGAGAACCATACATGCTTTCATGACCAGATAAAGTAATTAACCTGCTTTTAGAAGTGTTCTGCACCGCAGGCCCCTTCAAATGACAAGTGAGAGACTCAGGGTCATACCTTTTGGATGCATTTTCTTGCTCACCACAAGATGGAATGACTGAACTGGTTCCAAATTGCACTTTGTCGTGCCTACTCACAGAATCACTACCCGCTTTAGAACCAACTTTCTCAGAGGTACCAAAGTTTCCTCTTTCGTCAACTTTGTATTTACCTATCGAGCAAGGAACACTGGCTCCAGCAAATACCTTATCCTCCTGAGATGCTGGCAGCATGCTGATGTCAGGTACTTTGTTAAGCTTGGAAAACATTGATCTAGAGGTTGATGTGTTATCAGTGTTGCCGATATTCTTACAAGGCAAGTGGTCGAAATTACTCTGCTGCATTAAACTGGCAGCTAAATGTTTGTCCTGGTCACCATAAGTCCCAAAAAAGTTGAATATAGATCCGTTAACTGAAAAATTCTCAGAATCAGGTTTGAGCTCATTGTTTGTCGGAGAGATATGCTCATTATTGACAACATCACATTCTTCCACATGATTATTTGAATCCAATAAACTACTTCCGCATATCATACTTTGCTCAGGCTTCTCCATTGAAGCAGAATCCTGAAGTTCACCACCATTTGTCACACCACATGTTGCATCATCGAGAGGCAAAGGTGAACAATTTCCCGACCTCTTTCCTTGCAAACTGGCACCAGCATCAATTTTTTCAACAACACAACCATCTGCATGTGCGTCATCATTGAAACTTTTGTTCCTATTGCCAGACAACAGAACCTCGGCAACTGAACATGGACTTGTTTCAGCAACTACATCAGTAACTTCAGCAACAATCATGTTCTCATTACCCTCAGCAACTGAACATGGATTTGTTTCAACAACTATATCAGTAGCTTCAGCAACCTTCATGTTCTCTTTACCTTCCTTTAGATCTCCATCATGCTCATTATCTTTATCGCGTGGTGAGCAGATATTCAGTCCATTATTTGCAGTAGCATTACAAATATCCATGACGTTGTCGGATCCTAATGATCCTCCCATCATACAGTCTCGAACAGGAAATCCGAAAGAACTGGGATCAACAGACTCTCCTGCACGACCACCTGATGATTCTCCAGCAATGTTAGCTTGGTATCTCACGTGGGCACCAATATGACCATTGTACCGATGCCTCTCACTAAATGTCTTGTGACAGAACTGGCATTCATACTTTCCGTCTTTAATTATCACCCCATCAGTAAGGCGCATACCATTTTTGTATCTGTTTCTTCGGTGCAGAGATGATTGGTGTTGCAATAATTCATCTTTCTCATTGAAAGTTATGTTGCACTTACTGCAATGAAAAGTGTTTTGCGCATTGTCCTCTGGCAAATCCCTGGCCTTTATTGTTACTTGCATCTCATGATTACCAGATGTGGAACCAAAAGTAGGCAATGATGTATGCGAAACTAAGTTTTCCTTTCTGTCGTCAACCTGAACGGCAAGATCTGCAACCTGTAACATTACCCATGAAAAAGTTAAAACATATAAAGGAAACAAAGTTCATGATGAGAGGAAAAATAAATGGCAAAACAAACCAACTTACAGTGAAGTTAGTCAACTTATTGGCATCGTCAATGATCTCATTATGCAGGGCAGAGCTATATGAATTTGTATCTTGGACACCATGAAGAGAGAGCAAATATGAAGAAACTCCCTTGCATGACACAAAATACAGTCCACCGGGGCTGGAATGAGGAAAACAGTATAAACTTATTCAATAAACAGAAGTGACAACAGCTCACCAAATGGGGCTCATTGCCAAGAGCAGTAAGGCAATAATCTACCAGCCCGAAATAAAGTGGAAGAAAGAACTAACAGTCAAAACCATATTTCAAAGGGAAAAGAAAACTGTGTAATAATTTTATCAAATTGTTGAACTGGAAGGATAAGTCATTACTGCCAATCTGTTAGTTGAGTAAAGTTGTCAAATTAAGCATAAGAACTCAACAAATCAGCAATTTCACAATTATACAATTTTTAAATATTTGACTCGTTCAGCAAACTGCCGAGTTTATGCGGCAAGAATGGACTCAAGATATTCGTAGTATACGTTTGATAGGCAAGAGTCTTTCTTCAGTGCAAAATATTAGCTGTTAGGAGATTCTACTGAATTAAAGATCCTATCTCTAACATCTCGAGATTTTTTCAGTAATATGGCTACACTTTCTACACCAAGATGCAGCAAACTTGTAAGAAGTTTCAACAGGCAAAATCTGATTATGCAAACAAGGCTTACGAGCATCAAGAATCTCATCATTGTCTAAAATCCCTTGATTATACAATATTTAGGCAATTTATGACTGAAACTATTCTAATCAAGGAAAAAGAAAATGGTAAAAGGGAAACAGAATGTAGGAGTCAAAGGATGGGGCAGGAGAGACACAGAAAAGGAGAAACAACACTTGTATGATATCTCTCTCTAACTAAAGCTCAAGAGCAGAAAGATCCAGAAGGAAGAAATATCATAAGCACAGTTGTTAGAAAAAACATATAGCTCAAATACGTAGGTGCACAAAAAATTTCAGAACGCAAACAACTTTGAACTGATGGACAAAATCCATCGAATCTAAATATCCATCATTAAGAGGTATAAGTTGAGATTCATAAGAGCTAAAATATTATAAGGAAAAAACCAAATTTGCTGTCTAACTAATATTATTGTCACCCAAGAAAAGTTTTAAGCTGATCTATATGCCTCTTGCAAATCTGAGAAAAAAGTGTTGTGACATGATTAAGTCTGTGCTGAACCCCAACCTACAAAAAGGAGGAAATAAGTGTAGTAGGGGACAATGCAATGCAGTAACCAAGACAAATTTGAGGATTATTCTGAAACTTTTAGGCAGCTTCCTTTTTAACCACCTTATATCATTACAAGTTGGACTCAAGCTTGAAGATACTACGTCCTTGCAAAAACACCCTATTGGAAGCAGGGAAAAATAAATAGAGTTCATTTAATGTTCCACACAGTTCAGATGTATCAAATACACAACAACCCCTTAGGGGAAGGGCAAAACAAGGGGGACAACGAGTAGGAGAAATAGAGGTTTGGGCTCTAGAAGGATTTAGTTCCTTCTTTTGAGAAAGGAGAACAGGATCGAAATACAATCGAAAGACTAGAATTGCAAAAACAAAAAAGAGATATTTTTGTTTATTCAAAAGTATTTCTACTTTATTTAGAGAAATCCAATTCTTGTTATATAATGCAATGTCTAATACTTTTTCATAATAAAAAACGATAGGTTGAAAAAAAAATTGGATTTATTACGCACAATAAAAGTAGTGGACAAACAAAAAATAGAACTTATACAAAATGATGTCTGAATAAGAAACTTTTTCAATTTAAACTACAGATATATTTAGTAAATATTTTTAATGATTCCTTGGAAGTGGAATCTTTAGTACTCCAAAAAGTAGGAAACCGTCTAATCTATCCTATTGAGTCACTTGAAGATGCAGATTCAAAAAGTTATTTGTTTATATATTGCTATTCTTTCTATTATCTAGATATATTATTGTATGTTCCATTTTACTCTATTCTACTTGAAATAGAATAAAATTGGGATAGATATTAGCACAAGTAAGCGGGCAATAGAACGAACTATAAATGCGGGGAACAAATAATTCTAGGGGGCATTATTTGTTTTCCTAGTCTTCGACACAAGAAAGGGGTCCGTTTGAGAATAAACCCTGGAAGCCGACCAAGGAGTGATAACCCAGGGAGGCCGGAAGGGCGCAAGCAAGCGAGTGACTGCCTAGTTGGCAGGCACGAACGATAAACCTTTAATAGTACTTAATAACCTAACTATATAGACTGGAAAGTTAATGAGTTAATAAATGAGCTAACGAGCCTGAGCATTTATGACAATATATGCAGTAAGGGCTCTACTGATCTATTCTTTAAGTCAGCTAGCTTCCATGAGGAACTAGCGATCATCAGTGACTGACCAGAGGGAATGACCGGAGCTTTACCTGTGACTGAAAAAACCAATTTGATACTCAGGAAACTACTCAATCAGCATTTTGACTCCTATTACCGAAAATATTTCCTTGAGTTTGAGCCTTTTAAGTATCAGGTTAACATGAATCAACTTTTACAGTTTCACTTAATCTGCATAAAGGTTTCAGGCTTCATTTCAAAAAGTTGATTTACCTTAGTTGGCTAACTCACTTTATAAAGATAAATATTTAGTGAACTCCTAAGATAATTTATGATCATGCAAGAGAGGCTTATATTTGAGAACTCAATAACAAGAAGCTTCCCAACTGAGTTTTCTAAAATCAAATCAAAGATTCATTTGACTCGTGACTGATATATGCACACACACAGACATACATACATATATATAAGCAGTCAACGCACATGCGAGTCATGAACAAATAAAAAAGTGATAAAATATTAAGGTATACTAATTGGTGTGTTTAAATTACATACTTTGGGGGATTTTAGCATATGATCTATTTTAGAGTAGATCATTAACCATATATTTGTTAATTGTGTGATCTAAAATGATATTATGGGATAGAATTAAGTAAATGTTCTATAAAATTAATTTACAGAAACACTTAATGGGTGAGCGTAATCTATATATACTATAATAAAAGAAAAAGTTGTTTTCCTCTAATAAATGATGGTTATCGCTTAAATTTTGCCCTCTAAGGGGGGGTCGCGATTTTTCCTGCGGGATCCATTCGCGCGCGTAACACCCAAAACTGAATTTTAAGTTCAAAAGGTATTTATTAGGATTGTCAAGGATAAAAATGAAGGAGTTTTGATTTTCTTTTTTAACAAATTTAATTAAAAAGAAAAACAACTACAACTTGGTTTTCTTTTTCTTTTTCCCCCTTTTCATTTTTCGTGTTGTTGTTTATTAATGTACTATGTCATATGCAGTTTTTATTTAGTTACAAATTTACACATAATTTTATGGTATATAGTGAGGGCAAAATTGGATTAACATTATTTTGATATAAGAACTACATCAATTTGGAATTATTTCCATTTTTATTCTTGACAATCCTGATAAATACACTTTTTCAACTAAAATTCAGTTTTGTGTTGGAGGGCAAAATTCGAAAGAAGTGCTAAAAGTATGAGTAACCGCCATTTATTAGATGAAAACAGCATTTCCTTTTATAACAGTATAGATACATATCATCAAAAGACCCATGATATTATTAATAATTTATTTTATCGTGTTAGAAACACATGATTATACAACAATTTCTGATTTGAAAACTCGGTATCCGACATATGTTTGGCTTAAAATAAAATGTGTTTACAGAAATTAGATATCACCAACAGAGTGCATTGATCTCATACCAAACTCATATGTACTAAATTCAAATATATATATATGAAGCATATCAATAGTAACATTAAAAAAGCAAGCTTCAATTTGTATTGTAAGTCACTGACTATTACATAAAATGTTTAAATTGGATAAATCGGTAAATTCCAAATAAAAAGAAAATGATGAGAAATAAAACACTAAAAAGTATGTCTTCTTAGCAGAAAGTTTGAAGGATTTTTCTGATTGAGTAATTGCACATATAGCCCATGAAAATGCATTTAAGGATGGTGTTTGATACTACATGGAGAACAATATGCAGCCTTTTATTAACGCCAGAGGAAGTTTTTAAGAGTTAAAAAAAGAAAGAATCCCAACTATATTTGATTAATGCTAACTTGATATTTCTAGCTTTCGTGCTTTGCATCTTCAATGACCTGTGAGTCTATATATATATAGAAGATAGCAGAAAAGGAAAAAAGAAAATAAAGAACATATTAATTACCTGTTTCATGCTCGAAAAAAAAAAATTACCTGTTTCTTATTAAGACCAAATTCTGGAGAAACATATTCACATATTAGTTTGTGAGAGGTTTTAGACTTTTAGTTGTGGTTTTGTATAGGTAAAGAACATTTGGATAACCGGTTTAATCAAGTATAATAGAGCTTTGAAGTGGCAAAGTATGGCCCACGTGACAGTTGATCCTAATATTTTGCATGAGATAGATGAGAGCAACGAATGGTCGATAGAGCACCTGGATCTTAATAGAAAGAGAATGGTAATGTGTTTGATGGTGATGATTATATTTAAGGGAATATTATAAGAGCTCTCCAAAGTTGATGAAAGTACCTATAATTCTCGATCTCAATCTTTACAAGAATCAAAGAGCACTACATCAAAGGCATCTTCACCAAAGGCAACAAAATAAGATCTACTTCATCTAAATCTGTTGCATATCGAAGAACATGAGTAAAACAAGTTTGATGATACTGATGAAGAAGACACTAACTGCTACAGGTCTGATGGTCATGGAGACGATTACCATCATCATGATGATGAATGACAATGATGGAGTGTAAAATGAATATGACCTTGTGGACTCCAATAAAAAGCTTGTTGATTTACAGTTTTTGTTTTTTAATGAACTAGTTCCATCCTTGCTGCATCTGAAACTAATTGCCTTAAGATTAATTGCTTTAAGTCTTTCTTCTACAACTATATTATGTTCTTTATGTTGAACTGATTGTTTGAGCCAAGTTTTCCTTATATTAATGGTAATGTGTTTGATGGTGATGATTATACTTAAGGGAATGTTATAGGAGCTCTCCAGAGTTGATGAAAGTACCTATAATTTTTTATCTCAATCTTTAAAAAGAATCAAAGAGCACTACATCAAAGGCATCTTCACCAAAGGCAACAAAATAACATCTACTTCATCTAAATCTGTTGCATATCGAAGAACAGGAGTAAAACAAGTGTGATGATACTGATGAAGAAGACGCTGACTGCTACAGGTCTGATGGTCATGGAGGCAATTACCATCATGATGATGATGATAATGTTGGAGTGGAAAATGATTATGACCTTGTGGACTCCAATAAAAAGCTTGTTGACTTACAGTTTTGCTTGTTTTTGAGTGAACTAGTTCCATCCTTGTTGCATCTGAAACTTTTAACCTTAAGATTAATTGCTTTAAGTCTTTCTTCTACGACTATATTATGTTCTTTGTGTTGAATTTATTGTTTGAGCCAAGTTTTCCTTATATTAATAGTTAATGATCTGTATATTATTCTCATTTAAAGGTATTAATGACACAAAAATCAAGTTATTTCTGAAATATGTTCCAAAAGGTGTACACAGTACTGTGCAACATGGCTCTAGGGCACCTTTTCCCCGTGTGCCGTGGCTCCATGGCATCTTTGCATCATCTTGCATTTTGTGCCTTTAACAACCATGACCAGACGAAAATTATTTCTCTATACAATAGTAGAAGTGCATTAATATACCCAAGACAGTTAATTTCGATAGCTTGTCCACCATGGCTTTGGCACCTTTTCCCCGTCTGCCGTGGCTCTATGGCACCTTTTGCGCCACAGTATGCCTTGTGCATTTAACAACTTTGACCCCACAAAAAGTTATTTCTATTTACAGTAGTAGAAGTGAATAGACATACTAAAGGCAGTTATTTTGATACTCTCTTTTTAAACATCAGGTATAGGATGTGATGAGCCTATATTCCATCAGATGAATTTTCAGTGATTAAATGCTAGAACAGATATAATGAATAGCCCCTTATGTTATGAGTTGTGTAACATATGTTTGGTGCCAGTCCTCCTGAAGGCTAGAGTAACATCATTCTATCACCTGAATCAATTTGCACCATAGACACATTTGTATAACTTCTTTTAATATCCATGATGATAGAGTTCAGGGCAAATATCACATGGATCACCAATGGTCCCTCAATGCAGAAAAAGAACACTAATAGTCCCACAATCAAAATTAAAGAGAGCAAGAAAAAATTAGCATGGACGGCTCATACAAACATCAACAAAACCGCATATTGCCGAATTCCATTTTAAAAAGAAACATTTTCTACGATATACACACAATATATATTTAATAGTGATATAATTTTTGTCCTCATAGCCCTAGATAATAGCATCACAGAACCCGTTAACGAGCAACAGCAGAGATTAAGAAAGAACCTTATGTATCGACGACAGTCCAACCACACGTGACCATTCTTCTTCTTGACACAGAGTAAAAGCTTCCAACCAATCGGCAGCACCATCCCTAACTCATTAGCATCCACAATCCTCTTCTTCTTCCTCCTACTTCCCCACTGCCCATTCAGGCCTCTCAAGAATCCCAACAACTCCTCCTCAGTCTGCAACCCTTCGGTCCTGCGCCTAATCTCATCGCGGTAAGGATGCTCTACCCGCCCCAATGCTACCAAATCCACAGCCACTCCATCCCTGTTCAAGACTTCTCTGTCCCTATCCTCCACATTCTCATGCACAACAATTTCATTTAGCGAAGAAAACCCATCCGCACCATCATTGACATCAACAACGCTAACACCCAAGACTGACTCCACTTCATTTCCTAAGAGTTCATTCCTACGAGGACGGCCACGCTTCCTTTTGTAGCCTGTAGCACCCACATTGGAGAGGGAGGTGGGGGGCAGCGATGACAACGGTTGAGGGGGTAGAGAATGCGAGTAATCTATTTTAACTGGGACCAACTCGTCAGGGTTCAAGTCCGTGACAAATAATTGCTTGAGAAGTGAAACAATCTGGGAATTCTCGGCGTTTTCTGGGTCGGAATTATTACTATTCATACTGGCAAAGGTGGTGGCGCTGGGACGGAGATGGGGGGCTCGGCGGCGAGAAGTGGCTGTGGAGGATGAGGAGGGAGGAGCGAGGCGGAGACGGGAGTAAGTCTGTTTTCGGGAGCCCGCTGACTCGTTGAAGACGGAGCGATCAATCTTGGGGATGACGACGTCATCGCAGCGGCGGGGGTCGAAGGCGGAGGAAGAGCAGAGGGAGAGCGAATAAAGTTCTGATTGCGAGAGAAGCCGGATATCCACAATGGGTATTGAATCCAATTTGAGAGAGCCACCGTCTGCGATGGTGGCGGGGGAATCGACGGCGGCGGAGGCCATGCTAAGGTGGGAAATGGGAATGGGGAGTTTGATTTGGGATTTTATTTTGGGCGAACGGGGTAAGTGCCGATTTCAGTTTTTTTAATTACCTTTTAACCCTTGAAATTTGACAAAGACTCTTTTGGTTCCAAATTTATCCGCCATTTATATCTTGGGGAAAATAATTACGAAAATACCACATTTTGAAAAATTTTAAAGTTTTAAGGTTTCGTTTGGTTCAAAGGAGAAAAAAGATGAAGTGAAAGGAGGAGGGGGAGGGGGAGGGGGAGGGGGAAGAGGAATAAAAGAATAATAGTTTTCCTTTAAGTTGTTTGGTATGATTGGAAGGGGAGTAAATTTCAAATACTTCCCTTGTTTGGTACGAGAAAATTAGATTGAGAAGAAAAGACTAATTTTTGTAATTTTACAGTTTAACCTTCTCTCTTCATTATGTATTAGAAAATAAACAAGTTAATATTATAGTAATATTAAAGATTTAAAAACCTTAATAATAAAAATATATATCAAACAAGAACAATAATATTTTTTATTAATAAAAATATTCATCAAAACGAATATTATTCATTTATTCTAAATTATTTAGTTTAAATAAAATAAAAATTACTCGTGCCGGCGGCGAGAAGAGAAAACACAATTAAAGGAAAGGATTGTTCAATCAACATTAATAGCAAATTGGCAATAAAAAATTCTGAAAAATCACAAATGCAAAGTATGTTTACCGGATTGTTGACTTCGACGTAGTAGTTTTCCACGATTTGGTAGTCTTTTCTCTAGCGATTATGTGCGGTATTATTAGTGGGACGGTGAAAAGAATTGGAGGGATGTATATATATATATATGGCCAATAGAGTAAATAAAAATAAAATATGTATTTTTTTTGTCTTTTTGGCCTTATACTTCCACTTTTCCGCCTAATTTCAGACGGAAATGAAATTGGACTCCAGAGAGATTTCATATACATCTAGTTTTACTTCCCCTCCATCTCTTCCCCCAAACCAAACACTAAACTTTTTCTTATACATCTCGTTTACTTCCACTTCTCCTACACTTCACTTTTCGCTCCAACCAAACATATTCTTAAGCAAAAGCACCCAAGCAGAAGGCAGTTTTACGTTGTTGTTTTTTTAATATATGTCTACTAATTATAAAAAAAAAAAAAAAAAAAAAACCTTTTTTCTATTTAAATAGGAGTTATTTATGTATTTTTACAGAAATTATCCTTTAATTTTACATAATTGATTCACTATTTTACTTCTATAAAATGGATTTATTAATTTGTAGAGAATAAAAATAGAAATTTAGCTTAATTTGACAGTTTTTTTTTTTTTTTTGAACGTAAGCTTAATTTGACAATTACCATAACCAATTATAAAACTTTCAAATATACCTTCCTAAGCATATTAACGTCCTGAATCCCTCTCTAGATTATCTCTCCTAAACCCCCCACGTCTGAAGAGTGAAAACCCTCCTCCCCCCCCCCCCCCCGCAACACCCCTCTCTCTCTCACACCGTATAAGCCTACCTAAACCTCTTCTCAAGAGCACAGAATACTATCCAACGATCAAGTACCCATCCCAATTATCGATTTCTTGGTTTAACTTACCGACTTGAGTGGATGAGGAGGATGTGAAGAATGGATGGACGAAATCTGATCCAGAGGATTTGAGATGGATGGCTAGGATTCATCTTAGGATGAGGTTTGACTAGATCAAGTCCTAGGTTTATTAGGATTTGACTAGGTCAAATACCTAGTTGATTAAGGTTGTGTCTCCTTAGAAGAGTTTGAGTAGGATTATATGAGCTAGTCATATAAATACTCAAATACACACACACACACCTCACACACTAATCTCTACACAATTGCCACATCTTTGTTCTCTCTCTCTCTAGTCCACCCATCTTGCTACTCTCTAAGATTTTTCTTTTGTTCTTTTTTATTCATTCAAGGTAGAATATTAGAGACATCGATAGCGTTGTATCGGTGTCCCTTCTCCCCTAAATGACTTCTTGCTAGCACGAGAGTTCGTTGGTATCCGGTGAAGCATGTGGATATTTTTAGAGGGTCTCTACATTGAGATCTCGGTGGCAAAACGGGGAACAATGTGTGTAGCTGAACAAAAAAAAAAACTACAAGGGTAAGTTTCCTCTTTTACGTTTCTTGTTACTCGAAATTTTATGGCCTCCATGTTGTGTACCTTTCTTGAACATGAGATACAACGAATGCCCGGGAGAATTAAGGGCACACCCCTTGATCCGTTATGCATGTTTAACATATGCTTTTAAATTATGTCTTTTACGTTTTCGCTTTTTATATTACACGCCTCCCGTGCTTCCGCCACGCCTCTCCCGTGCTGATCCGCGCATTATAGCTTTAGTGTCACCTAACATCTTAGATCATTCCCAATGAGCAGGATGTTGTCCACATAAAGCATAAGGTACGCGATTGAGCTCCCAGTGACCTTCTTGTATACACAAGGGTCGAACTCGTTCTTGATGAAATCATAGCCTCGTATGACTTCATCAAAACGCCCAACTTCGAGAAACTTGTTTGAGGTCATAGACCTTTGGATATGATAGACCTTCTGCTATTCTCCAATAGAGGTGAAACCCTCCCGCTGTTCCATATAGATGTCTTCTTTAACAAAACCGTTATGGAAAGTCGTTTTCACGCCCATATGTCATATTTCATAGCCATACCACGCTACTATGGCAAGAAATATCCGTATGGACTTGGTCCTTGCTACAGGCGAGTAAGTTTCACTACAAGAAAATGTGTTTTAGATAACAATATAATTGTAACGAAGACTCAAATTGTCATAAAAATTAGCTTTCTTGTAACAAAGTGTAGTAATTGTTACAATAAAGTTGAATTTTAGTAACAACTATATTAATTCGTTACAAAAAATTGAATTTCCTCACAAAAAATAAATAGTAACGAAAGTAAAAATTTACACAACAAAAAAAAAAAACATTCGTTACACAAAGTAAGACAAATCTTGAATATAATTAATGGTGACAAATGATCTGTATTTCTTGTAACAATATTTTGATTTGTCATAGTAAGTATAATTGGTAACAAAAATGTTAGTCACAATAGATTTTAAAATTTAGGAGAATAAAATATATTTTGCAGTAAATAAATTGGCAAATAAATTGGCTCCAACTTTTTTTTTCCTTTCCCTCTAATATATTTGTATGGATAACTTTTTTATTTTTATTTTAATTAAAAATTCTAAATCAAAACACTCTTTTCTTTGTAGACAAAAGAGACTATGGGTATAGAGCAAACCCCATTGTTGAAAGTCTTGAGAGAAAGCTTCAACATATCAGACTTTCCCCTTCTCATCGTTCACCCCCACCACTGTACATTTCCCTCTCTTTCACTTGTGAAGAAGCCGTTGTGCACCACCACCATCTTGCCACTATTCTTGCTATCTTCTCAGCTGTTGTACTCCGAGGAAACCCAGCTGGTAAAGAAGTGAAAAAACCCCCCCATTTTTTCTTTCCTTTTTGTTCTATTTTTGTGGGTTTTGCTTGACTTGTGCGTGCGCATGTGTATTAAAGGTTCTTTTACCTTTTCTTTTTTTGTTAATTTCTATGGTCTGTGAGAGTCTCTTGATGGGGACTGTTGTGCAACTCATTGAGTGAAAAGCCTATAAAAGCAACTATAGAGATTTTAATTGTGTATGTTTGGTCACTTTTGTTTGGAGTCTTGGCACCTCTGCTGTGTGTTATCTGTGTGTTTTGGAACTGCTTCTGCCAATGACAATTGGTAATAAATCTGCATGATCTTCAACGCCATTCTTGTGACTCGCCGATTGTTCGATGAAATGCCTTAATGGAGCATTTCTTCTTTCTTCTCCACCATGTTTTCTCCAAGAGGAACTCAACTGTAAACTCTATTCTTCCCCTCAATTTCATGTACAAATACGTGGACATCATCATCACCGTCGGCCAAAATGAGGGCCCCTTTTGTTGCAAACAGGGGCAGCTAACGTCCTCAGTTTGCTGTCCCTGTTTGCTGCAAAAGGGACCCTCATTTTGCTGCAAACATGGGCAGCAAGCGGCATCAGTTTGCTGCCCTGTTTGTAGCAAAATGAGGCCCCATTTTTCTGCAAACATGGGCAGTAAACGACCTCAGCTTGCTGCCTGTGTTAGCAGCAAATTGTGGTTGCAAAGAAGCCTCAATTCGCTGCTAACAGAGGCAACAAACTGAGGCTTCTTTGCTACAACTGAAAAAGAGGTATTGCTTGCTTTAAATTTGAATAAGAAATGTGTTCAATTTATATTTGTTTAATCCAATATCCTCAATTTACTGATACATTTGTTATAATTTTGCATATTATAGTTTGTAAGAGCAATTAAGGTTACAAAAAGATAGATGTGTGGTTACGAGGGACTCATTGCAAGTCAACAAGAACTAATTCAAAGTTACGAGGAACGTTGTAAAAAATAAGATAAAGAGATAGACGGTTTAAGAAAAGGTCAAAGGGAATGAAGGAGATGTTGTTGGCTATTATGTAACAAAATAATTCGAAAAAACCTAGTAAGTCTTCATATTTTATTTCGTTACGATCTATCTCTATGATATGTTATATTTTTGTTTTGTAAATGGTCTAGAATATACTTGTATGTGTAATTGACAATGAAAACTTTGGTGGTGTTTTTGGTATTTTGTTTGGCATTTTTGGTATATTGGTTATTGTTTTTTTGAAGTTTTGGTTGTTGTTTGGTATTATGGTTAGTGTTCTTATATCTTGGTTGGAATTTGATGCCTCTGTTAGTGTTTTGGTATATTGGTTATTGTTTGTTTGAAGTTTTGATTGGTGTTTTTGGTATTTTGGTTAGTATTTTGGTATATTGGTTATTGTTGTATTGATTTTTAAATAGTTGAATTATCTCATTGTCCTTATGTGTGAGCAGGAGATCTGCAGGTTTGAAGTTAGTGCATCAAAGTGTAAAGAATGCAATATGACATTCCATGGATTCACATGTATTTTCGTGGCTTTATTTCACTTGGTGATAGCTATGTTTGAAAATAATTTATTTTATTTTGTATCCTTGGAGCTACTATGTTTGAAAGTTTCTTAGGATATATTTTTATTGCGCTTTTGTAGCTAGCGCATTGATGTTTTACATTAGGCTTATGTATCGAAGATTATTTAAATTCTTGGCTTGCTATGTCATTATGGGATTTATTTATGTTAGGTTTACTTTCTTTATGTTTATATGGACATGTATTATTGTATTTTTGAAAACAAATTTATAAGCAATTTTGAACAGAAAATAAATCACTATAAATTACTATTAGTAAGAAAAGGAATTTCTCACAATAACTTCTTGTGACAAACTTGTTTTTTAGATAAATTTAAAATATTATTCATTTTGAGTTTTAGTGAGGACATTTTGTTCTCATAATAAGTATTTGTAACGAGAATCTTGTTGTAAGTCATACTTTTAGTAACAAATATATTTTTTTTGGTAACGATATCATAAGCTTTTGTGAGGACAATTGTTACTAGAACTATACAATTGTAAGGAAAAAGTGTTTGTTACGAATACATTTGTGACGACAAACTCAAGTTCGTTATAAGAACTTCTAGCGTCGGGCTTTCCAATACAAACTTAGTAACGACACATTTTCGTCACTAGAAGTATTGGCGATGAAAATTGGACATATGGTAACAAATTTTTTCCTTAGGATATGTAGAATTTCTTGTAGTGAATTTCCTCAAAGTCGACCGTAGGTCGTTGAGTGTAACCTTTCGCCACTAACCTGGCCTTGAAGGTTGTTACCTCCCCGTCAACTCCAAGCTTACGTAGACCCATTTACACCCAACGGGTTTGACGCCTTTGAGTGGATCTACCAGGGTCTAAACCTATTTTGAACCCATTGAGTCCATTTCGGATCTCATGGGCTCAAGCCACTTATTTAAATCGATGTTTGACATCGCTTCTCCGTATGTCTTTGGATCTTTTATCCAATTGACCAGTCAGGCCCAGAAATCCATACCTATCAGGTGGTTGGGATACTCTGGCCGACCTACGAAGGACATGAACATCATCAGTGAGAACTATAGGTGTAGACAATGTCATTGTTGTCTCATGAGGCACCTCACTTGATTCCTCAAGGATCGCCTCATTGCGTCGGTTATCCGATGGAAAGCCCTTTTGCAAGAATATTATGTTTCTCGAGACAAAGACCTTTTACTCGGAGGGATCATAGAAATAATACCCCACACTTTCTCTTGGATATCCGACAAACCTACATAAACTAGACCTCGAGTCATTTTTATCTCTCACTAGCCTCTTGACGTATGCGGGGCTACCCCACACTCTCAAGTACTTGTAGGAGGCAGGCTTGCCATGCCATGTCTCATATGGCGTCTGGAATATCTTCTTAGATGGCCCAATGTTCAACAATTTGGCCATCGTCTCAAGAGTGTATCCCCAGAAGGACAAGGATAGTTCGGTAAAACTCATTCTCTTAGTGAGTCCACTAAGAGAGAATCTCATTCTCTTTTAAGTAATCAAGGAACTCACCACTCAAATACTCGCCTCCTCGGACTGACTAAAGGGCCTTAATCTTACGATCGATTTGGTTCTCAACTTCAAGTCTGTATTCCTTAAACCTTCCAAAGGCTTTAGACTTGTACCTCATCAGGTAAACATAACCATACCATGAGTGATCATCGGTAAAAGTTATGAAGTATGAGTACCCACCTCTTGCTTGAATATTTAGTAACCCACAAACGTCTGTATGGATCAAATTCAATAGACCATTGGCTAGCATACTTTGTCCAATAAAAGGTTTCTTGGTCATTTTTCCTTTCAGATAGAATCTACAAGTTGGTAGGTTGTCCAAATAATCTATTTCTAGACTTTTTGAGTCCACCAACCTCCTAATCCTATCTTTCGAGCCTAACCTCGCATGCCAAAAGTTTGTGCCTTATTTTGATTATGAATTTTTCATTTGTGTTGGGCAGTCATAATTTAGACTGTTGGAGTATGCATAAATCGTTAACCAATGTACCAAGTAAATGAGAGACACCATCATTCATAATACAAAAATGAATTTTATTAATGGTGAAAGTATCTCTCTGTTTACCCAAGACGGGAATTGAAATAATATTTTTAATTATGCTTGGTACATAGAAATAGTCTTTCATACAACCGTAACATGATAACTAATGGCTAGGTTAACTGATCCTACAGCTTCTGCAACAACAGCCTTGCCATTGCCTAGCCTCAGGATCATTTTGTCCTTACTTAGCCTTCTGCTTCTTTGTAGCACCTGCAAATCATTGCAGATGTGAGCACCACATCCAGTATCCAATACCCATGAAGCAGAATTAGTTATCATATTAACTTCAATCACAAACATACCTTGATTGGAGAGGAGTTGTGGGCATTTGCCTTTGACCGCTGTTAACTGCGGGCTTCCCTCTCCCTCTTCTAATGCCGCTTTCCATGACAATTCATGTAGACATCATTTGCCTTTGACTGTTGTGAACTGCGGGCTTCCCTTTCCCTTTGCTCATCCCCACCATGGCAACAAGGGGGCTTGAAGATAGTGGATCCGTCAGGGAGCGCGACGAAAACGAAAATAGAAAGCATGTAAATCGCATAAGACATTAAAATTTTTTATCTAAGGTGTGTACCCTTGAATTTCTCCCAAGCGTTCGACATAGAATGTGCAGGTATAAAAGATACTAACGCATAGGACGTATAGAAAATGTAAATGAAATACATAATCCACAAACATAGTCGTTTACCTTTGTAGTATTCTTGAATCGGCTACAAGCTTTGCTCCTTTTGTCTGCCCAACGTGTTCACGAGACTTCAAATGTAGAAGTCTTCTAACGACGTACACACCACACCGGGAGAAGACTGATTTCCTTGCTAGAAGAAATCAATCATTTTGGAAGAAGTGAGATTAAGGAATTACAGTATCAATTAGTGTGTTCCTTCTAATCAAACTTTATATTTTTTACTTAATCCTAGATCAAGAAGAACAAAGTGGATAGAGATAGAGAGGATAAAGAGGTGGCCTGCTGAGAGAGAGAGAGAGAGAGAGAGAGAGAGAGAGAGAGAGAGAGAGAGAGAGAGAGAGAGAGAGAGAGAGAGAGAGAGAGAGAGAGAGAGAGAGAGAGAGAGAGAGAGAGAGAGCGCAAGTGTGTTATCATGTCTTTGAGAGGTCCTTGGCTATCTGTATATAATTAATGGGATGGTGGATATGTCTAGATACATTGAGGTGTGTCTAGGTGCATTCCAATCATCCCATCAATCAAGCCTCAACTCACAAGGTATGATCAAATCATACTATATGAGGAAAACTCAATCAAGGGTGATATGTGTTTTCCAAAACACAAATCAATCACCTTTTAAAAAGATGATGGCCAATTTTTATGCTCTCCAAGAGTATGAAAATCGGCCACTCTCTCTTTCGGGAAGAGTTGGAGCCTTCCCATTCCATAAGTAGAAGTCAACTTGGCCCTTGGGCCATAATTTAATGGACCTTGCCTAGTTTTAATCAAATTAAAATAAGCCCAATAAATCAATGAATTAAATCTCGTTTAATTCAAGGCCCAAATTAATTATGGTCAAAAATCTTTTAATCTAATTAAAAGACTTAAGCCCAAAAATTCTTTTAATAAATAAATTTTATTTATTAATTAGTGTGAGCCCAATACGATATTAGATCGTCCATCTAATGGACTATCCCACATATAAATAATCCAATTACTTATTATTTTTTGGAATAAACTCCAAGTTGATTCCTTCACCTCCTTGGTGATTTGTGTGTGTCTCTTTAGGTTCACACTCAAGTAGATTTGGGCTCGTGTCCAACACAAGCTCGTCACAATAGGTGGTCGTCTAGCAACGGTCCATGACACTAGAGACTAGGTGAATATTGGCGTGAACATTTAGGCTCCTAATTACCAAACAGGTGAGATCGTTTCGTCTACCATCTCCCAGCCTTAGTATAGGGCATGGAATTGAGTATCATTTCCATCCCGGACTAGGCAGCTATGCTTAACGCTCAAGACTACGTTCGCTTCATTACGTCGACGTAGGAAACTATTTCCTATGTTTCAATCACTGTGGCCACAACTTCAAAGAGCATGAACGCGTCTTCGAGTGCATCGGGATACCGCTGTCACATACTGACAGGGGACATATTCTCTTCTTGAACACACCGTCCTCGCTACATATTTTAACTGTATTGAAAAAGGTTTATTATGAACATATCCAAGATATGAACACCTCTTGCCAGATCTAAGATACAACCATTGTGTGTACATGACTTCCATGGTTCCTCAAGTCGAGGACTACTCCTATACTATCAGAGCTGGGGAACTCCAGTCATACCGACTAAGCCTCTAAGGCTTCCATATGATGATTCCCCATGAGTCAGTTCAATCAGCCTGACTCCCCCTTCGACCAATCCACTAAGACCATATAGATGTCCAACGTATGTTGCTGATGAAACGCGACACTCATCCAATGAATACGATGCATATCGCAAGTTTTAGTAGGACACTCGATGCCTTGTCTCGAGGTCCTTAACTTGAAATATTTTAGACACTACCCTTTTCAGTTAGTCCATAACACACCAACCAATTCATGGTCCAACTGTGGGTTGTCTAGGTGGTCTATAGGCTTTGTTGTGATATTGATAACATTATAAATATAACAAATAACAACAAAGGTAATGCTAAATAACAGAAACTTATTTTATTCATTACCTATAATATTACGTTACAACGAATTTGTCAAATAGATTATATAAAGGTCAATCTAATGAGCTTTCTGGTCACCTATTCTAACAGGATCGCACATTTGATGACGATTATGAAACCAACTTCAGAAGGTCAGTTTGAAACATACCAAGTTGAGAACTTTCAAGAATGGTGATTGAGGAGTTCTATATAGACTTGCACTAAGTGAAGCATTTATGTGACGAGTATCGCATTTCATCGACTATAGACGTATGACGTCTATGCACTTTAGTGGGTGATTGACAAGAGGGTTGCGAAGTACACTAAATTGATTCACCGGAGTTGTCATATGAAGCCCGTGTGGCATGATCAGTATGATTAGAACTCCTTAGCTCCAATAGTACGAAAATTAATCATCTAACTTGAGGAGCCATAATAGTCTTGTCTATTATGTGGATTGTATATTTGTCCTGGCTTATGTAACTGCGTTATTACGTGGTTACCAAAAGCCTGCACCAGTGTAGTCAGAACATACATAGGGATTGGTGCGTTCCAAGAAGGAATTCATCGCCCATCATGAGATGAATTCAATCTCATATGTTCTCTAGACTGTGTTGATCTCTAGAAGTCTGTGACCACAACTATTGATCAAATGGAAAAGTAGTTTCCCATGTTGATCAATGAAAAACACAATCCAGAGTGGATACATAGTTATCAAAGTCAACTATGGGAACCGATTTAAAATTCCATGCCCTAGACTTTGATCGGGAGATAGTTTGACGAAAAGACCGTATTTGTACGGTATGCACAGTTAAAGGTTCACACCAAATTCACCTATTCTCTAGTGTCATAGATTGTTTCTAGATGGCCACGCATGTGAGTTAATCAAGAGTGATTAACTGAATATGATTCAATTAATCTGGAGCAAGTTATTAGTTGTTGGACTAAATTGTATATATGATACAAACCCAAATCTAGCTGAAGGTGGACCTATAAGGGTCACACAAACACTAACGGTATAGGAAAATTAATTGGAGAATTAAGTTTGGAGAGAATTAATTCAGGAGTGAATTAATTATTGAATTAATTTCGGACAGAGAGGGAAGATTAATTTAAAAGAGTTTACATTAATCATTTGAATAGTTGGATTTTTCAATTGAGGTCCTATGTGATAGTAAACCCAAAATGTTAATTAATTGGATTAATTAAATTTTTGGATTGAGAAATTAATTAATCAGATTAATTAGTCTTAGGTTCAAAAATTAAATAAAAATTGGTGTGACGTGAAATTAATTGATTGTATCATTTAATTACTAATCCAAAGTCAAAGTGTGTTTTATTTAAATTGTGGTTGAGCCAAAATGGATCCTTAAAGGACCATAAGGACCTACCACACATTAAAGGCCCTTGACTAGGGTTTTGCATCCTCATGAATAAAGCTCACCTACCATTGACTTGAAGCAACCCCCATGTATAAGGGTGTTCGAGCCTTTGCAGATATACATATATCTTGCTCCATTTCTCTCTTATATCTTTCTTCTTCCAAAGAGTTGTATCTTTTTTTCATACTTCTCAAAAACTTGAAATTGATTCAAGCTTCTTTCTACAAAAACCTATAACACTTTCTACTTCATAGAAGTGTTGTTCCAATCCCACTCTCTTGAGTTTCTAGCAAGACTCAAAGAGACATAAGTTTATGTTTTGTGTGGACT
Organism: Sesamum alatum; assembly: GCA_034509735.1. Lineage (NCBI taxonomy): Eukaryota > Viridiplantae > Streptophyta > Magnoliopsida > Lamiales > Pedaliaceae > Sesamum > Sesamum alatum. Next base: position 9,890,704 of record JACGWO010000004.1, read on the forward strand.
TGCTAGAGAGAGCATTGTTTTGCTCTTGATTGTCAAAGCAAGACATCATTGTTGGGGAGAGCGCTCGAAGCTAGGACACTCCACAACTCTCAAAAAGGTATTTACTCTTTGACTTGTGTTGGAAATAGTGCACATAGGTATCACATATTAATAAAATTTCATGTAATGGTTTTCGGTGATTACCTCAATATTTAGCAGAATTAATCAGCGAATCCCGAACCTTTATGGCTCGCCTACAAACTTCCTACGATCTTGTGGATCTGTAAGCATGTCTTTTCCAAGCCTTGTCATGAGCACCCTCTTCTTGCTCCTTTCAGATTGCACCTGAGCTATCCATCCAATTTACACGCCTTAAACCCTTGGAGACTTTGGTGATTCTCCAAGAGATAATAGAGAGTTTCTGCGAGAGGCTTTGAGAGAATATACGTAGAATTGAAGGTATGATTTGGATCCATAGAAGCATCCTATTTATAGGTGTGCACAAGAGGAGTTCTGATCCCAATAACAAGTTTGCGAGACTACAAACTTTGTATCCAAGAGGAGTCTTTCCAACCACAAGTTAGGAAACTTCAAAACTCTATAAATATGGATGTATATCCAATATCTCTCACTCATACATATTTGACATAGCGTCTCCAATCCAAAGTTTCTCATCTCTCATCCCCTCTTTCAGACAGGAAATAAGGCGTGTGACCAAGAGAGAAAAAGAAATGTGAGAAGAGTTATATTAAGTCATCACCAAAACTAACATAACTCTTCAACTCAAAGACTCGCTATGTACCCCAAACCTTGTGATCGCACTTGATCAAGCATCTCTAGATCCCTCAATAAATAGATGGGGTATGCTTGATCCTCTCAAATATGTTTCTCCATTCATGACTAGTCAGACATTTTCAAACTTAGTCGCTCGGGCTATGAACAATAGAACATAAGTGCATCATCAACTTAGTTCTTCCTTGGCTTCTCACATCAATCAGTTTGGCTTTGACAACTTTCCTAGACATGCTCTGACAGACCACATCACTCGTGGCCATTGGATAACATGCTAAAGTAGCATTATCAAGCTTACGCCTCATGACATTGTCCAGAGTCCCAAAGGGTACAAGAGATTGTATGGGCTCACACAATGACGAAGTAGGGACCGATTCATTCACTCCCCATAGTAGGTCGTCTTAAAACACATGTAGTATGAATACATGCTACGATGGAGCTCCCGCTCAACTTGGGCATGTCACTACTTTTAACATCATATGAACCTAAGTCTAGTCACTATCCAAGCGTCTAACTTGCATACCACTAGACCGTCACCCTCTTAATATCTTATACTGGTCTGCGTGTTCAACTGTAAATAGGTTTTTATGAAGTTTGGACATACTTCATAGTCGATCACACATGATCTCATCCTAGCTGTTTAGCTAAGGTGAGTTTAATTCTAGATTAACCTTACTTGCTTCTAAAGTGCGACGACGATCATTCGCATGACTCACTTATGCAAAGTGGTACGTTTAAGCCGTATCCTGCTTGCCATCACAGCGCTAGGGTGATTACCCGTGTGAGTGGGTCAATCTAAGCTTAGTAATATTCTCTCTCTCTCTCTCTCTCACACACACACACACAATATATATATATATATAATAGACAAAGTATTTTCACAAAAATAAGAATAACATATTTTATTGATAAAAAAGTGTTCTTATAGGCTCAAAATTTAAGTTCTAAGCAGTCCCATACTACTCACATGACTTTTGAAATTTGTCTCTACGCAAAGGCTTAGTAAAAGGATCTGCAATCATATCATTCGTAGGAATATGCTTGAGAACCACTTGGCCTTGCGCAATACTATCACGAATGAAGTGATAGCTGGTATCTATATGCTTGGTCCTCCTGTGGTACTTGGGGTCCTTCGCATACGCTATAGTGGTTGTGTTACACAATAGATCACAACAACATCATCAAAATGCGCCGAAATGCACAAACTCTTGAGGAATCTCCTCAACCATATAGCCTTTTGGACTACTGATGTACTAGCCACATATTCTGCTTCTATGGTGGACAAAGAGATACAAGGTTGCTTCTTGCTACAATAGGTGATAGCAGTGCCTTATAACAATAATGCATATCCCGATGTGGATTTGCATTCATCTCTGTCCGCCAGTCCAAAACAAAGCTAGATCACTTGTTCCTTTCAGATATGTAAGTATCCTCTTGACCGTTACTCAGTAGCTAGGTCCAAGATTACTTTGATACCTGCTCACCATTCCAACTGCAAAGCAAGTTTGGTCGAGTACACATCATAGCGTACATCAAACTTCCTAGAACGCTAGCACATGGAACCTTAGCCATGGGTTTCTTTTCTTCTTTTGTCTTAAGGCACAACTTTCTGCTAAGAACACAACCTTTATCCATGGGTGTGTCAGCAGGATTAACATTGTGCATACGAAATCGCTCTATGATCTTTTTTATAAAGTCTCTTGAGACAAGCTCAAAAGCTTCTTAAAGAGATCTCAGTGTATCTTAACACCAAGTATATACTCAGCTTGTCCCACGTCCTTCATCTCAAATGTCGAGGACAACCACTTTTGAGTGGCGACAATCATCTCCATGTTATTTCCTGCCAACAAAATATCGTCCACATACAACGAAAGAATTAAAAAGTTCTTTCTACTTCTGTTGACATACACACAGTGATCCTCCTCAACCATTGTGAAGCCTATTGAGGTGATAGCTCAGTGAAATCGATAGCACCACTGCCTGGATGTTCTTTTTCGCCATAAATGGAATGTTTTGAGTGGCACACTTTGTGCTCTTGTCCCATTTCCTAAAAACCTTTAGGCTGATCTATATAAATCTCCTCAACCAGTTCTCTATTGAGAAATGTTGTCTTTACATCTATCAGAAATAATTCCAGATCTAGATGGGCGACAATGGCTATAAGTAGGCAAACAATGACAAATCTCATCACTGGGAGAATATCTCTTCGTAATCTAACGTCTTATTGGGTATAACGCTTTGCCACTAAGCGAGCTTTCAATTTGTTGATGCTTCCATCTGCCTTACATTTTACCTTTAGAGCCCACTTATTCCTAATGGTCTTACGCCTAACTGGAAGATCAAGTAGCTTCCAAACATTGTTCTTGGCCGTAGAGCTCATCTCCCCTTCCATTGCAGTTATCCACACATTTGCATTCGGTGAAGTCATAGCTTTTTCATATGTAGCTGGTTTATCCATATCTAGAAGCACACACAAAGGATTTCCTTTTGATCTCGTGTCGACGATAGGGTATTTCTCCGTGTTTACTTCTTTGCATCTGTAGATTTTGAGTGTTATGTTCCTCTAGTGAACAACTCCCACTTAATTTGGGACCGCTTTCATTATCCTTAATCTTTGTATGGGTAAGAATGTGGAGTCTCACACTCACCAGGGATAGATGCGCCGCCCTGAGGATCTCGTAACTCATATAGTTCAAGGTCCCCTTTGACTTCACTTATGCTCAGGAAGTCCTCCTAGAGGAAATATACATTGCGGGACTCAATTTGAGTCATTCCTCTATCAAGGTGTTCACCGTACATCACTTAGCCCTTAGAGTGCTCACAATATCTTATAAAGATAAGTTCGCTTGCTCTAGGACCCAGTTTTCCATATTTATGAGAGGTACTATGAACAAACCCTGCCGACCCCCATGGGCGTAAGCCTTCTAAATTGCACTTTCTGCCATGCCATAGTTTATAAGGAGTCGAAGGAGTGCATTTGGAGGGAACACAGTTCAAGATGTAGGCAATGATCAAAATTGCATCTCCCCAAGATGATATCAGAAGATTTGTTTGCACCATCATTCATCTGGCCATTTCCATAAGTGTTTGATTCCTTTTCTCTGCAACCCCATTTTGTTGCGGAGTATGTGGAGTTGTTAATTTCTATATTATTCCTTTTTCTCACAAATTCTCGTAAATTGCTCAAAAAGATATTTTCGCCCTCTGTCAGTTCTTAGAACTTTAAGGTTCATATCTCTTTGATTCTCAACCTATGCTAAGAATTGCTTAAAATATCCAAGCGCTTTTGATCGGTGAGATAAGAGATGTACTCACCCATAATGCGAATAATCATTAAGGAAAGTGAGAAATTAATACGCACCATGACATGCTTTCACATTCATTCGCCCACATATGTCTGAGTAGACTAGCTCTAAAGGGTGAGTAGCCCTCTTAGGCTTCCCAAAAGACTTTCGGGAGGTTTTTCCCGACAAACATGGAGGAAGGTCGACTTTAGCGAGAGAATCTAATAGGCCTTCTCAAGCTAACCTAGGCATCCTTTCTTGTCTAATGTGTCCCAACCTCACATGCCAATTAACCGAGATATTATCAACAAAAGAAATAACATAAGAAATGCATTTATTTTCTATCTCTAGCATGAAAAAACCATTATTCATAAATCCTAAGCCATAGAGGTCTTTCTCAAAATAAATAGACAAATCGATCTATTCAAACAGAAAAGAACAACCATGTCCCACCAATGCAGTAATTAAAAGTAAATTACATCGAACGCTGGGTGCATATTGCACATCACTGAGGAGTAACTCACGGCCAGTGCTGAGCTTGAGTTGGTAAGATTCAATTCTAAGGACCTCCTCTTGTGCGCCATTCCCCATAGAATTATAATGGTTGCATGCTAGCACTCGATGGTAATCTATAAATCCAGCTCGATCCCTTGTCACATGTTTGATTGCGCTTGTATCTACAATCCAACCAAGGAGAGAATTAACAACAAAAACATGTGAGCATACAAAAAGAACTTAGAGTGCTTGGTTTAGGTCTTACCTTCATTGGCTCAGTGCAATCACGAGCAAAGTGATCCATCTTTTGACAGTTATAGTATTTGGCCTTTTCCATGTTCTTCTTTCCACCCCGCTTTCCTCAGCGATGCTTTATAACCTTGTCACCTTGTGGACAAAGTTCTAGCTCTGCCTTTGGCTTTGACTCTGTCTAGCACCAGTCGGTTTATTCCTACGCTTGCCTTTATGGCGCTTACACTGACTGGCATGTGCGACAAGAGCAGCCTGCTGAGCACGTTCAGATTCACTACGATCAACCTCATGTTTCAGATGACTGGCGACACTACCGAATGTTTTTATTTTCTCATTGTGCGTTAGCGTTAGCTTCAAGTGTCCCCAAGTTTGCTCAGGTAGCGACCTGAGGACGGCCAGAAATTGTTGTTCATTACTAAGCTCACAATCGTCATTTTGGAGTTCTCGAATCATATCCTTCATCACATCAAGATGTTTATGACGTCCATAGGATTTTATACATAATTGAGAGGCTAATTGATAATTATTAAAAAGAAATATAAATGTAATTATAAGTTATAGATAGAAACTTTAAGTATATTAAATTTTGAGGGGACTAAATTGGAGATTTATAAATTATTTGGGGACAAATTATATAAATTAATAAACTTGGGGATGTAAATGGAATTTTTGAAAAAGTTCAAATTATAAAACAAAAAAAAAAGAAAAAGAAAAAAAGGGTGAAGATTGAAATTGAAGCTCCTCACGGCCTCAACATCTTTATCTCTACACACACACACACACACATATATATATATATTATTAAGCTAAAACGAAACAAACACACATACGAAACAAACAACCACACATACACAAAACAAGAACACACACACGCACCTTCGCGGAAGTAATAAAAAGGTGAGAATTTAATATTTAATTAGTATTAATTTATATAATGTATTATTTAATAAGTGCATTTATTAAATTTAATTTATACTATTCGATTTAGTGTTTAACAAAAAAAATTTATGAATTTGAATATTTGTAAATTAGTGCTTGGCTAAATGCCTCAATTGAATTAGAGATGTCATAGTTAATGATTTTAACTACTTAATTTACTAGATTTAATCATTTATATAATTAACTTGCTCAATTTAATCGGGTTGAAAGTTCTATTTGAGAAATTGATAGAAATTTTGATAGGGATATTAGAAAATTATATTTGAGAAATATTAGAAAGTTATATTTGAAAGTATTATATTTAGTAGAAATGAATATAAGAGTTTGAGATAATGTAATCCAAGAATTGTTATTAAAAATGGCTACAATAAGATCAGGGGTTTAATGGAATGGTCTTATGAGTTAATTGATAAACTATATATATATATATATATATATATATGAGAAGCTAGATTTCTTAGTTATTTTAAAGAAATGGAACGAATATATGAATTTTGATAGAAATGAAATATTGAGATAATGGTGAAATATACAAATACTATTTAATATTCCATTTAAAAACTGACATTCTAGATATTGATTATATACATTATAACTTATTATAGGAGACGGGGATAAAGTACACGACTGAACAACTTCTTATTTGCTATCTAATTGAGTCATGGTAAAATTGAGGTAAGTAAATAATTAGCGCTACCTATATATGTTCCATTTTCCTATCAGTGTTGTGTAAGTAAATAATTAGTACTATCTATATATGTGTTCTTTCTTTGTGATACTACCTTTATGTAAGTCTGTGATTCGTGCTATAATGAATCTATTTTGAATTCTATGTGTTATTGGTCATTTAATTTGAACGATTAATGTTGTGAAAGTGAAATGATGAAATGTATTGAAATATTCTATTTGTTGAATGCTGTGTCATTGGTGCTTACAAATGATAATGTGTTGGTATGAGCTTTTACTTTACTAGTTTGCTTACAAGAACGGTGATATGTGGAATTGAGGGAGTGACGAAAATTGAATGTAATTATGATATAAATACCCCTTGATGTTGTTGAATAGCCTATGTGGCAAAATGAAATGAAAAGAGCTATGATGCGATGTGAAAAGAGCTATGATGTGAAATGAAAAGAGCTTTGATGTGAAATGAAAGAGCTATGATGCGAAATGAGATTGATGAGCCTGTGTGGCATGTCAAGGGAATTCATGTATATGTATGAATGAATAGTGAGGTTGAGTTGGTGGAGAAAAATACTATATCACCTTTCTGGTAAGCCAACTACAATAAGACGAGTTTTATTGATTATCTTGTTATGAGATGATTACGTGGAGAAATAAAATGAAATGTGCTTGATCAAATTGATTATATTTTATTTACGTTGCCTGTTTTCCTAGTTGAAGCTATATTTGAGGTGCGTGTATAGTTGGTGCCGGTTATTTACTTATTTAGTTGCACTCATTTCTCTACTAATATTTTTCAGGTGTAGATTTGTTGTGCATACTCATGAGAACTAGGTTCGAGTTTTGTACTCCGGTGAGGTCGGGCCAGTATACAGTTTTCTCCTCATCGTGAATAGAAATAAAAGTCTCATTTGGATTAAAAGCGAGAATGATATGCGAACTAATTACAACGATTCTGTTTTGTGGTATTCGACAGATATATATTTAATTTTGTGAATGAGATGATAGATATGCTTGTTGTGAGGAGATTACATGAATGTATTTAATAGGGGTTGCATTATGTGCATAATTATATATATATATATATATATATATAAATGAGGTTTATTTTAATTGTGATAATTATGGGAGATACAATCTAGTGTCGTTAGGGGACGCTACAATGTTCGTCGAGTGTTTTGGGTTAAGAATGCATTGATTGAACCTAAAGGTTAGTGCGCTTAGTCTCGTAGCCGAAGTGCTACCACACACGACCTTCGAAACTTCCCATAACTCTTTGGTCGTTGGATATTTCTCATATTTACAAATGGTATTATCGTGCATGTAGCTTAGCACAGTAAAGCGCACACTCATATCTTGATCTTGCCACTTATTGTACGCGTCCAATTCGCGATGATATTGGGCAGTTTGCCCATTTTCAAGCTCTACTGGCTCAGACATGCTAGCAGTAGATGATCAAGAATATTCTTGTGATGCAGGAAATATTGGATTTTCCTATGCCACATCGCATAGTTCTGGCCATCTAATTTGGCACTACCATGAAGGTCAGAAAAAGCTACTTCGGTCTCCATTATTGTATTACTTGCGCATTTATGTTAGGTACTATTCTATAATCTTATTATAGGTCCAAGTAAAAATCATTACTTTCTTTAATTTAATGGGATAAAAAATTTCGTGTCCAAGCTAGTAATCATCTCCCACAATAATTAAAAATCATAATAAAAATTACCAATCCAAGAATAAAATTGCATATGTTCATAAAAAAATGCCATCAATAAATAAAACGACTTGAATTCTGTGCTTCATGTTGAAATAATCCTATGGCCTATGGTAATAATTAAAAAAACATATCTTCAAAATAAATTACATGGCCTCAAAATGAACCCTAGAATACATGTCCCATAAATACATTACATTTGCTTGCGCCTACTACAACAATCTAAAAAAAAGGGGATACTGCATTATCACAATCTCTATAAATTATTTCAAACAAAAATAAAATAGCACCCCTTAGTCATGAGCACCCGAATTTCAACTCATGCGCCATTCAACAATAAACACATATTAGGCATAATTTGCAATCATAAAGAAATGCAAAAAATAAAATACAATATAAGGCATGTTATTTCCTAAATCATATTTAATCGTCCACAGAGAGATAAATAATTTTTAGAACTTAGGAAAAAATATTAATCTATCAAAAAAGGGTCAAATCACCTTTGAATTTTTTTCCCTATTTTCATTTTATCCTCCAAAATATAAAAAATAAAAAAGAATTAAAGAACCCAGTCAGACCGACTCTGTTTGGCTAAAGAGGCTTGTCCCCTGCTAGTGCCAGTAGGCCAATGCACGGTCAGCGCCCCGTTAGTCCTAGCATTTCTATTTTTTTTTTAAAACAACTCCGGCACCGTCATTTTTTCACCGCCGTTTTTCGGCAACTGGTATTTTTCCGGCAAGAACTTAGAAAAAATCATATCTGATGCATTTTAAAGCCGTTTTCGATGAATTAAACACTGTTTCAAACCTCTTCCCAACAATATAGCACATAAATATTCATATAAAACAATAAATCCAGGTTTGATTTTTGTTCAAAGAAAACCAATTTCAAAAACTAGGGTTTCGTTTTTCTCATAAACCATACATCCATTTTCAACAAAATTTTAACAATGTGATCTTCACATTAAGATCTACACATGGTTGGAAAAAAAATAAAAATCCCATGATTTTGAGTAAAATGAATTTTCAATTTCTCATAAAATAAACAAGTGGGTTTATACATATAAAAATACCTAATATTCTCAATATGTACGAGATTAACACATAACCAACATTTCATGTTGATAACATATTTAATCTCATGCTCTATACAATATTTTCATAGCCTAAAATTAAACACACACATGCTTTGTAATATAAAGTGAGTACAAGCCCCAATGGTTCTGAAACCACTGTTAGAAATAGTGCACATAGATATCACATATTAATACACATCGCGTAATGGGTTCTGTGTTAGAATAGGTGACCAGAAAGCTAATTGGATTGACGATTTTGGGTACTATTTAGCAATCTTTATTAAAGTAATATTGACTTTATGAATATAGTAAGTATTCATTCATGACACTATGTGTTTATTGTGCTTACTGATTACGTTAAACGGCGTTTTAATGTCACAACAAATGCCCACAGACCAATTGGATAACCCATGTAGTTGGGTTGTGCATTGGACAACAGCTATGAAACCAACTTCTAAGGGTTGGTCTGAAATACTCCAAGTCGAGGACCTCGAGACAGGACATCGAGGGTCATATAGAGACTTGCACTAAGGATTGCATTCACTGGATGAGTGTCGTGTTTCATCAGTGATAGACATTGGACGTCTATGCAATTTTAGTGGGTTAGTTGACATAGATGTTAGCTGACTGAACTGACTCGTGGGAATCATCATATGGAAGCCTTGGAGGCTTGGACGGTATGACTAGAATTCCTGGCTCCGATAGTACGAGATTAGTCCTTGGACTTGAGGAATCATGGCAGTCACATGCATATGATGGTTTTATCTAGGATCTGGCAAGAGATGTCTGTATCTGGGATGTGTTCATTATAAGCCTTATCCAGTGCAATCAGAATATGTATTGAGGATGGTGGATTCAAAGATACAATCTGTCACCTGTCAGTATATGACAGTCGAGTCTCCTATGCGCTCTGAGATAGTTTACGCTCTTTGAGTTTGTGGCCACAACAATTGATAGTAGGGAATGGTTTCCTACGCCGATCAATAGCAAACGTGTCTCAAGTTATTGATCATAGTTGTCTAGTCCAGGATGGGAACCGACACCCAATTCTATGCCCTAGACTTAGACTGAGAGACGGATGATGGAAGGACCGTACTCATATGGAATTTGGGAGCCTAAATGTTCACGCCAACATTCACCTAGTCTCTAGTGCCATGGACCGTTGCTGGATGGCCACCCATGGTGACGGACGTTTTTCGAGTAATGGTTAATTGGAAAATAGTTAATTAAATTATATTTAATTGACGAATAGAGTTGGACATAAGCCCAAGTCTGCTGAGGGTGAACCTAAAGAGTCACACACAAATCACTATAGAATTGGTAGAATTAATTTAGAATTAATTCTAGAAGAAATGAATTAATTTAATTGGATTAAATTAATTCAAGGAGGAAATAAATGATTGGGTCATTTATTGCAAAATCCATTTGATGGATGGTCCAAGAATTAATTAATTGAATTACTTAATTTTTTGGACTTAGAACCTGTAAATTAATTGGATCAATATCGGGTTTGGATTACTTAATTGATTGGATCAATTAATTAGAGTTTGGACTTGTGTTTATTTAATTGGATTATATAAACTAGTTGGCATTTAATTGGAATGATATTGATTGGATTAATATATATACAATAAACTTTTTTTTGGACTTAATTTAATTAGATTAAATCAAGGTCCAAGACTAGTAGTGCAAGTCCATGGAAAAATACAAGTTATAGCAAGTTAAGGAGGAATTAATATCCTCTACATATGAGCACATATGTCCAGCCATGATGCTGCATAATGGGGTGGTTTTTTATGCAATCATGGTTGGAGGTTATGCATGAATGTTAGTGTGTGTAGGTTACCTTGGAGGTAACTTGTAGTTTTGAATTTTGAATTCTACTACACAAAACTACACACACAAGACTTGTTTGATATTTGAAAATTCTCCAGCAAAAAACTCATCCAAAATACTTTAAAATCTCTGCAAATTTTCTCCCTTTTGTGCTCATACCTTTTGGAAAGGATTGAACAACAAAACATTCCAAAAATCACTAAACAATAGTGTTGTTTTAGAATTATTTTTTTTTCACTTCTCCACTACTACCTAGCAATAGTTTAGAGAACTCTTCCATAGTGTGGTGTGGGAAAATTAGAGGGATTCTAATTTGGATCCTCAAGTGAACAGAAGGAGAAACGAAAAGGGAACAACTCTAGTACCGGTTATATGTGTAGTAAACAAAAGGTTGGTTTCTATTTACATTATAGGTATCTTTTTGTTTACTTCCTTTAGCCATGTGTCCAACATTCTTCTCCTCTTTAGTTTATGCTTTGACATACACCAAACGTCCGGGAACTTCAAAGGGAACACCCCTTTGAACCGTTTAAAATTATGCCTTAAATTACGTATTTTACGCTTTCGTTGCGTTCCCCGGCCGTACCCAATTCTTTCATTTTGGTGATTACCTCAATATTTTTGTATAACACAGTGGAATTAATCAGCAAATCCCAGACCTTTGTGGCTCGCCTACAAGCTTTCTATGACCTCGTGGATATGGAAGCACGTCCTTTCCAAGCTTTGTCACGAGCATCCTCTTCTCGCTTCAAGCCGATTGCTACCAAAAGTATCCCTCCAATTTATATTCCTTAACCCTCAGAGACTTTGTGATTCTCCAAGAGAGAATAGAGAGAGTTTTTTGCAAGAGGTTTTGAGAGAATATACGTAGATCTGAATATATATTTTTGGATCCATAGAAGCACCCTATTTATAGGTGTGCACAAGAGGAGTCCTAATCCCAGTAACAAGTTTAGGAGATTACAAACTCTGTATCCAAGAGGAGTCCTCACAACCACAAATTCGGCAAACTTCAAAATTCTATAAATATGGATGTATATCCAATAATTTGCATAAGCTAGTTGGTGTGCAAGTGCACAAATAGCCAGGTTGACACGTGATATGATCCTATTTAATGTTTTATTTATCACCTTCACCGCTCATTTCATGTTTTGGTCTTGTACTAATTCCTTCATCTAAGTCGTAAATTATCATGATACCTAATGGCTTTTCATTAATTGAATTATTTGAAGCATACTTTGAATATCTAACCACGACAACTATAGTTTTATGCAAATTATCTACTTTTTCTTTTTTTAATAAGAAAGAACATAATAAGGCAAATAATTAATTCACAACTCTAGTTCTTGTTCTTAACCTACATCATACCTTTCTGATTTAAATGTTACTCTTAAATTGCATTAAATAATTGTAAAGGGTTGACCCCCGAGGATCCACCCTCACCGTCATAATTCCTATAAGCCACAAGCTCATTCAACTTTCCCGTGTTTGGGGCAGTCTTGCATACGATGGTCACTGTTACAGAGGTAACAACCCTTCTTCATCTTGTCAACAATAGGGAAGTCATTAGTGTTGTCACCATCACCTCATTGTTCTTATTTTTTCTTATCTTTTGGTCTTTCTCTTGTCCTTCTCAGAATCCTTTTTGCCTTTGTCCTTTCGACCTTTCCTTCTTATCCAAGTCGAAATCGCTTATTATACAAAAATCAACCAATCAATCCGCAAGAAAAATTGGGGAAGGCAAATCCTTGACACCCTAGCTGCGAAATTCGATTTGGGCCCAAGTTTACGGTTCAACCAAAAAATTGTATTTCGATTGTTCGCTTATATGTCTCCCACATCAAGTATCTACGAATTAAATTCCTTGACATAATCTGGCATTGTCCCCGAATGCTTCAATTTACTCAATAATGCCCTTGCTAGTCAATATGTACTGAAATAGAGGATCTGATCATTTAGTTCTTTCTTTAATACGTCTGATGTCTCAATTTTCTCACGATTTACACTAGCATACCACCAGAGTTTTTCCTACAAGTGAGATACATACTAATAATGGATAATTTCTCTAAATTAGGAACCTGCTCAACCTTGAAATAACTTTTCATATTCCACAAAAGGTTCTCCAATTCTTTGGCACTTCAAGTATTGCCAAAAGGTTTGGCATCAAGAACTTAACCTTGGACATATGGCCCACAGTATGCTTCAACATGCTAAGTTTCATTTTACCGCCTTCTATTTTCGTGTCAACTGGATCTGGGAGGATGTTCACATCCTTGGAGATCGAGGCAACTTTGAACAAAATCCGACAACCGATCAACCAAACTTTAGCAATGCCTCAATCGATTGTTGTAGGTCTCGACAGGCAAAAATAACACTACAGGGGAGATTTGGCGGTTATCCAAGAAGTTCCATAAATCTTTACATCTGCATCTCAAGTTCACCAACATGATATCACAATGAAGTTTGGTCTGCCACACCCACAAACTCACAGAATTAGAGCCCTAAATTGGCTCTAATAACAACTACCGTGCGAAAGAATCGGGTATGACATGGGAACGCAACGGAAGCGTAAAAACGTGAATTTAAAGCAAAATATAAAACGGGTTCAAAGGGGTGTTCCCCGGCATTCGGTGTATGCCCACTTGAGAGCTCAACATAGAACTCCTCTAATTTGTTCACACCACACCATGGAAGAGTTCTCTAAACTACTGCTAGATAGTAGTAGAGAAGAGAAGAAAAATAATTCTAAAACAACACCATTGTTAGTGATTTTTGGAATGTTTTGTTGTTCAATCCTTTCTAAAACGTATGAACACAAAAGGGAGAAAATTTGCAGAGATTTTAGAGTATATTTGAATGAGTTTTTTGCAGGAGAAAAAGACCAAGTATCAAAACAAGTCTTGTGTGTATAGTTTTGTGTAGTAGAATTCAAAATTCAAAAACTACAAGTCACCTCCAAGGTAACCTACACACTCTAACATATTTTCATGTATAACCTCCAACCATGATGGCATAAAAAACTACCTAATTATGCAGCATTATGGCTGAACATATGTGATCACATGTAGAGGATATTAATTCCTCCTTAACTTGCTAGAACTTGTATTTTTTCCATGGACTTCCACTACTAGTCTTAGACCTTGATTTAATCTAATTAAAGCAAGTCCAAATAAAAATTTATTGAATAGATATTAATCCAATTAATATCATTCTAATTGATGCCAATTAGTTATTTAATCCAATTAAATAAACACAAGTTCAAACTCTAACTAATTGATCCAATCAATTAATTAATCCAAACCCGATAAATTAATCCAAATTAATTTAAAGTTTCTAAGCCCAAGAATCAAGTAATCTAATTAATTAATTCTTGGACCATCCATCAAATGGATTTCCCAATAAATGATCCAATCATTTATTTTTCTCCTTGAATTAATTTAATCTAATTAAATTAATTCGTTTCTTCTAGAATTAATTCCAAATTAATTCTACCAATTCCATAGTGGTTTGTGTGTGACTCTTTAGGTTCACCCTCAACTAGACTTGGGCTTGTGTCCAACACAATTGGTCAATTAAATCCAATTTATTTAACTATTTTCCAATTAACCGTTAATCGGAAAACGCTCGTCACCATGGGTGGCCGTCTAGCAACGGTCCATGGCACTAGGACTAGGTGAATGTTGGCGTGAACGTTTAGGCCCCCGAGTTCCATACGAGTACGGTCCTTCCATCATCCGTCTCCCGGTCTAAGTCTACGGCATGGAATTGGGCATCGGTTTTCATCTTGGACTAGACAACTATGCTCAATAACTCGAGACACGTTTGCTCTATTGACTGGCGTAGGAAACCATTCCCTACTCAACCAATCGCTGTGGCCGCAGACTTAAAGAGCTTAAACCGTCTCAGAGCACATAGGAGACTTGATTGTCATATACTGACATGTGACAGATCCTATCTTGGAATCCACCATTCTCAATACATATTCTGACTGCACTGGATAAGGCTTATAATGAACGTATCCTAGATACGGACATCTCTTGCCAGATCCTAGATACAACCATCATATGCATGCGACTGCCATGATTCCTCAAGTCCAAGGACTAATCTCATACTAACGGAGCCGGGAATTCCAGTCATACCGACCAAGCCTCAAAGGCTTCCATATGACGATTCCCGCGAGTCAGTTCAGTCAGCTGACACCCTTGTCAACTAACCCACTAATATTGCATAGACGTCCAACGGCTGTCGCCGATGAAACACGACACTCATCCAATAAATGCAATCCTTAGTGCAAGTCTCTATAGGACCCTCGATGTCCTGTCGCGAGATCCTCGAGTTGGAACATTTCAGACCAACCCTCAGAAGTTGATTTCATAGCTGCCATCCAATGCGCAACTCAATTGCATGGGTTATCCAATTGGTCTGTGGGCATTTGTTGTGACGTTAAAACGTCGTTTAACGTAATTAATAAGCACAAAAAACACATAGTGCCAAGGATGAAAACTTACTATATTCATCAAGTCAATATTACCTTAATAAAGATTGCTAAATAGTACTCAAAACCACCAATCCAATTGGCTTTCTGGTCACCTATTCCAAAACCGTGCGACTTGACTACATAGTCTCCAATCAACTCACACTCACACTCAACCCCTCATTTTTTTATATAGTTATGCGATTATGTTTGCAAGCTAACAAGCATACACGCTTATAGAATAATGCATAAACGTAAAGTAAGGTATGATTTATAGGAAAACCTGACCTTACACCAATCACCAAGAAAATTACAAGGACAATCTGTGCAAGGTGTGCACACAACACTCACTGTGCAGCTTAAGTACTCATGGAAGTTTTTAAGGTAACATAAAATTGAAATGGACATCATCCAATTGCTAGAAAATAATCAACAAATCATATGTTAGCATTCGCCTAGCAAAGTGCACCAGGATCTGCCATGTGTTGACGGCTGTCATAAAGGTGACAAGCACAACAACCTTCATATCCACTATACAAACCACAAGGAACTTCCATTGTTCGTCATCCTGCACCTCCTAGTGAATCCGTGCACGCCATTTGATTATTCCTGCATGCACGCATCGACTACCAATTTGCCACAAACAGGTTGTTGCCTGTAAGCCCAGCATCATATGGTCTGCGCTTTGGCTACTACTTGCGCATGAGATCTGGCCTTGTTGTGCATTTGTGCTTATGGGTGATAAAAAACAATTTCAAAATCGCTCAAACCGTCTGAACAAACCTAGTAGAGTGCTTTATTATGATTTGATGAACAAATCGCAACTTTAAATTTGAAGTAAAACCACACTGCATTTAGTGATTTGGTTTTGGTTTAGTAGTAAAAAAATCCACAAAAAATTAAATTGTTAGATATATATTATTTAATTTTTTAAATTACATATATAGGATATTTGATAAAATTAATTTGTTGTTTAGAAGATTTTAATATTTAATTTATGGAAGCCCAAGTACATGAGTTTTCAAATCAATACAAAAAAAAAAAAAAAAAGATTTGGAATGAAGAAAATTGGAACAACAATTCCTGTTCCAATTTGAAATGGGTTTTGTAACAAATATGGAATGAAAGTTCATTGCTGACACCATTGATGATTTCTAGGGAAATTTGACATTTTTTAAACGGGCAAAGGGTTACAAGACCCGTTCCAATTTTTTTTTTTTTTTTTTTTTAAAGGAGGGTGTTCTAAATACCGTTCCAAGATGAAGATCGTAATAAATTTAGAATATATTTTGGAACAACTAGGTTAGAATTTTAACTTCTACTCGCACTATAAAAATAACCGTTCCAGTATCGTGTAAAACACCGTGACAATATTGGAACGGTAGCAAACTATTACAAAATTATTACGGTTTCTAATGACTATTATAAGAGCTGGTATGTATTACAAAAGTCATTCCAAAAAGACATTTTGTACTTTAACGGTGAGTTTTTACCGCTCCACATCTTGTTCCAAAGCCCGTTACAAATATATATCTATATATATCTATATGTGTGTGTGTGTGTGTGTGTGGCATGTTGTTTTTATTTTATTTCTTCTCACTCTCTTAAATTGTTAAACCACACACAATCTTAATCTCTCTCTAATTTTCGAGCATATATAGTAGATCAACTACAATTGTATCATTTTCTCGTGTACCGTTGATCTCTTTAGCTGGCTGACCAGGTAACAACTTCAACCATTTTTCTATTAATAAAATTGCAGTTTAAATATAGTTTTCTTATTTTTATATTGGGTAAATGCAGACACCTCCCAATGTATGGGGTTATTTGCACTTTGCCCTCAAATCTTTGTTTTACACTTCCACACCTAACTTTTTAATTTTGTTGCACTTTGCACTTTTTTGGGAATAATATTGGAATGTTCTATCCGCGTGCATTCACGCGCCTGAGGGCGATTTTAGGTTGGGTAATGTAAGGTTAAATGCAAGCACTCCCCCCAACGTATGAATTCATTTGCACTTTGCTCCCCAACCTTTTAAAATAGAATCAAAATTAATTAAAAAAAATAAAAAATATTCAATGCCTGATATCTGCATAAATAATTTCACATTACAAGTCAAAAATCAAATTAGAAAGCGAATATCTTTTTGCAACATCATGTGTGTGGAACCTAAACAAAAGAACTTTAACCTTCAATTCACAAACAACAAACTCTAACACAACCACAAGATCAACAGAACTAAGAAAGATAGAAAAAAAATGATAAAACGAGAAGAACTCACCAACCCAGATGAAGAAATTGAACTCCAACAGTACCAAATACACTCCTCTTGTATAAAAAGAGGAAAAATCAAACCCATAAAAGAAAAGAAAAATTGTATGTATTTCTTTCAGCGCCACCATCAGTGCAAATGTGTGTATGTCTATCGGCGCTAACATCACATTTTATCTTCTACTGTGAAGTTGTTTATCTATGGATGAGGCATTGAATTTTCTGGGAATTTTTCATTATTTTTCTGGAATTTTTCTCCATATTTTCCCTTTTTTTTATAATATATTTAATATTTTTTGAAAAAAAAGTGGGGGGGGGGGGGGGGGAGGAGGTGTTAATACTTTCACAGAATGGGCCAAGTGTCAGTGTGGACATATGGAGGGCGACAAAATTAGGTGCCCGTGTCAGAAATGCAAAAATAAAGGGTTCAAAGCACCAAATGAGGTAAATTCTAACTTATGTATGAGAGGATTTATGCCAATATTAATTGAACTTTCCATGACGAGGTAAGGGTGAGGAGTATTTTGTGTTGGAATAGGTGACCAAAAAGTCAATGCAACCACAGTAGTCAGTAGGGTGGGTTCCCCATGACGTTTCAATAGGGTAAATAAGGGTCCCCAAGTCCTACGTATAACTGTCTTAGTCCAGGATGAGAACCGACTGCCAATTTCATACCCTAAACTATGGCTGGAAGACAGTAGATGGAAGGACCATACTCGTATGCATTCGGAAGCCTAAATGTTTACGCGGTAATTTCACCTAGTTTCGAGTGCCATGGACCCCTTGCTAGACGACCACCCATGGTAACGGGCGAATTCTGGTTATGGGATAAATGGAAATTGGCCCAAGTCTAGGTGAGGGTGAACCTAAAGATTCGCACACGACTCACTGAAAAGTGAACGGAATTAATTTTGGGAAAAAATTAATTTAATTGGATTAAGTTAATTTCTTAGAGAGATTAGCCTTTATTGATTAATTAGATTAATCGGAATTAATTCATAAATTAGATTTATGAATTTGAGATGTTGGCTTTCGCTTTTAATTAGATTAAAATGATGAATTATTTGTTTGGACCTTTGGACTATTTAAATTAGATTTAAATAGGTCCACTCCATAAAGCCCAATAGAATGGCCGGATGAGATTTGGTCTTGAAGATAACAAGATGTGTGGCTGACATTGTATCTAGAAGAGTTAAGACTAGGCAAACTCTCTAGTAGTAGTGTGCATGTGTGACTCTTCTTGGAGTTTGCGTAGGTTAAGTGACTTAGTCACTTAAATACACATTTATACACATAACATACACACCAAAATTAGGAGGCTCCTCTCTTCTCTCTTCTCTCTCTCGTGCTCTCATCCCTCTCTCTCAAGAATTATCTTGGTTTTTCTTGAATCCTTCAAGCAAGAACAAGATTGTCGATCTCGTTAATACAATAACGTTGCATTGACAATCCATTTCCCTAGAGCGTTCTCTTGCTAGAATGAGGAATGTGAGATTCCAGTGAATCGTGTGGATAGCTTTAAAGGTGCTCTTCGTTGAGTACTAGCGGCGAAATTCCGGAACAATGCGTGTAGCGGTTCAAGAAAGTCGAAAAAGGTAAAACTCTATTTACGGTTCTTGTAATCTCAATTCTATGGCCATTCATGTATGTTATTCTTGCTTTTATATTACATGAAATACACCGAACGCTCGGGAGAATCAAGGGAACAATCCTTGATCCGGTTTATGATTGTAGATCTATGCTTTAATTGCTTTAAAATCGCATTTTTTCCATGCTTCCGTTCGTGTATCTCGAGTCGATCCACACTTTCACTTTGATGCAGTGACCACGCTCCAAGTGCAGGAGGAGCAAACCCCAACTACTCAGAAGGAGGGTACTACGCACTGGGTGATGATCAACAAATAGATTGGGCGCAAAGGATGGTTTTTGATGCAGCTGGGCTAGGTTTCTTTTCGTCTTACTACAAGGGTATGCTTGATGAGGTACGAGATCATATCCTTTAGATGACGGTCCTAGTTCATGGTACGGTGTTCCCCTTATGATTATGTGTCTGGGTTGTCAGACCGTCTTTTCGATGCAGTGCACGCTGCTGACCAACCATTATGGAGCGGTTGTATCCAATCTCAGTTGCTGACAGTTGCTGGACTGGTGAACATCAAGGCCGAGAACAATTTTTCTGAGAGATGCTACGATCAGGTGTCCTAGTAGACCAATAATATATTTTCCCCGCGATCAGAACCTGCACACCGATTACTACACTACGAGGAAGTTGGTAAGGGATTTGGGTCTTCCTGTTGAGAAGATTAATGCATGTAAAAACAGCTGCATGTTGTACTAGACGGATGATATTGATCTGGACTACTGCAAATTTTGTGGAAACGCTAGGTACAAGCCGACCAGGGAGTGAAACCTCTCTACAAGAAGACCTCGTTTCCTTTCTTAGGTACTTACTGCTTATTCCCCGACTACAGAGGTTTATGCTTTGGCAGCGACTGTAGACCACATGACATGGCATGCCACCCATCAGACAGATGAGGGTTCCATGTGCCATCCGTCCTGTTAGAATAGGTGACCAGAAAGCCAATAGGTTTGGCGATTTGTAACCTATCTGACAACTTGATGTAAATGTAATATTATTATGTGATGAATAAGATGAGTGCTCGTCACCAATGGTACCTTCTTTGTTGCGCTCATCTTACATTTGTTAAAATGGTGTTTAACTTATATCGCAACAAAGCCCACAGACCATGGTTAACAACTCGTGCAGTTGGGCCACGCATTGGATGGTGGTCATGAAACCAATTGATTAAGAGTTGGGTTTGAAACATTCCAAGTCGAGGACCTCGAGACAGGGCATCGAGAGTCCTATTGAGACTTGCGTCAAGAGTCGTGTTCATTGGATGAGTGCCGTGTTTCATCGGCGACAGGCGTGGGACGCCTACACGATCTTGATGGGTTGGTCGACTGGGGTCGAGCCGACTGAACTGACTCGCGGGGATCATCATATGGAAGCCTTGGAGGCTTGGTCGGTATGATTGGCTTTCCCCGGTTCCGATAGTACGTGAGTAATCCTCATACTTGAGGAATCATGGCAGTCGCGTGCACAGGACGGCTGTATCTTGGATCTGGCGAGAGGTAATCATTCTGTATGATTATCATAAGCCTTGTTCAGTGCAGTCGGAATGTGTAGTGAGGACGATGGATTCCAAGAAGAGGATCCATCCCCTGTCAGTATGTGACAGAGGTATCTCCTATGCACTCGGAGACACGTTCATGCTGTTTAAAGTTGTGGCCACAGTGGTTGGTCGAACAGGGAATGGTTTCCTGTGTCGACGCAATGAAGCATACGTGGTCTCGAGTATTAAGCATAGATGCTTAGTCAAGGATGGGAACCGACGCCCAATTTCATACCCTAGACTAAGGCCGGGAGACGGTAGACGGAAGGATCGTACCCGTACAGAATCGGCGCCTAAATGTTCACGCCAATTCACCTAGTCTCTAGTGCCATGGACCGTTGCTAGACGGCCACCCATGGTAACGGGCCCTTGTGGGACACGGGCCCAAGTCTAGCTGAGGGTGAACCTAAAAGGTCACACACAAATCACCGAGGAGGTTGAGAGATTAACTTGGAGTCAATCTCGAAGGATAAAATAAGTAATTGGATTACTTAAGGGAAAGTCCATTGGATGGACGGGCCGATATTGTATCGGGCTTTTGTTTAATCGGTAAATTGGATTTTCGATTAAATATGGAAAGTTGAGACGTTGAGACGTTGGATCTTTTAATTGGATTAAAAGATCAACGGGAATAATTTGAATGGACATTAAATTGGAGTTAATGTTGGATTCGTCATAATTGGATTACGATAAAACCCGGTCCGTTAAATTATACCCGAGAGGAGAAATAATTCCTATTTTGGAATAGAAAAAAGTTGGACTTCTTCCCTTAATTAAACATGGCCGACATGCTCCCTTGGAGGAAGCAAAATCAGCCATGTTTCATGCTAGGTGGTATGTTGACTTATCTCTTTTGGAAAGAGACAAATCAACTCCAATCAAGCTCTTCCCTTTTGGTATGATTTGATCATACCATAAATTTTGGTAGGCTTGATTGAAGAATTAATGGTGATTGATTGGAATGAATCTAGACATCATTGGATGAACCTAGACACATTCCAATAATCACATTAATTATGTATATATATTAGAATATACAACACCAAGCATAAGTGATTCATTATTCGTCTTTTTCTAGGAAAAAGAGAAGACAAAAATCCCTCTCCTCTCTCTCAAATTTCGTGCTCTCTCCCTCTCCCACAGTTGTGTTCTTCACTTGATTTTGAATCAAGAAGAAGAACAAAGTAAGTTTAAGAGAACACTAATTCATAGTGTTCTTCTCTTAAACTGATTCCTTCTAAACCCGTTCTTTTCTAGCAAGAAGAACGTGTGTTTCTTCCGGTGTGGTGTGGATCACCTTTGGAGAATCCATACGTTTGGATTTCGTGAGCATTCCGGAGAAGGAACAACGCAAGTAGCCGGGAGCATACGCTAAACAATCAAAGGTAACGGTTTATTACGCTTTGATTGATTTCATTTATATATCTATGCCCTAGGTGCTTAAATATATGTTTTAATATTTACACATCCTACATCGAACGCCCGCTTGAGCACCCAAGGGTACACCCCTTGGGATTCGCATATTTTGAATTTGATTTAAATTTACGCACAATTTCTCGCTTTCTCGCTTCCGCTCGCGCTCCCGGGCGGATCCGCTTGTCCTTCAAGTGGTATTAGAGCCCGGTTCGATGTAAGGGGCATAGATCTATGTGTTTGGCATGATCTACTTGCTTTTAAATGGCTTTATTGGCATGTTAGATTACATAAATATATGAATAATATGATGATTCAATTGTTTGGATTTAATGGACTTTGGCATGCTTAATTTTGTTAGATTGGATCTAAAATTGCATGCTTATTTTCAGAATAATATTACTGTTATTGTGCTGAAACAGTTTTGAAAAACAAAAAAAAAAAAAAAATTTTTTTGATCAGGCCGGCAGTGGCTGCGCGCGCTGTGCGTAGCCGGCCGCTGCTGGCCGAGGCCAGCGCGCAGGGCGCGCAGGCTTGCTGCCTGCGCGCGGCGCGCGCTGCCCTGTGCGCGCGGCCGACTTTTTCCGGAAAATTTGATTTTCTATATTTTCTGCACAATATTCTGAAAATATATTAATTATGCATATTTGATTTTGGAATAATTTGATTATTCCTTGAATTAAATTGCTTAATTAATTTGGGATTAATACATGCATTGGATGCATTGTTTAAAATGTCCATTAAATTTAAAATTTGAATTTTGCATATTATTTGTATATTTATGCTTTTGTGATGTTGGACATCACTTGGGTATTTGGAATATCCATTGGTCATTTATGCATGATTATTTGGAATAATTATGTTATGTGAGTTGATGGAATCAACATGGGATGATCACAAGAGCCCTAGACCTTATGTACGGATGAATGTATGATCATTTATTTTCTGTTGGGTGGGGCCTGCGTGCCTCTTGTTTTTGGGACTATCATCTCCCGTATTTTCAGTCTCATGATGTTAAGGCTTGTTTTTTTTATTACCGATGTATTACTTTCAGTTGTAATGAGAGTAGATAGGATTGGTGAGGTTTCAATTTTAACAAGCAATTGGAGTCGGAGACCCCAAGGAGGAGCATCAATGCGTGAAACAAGAAGCACTTCAAGGCCCATTGGAATGACAATGGGTTTATTATTATTGTAATAATTTAGGACCACCCTAGACAGACCATAGACTCACTGCGGGCTCAGTGGGTCGCATAGGTTGGGCTTGTGATCATCCTAAACAGGGGTATGCTATGTTTTCTGCATGTGGCGTATTTATTTATTGCTTTAAATATTGGATATTTATGCATGCTAAAACACAATAATGTGATGAGGTCTCGGTCATACATAAACTCTCATTTGGTTGGACCAAATTAAATATTAGGCCCAGAACGGACTTGGATCAAAATGGTATTTTGGTCTGTCGAGCCTTCCATCCACAGCAATGTGGTGAGGAAGCTACCACTACTCAAGTGTGGTCTCACGAGTCGTGGCACACTTGGACTAGGGGAAAGCTGCACTATTGTTGTGAACAAAAAGATTGCGCTCGCTGTTTCCCTGTCTCACGAGTTGTGGAGGGCGACAGTTTGAGGCATGATTTGGTTGCTGGGTCGGGCCCAATACTGAGTAACATGGTTCGCTTGGAGTCCTCGGGACCATGTGAATAGGTGAGGCAAAATATCTTGAGAATCTCATTGGATGAGAATGATATTGGATATCTCCCACAAGGTCTTCTTCATGTGAATCGTAAAAGCGGGGCATGGAGATTACGCTTGTGGATCCCAAGCCCACTAGGAAATGGTTTCCCAAAACTCCGCTTGAGAGTGGCGGACTTTCGTATAAATACTGGGAGGGTTAAAGACTAAAAGACCAAGTCTTCAACTTGAACAATAATATTACTATCATCTGCTAATTTCTGCTTTACATTTTCATTAATGTAGATATTTCTAAGAACTCGTTAACCAGGATTCTTGAGACTAACAAATTCAACGGAACGAACTATCGGACTGGCTGAGAAACCTGAGGATTGTCCTCGGTTTCGAGAACCAAGGCTACATCTTGGACGAGCCGCCACCGAGTGACTTACTGGAGGGGTCCACACTTGAAGAACGTTTGACGTTCGAGAAATGGCATGAGGACAACCGGAAAGTACGCAGTATCATACTGGCTTCGATGTCTAACGACATCCAGAAGCAGTATGAGAGGCTGGACAACGTCTCCGCCATAATGCTCCGCATGAACGAGATTTATGCGGTTCCGGATAGGCATATTAGATATGCCGCCACAAAAGCATTCTTTGGCACCAAGCTCGCTGAAGGAGCGTCTGTATAGAGTCATGGGGTCAAGATGTTCTCCCTAGTGGAGAAACTCGAGGACCTTAAAGCTGGGCTTAACAATGACACGTACATTGACGTGATCCTCCAGTCGCTTCCTCCATCCTATGACCCGTTTGTTGTAAACTACAACATGAACGGACTTGAGAAGTCTATTCATGAGTTGATCAACATGCTGGTCCAATACGAGGCAACGACCCACAAGTCGGCGCCGGCGGTATTGATAGGAGAGGCTTCGACCTCCAAGGCGAATGGCAAGAGGGCCGGACGCTGGAAGAGGAAGAAGGGCAAAGGGAAGACGGTTGTGGCCCCTGCTCACGCTCCGGGCGTCCCTGTTGCTCCGGTTGGACCGAGCAAAGGAAAAGGGAAGGCTCGTGGTTCTATTTATACCATACGTACTCATGTTGTCGGTTATACTTATACCATACAATCTCCTATGGGGGATGTGCATGAAGTCTGAGTATATATTCTTGGCCGTGGGGATCCCTAGGCCATTTAATTGGAAGTGTTTGATCGATGTGTACCTGGAGCTATTGATCAAGGAGGTGTTGCAATTGGTATGTGGGTGTACAGATGCACGACAATACCACGAACTAGACATTAATGATGCGTGCAACCTACTGGATGGAGTATCGCAAGTGTTATGGAGTGTCTAGTTTGTACGGATGACACATGGGCATTACATCTGCAACACGGTAGGAAGGCGTGCTACTTTGACTGCCAAAGACAGGTTCTCCCCCAGGATTATCCATACCGCAGGAACAAAAAAGCCTTCACTAAATATCGGGTGGAAAGGAAGATTGCACGGCAAGGCTGACTGGAGAGCAGATCCGCGATTATGTGGCAGAGTTCAGTCTTGCAGTTGAAGAACCATTCACACTCCCACCAGGCTATGGTAGCAACCACAAGTGAACGAAGAAAAACATCTTTGGGAATATTCCATACTGCACGCATCTGATAGGGCACAATCTTGATGCCATGCACACACTGAGAATAATGTGTTTGACAATATATTCAACACCGTGATGGACGTAAAGGGGAAATTCAAGGAATCTGAATGCATGGAAGGACATGAAGATCATATATAATCTGCCGGAGCTTGAGGTGACCGAACAGAGACCGAATGCTATGTCTAAAGCGGTATATACCCTGACGAAGGAGCAAAAGAGGAGGACATGTGATTGAATTCGTTGTCTGAGGTTTTCTGATAGGTACGTATCTAACCTTTCCCATTATGTCAACATGACAGAGTTGAGGATGCATGACATGAAGAGCAACGATTGTCACGTATTCATGCAAAAATTGATCCTGGTTGCCTTCCGTAAGATGCTTCCTGAGCATATGTGGAGCGCATTGATGGAGGTGAGCCTTCTATTCCAGGTCCTATGCTCGACCACACTAGATGTCATCAAGCTGTAGGAGTTAGAAGGTAGTATCGCTGTCATCATGTGCAACCTTGAGAAAATATCTTCTGCAACTTTTTTCGACTCAATGGAGCACCTCATTGTGCACCAGCCATACGAGACTCACGTGGGAGGGCTTGTGTAATACAGGTGGATGTACCCATTTGGGAGGTAACTACCATTAAACAAGATATTTAGTTGTGTTTGATTTTTATAGTGCATCTGCACTTACATATTCGATATAATCAGTTTTTCCGGTTCCTTCGTGATTTGAAGAAGGCCAAATAGCAAAATACCCCCCCGTGTTTTGAAAACTCAGCTAAAAAGCCCAATTTGTTTTACAATAGGCTAAAAACCCCTTCTATTTTCTTAAACGTAGCTGAATCTCCCTTTCTGTGACATGTACTTAACGACGTTAAATTTTTGATAAAGTGATCGTTATGCCCTTACATATTATATATAATTCTTTGTTTTAATGACTGTTGGATCTTTGTTGATTATATGAGAGTCGTTAGATCTAATCAATTAATCTTGATCGTTAGATATTAAATTTATAAAAATAATCTATGGTTTAGATTTAATTAATTTTAAATATATATCATAAAAATAAAATTATTATTTTAAATAAATTAATAAAAATTACTTTCCCCACCCCCCGCCGCCCAACACCCCCCCCGACCGCCGCCTCCCCACCCCAGCCGCTCTTCCCTCTCCCCCCACCCCTCGTCGCCCCCGAATCTGGCCGCCTCGCCATTTGCCAGATTTGTTTTATGCGACCGCAATTGCCCAGATTGGGGCCGACGTCGCCCAACGGATCTAGGGGATGTCGCCGTCACCCAGAACAGTACAGTAGGGGCGATGGCAGTTGCCCTCATTTTGCCTCCGTCGCCCATTTTTATTATTTTTTTTAGTTTTTAAATTTTAAAATGACAAAAAATTTAAATTAATTAACTTTGAAATATATTCTTTTAAACAATTCAAAAGTTTAAAAATAATTAAAGGGAAGTATCAAAATTTTATTTTCAATACTTATAACATTAATTTAAATTTAAATATAATTTATTTAATATTTTTACCTAAATAACGATTTAAACTATTTAATAATGTATAATTTTTTTATAATTGTTTAATATTTTTTTTGATGATTTATAATTATTTAATATTGATATTTTTTTAAGATATTTAAATTTGAAAAATATATTTAGTATATTAAACTTTGTGTTGTGATTTTAATTTAATTTTAATTTAAATTATAAGATTTTAAAAAAATTATGTATTTTGTCCTATTTTTAAATAAATATTTTTAAAAAACTATTCATTTTTTTAGAGAGATGAACGTGCAAAAAAAGTCTCAAAACAAGTCAAAATTGTCCAAGATTATTATATAGTCATAATAGGGGCATTTTAGTCATAAGGCCCCAAAAAAATTGTGTGAGGACGCCAAAACACTCCCCCAACCGCATCACACGCGCGTGTTCTACACCTTCCGTCAGTTTCTAACGGAAGGGGAGTTTTATGCTGAGTTTTACGAAACACAGGTGGGGGAGGGGTTTGCTTATTTTGAAAACACAGGGGTTTTTTCAACTTTTTCAGGAAAACACAAGGGGGTAAATTGAAGTTTCGCCTTTGAAGAAGAAGGTGAATAATAAAGCACACACCGATGCGTCAATTGTCTAGGCATACATTGTTGAAGAAATCAGGTATTCACTTTCCAATACTATGGGGTGTGTGTGAAAAAGCTCATCATATACAAACACATACAATACTTTTATGGGATACTCAAAGAGATAATTCAGTTGGATTACCCACTTATTTCGGACTTGCACGTCGTTGGGTCCATTCAATAAGAGGTATGAAGGTACATCATCGTCATCACCTCATTGATGTTAATTTAAAAAAGGTGTACCAAAAAGATTAACTTTCATGGCACAACAAGAAATACAAGTTTATGACATGAGTAGCCAAGCATGAAGAGAGACAAAAAAGGATTGGATGGTTGTTTGTAAAAACCAAGCTCTAAGAGTTGACTCTCGATGGACTGATGTCGTATACCAGCCTGAGGAATCATACCTATTCTAGAATTTTCTACAGACAATCAGATGTACGACCTGCATGATTCAGATGGTATACAACTAGTCGTTATTTTTGTGGTACTTCAACAGGGAGCAGAAACATCCCGTTCACCCTATGGTCAATCTGATATTGAAGATGAAGAAGATGGCAATTGAGTGTATAGTGTTAGTGTCTGAAATTTTGTTCTTTAGTTATGTAGCGGTTTTCATGTTAAAATATTTAAAATTTATAGTTTTTATGAATAAATTTGTAAAATGAAAAAACAAAAAATATTTGTAACGGTCATTTTTAAACAAATCGTTCCCAATGTCGTTCCCAATTGAAATATATTTGGGGAAAAATTCAATATTTGGTGGGAATTTCAAACTGTGGAATGGTTTTTGTAACAAAATCGTTTCAAAGGTCATTACTAATTAAAGTTCAACTGGTGCCAGGACCAAAATCTGGGAGAATTTCAAACTTTGGAATGATCATTCATACAAGCCATTACAAATACCGTTCCAGTTATTGTGTTTAGCGCAAAAATTTAAACATTTTGTTGGAGTCCAAAATTTTAAAACCCATTCCAAATTTTGTACAAAGAATTCCAAATTTACAAGTTTTAGGAACCAGTACAAAGTTTAGAAAAAGCCCATTACAAATCTTGTTAAAAATGTCAATCTTATGTTTTGGGTATGATACATCAACATCCATGAGCCAAATTTATACCAAACTACAACACATATAAGATTTTGTCTAATCGATCATTATCTAATGGTCTAATTTAAAATCACGTGGCCTGATTGAATGATACACTGGTCTAAAAGACTAATTATACATCTCAGGTACGATATATCGAAAACCTTGTATAAACTTGATTTAGAACTTCATCGCATGCTTTCTTTTATTAGTTGATCATATCAGTCTAATTTAAAATCGGATGGTTTGATTAAACGATGCAGTACTACAATATAAGATGACAGTAACATCAGTACAATACTTACAACTATGAATATACAAATTTATTTAATACATATATCAATATTACTCTAAATTTTTTATGCACTTGATTGTGTTAGTCCACACATTATATAATTATCTTCAATATTAATGTGTCCTGAACTGGTGTTTTTTTAATTTTTATTCTTTTATGGAAAAGTGTTTCATTTTTTTAAACAAGTATTTGAACGACTTTATAACATATTGGGACGGCTTTAGAAACGGTGTACCAAAATGTTATTGTTTTGTTTCGGAAAAATGAAATAAATCTTTTATGTAACTCATTTTGGAACGATTTTCCGAACGAATGATAATGCACCTCTATTTAAATGATGTCGTTTTGGCTCCTAAACGATGTCAATTTTTTTAAATTTATTTTTGGAACGAGCCCCCATTCCAAAAGTTTAAAATAGAAATGACACTTAGTAGATCTTTAATTTTTCTCATTTCTCTTCATCTCCCTCTCTAGCTCTCAAACCTGCTTCCGCCCCTCCCTCTGGCCGTCGTTCATTACCTCTCTCCTCCGCCGTACATCACCTCTCTCTCCCCTGCACCATGCCCTAACCTCCCCCCAGCTCTCTATGCGACCTCTCGCCCCTCCACCATGCCCCACACCTCTTGAAATGTATTCTATTTTGTATTTTTAATTTTATGTATATTCTGTTTTTTCAATTTCTATTGTATTTTATGTATATTGAAATGTTGAATATATGCAATATTTTCTGTTGAATATTCTATTTTATGTATATGAATTATTTGATAAAAATGGATGAATTATATAAATTTTTGAAATATTTAACGAATATTGTTGAAATTTTATGATTAATTATTGGAAAATTGTTGAACTAATGTCATGCAATTTTCTGTTTTTTAATGTTAAGTGTATGTTTTTTTTCCATAATTTTTATGGAATATTCGATAAATATTGGATGAGAATTTTTATTTTTTATTCTCAATTTTCAGAAAATTAAAACATTATTTTCATATATTTGATGAAATTATGTTCAGAAAAATATAATCTGATGAAATAATTCTTTCCAGAAAATTATGTTCGAAAATAAAATGTTATTTTTGTTTTTTTCAATTTTTAAGAATTTATTTTATTTTTCTTTAAACTTCCAAAGTTTTCCAGAATTTTTTTCTTCTTCTATTTTTCCTGTAATTTTCTGTACATTTTAAGCACTTTTCAGTAATTTTCATTTTTTTCTTGCAATTAGGATTTTTTTTTATTTTTATGTCATTTTAGGAAAATTTGGAAAAATAGAAAAGTTTAGAAAATTAGAAAATTATTGGATTTAATATTCATTTTAGGAAATTTGTTGGGATTTAGTACCAATTTTAGGAAAAAAATATTATTAGTGAAATTCTTGGGATTTAGACTACATAAAATGAAAACAAATGTAATATATAATAATATTAATAATAAATGTAATTATAATAGTAATATATAATCAGTGTAATATCAATATAAAATACTAAAAAATAAGTATAATATACTTCAAATAAATATAATATACTATAATATATTATGCAGAAAACTATTATTATAATACATTTTATAAACATTATAATATTATATATATATTTATAGTATAGTTTTTAACGTTACAATATTTTAATATTAATACTATAATTTAGGCAAAAATTATTTTGTATTAAAAAATTTCATTTGCCGTTATAGATCCATGAGGATCAGTGGTCCACCTACTACGGGAAGTGGACGAGGCCATGGTCGTGGCCTGCCCATTCTAATGCCTGATGTTGATGCTTTCCATGATGCAGAAGCATCGTTTCGACCACCCCCACCACCGGAGCCTGCTTCGGTGGCTCAAGCTCCGCTAATGGATCCGATCATAGCAGGTACATTTGCCAAACGACCAATATATCATAGCCCGCCCTCTGCCCATGGGTTGTACTACCACCACCACCACCACCACCAGTGCCATCACCTTCTGCCCGTATATATATTAGCCTTCACGACGTGAGGTAAGGGAATAAAAATTCATAAAAATTATTTTTATTATACTTTTCTTCCCAGATATTAATAATTAATTATTTTTTTAGGTTAGATTAAGATTTCAACAACGCTATAAATGTTGTGGTGCATGGCCATTTTCCCCATCCCTGGGAATGTATACGACATATTCCACTAGAGCACCAATGTTTTAGTTCAACAATCTAAAGGTAAAATTTCAAAAATTTCTTTAATTACAAATATTTATTTTTATAGATTACTTATATTTTATTTTTGTATATGTGAAATTGCAGTTACTTACTGGTGGGATTGCAACGATAGGCCATGTTCAAGGTGTTCCGGATGTTCGCTGGTAAGTTCCTGCGGAAGCGGTTCGCTGACGTTAGGGCTCAGCTGGTCCAGATGATGTGGCTGGCCGACCAAATCTGATGTCAGCTGTAGAATTACTGGGCTAGCCCAGACTTCAAGGGGAGGTAGCCAAGAATAAGGCTAATCGGCGGCCAACGCGACGACAACAACTACCGTCTACCGCAGGGGACCATCCTCTGTTGGCATGCACAAACAGAAGCTGGAAAGTTTCTTCTTCTTCTTTTTTTTTGAAGTTTTTATGAGAAGTTAATTTTACCGTCAATTAAAACATTTCTTTTTTGGGACAGGAGAGACAACTCGGCCGTCCTCCTAAGCAGATGGAGGTGTTCTCCAGATGCTACAAGAAGAAGGCCAACGGGAACTAGAGCGGCCCTAGGTTGAGCAGGTGGTGCTAAGTTGTTTATATAAGTGGTTCTCATTTTCAAATCTAATTAATTTATATTTCGATTACTAATGGGTTTTTTCCGTTTTGCAGGACAACTTCTAGAAGATGTTGGAGGACCAACAGGAAAGGGAACCGGCCGATGGCAATATTCTCCACCCTCTTCTCAAGGCTTTATGGCATGATCGAGCAACAACTGTGGATGTGGGTTGTGGGCTCTCGGAACAAGGGATGTGTCTTCAGTTTGGGTTTAAAGGCCCACAATTCGGTTGTTGGACCATCACAGCCCAGGCAGACGCATATATCGGCACAACCACCGTCACCACCATCGAGACACCCAAATCTATATGATCGGATCTCGAGGATCGAGGAGATGCTTGCGGATACTATGACGAATCTACCGATCCCTCCATTGCCCGAATAGTCCCAGCCTCCAGTTGATCCCCTGAACTCTGATGACGATGTACAGAACGATGCGGATGCTGCTGATGGAAAGGTCGATTTAGATTAGGGATCTTCTACCTTTTTTTTTTTAAGTTGTATTAAAATACGATTTTTATATTAATTTTATTTTGTTAATTATATTGCTAATATTTACTTGCATTTCAATACATTTAAATATTCCAAATTTATGAAATTAAAAAACAATAATCTATAAATTAGAAATCAAAGAAATTATTATAATAATTTTTTTAAAAGTTATTTAAAAGATGTTTTTTTTAAAAAAAAATATATATTAATTTTGTATCAATTTTTATAAAGGGTATTGGATACACTTTACCAGCACAAAACATGAAAATAGTTACAAAACCTGTTCCAAAAAATTAAAAAGCCATTCAAAAAGGAGAAAGAAAACCGTTCCAACAAGATGTACAAAACTAGTTAAAAGAAACATTTAAAAGCCCATTCCAAAGATGGGCAAAATCGTTCATAAAAGAGGAACAAAATCCGTTCCTACATGAGATACAAAACCCGTTCAACCATGAGGCCAAAAGGTGACAAAGATGAGGTACAATCGCGTTTCAAAAAGAGGTACACATCCCATTCCAAATATGCGGTAAAATTACAATTATTGTGTTTCGAATACCGTTCCAACATGCATAGCAAAATTTTTAAATTATGTCATTCCAAAAGCAGGTACAACGTAATTTTTGTTTATCAGTCAACTTTTGTAACGGATACATCAAACAGTTAGAAAAGTCGCTCCAAATTACAAATATTTTTTTGTAACGACAAAATAAGAAGCGGGAAGTCGGCGTTACAAAACCCATTCCAAATAATGCCCACTTGTTCCAAAAAATTATTTTCTTGTTTTTCAGTGAATGTGCACATTAATTTTTCTAACATTCAATATCCTTTTTGTGATTTTTTATTAATTGAGCTAACATTAAGTTTCCTATTTCTTTTGCAAATTATTTTTTGTATAACGGATATTTGTTAGTTGGAAATTGGCCTTCAACATGTTTTCAAAGACTTTAAGTTGTATTAAGTCTTGAATTATTGTGTATTTTACTTTAATTATTTCGAAACTTATCACTCTTGTCGTTTAAAGACTTTTAGCTGTATATGTGCGTAAGTTATTATGTATTTGAGTTCAACAATTCTAGTAATTTGTTACTTTTTGTCAATAAACAGTTTTTAATTATATATACTTTTTTTTTTTACTTTTTGTTCACTTCAACGTCTTGTTTTTGTCATAAGTCTTAAAACTATAAAATTGCCTGAAACCGTATAAAATCGTACTTTTGATTTTAGTTTTGAATGTGACAATTTTAAAAATTATTTTTTAAAACCTTCAATGACAATTTGATTTAAAAATAACTTACAAAATACGAAAATCGCTTCGTGATCACCCCTATTTGTGCCGCCTGTGTGCGGTGCACTGTGCTTTCTGTCCATCGGTGTTTTCGCACGACACACCATCAACTAGGGCTTGCCTGGCCAATGGTCACAATGTTCCGCACAAGGTCCACACAAGCTCACCTTCATGCACTATATAAGAACACGACCACAACACCGCCACGTTGATGCGTGCACCCCTGCATGGTCAACCATCACTTTGACTAATAAACCATTTGCCTTAAACTTGCCCATCACTTAACTAACTCGAGTGCCACATTATGCCAACACTTCCGTACACACTAGCACACAGGCCTATCATGCTAGCATCTAATTGAGCTTCAAGGGCTAACGCCAATGTTTTCATAATCGGACCGGCGATCGAACTGGTCAAGTTATTGATTATTGGGTCACTGGTTCGACCAGTCGGACCGAATTTAAAAAATTAGTTAACCCGGACTTTATTATATATATATGTAATATATCAATACATTATATATCAATATATTAAATAAATACAATTTATAACAACATTTTATAAAGTCGGTACAATTTATTTATAAATAAATACAATCTATAATAATTTAACAATAAAAAATAAACAAACCTCTTGAAGGAAACAAATTATATCAAAATTAAAACTAACAATAATTAAAATTTAAAACCCCCAAAATATATTATAGATTAATTGATAAAATAAATACAAATTATAACAACATTTTAACAATTGTTGCCTTCATATATTTTTTCACAAAAAAGTCCAAAAAAGATTGAAAAAACATGAAAAAAAGGAGACAGAAATGGATGAAGGAAATTGTTTCTCTCCCACATTGGAAAAGTATAGACAAAGCTTGGGCACTTTCTCGTAGTTTAAGCAATTTCTCATGTCCCATATTGAAAAAAGACAAGGCAAGCTCAAACAATTGAGCCTCTGAATATATGATAGTTTGTTTGAGTAATTGTCCATGAAACACTTGCCAATCTATTTTTTTTGGCATTTATTTTTTCTCTTTGTGTATTTCACTAAAATATATTTTAGTGAAATATATGTTATATTAGTGAAATTTATATTTCAATATATCATTAGCTTTTTTTTAAAAAATAAAACCTAGTTGACCGGTTATCGAGTGGATTGGTTTTGATCGATTTTTATCGGATTTGATTGATTCGCATCAAATTTGATCGAGGGGGTTTTCCCCCTATAAATCATATCGGACCCATGACGGGTTCCCGGTCAGATCGGTCAAATCGGTCGAGCTGGTCTGGGTTTGACAACACTGGCTAACACCAAGCATGTCTCCTAAATTTATACCTATCAGAGTCATCAAAAGAGGCAATAACATCAACATTTTTCTTAGATATGCTTTAAACATATCCTGCTCAAGTTTCTAAAATTATATGTATATTTATTGTTACTTATTATATATATATATTTTTTATCTCTAGAGTATATTTAATTGACTAGCACCCTTTTGGTACCATTGTACGTGAATAACTACTTAATCAAATAAAAAAAACCACTTAATTAAGTAGCTATTCTTTGTCGGTCCCCAACCTCCCTCAATTTAGAGTTGTCAATATTTCTTTCTTATTTTTTTCTCTCTCCAAATATTATGTATTATCCATTTAGTCACAAATATTTATTCTCTTTTTCTACAATTTATTTAAATAATTTATCATTCAGGCAACGAGTGGGCCACACACCTCTAATTATAAATAATCATTTAAGATGAAGGTATTTAAATAAGGTTATACAATTTTGCATACTTTTAAGAATTAAATACACTTTTCACCCTTAAAATATATTTCTAATTGCATTCACCCCTAAAATATTAAAGGTAACAAAACTCCCCTTATAACATTGACCATAATTCATAGGATAAAAATTCCCTTCACAGTTGCCCCCTAAAATCTTTTCCCTACATCCCTAGAATATGTTCTTTAATGAAATTTCCCCATAAACTACTTCTAGTAATTTTGAATTTGTATTAAACTTTTATTTTAAAAATAATCCTTAAAACTTATAATCTTTTATAAATTAGATAATATAAAAATGTTTAGAGCTCAATATATTGAATTATATTTCATGGAGTAAACTATTTATGTAAAAAATGCACATAAATATGTGTATATCGTGATTTAACTACACATATTATGCATATAATTTCATAAAACTAAAATTTTATATTATATAAAATTATATATTTTATATTTCCATGTAAATTATTTAAAACATATATGACTGACTATTCATAAAACTATGCAATAATTATATATATAGATCTGTATATTTTACAATACTTACATAACTGCAATATAATTATTTTAAATATTATTGTATATGCATGAATAAAGAAATGTGCATAATGATTGTAATAAATATATTTATAAAAAAGTTATGCGCATATAAAAGTCTGATAATAACTCAAAATCTTTTAGGGAAATTTAATAAACAAATTTTGGAGGAGGTACACAAAAAGGGCATTTTTCATCTTAAAAGTTAGGGTAAATTATAGTTATAACCCCTGAGGTTTGGCATAATTAAAAGGGTTAATTACACTTACACTTCCTCTGAGAATGTATAATTACACTTTCCCCCAAAAAGATTTTGAAATTACACTTACACCCCCTCCGAAAATTCTCTGTTTACACCTGACCCCCATCCGTTAGAGTTTGGATGAAAAATATTCACGTGAACAAAAATAATTACAAAAATTTTCAATTTTTCCCATCATTTAACATTCTCATGTATATTTTTGTATTTATAAGAGATAAGTGTAACGTATATGTATGGAGTGAGGCCAATATTATTATATTTTTTCCTTATAAGTACAAAATTATTGCACGAGAATGTTAAATGAGAGGTAAAATTGAAAATTTATGTAATTATTTTTGTTAAAATGAACATTTTTCGCCCAAATTTTAACGAATGGAGGTCAGGTGTAAACAAAGAATTTTTAGAGGGGGTGTAAATGTAATTTCAAAACTTCTTTGGGGAAAGTGTAATTATGCATTTCCAGAGGGGGTCTAAATGTAATTAACCCTAATTAAAAATACCCCTCGTTGTTTGAAAAATTATAAATACCCCTCTGAGCTTTGTAATTTTCAACTAAAGGCCTGAAATTGATCATTTTGCCCTTGATTTTTTTGTTAAATTATAAAAAAAACAACCAAGGCAAATTGCATTATTAACTCCTCTGTGTAAAAAACTTAAGACTCTCTCCCTGCGCATTGTAGTCCGAAACACATTCAAAGAATTTTAAAAATTAACTAAAATGCATAAGAGCATTTTGGTCAGTTCACCCATAAAAATGGATGGAAATGAGTTATTTCTTAGACGGTTACAAACCTCAGGTGGGTATTTGTATTTTTTCAAACAATGAACGGGTATTTGTAATTATGCCAAACCTCATGGGAGGTAGCTGTAATTCACTACAAGAATAGCTTAACAACTACGAAAAAATTTGATGCTAATATCAGTGTCGCGCCAATTAGCAAGCAAAATTTTCGTTGCTAATCTATACTATTTAATATATATATATTAAATAATTTGTTGCTTAATTTTTTAACAAGAAAATTTTCATTGATAAATGTATAAGCAAGTAAATTTCTTGTATTAAATAATGTAAACTAGCAACGAGAATTTTACTTGTTAATTAGCTCGACGCTAATATATTTCGTTTCTATTGAATAATTTTCTTGTAGTGATTTACCCTAAAAGTTATGATCGATACTTGAAGACCTTGTTTACTAATTTGTTTTATGATAAACGTAGGATAGGATAAATTTGAAAGAATCGGGTACGGTCCGGGAATGCAACGAAAGCGTAAAAAATATAATCTAAGGCATTTAAACCGGATTCAAAGGGGTGTTGCCTTTGAAGTTCTCGGGTGTCCGGTGTTTGACAAAGCACAAAAATAAAAGAAAAAAATGCTGGACATGTGGCTTAATGGACAAGAACAAAGGTACATGTAAACGTAAAAGAAAATCAACCTTTGTTTGTTTATGTAGAACGGGTTCGTGCATTGTTCTTTTCTTTTTCTTCTTCGTATGTCCACTTTAGAGCTCACGTAGAACTCCTCTAAGTATTGTCCACACCACACAAATGATTCAAACTATAGTTTATTACTAGATAAAATATAGTGAAGAGAATAAGAAAATAATTCCAAAGCAACACTATCAATTAGTGATCTTTAGAATGTTTTTAAGTTCTTTTCTTTCCAAAAGAAAAGAACACTTAGAGAGAATTTTCAGAGGTGTTTTTGGCTTAAAATCTCCAGCAAAATATGAACCAAGTGTATGTATTTTTGTGTAGTGTATTTTTATTTGTAGGTAGGAATTTTTGGATTCAAAATTCAACCTCCATCAATAAACCTCCAAGGCTAACTTCCACATATACACTATTGTAGCACAAGTATCACCCATAATGATACATGGAGAATCACCTCCACATCACCTCACATGGCCTATATACACTAGGAGAAAGCTCCAAATTCTCCTACAACATGCTCCAACTTGTATAAGATGTGGACTTGAATTTCATGCTTTGGACTTTTATTTAATCTAATTAAATTTAAGTCTAAACAAGAATAAATGGGCATTAATTAATCTAATTAATTTCAATCAATTGAAGCCCAATAGTTTATTTAATCCAATTAAATAAAATAAGACCAAATTAAGAATAATTGATCCAATCAATTATTCTAGCCAAAATCCGATAAATATCCAATTAATTTAAAGGTTCTTAGTCCAAGATTAACTAATGAAATTAATTAATCTTGGACCATCCATCAAATGGATTTTCCAATAAATGATCCAATCATTTATTTTTATCTCTTGAATAAATTTAATCCAATTAAATTTATTCACTTCTTCTTGAATTAATTCCAAATTAGTTCCACCAAATCCAAAGTGATTTGTGTGTGACTCATTAGGTTCACCCTCAGCTAGACTTGGGCTTGTGTCCAACACAATTGATCAATTAAATCCAATTTAATTCATTATTTTCCAATTAACCATTAATCGGAAAAACGGCCGTCACCATGGGTGGCCGCCTAGCAACTGTCCATGACACTAGAGACTAGGTGAAGGTTGGCGTGAACATTTAGGCTCCCGAGTTCCGTACAAGTACGGTCCTTCCATCATCCGTCTCCCGGTCTAAGTCTAGGGCATGGAATTGGTCATTGGTTCCTATCCTGGACTAGACAACTATGCTGAATGACTGAGATACATTTGCTCTATTGATCAACGTAGGAAACCATTCCCTACTCGACCAATCGCTGTGGCCACATACTTAAAGCGCTTAAACTGTCTCAGAGCGCATAGGAGACTCGACTGTCATATATTGATAGGTGACAGATCCTATCTTGGAATCTACCATCCTCAATACATATTCCGACTGCACTAGATAAGGCTTATGATAAACGTACCCCAGATACGAACATCTTTTGCCAGATCTAGATACAACCATCATATGCATGCGACTGCTGTGATTCTTCAAGTCCGAGGACTAATCTCGTAGTATTAGAACCGGGAATTTCAGTCATACCGACCAAGCCTCCACGGCTTCCATATGACGATTCCCGCGAGTCAGTTCAGTCAGTTGACACCCTTGTCAACTAACCCACTAATATTGCATAGACGTCCAACGTCTGTAACAAATGAAACACGACACTCATCCAATAAATGCAATCCTTAGTGCAAGTCTCTATAGGACCCTCGATACCCTGTCTCGAGGTTCTCGGCTTGGAACGTTTCACACCAATCCTCAGAAGTTGATTTCGTAGTTGCCATCCAATGCGTAGCCCAACTACATGGGTTATCCAATTGGTCTGTGGGCATTTGTTGTGACGTTAGAGCGCTGTTTAATGTAATTAGTAAGCACAACAAACACACAGTGTCACGGATGAATACTTACTATATTCATCAAATCAATATTACTTTAATAAATATTCCTAAGTCGTATCCAAAACTGCAATTCCAGTTGGTTTTCTGATCACCTATTCTGTCAAAATTGAGAAATGTAGAATATAATTAGGTATGTTTAGATTATAATTAATTCCCTCATTTACTACATTAGATTTTGAAGATTGATCAAAATATATGTATGTTCTAATACACCATTTACTATATGGCATTAAATGTGAGATAAAATGCACAGTTCCCAAATTGACCTTAATTTGTAGATGCTAATCCAAGTTTTACTACATGGGATAAATTGTGGGTTGTAATGTAACATCTATATTTTATAATATTCATAGAAAAAAAAAATCTCCATCCTCCACTTTTGATGAAGAAATCTCCACCTCTCAACTCCCTTTGGCAACACCCAAATCATTGCAAACCCGGTGCTTTTCGATGAAAATCATGTCCCACAATGATTTTCGGATTAGTTAAGATAGTTTTTGCAAATATTTATGTTTATTTAATGTTAAAACCTTTTGTTTTATGTTTCTTTTGAAGTTGAAAACAATCTGCCGACTATATTATACAGTCAAAACATATAATACAATTTGTTAATGGAACTTTCTACTGTATACACTCTTAAATACTTCCCATTTAACTCTTATGCTAATGTCATCAGCGTATACAACTCATAAAAGTTCATATAATTATTCAAGAACAACATAGTTCTCAATGTATAAGGTTTATTGGTAGGACAATATGGATATAATATGTAGAGCATAAATATGAGAAAGTTCTCTACCCAAAAGGGATCAATCAAACCCAAAACTTCATACCATAGGTAGTATAATTATAGATATTCATACAAAATTTTATGTTTGCAAAAATAATTATAAAATAAAAAAAATATGAACAAGTGAATTTTATTGATTTAAAAAAAAAGTGGATACAGTCTCTAATTTGAATGTAATCCTCTGATTCTTCTCTCCGAATTTCGATCCAAGGGCTGACGTTTGTTCTTGGATGTAGATGTGTAATCTCCTTCGAATTTGTGGAGCAAACGTGACACCTTGAAATTTGGTATCAAGACCTTGAAGGATTTGATGCCAAGGAAGATGTGCAATCTTCGTGGAAATGGGCTTTTGGACTTGAGTCCTTTGATTCGTTGTGTGTGTATGTCGATGTATCTTTGTGAGGGGTAGAGACCCCTTTTTATAGGCGTGAGTAGGGCTTAAGCAGTTTGGACTCACTTCCATTGGGCTTGATCACCGTGGGCTTCGACATGGACTAGTCTTCTGATGGACTGCATCCTGAACATGCACCTGACCTAATTTAACCAATTCAAAATAATAAATTTATATTTATTTTCGATCGACCCATAAATATACATAAGACCCAAATTTAATATGGGCTTATGAATTTAATTTCTTTTTTTATGACAAGCCCAAATTTATTATGGACTTTTATTTTGAAACCCAATTATCAGCCGATTTATTTGGGCTTTGATTGATAATTTATTCCAATATTTTGATGTAAAGAGATGCCCCCACTTCAGGGCTCGGCGAAAAAAGTATGCCAAAGTTTGTCGGAAGCGGAACTTGAAGTACCCTCTTTTCTATTTTTTTTTTTTGTTGTTTTGATCAACATAGTTCCCTGCTAAGACCATTACACCAAATGCGCTCGATTATCACTTTTGTCATCGTCAGCATATTGCAGCAGTGGCGTGAGGCTCTTTCATCTAGCAAAATTATCCCTTTCCTTTTCTTTCTTTGTTATGGAAAATCTTTATTAGTTTTATCATTATGGAAACTAACGAGTAATTGACTTTCCACCTTCATGATGTTTCCTCCTTCAATACCGTAAGAAATATGTCAAATTTTCCACTTTCATCCGTGAATAAACATTATATAGGAATGGAACCGGAAGTGATTTCCTTCAATTCGACAAGAGGAAACCAATTTTTTTCTTACATCTCTCCTCTTCCGGCGAAAGAGGCTTGTGTGCGTTCTTGTTGTCTTTTGTATCGATTGGCTTCTTATATTTTTTATTTGTTTTCTTCGTAAATTTGCTTGTTCGACAGAGACGGACCTTGAAGATTGCTGCAAGCCATTCCCATGCACCGTTGTTTGAAGTGGCAAGGACAACCTCGAGGTCAAAAGCGCCACCTTGTACGTCCATGGCGGGCCGATATCGTTCTACCTTCCAAGGTTCGATCTTCGCACAAGTCATGCGCATTCACTAGCAGTTTCAAGAGGCGACGAGAGAGGCGCTCAATTCCCGCTCCAATGCTTCGTCCTAATCCAAGGTCTTGGTGGACAATCCTTCTTTCCATGACATTGAAGCCGACGTAGTCATCACTGCATCATCGACGGGGCTCCTGGAGAACTCCACCATCAATGCTCTGCGAGACCTCTCTTTTTTCATGGAAGACATGCTAGGCCAACATGCAAACATCCTTCGCGAAGTCGGGATTCATCATCCAAGCGTCTTTCACGAGCGAGGCCATAGAAGAAGAGTGAGGCCATCATCCAAGCGTTCTTCACGAAGTCGAGATCCATGCCGCTGTTCGCACGTCCCTTTTCACCTGCATCGCTACAAGGACATTTTTCCGCAAAATATCGCATTCCGCCACCAAAGGAGTTGTTAGACAACATCGAATGTCCATGACTGCTTGTTCGCGGGGAATTCAATGAGGAGGTCATCTTTTCTTCCAAGGAGTTTTTAGGCGATGATGCTTGTGAGCCCTCCGTGCCATGAAGTTGTGAGTGTTTACTTTTGGTGTGCCACCGGCTTCCCAAGGATTCAAACAACATGCTCACCTTCAACTAGGTCATCCCAATTTTTGTGGCCCCTTCTTTACGTATTTCTTGAGCGAAAGCTACCTTCCGATCCTTGAAGACCTCTACCATTTCCATTTGTTGATGTTGATGTTTTCCCCCAAGCCGCGGAGCACTTGATGGGAAGCATTTCCTACTTAAGCAAGGTGACCTCCGCCAGGAAGCCGAAGGAGCTTATTCAGCCTCAAAAGACATGTTCGCCAAGAGAGAAAACACCCCATTGCTTGATGACACTTCATATTTGTCCGAAGAGGCGACAGAGGCTTTGAAGACGACGTAATCACTTCTTGAAGACTCAAGACAAGATTTGACTGCTTTCAACTTGTTCACCTGAGTGTTTAGCATTTAGCGCTACTTCCGCTTTGTCTCTTTTCCTTGTCTCCTTTCGATGTAAATGGATCTTTGAAACAATAAAAATATTCCTTTCTCAAAGTTTTCATTGCTTATTTTAAGTGTTTTTTTTTAATTTTTATGTTGACCATGATACGAACAATTACAATGCGCATTTAAGATCAACCGAAACTTCAAAACTTGTTTACTTTGGAGACAAAATCGACAAACCTCTGCATTGCCCTCTTCTCAAATTTTTTTCTAACATGGCCGATAAGAACATGGTCATGTCAGAGAACATGGCCAGGGTTTGTTCCTCTCGGGTTGTTGTTGGCGAAACTCGTTTTTTGCGATACCTCCTGAAGGACAAGAGGATTTGCCTAGGAGCGCGAGCGAAAGCGAGAGATGCGGAATTTAACGATATTTAAAACGAATATCATAATAAAGCATCCCAAAGGGTGTTCCCTTGGACGCTCAACCAGGCGTTCGATGTAGAATATGATAACATAAAGCAAGTATATCATATAGGCCACATAGACAATCATAAAGAGAAGTACATATAAATAAACGGGGGGTTACCTTTGTAGTTATCTTCCGTGCACCGCTACTATCGTTGCTCCCGCTCAAATGGATGACAAACGTTCACTAAGGTTCAAACATATGAATCCTCTAACGTAGTCCACACTATACTGGAGAAGTCATGTTTTTCTTGCTAGAGAAAAACGGATCTAAAAAGATGAGATCAAGAAAAGGATTGCACTATAGATCAATGAAACAACAAAGTGAGAGGGAGAGAGAGCAAGAGGGACAGAGAGTGAGAGAGAGAGAGAGAGAGAGAGAGAGAGAGAGAGAGAGATATGAGAGTTCTCATCTTTTTCCTAGAAAAAGATGATTAATGATAATCCTCTAGTTGATGACTGTATATACTAATATATATACATCATTAATGTGATTATTGGAATGTGTCTAGGCTCATCCAAAAATATCTAGATACATTCCAATCTATCCCCATTAATCTTCAATGAAGCCTACCACTTTACAAGGTATGATTAAATCATACCAAGTAAATAAGGCTTGATTGGGGTTGATTTGTTCCTTTCCAAAAGGAATAAGTCAACCTCTTCAACAAGACCGACATGGCCAATTTTTATGCTTATGAAAGAAGCTAAAATCACCAATCCATATTTAGGAGAAGTCCAACTTCTCATAATTCCAAAATTGAAATTAATATCTCTCTTGGGCCAAGATTTAATGGACTAGGTTTTATTGTAATCCAATTACAAAAAATCCAAGAATTAAATTTAATTTAATTCAAGATTCAATTAAATAATGCCAATGGATCTTTTAATTCAATTAAAAGATCCAAGCCCTTAATCTCTACTTAATTGATAAATTCCATTTATCGATTAATCTATGCTCGATACAATATTGAAGCTGAAAGATTGTGGATCGTCCCGGGAAAATAGCGCGAATGTGGAAGCGCAGTATAAAATTAAAATACGAAAATTAAACATGCTTTGATAAAATAAATAAACACGTTCAAGGGGTGTGCCCTTGAATTTTCCCGGGTGTTTGGTGTATCTCATGAAATTAAAAGCATAAACAAATCATGGAGGCCATAGGATTGAAAAATAAAAGGAAACAAAAAATTAAATCGGAACCTACCGATTGTTGTTTTCGTCTTCTAACTGCTACTC
This sequence comes from Sesamum alatum, assembly GCA_034509735.1. Taxonomy (NCBI): domain Eukaryota; kingdom Viridiplantae; phylum Streptophyta; class Magnoliopsida; order Lamiales; family Pedaliaceae; genus Sesamum; species Sesamum alatum. Next base: position 9,935,250 of record JACGWO010000004.1, read on the forward strand.
GCGTTGTTCCCTGATTTGCTCCAAGTCTCGTTCTTGAGACTCTCCAAACAGTAACACGCAATCAACCCATGTGTCTTGCACGTCGTGCTAGCGAACGAACAAGTATAATATTGGAGAGGATGAATTAATAACACGTTATTAATTAACGATATTAATTCTCCTTAGATCTAATGTTCCAAGGACAAAAGAATCAAGAAGTATTTTCTTGAGAGTGGGAGAGAAGGGGCGGACGAGAGGGGAGAGAGGGAGCCGAGTTTTATGTGTGTTTGTGTGTGTGTTGGAATTTCATCAATTTCAAATAGTGAGAGGCTAGGACTATTTATAAAGGAGGAGTTTAATCCTCTTTAAACTCCAACTCTAAAGAAGACTATTTTGACTAGGATTTTAACCTAGTCAAAGTCCTAGTCAAAGTAGCATTTGACCTAGTCAAATTAATCCTAGCCATCCATCTCTCCCTTTCAATCTCAACCATTAATTTAATTTACTGGAATATTTAAATCCTATTAAATATTCCAAAGGCCAAATAAATAAATATAATAAATTATAAATATTTATTCTAGGCCTATTAAATTAATCCTCTAATAAATCTAATTTATTAGATTAATTCCTTTTATCAAATAATAGGAATTAATTCTCCAAGGTAATAAAGGACCCGATTAAATCTAATTTAATCATTCCTTTTCTCCAATATTTAATTCTAAATTAAATACTTGATGTGTGTGGATTGTGTGTGACTCTTTAGGTTCACCTTTCAGCTAGACTTGGTCGGATTCCTAGAATCCGTCCATTACCATGGGTGGCCATCTAGCAACGGTCCATGGCACTAGAGACTAGGTGAAATTTCGAGGATGAACATTTAGGCTCTAACAGTACACTTGTCCTTCTGTCTACGGTCTCACCACTTAGGGTCTAGGGCACAGAAAATGCAGGTACCCATTTTGGACCTAAGTGTCGGTCTGTCCTTACTAAACGCCGCAAGGGAAGCCTTCCTTTCTGTTCAGTTACTGTGGCCATAGATTTTAGGGACAAGACACAGAGCATACGTGAGACTCAACTGTCAATGCCTTTTGACAGGAGACAGATCCTTTCTTGGAAACTACTGTCACTTTGTAGACCAGAGCTGCACTAGACATGGCTTATGACTACTCAAGTGATTCTTGGCAATGTCTCACTATATCTAAGATACAGACCTGATACACAGGTAAACTCAGCAGTTCCTCAAGTCAAAGGACTTGTCCTGTACCGTTGGAACCGGGAATACACGTCATACCTTGCTGACCCTACTCAAGGTGCTCCGTAAGACGGTTCCCGCGAGTTACCTCAGTCAGCTGCTCCCCAGCAGGCTAACCCACTAACACTGCTTAGACAACCTTCGTCACCCGTCGATGAAATACGACAATAGATGCTTAGTGCAAGTCTCAAAGGGAATCCGGGTACCCATTTTCGAGATTCCTTGACTTGGAGTTTTCCGGACTGATTCAGTGGGACTGATTTCGTGGACCTACCTCCAAGCGTAGTCCCAGTCCCTGAAATGGGCTTTCAGTCCGTGGGCTTTGTTTGCGTAGTGAACAGATAGATAAAGCAGTAAAGTGAACGCAAACAAAGTAATGCCAGAATGAACTTCACTTCTTTATTCATTAATAGTTTTATCAAAACACTGAAATTGTCTAGACATAGGTTACATTTTGCCCTCCAAGATTGGCTACATGGTCACCTATTCTAACAATCTCTCACTTGACCTTTAAAGCCAATCGCCCATATGTCTAATCCCCATCTTTTCAAGATCTTGCGTATGAGCGCTCTGCGACATAGGCTTTGTCAGCGGATCTGCTGTGTTGTCTGCTGAGTTGACTCGGTCCATCCGAACGTCACCTCTTCCTACCATTTCTCTTAGAAGATGGTAGCGTCTAAGAATGTATTTGGAACGGTGATGAGATCTCGGTTCCTTTGCTTGCGCTATTGCACCGTTGTTATCACAGAAGATGACAACTGGCTCGGCGATGCTAGGCACTACACCCAACTCTTGGATGTAGTTTCTCATCCAAACTGCTTCCTTGGCAGCTTCTGAAGCTGCTATGTATTCAGCCTCTGTGGTGGAGTCAGCAGTGGTTGCTTTCTTGGAACTTTTCCAAGCCACTACTCCTTCATTGAGTTTGAATACGTAACCCGATTGAGTCTTGGCATCATCGTCATCAGACTGGAAGCTAGCGTCGCTAAAGCCTTCCAGAATTAGTTCACCATTGCCATAGACTAAGAACATTTCCTTAGTCCTCCTTAGGTACTTAAGGATGCCCTTAACAGCATTCCAATGTGCCTCTCCTACGCAGGACTGATATCTGCTTGTTATGCTCAAAACGTAAGCAATGTTAGGCGTGGTGCAGTGGACCGCATATTGGATGCTTCCTACGGCAGAAGCATAGGGGATGACTTTCATCCTTTCAAGTTCCTCATCAGTCTGCGGGGACTGTTTCTTGGACAACTTGATCCCATGCCTCATGGGAAAGAATCCTCGTTTGGAGTTGTCCATTCGATATCTCTTTAGGACTTTCTCCATATATGAGTTTTGGGTGAGCCCTAACATCCTTTTAGATCTGTCCCTGACGATCTGGATGCCTAGGATGTAGGAGGCTTCACCCAAGTCCTTCATGGAAAACTGGGTTGACAACCATGCTTTTGTGTCCCCCAACATTCTAACGTCATTACCAATGAGTAGAATGTCATCCACATAAAGCACTAGAAACACTATAGAGCTCCCACTGACCTTTTTGTATACACAAGGGTCGGATTCGTTCTTGATGAAGTCATAACCCCGTATTACTTCATCAAAGTGAATGTTCCAACTTCGGGATGCTTGTTTGAGGCCATAGATGGACTTCTGGAGACGACAGACCTTCTGTTCCTCTCCAGTGACTGTGAAACCCTTCGGCTGATCCATATAGATCTCTTCCTCAACGAAACCGTTAAGGAAGGTCGTTTTCACGTCCATCTGCCATATCTCATAGTCATACCATGCTGCTATGGCGAGCAGGATCCGAATGGATTTAGCCATGGCTACTGGCGAGTAGGTATCCTCAAAATCGACCCTGGGTCGTTGAGTGTATCCCTTGGCTACAAGCCTAGCCTTGAAGGTTGTGACTTCTCCATCAACACCAAGTTTGCGCTTGTAGACCCACTTACAGCCCACTGGCTTAACACTTTCGGTGGATCTACAAGTCTCCAGACTTGATTCTCGTTCATGGAGTCCATTTCGGTTTTCATGGCCTCAAGCCATTTCCAGGAGTCGATGTCAGACATCGCTTCTCCATATGTCTTAGGATCGTTATCCAAAAGACCGGTTGTATTTATAAATCCATATCTCACTGGAGGTCTGGACTCTCTAGTAGACCTACGGAGGACGGGAAACGTCAGTGGTGACTGTGGGTGCTGACTGTATCGGAGCCGGCGGTTCAAGGACCGGGGCTGGCTGTTCCTGAGGCTGTCCTTCATGCCTAGCATGTTGGACTTCTTGAGGTTGGTCAGCCCTTCGGGTGTCTATCCTGAATTCTCTAAGTGAGGGTTCCCATACTACCTCTAATGGCTGGATTCCATCACTTGATTCCTCAAGGATCAGCTCATCAGGTTGGACATCCTCTGGGAAGCCTTGCTCTAAGAATACTGCATTCCTTGAAACAAACACCTTTTGTTCCAAGGGGTCATAGAAGTAATAACCCGCAGTTTCTTTAGGGTATCCAACAAACCTGCATAAGCTAGACCTGGATTATAGCTTATCTCCCACTAACCTCTTGATGTATGCGGGGCTACCCCACACTTTCAAATAGTTGTAGGATGTAGGCTTGCCGTGCCATATCTCATATGGCGTTTGGGTCAATACACTGGTAGGCGCCAAATTTAGCAACTTGGCCGCCGTTTCCAACGCATAGCCCCAAAAGGACAAGGGCAATTTGGTAAAATTCATCATGGATCGAACCATGTTCAACAAGGTTCGATTCCTCCTTTCAGAGACACCATTCAATTGTGGTGTCCCGGGAGGGGTCCATTCAGATATTATACCATTTTCTTTTAGATAATTAAGGAACTTGGTACTAAGGTATTCACCGCCTCGGTCTGACCGTAGGACTTTAATTTTGCAGTTGGTCTGGTTCTCCACTTCAAGTCTGAATTTTTTAAAACCTCTCAAGAGCTTAAAACTTGTACCTCATTATGTAAACATAACCATACCGTGAATGATAATCGGTAAAGGTTATTAAGTAGGAGAACCCACCTCGGGTCTGCGTCCTTAGTGGTCCACAAACGTCTGTATGGACGAAGTCCAACAGACCTGTGGCAAGCCTGCTTTGTCCTACAAAGGGCTTTTTGGTCATTTTCCCTCTTAGACAAGACTCACAAGTTGGTAGCTCACTCAAGTCCCCTACCTCTAGGTTCCTTGAGTCTACCAATCTTGTCATCCTATCTTGGGATATATGACCTAGCCAAGCGTGCCACAGTCGTGCGTTCCCGTTATTATCTATTTTACGTTTTGTGTTGAGCGTTGAGAACGAAGTTTGTTTGTTGCAAGATATAGAGTCCGTTATTTAGTGTACCAAGTAGATGAGCAATTCCACACCTCATCAAATAAAAAGCAATTTTTATTGATCATAAACTCATAACCACTATTGTCTAACAATGGAATGGAAATGATGTTTTTAATCATACTAGGTACAAAATAAACTTACTCTAATTCTATGCTAATACTATCACTAACTACTAGAGTAGTAGATCCTACTGCTTCTGCCGAGATGGCCTTGCCATTCCCAAGCTTCAGGATAATTTCCCCTACCCAGTTTTCTACTTCTTTTCAGCACCTGCAAATCATTGCAAATGTGAGCTCCAAAGCCGGTATCTAATACCCAAGAGGCAGAATTAGTGACCATATTAACCTCAATCACAAATATATACCTTGGTTAGAGAAGAGCTTGGGGCACTCTCTCTTCCAATGCCCTTTTTCACGGGAATTGATACATATGTCATATGCCTTCGACTGTTGCTTGGAGACAACCTTTCCCTTTCCTTTGCCTTTCCCCTCTTTGGCAATGGGAACACTCTTAGTGTTCGTAGCTGCTTTGACGGCCTTTCCCTTCCCTTTCTTCTTTTTCCAACGTCCGGCACCTTTGCCTTTCGTTTTGGAAGTTGAAGCACCTCCAAACAATACCGAAGGCGTGGACTTCTTAGCCGTTTCCTCGCACTGCACCAACATATTAATCAACTCATGAATGCCCTTCTCAAGTGCGTTCATGTTGTAGTTGACAATAAATTGGTCAAAGGAGGGTGGGAGTGACTGAAGGATCACATCTATGTACGTTTCATTATCGAGACCTGTCTTTAGGTCCTCGAACTTTTCCACCAGGGTAAGCATTTTAACCCCGTGCTCTTGTACAGAGGATCCTTCTGTCATTTTGGTTCCAAAGAATGCCTTGGTCGCGACATACCTAGTATGCCGGTCCGGGACTGCATAGCAATCCTTAAGGCGAGCCATGATGGAAGGGATATCGTCTAGCCTTTCATACTGCTTCTGAATCTCATTCGTCATAGAAGCAAGTATGACGCTACGGACCTTCCGGTTATCCTTATGCCAAGTCTCGAACGTCTCATGTTCTTCCGGCGTGGATCCTTCCGGTAAGGTCCTAGGGAGAGGCTCGTCCATGACGTAGCCTTGGTTCTCATAATCCAGGACTATCCTGAGATTACGCAACCAGTCGTTGTAATTGGTTCCATTGAATTTGTTTGTCTCAAGAATGGTTGAAAGTGGGTTCTTAGACATTTTTAAATCTACATTTAAAATAGAGTTCGCGATCAGCAGAATATAAAAGACGGTGGTTTGATAAAAATTAAATGCATGGTCTTTAGTCATTTAATGCTCCCACTATTTATACGAAAACACGGTACTCTCAAACATGATTTTCGGAAAACCCTTTCCTAGTGGGCTTGGGATCCACAACGATTTTTCCCATACCCCACTTTTACGATTCGCATGGAAAAAATCCTGTGGGAGGTATACCATACCATTCTCGTTCCACGAGATTCCCAAGACAATTGCCTCACCCTTTCACATGATCCCGAGGACTCCAAGCGAATCATGTTAATTGGGCGTTAGACCCGACCCAACCGACCGAGCCATAGACCTACTGTTACCCCCACGACTCGTGAGACAGGTAATAGTGGTCTTTTTTTTCGTTCATGACACAGTGCAGCTTCTTTTAAATACAATAACGTGCCACGGCTCGTGAGACCACGCTATTGACCTAAATCAGCTTCCTCAGTATGCCATGGATTGGAAGGCATGGACAAACTCCTAGAGTTCATATCCATTTTGACTAGGGTCTAATATTTGGACATTGGTCCAACCAATGTGAGAGTAGTAAAGACCGAGATCTCATAACATAATACATCTACAGATTCATCCATAATGCGTAATAAATAAATGCATCCATAGCAGTTATATGATAAATAAAAATGCCATTCATCCATCATAATAACCACATGCAAAATTAAAGCCTAGCACGCCCCTGTTGGATGATCACGAGCCCGAATCCTATGCGATCCACTGAGCCCGCAGTGGATCTATGGTCAATCTAGAGTTGGTCCTATACTATTACATTAATAGTAACCCAATCATCATTCTGATGGGCCTTGGTCTCTTTTCTCTTTCCTCACTTCATGGAAACGCCTTGGAACCTCTAGTCTGGGCTCTCCATGTGGACCTTCCTTCTTCTCCATCAATTACATAAAAATTGAAACCTCACTCCTATTCTACTCTCATTATATATTAAAAAATAGAAACCCAGCGAAAACCCGGGGGGAGTACATAAGGAGGGAGATAGAATGCCTTATTATTCCAAGGCAACTAGAAAGAGAGAAGGAGAAAGCAGTAAAAGAGGCACACAGGCCCAATATAAAATTAAACCATACATGCGGTCTAGGGCTCGTGATCATCCGTTTCATCCAACACACATAATCATATGATCCAATCACATAATAATAATATACCAATAATACATGATAACCAATCATACTTATTCAAGATGAATTAATAAATAAATGCGTAGCATGTGAAAATATGGCATAACCGTTGGTAATAATATTTTCTCGTTTTAGGAAAATTTTTCCTCATTATTTTTAAGTAAAATATTCTCGGGATTCCAAATCCAATATATTTTACTTCCCAAAATAATGTCTTAGAAATTCAGGCAAAATTGAACAAAACGAATTTTCAGAATTAATTAAAAAATTAAAACTCAAAAATAAATAAAATAAAAATAGGGAGAAACCCTAGCAACACTGCCCGCCGCCACGGGCAGTAGCCAGCAGGCGTGCGCGCAGGCGCTGCCAGACCGGGCGCGCGCGCGCAGGCCCTTGCCTGCGTGTGCGCGCGCCTGGTCGGCAGCAGGCCGCGCGGCCTGGCGCTCCGGCAGGCTGTCGCGTGCGCAGGCTCCCTTGCCCGCGCGCGCGCTGGCCTGCTGGTCGCCAGCCGCGCATCTGCCCTGTGCAGTGCGCGCGCGCGCAGACACCACTGTCTGCGTGCGCGCGCGCGCCTGGCGCCGCCTGGTGCCTGTGCGCACGCGGACTCTCCAACGTGCATCCGCGCGCGCGCAGGCTTCCAGGACACTGGCTTGGCGCGCGCGCGCGGGCTTCCCTGCCCGTTTGCGCGTGCACCCGGCCAGCGGCCCTGCCTGAGGCTCGGCCGAGCGTTCGCTTGGCAGGCTGCGCACAGCCTTGCGCATCTGGCCGGGCGGCTGCGCGCAGGCTCTCCTTGCCTACGCGCGGCTGCCCAACCTCTGCACACGGCTGCGCGCGGCCAGCCTCCGGCTGGTCCGCGTGCGGCGTTTCTTCGTTCTTCGTTCGATTTTCACCCCCGTTTCCCAAGAAAAACAGAAAAAATACCAATAATGCAATAATCACATGAATTAAAAGCAAGAAATGACATGCTTTAATAATAAAGAAACCAAGAATTATTTAAAACATGCCAAAAACACGTTTCATGCTTAAAACGCACATTAAACCCTAGGCCTATACACCGAACCGGGCTCTGATACCACTGAAAGATTGTGGATCGTCCCGGGAAAATAGCGCGAATGCGGAAGCGCGGTATAAAATTAAAATACAAAAATTAAACATGCTTTGATAAAATAAATAAACACGTTCAAGGGTGTGCCCTTGAACTTTCCCGGGTGTTCGGTGTATCTCATGAAATTAAAAGCATAAACAAATCATGGAGGCCATAGGATTGAAAAATAAAAGGAACGAAAAAATTAAATCGGAACCTACCGATTGTCGTTTTCATCTTCTAACTGCTACTCGCGTTGTTCCCCGATTTTCTCCAAATCTCGTTCTTGAGACTCTCCAAATAGTAACACGCAATCAACCCACGTGTCTTGCACGTCGTGCTAGCGAACGAACAAGTATAATATTGGAGAGGATGAATTAATAACACATTATTAATTAATGGTATTAATTCTCCTTAGATCTAATGTTCCAAGAACAAAAGAATCAAGAAGTATTTTCTTGAGAGTGAGAGAGAGGGGGCGGACAAGAGGGGAAAGAGGGAGCCGAGTTTTATGTGTGTTGTGTGTGTGTTGGAATTTCATCAATTTCAAAATAGTGAGAGGCTAGGACTATTTATAGAGGAGGAGTTTAATCCTCTTTAAACTCCAACTCTAAAGAAGACTATTTTGACTAGGATTTTGACCTAGTCAAAGTAGCATTTGACCTAGTCATATTAATCCAAGCCATCCATCTCTCCCTTTCAATCTCAATCATTAATTTAATTTAGTGGAATATTTAAATCCTATTAAATATTCCAAAGGCCAAATAAATAAATTTAATAAATTATAAATATTTATTCTAGGCCTATTAAATTAATCCTCTAATAAATCTAATTTATTAGATTAATTCCTTTTATCAAATAATAGGAATTAATTCTCCAAGAAAATAAAGGACCCGATTAAATCCAAGTTAATCATTCCTTTTCTCCAATATTTAATTCTAAATTAAATACTTGATGTGTGTGGATTGTGTGTGACTCTTTAGGTTCACCTTTCAGCTAGACTTGGTCGGATTCCTAGAATCCGTCCGTTACCATGGGTGGCCATCTAGCAACGGTCCATGGCACTAGAGACTAGGTGAAATTTCGAGGATGAACATTTAGGCTCTAACAGTACGCTTGTCCTTCTTTCTACGGTCTCACCACTTAGGGTCTACGGCACAGAAAATGCAGGTACCCATTTTGGACCTAAGTGTCGGTCTGTCCTTACTAAACGCCGCAAGGGAAGCCTTCCCTTCTGTTCAGTTACTGTGGCCACAGACTTTAGGGACAAGACACAGAGCATACGTGAGACTCAACTGTCAATGCCTTTTGACAGGAGACAGATCCTTTATTGGAAACTACTGTCACTTTGTAGACCAGAGCTGCACTAGACATGGCTTATGACTACTCAAGTGCTTCTTGGCAATCTCTCACTATATCTAAGATACAGACCTGATACACAGGTAAACTCAGCAGTTCCTCAAGTCAAAGGACTTGTCCTGTACCGTTGGAACCGGGAATACACGTCATACCTTGCTGACCCTACTCAAGGTCCTTCGTAAGACGGTTCCGGCGAGTCACCTCAGTCAGCTGCTCCCTAGCAGGCTAACCCACTAACACTGCTTAGACGACCTTCGTCACCCGTCGATGAAATACGACAGCAGATGCTTAGTGAAAGTCTCAAAGGGAATCCTAGTACCCATTTTCGACATTCCTTGACTTGGAGTTTTCCGGACTAATTCAGCGGGACTGATTTCATGGACCTACCTCCAAGCGTAGTCCCAGTCCCCGAAATGGGCTTTCAGTCCCGTGGGCTTTGTTTGCGTAGTGAATAGATAGATAAAGCAGTAAAGTGAACGCAAACAAAGTAATGTCAGAATGAATTTCACTTCTTTATTCATTAATAGTTTTATCAAATCACTGAAATTGTCTAGACATAGGTTACATTTTTCCCGCCAAGATTGGCTACATGGTCACCTATTCTAACAGAAGCCCGTTACCATGGGTGACCATCTAGCAACGTTCCATGGCACTAGAGACTAGGTGAATATTGGCATGAAAATTTAGCCACCAATTACGTAGGGGTACGGTCTTTCCGTCTACCGTCTCCCGGCCTTAGTCTAGGGTATGAAATTGGGCGTCGGTTCCTTTTCTTGACTATACAGTTATGGTTAATACTAAGACTATGCATGCCTCACTGCATTGCCTCATGGAACTATTCCCTGCTCGATCAACCACTGTGGCCAATAGTTTAAGCAGCATGAACGTGTTTCTGAGTGCGTAGGAGATACCTCTATTTCATATTGACAGGGGACGAGATCCTCTTCTTGAACCCCATCATCCTCGCCATATATTCTGACTGCATTGGACTAGGTTTATAATGAGCATGTTCGTGACATGAACACCTCTCGCAAGATCTAAGATACAACCATCTTGTGCACGTGACTGTCGTGGTTCCTCAAATCCGAGGACTATCCCCGTACTATTGGAATCGGGGAACTCCAATCATACCGCCAAGCCTCCAAATCTTCCATATGACGATCCCCGCGAGTCAGCTCAGTCGGCTCGACCCCAGTCGACCAACCCACTAAGATCGTATAGACGTCCCACGTTTGTCACCAATGAAATACGACACTCATTATATGAATACAACTTTTAGTGCAAATCTCCATATGACTCTCGATGCCAGTTTCAAGATCCTTGACTTGGAATGTTTCATAGTCGTCTCCAATGTGTGGCCCAACTGCATTGGTTGTCCAATTGGTCAGTGGGCATCTGTTGTGATGTTAAAGCATCATTTAACGTAATCAGTAAGCACAACAGACACATGTGCCAATGGCGAACACTTACCATGTTCAGCAATACAAAGTTACTTTTAATAAAGATTGCTAAATAGTTCCCAAAATCGCCAATCCAATTGGCTTTCTGATCACCTATTCCAATGATCTCCCACTTGACCTAAAGCCAATCACCCATTCTTTCAGATTAATCTAATCATGAGCAATCTGAGGTATTGACTTGGTCTCACGGGTTTACTACTATGTCTGCCAATGTGATGTTGTCTAACCGCACGTCACATCACTCCAAGCAGATGGTGGTGTCTAAGAATTTTCCATGGGTCTTTTGATAAGATCTTAGGTCCTTTTAGCTTATGCGATAGCTCAGTTGTCATCCTCCAAGGTGACTACTGGCTCGACTATGCTAGGCATCGCACCCAACCATTCGGTGTAAATTTTTCCATCCAAACCACTTTTTCAAAAAGACTTCCAAAGTCTCCATATACTCGACTTTCATGATGAAACGTGGTATCCGCTTGGAACGTTTCGAAGCCACCACTTTTATCATTGAGTTCGAACATACATAGGTATTGAGATTAAAACATTATTCACTTGAGTCTGGAAGCTAGTATCGTTATAGCTTTCCAGAATCAACTCTCTATTCATGTGCATCAAGAACACTTCTTTAACCCTTATTCAGGTGTTAAATATAGTTCCTAACAGCTGTCTATTGCATCCTCGGTGCATCCCCAATGTCCGTTGTTATGTTTAAAGCATAAACAACATCAGGTCCAATACATCGAACAATATTCCTATGTTGTTTATGGCAAAAACGTAGGGGATGTATAACATCTAAGCTTCCTCATCAGTCTACGGTGACTGAGTCTTGGACAGCCTGACCCTATGGATAGGAAGCCAATTCCTTTTATGAAGAATTGTGTGAACAATACTCGTGCTTTAGTGTTTACTAACATCTTAACTTCATTCTACACGAATTAAGACGTTACACACTAGATACTTGGAACACAATTATCCTCCACTGACACCAGTGCTCGTTGCCGACTGTATCATACACAATATGAGTTCGTCAAAATGAACAGTCTAGTTTCATGAAATCTCATATCCAATTTGAATTTCATGATGGATCCCACGGCTCCAAGCCATTGATCCAATTATGATTTCTAACATCGCTTCTCTATGTGGTTTTTGGAGAGTAGTCCAATTGACCGGTCAAGTCTGAGATCCCGTACTTTACACGTAACTAGATTTTTCCAACTGTCCCCAGGAGGGTTGGAATATAGTCAGTTTGTGAATTGATTACAAATACGTTTGCTTTATTCTACTGAGGTGTCGCTCTACTTGATTTCTCAAGGAGCTACTCCTCACGTTGGTTATCCTCTGAGATCCAATTTCTTTTGGGATAACCTATGAACTTGCACAAACCTAGTTTGCCTCCCACTAGTCTTTTGACGTAAATAGGACCATTCCATATACTCAAGTACTTTGTGAAATATAGGCTTGCCAAACTATATCTAATGTGGTGCCTGGATTACGGCTCTAAGAAAATGCCATGCTTTTAAACTCAACAACTTTCAGAAAGTCCATGTGTAGATGGGCCAAGGAATTTCAGTGAAACACCGATCGAACCATGCCCAACAAGGTTCAATATCTCCCTTATAAGACCGTTTAACAATGGTCCTCACAGGAAGAATTCCACTGAGTGAGAATTCCTTTCTCATTTGGATATTCAAGAACTCCCCACTATATACACGTTACCTCGATCCAATCAAAGGGCTTATTTTTGCAATTAGTTTTAGTTCTCCACTTCAAGTCTAATTTCATGTCCGACCCGGCCGACGCATGGACTGAACCGAACCTAACCCACAGGCCTTGGTTCATGCAGGACGCTCTACACAGTATCTATGCCGTCAGGATTAATATACTCCACAGGGCGTGGAACCCTCTTCATATCATAGTCTTCGATCCTTCAGTAGCTTGATCGCTCTCTCTAACTATGTTCAACCCTCGTGCCCCGAACCTTCCAAAGGTCTTTAGACTTGTGAACCCCCTACTGATTTTGTGTTTTTGGCGACCTACAGATGCTTGATTGGATCCAATCCAATAGACCACTTGGAAAGAATACTTTGTCCTAGAAAGAGCTTTATCGCCATCTTCCTTCTCAAAAAGAATTCGTAAGTTTAGTAAACTCAGTTTGTCTATTTCGAGGCTCCTTGAATTTACCAGCCTTCTTATCATGACTAGAAGAATATGGTCTAGCTTTGTAAGACAGATTCTACAAGTTTTTTCTTGATTATCCAACATGCAATTCATTTTTGAGCAAACATAATCTAATTATGGGATAGAGTAAAACAATTGTGTAGATAACCCAGCAGACTCATCGTCAAATAAAAGGAACTTTTATTGATCAACTTGTATTTCATATTGTCCAACAATAAGAACAACACAACATTGATCATGCTAGGTTACACAATTTTATCTTATCCTAACATGATTACTAACGGCTAGCCTAACTAGTCCTATAGCTTTTGCAGCAATAGCCTTGCCATCGCCTAGCCTTAACACCATCTCTCTTAGACTTATACTCCTTACCATCATCTGCAAATCATTTCCATAAGTGAGCTTCCAAAGCAGGTATCCATACCCAGGAAGTAGAATCAATAATCATGTTACTAAATAGCGGGTTTACCTTGATTGGAGAGGGGTTCAGGACACTCTCTCTTCCAATGTCCCCTTTTTCGACAATTAATGCAAACGTCACTAGCAATCCTTGACTATCAAACAATTTTTCGTTTTCCGTTACCCTCAACCAGCTGTGCAATAGGAGCGTGCTAAGCATTTGTAGCGGCCAACTCTTCCTCATCCTTTTTCCTCTTCCAGCGTCCGGCACCCCTGTCATTCCGAAACAATATTAACGGTGCAGATTTTTCAATCATTGCGTCGTATTGGACCAACATGTTTATCAACTTATAAGTGGTCTTCTCAAACCCACTCATGTTAAAAATTCACGATAAACGAGTCGAAGGAGGGAAGAAAAAATTGAAGGATGACGTCAATGTACGTCTCTTTTTCAAGATCAGCCTTGAGGTCTTTAAGCTTCTTCACAAGGGATAGCATCTTAACCCCATGCTCTTATACAGACGATCCTTCAGACATCTTTGTTCTGAATAATGCCTTCGTCACCGCATATCTAATATGTTGGTCCAAAACTGCATAAACTTGTTTCGTGCGGAGCATTATCAATAAGACATCGTCCAGCCTGTCATACTGCTTTTGTATCTCATTAGTCATGGAAGCAAATATGACACTGCGAACCTTGCGGTTGTTCTCTAGCCATTCCTCGAACATCAAACGTTCTTCTCGTAAGGACCCTTCCGACAAGGTCTGTGGAAGTGGCTTATCCATGACATAAGCCTGGTTCGCAAAATTGAGGACAATCCTCAGATTTTGCTATCAATCATTATAATTGGTTCAATCGAATATATTAATCTAAAAATGGTGGTAAGTGGATTCTTAGACATTTCTACATTCAAAATGTAAAGCAGAAATGAAGTAGATTATTCGTAACAATATGTTCAAGTTAAGACTTGGTCTTCAGTCTTTAACCCTCCTACTATTTATACAAAAAGCTCACCAGTCTCAAGTGGGATTTCGGGAAACTTTTTATAGTGGGCTTGGGATCCACAAACGCAATTTTCCATGGGCCATTTTTACGATTCACATGAAAAAGGCCTTGTGGGGAGGTATCCAATACCATTCTTATCCAATGAAATTCCCAAGATGTTTTGCCTCACCCTTCACATGATTTTGAGGACTCCAAGCAAATCACGCTACTCTAGGAGTGCAAACAAGCCGAGCTCTAGCCAAGCTCGATCGAAAATTTGAGCTCGAGCTCGAGCTCACGAGCTTGAGCTCAGCTCACAAGCTTGAATTTTGTTTTATTTCGCTTTTCTATAAAAGAACGGAAATATATGGACTATTCTATAATTGAAATACATTATTCAAAAATTTAAATAAGAACTAGAAAGAAAACATTCACAAAAAGCAAAAAATAAAAAATAAAAAAGTAATACGATGAAAGAATTAAGTTCAATGTTCGAACTAACAAGTAGCACCCATAAATTAAGTTCAACTAAATCTGAATAGTCCCATCAGTCCAACCGTTTAAGTTTTTTAACAAGATATAAGCAACCCATTGAAACAATCAAAAAGCTAAACATTTGCAATCAATACATAAGCATCAGCAAGACAGGGGGTGCTATCCATGTTTATCATATGACAACTAAAATATGCGGAGATCTTGAAGTAACTGCAAAATTTGAAAAAAAATACCATCACTCAAATTAAATCTTTTCGTATCAAAGTTAAATATATATTTTGGCAATAACCAAATAAGAGGAAAAAAGAACGCAAATCAAACTAACATAATATACATTTTTCTTACCAGAAACATCATATTCCAGAAGTAACATCAACACTTGGGAGGACTATATGTATCGCTTTTTTGTCATTCTGCAGTTTAATACACACAATTTTAGTACAAAACCTCAATATTAATGATATATAACAACTAAAAAGAATTAATCATCGTCAAATAATACCTTTGTCTTTTTCTTTACTCCAAAGCATTTTCTCAACCAATCTCCTCCACACATTAATACTTGAACTGTTTATGATGTCAATGAGGCACGATACTTGTCAATGACTCTACTTCCAGCACTAAAAGTAGCCTCAGAAGCAATGGTAGTGATTGGTATAGAAAGAATATCCCATGCCATAAATGATAAGACTTTGTACTTAACCGAATGAACTCTGCACCAATCTAAGACATCAAATTCCTTTTCAATTTTGTTGTCTTTCTTGAATGAATAACAACTTTCTTCAAGATAAATGTCAAGTTCTGATTTCTATGGTGAATAGATTAAACTGACTCCAAAAAGTCAGCATATTTAGACCAACCTCTTGATATTCCAACATTACTAGGACCTTGACGTTGAGAACTGTCCCCTTCTATTTGCCACACGACTCACCTTCATCATTATATAACAGAATAGAGTTCATGCAAAGCTGTGCGAACAAAGCTAATTTCTCTTTCTACTCTTTCGGAAGAATATAGCTGGGGAAAACAAAACTCAAGTGCAATCATCTTGCACCTCGGATCAAGAATGGCTGCTATTGACATCAACAAATTAGTCTCACCCCAATACTTATCAAATTTGATTTTCATTTTTTCAACTATGTCTAAAAAAAAACCATCACTATCTGATGACTTCTCATCTAATAGCACTTTCACTAAGCTGACTGCATTCAGAAACAAGTTTGAAGTTGGGTAGTCACTCCCAGAAATGATGTGCGTAGCATCCCAAAAAACTTCCAATACCGAACATACCTTTTCAACTTTTTCCCAATCTTCAGGACATGGGCAATCATCATAATGTTGATCTTTAGCAGCATATCTTGATAAAAATCCTTGAACTTGAATGCAGTAGACAACATCTCATATGTAGAGTTCCACTTCGTTCGAGAATCATCAACCAACTTTCTTTCTGGCAAGTTTAGTTGTTTCACAGTTTCAGAAAATAACAAAAGCCTTGCATCTGATCGCCGAACATACTCTATGCTGTCACGTATCACTTCAATGATGCTTTTAATTTCAAAATACCATCTTGAGCTATGAGGTTCAACATATGAGCACAACATCTGACATGAAATAATTTTCCCTTGCAAAGTAATTTTTTTTTCCATTGCGCATAAATCTTCAGATGGTAAATGGCAGAATCATTGGCAGAAGCATTATCAACAGATACTGTGTGAATTGTACTTTGAAGATCCCAATCTTTCAAGCAACGCCAAATAGCATCAGCAATCTCAAGACCTCGACGAGGAGGTGGAATGTGAACAAAGTTGAGTACACGTTTCTGTAGTTGCCAGTTTTGATCGATCCAATGGCTAGTTATCACCATATACTCCATCTTCTGGTTTTTTGATTTCCAACAATCAATCGTTAGACTGATTTATTTAGTTTTTGCAGGAAGTTCTTCAATTTCTTTTTCTCAGCCTCATAAACATTGACAGAATATGTCCTTGCTGTTGTTCTTGAAACTCCTCTCCACTCAGGCATTCCCCTTCTACAAAACAAATTAAATCCCTCTTCTTCCACTTCAGAGAAAGATTTCTCATGCACCAATATCCAGTGAGCTAGTGACTCTTTCATAGCTTCCTTGTCAAACTTCCCATCTTGTAAAGCTGAATATGATGTTGGATCAATATTGTTGGGCATAAAACCAAGCCGTGTTTGCATCGAATTCTCTCTTTCCTTAATAGCTTTTTCTCTAAGATGGTTGGCACAGTGTTGCAAATGTCTGTGCAACTAAGATGTTGGATTACCTTTGATTTTCGCGAACATCTTCTTGCAGTGGTTACAAGAGATCTTTACGGCGCCATCCACATCCTTAACATCTTTAAATTCTAGCCAAACAGTTGATTTTTTTTTGTCTTTTGGCCTTCGAAAATGAAGCATCCTCATCTTTATCAACCTCCGTTATGTCTGTGCTCATGCCGATATTATTTAAGTTGCAAGAAGGATCTGTATCATCCATAGTATATTGAATTCCGTCCTCCTGAGGTTGAAAGAGAATCTGTTGAATCTACTCTAGAGGAAGAGATATAAGGTGAAAAAGTATCATTTGGCGTCTCAGAATTCATTTTTAAAAACAAATAAAAAGTTACTTAAATAGATGTTACATCAAATGTGAATGTGATATTGAATTTTAATTGTACGTCAAACTTGAAGATAAATAACGCACGGTGTTGTATCCTAATCATGGCTCTTCATGCTGTGCATCCTTAACTCCTTCATGTCGACGCAACAGGCCAAGTTAGAGGCATACCCATCAGGAAACCTAAGACAACAAATCCACTCATATATCTTCTTCTTTTGATCCTTCGTCAGTGTATATACCGCTTTGTGCATTACGTTCGGTCTCCTTTCGTCCACCTCAAGCTCCGGCCGATTAAATTTTATCTTTAGATCCTTCCGTGCATTAAGATTGTCCTTCGTTTTCCCCTTTATGTCCATCACAGTATTGATAATATTATCGAACACATTCTTCTCAATGTGCATGACATCAAGATTGTGTCATATCAGGTGCGCCCCCCAGTATTCAAGCTCCCAAAAGATGCTTTTCTCCGTCCACTTATGGTCCACACCATAGCCTTCCGGTTCACTCAATGGTTGTTCGACTGCAACACTAAATACATTGACACGGGTTCGGATCTGTTCTCCAGTCAGCCTCGGACATGCAACCTTCCCCTCCATTCAATTTTTAGTGAAGGCTTTCTTGTTCCTGCGATAAGGATGATCCGGTTGAAGGAACTGCCTGTGGCAGTCAAAATAGCATGCCTTCAAACCGTACTGTAAATAGAATGCCCGTGTGTCCTCCATACAAATTGAACACCCCATAACACCGGCGGTACTCCATCCAGACGCCATCCCATAAGCGGAAAAGGTCGTTCACTGTCCACATCAATGCGGCCCGCATCATGAATGCCTGGTTTGTCGCAGTGTCGTGCGTACGTACACCCACATGCCATAAATTCTGCAACTCCTCGATCAACGGCTCCAAGTAGACATCGATAAGACGTTTGGGATTCGATGGGCCAGGGATCACCATCGTTAGGAACATATACTCAGACTTCATGCACATTCCCGGTGGGAGATTGTACGGTGTAAGTATCACGGACCGACATGAGTAAGTTTTACCATACTGGCCAGGTGCAAACCCATCCCTGCACAACCCAAGTCTAACATTACGGAGCTCAGCTACAAAATCAGGATACGTCCGGTCAAAATGCTTCAAAGCCTCTGCATCGAACGGATGACACATGGATCCTTCCTCCATCTGATGGCTCGCATGTCAAGTCATATGCTCTGATGTGCCTCCGACGCATACAACCTCTGCAGCCGAGAGGTAAGCGGTAGATACCTAAGAATGGCATAGGGGACTTCCTGCGTCTAGGATTTCTGTCCCTGGTGGGCTGGTACCTAGTATCTCCACAAAACTTTCAATATTCCAAATCAATATCGTCCTTCCAGTACAACATGCAATCGCTTTTGAAAGCATCAATCTTCTGAACTGGTAAGCCCAATTCTCTTATCAATTTCTTCGTATTGTAATAATCGGCGGGAAAAGTGTGATCGCGGGGCATTACAGTATCAGCCCACTGGCACAAGTGATCATATGTATGCTCGGAAAAACTGCCTTCCGCCTTGATATTCACCAAAGAAGCAATTGACGCCAACTGAGAAGTGGTGCAGCCGTTCCACAACGGTTGGTCCGCAGCATGAACTACATCAAAAAACGGTCTGACAAGCCAAACAAATAATCATAGGGTCCCTAATCGTAATATGAACTAGGACCCATATTAGATGGACAATACCGAGTACCATCATTAGCTGGTCCCTCCTGGTTATACGAAGACCAGAAAGACGACCCGCCGGCATCGAATAGCATCCTCTGCTCCTAATCCATCTGAGCCGCATCACCCCAATGCGAACTACCCTCATCCTGAATGGGTGGTGTTTGCTGTTGCTGCTGCACAGGGGGCGCTGTCAATGCTTCAAAGTATTCCTGCACCCTCTCCTCATCATGCGAAGTCCAATTATAATACTCCAGCATAAACCTTTTCATACACAAGTCGAAATTTACCTCGTCTGGTGTTTTGAACCGTTCGTTTTGGCACTTTCGGCAGGGACACCTAATCTTCTCCCCGTCCATATATGCACGCTAAGACTGGGCCCATTTTAGAAATATTGTAACACCATCCTCAAACTCCGGTGTCACACCCAGCACGTCTCGGTCATACATCCATCTCCTCAACTATCTTAACATGATTGGTCCTACGTACACAAGCAATTCACAGTAGTAATTAAATGACTAGAAAAAATTATAATATACATATAACTAACCATTAAAGAATTTCAACTTCTTACCTGAGCAAAACACCTATCAAGATCAATGCAAAATTCATGCAGATAATTGATATGTTCTATTTTACGTATAAAGAATCAAGAAGGGGAGTTAGAACAAATGAGTTAGAGAGTAATTATAAGAACAATGAAAATGAAGGGGGACATATATATAGAAAAATATTGGAACGGGCATTGAAATATTATTTGGCATACTAAACTAGCCGTTGCTCCAACTTTAGGAACGGTCTCTGGAACGGATATAATAACAGTAATATTACCGTTGTAATATAGCCGTTTTGGCATATTAGGAAGGGAATTTGTCACACATAATCGTTCATGTAAAGCGCCTGTTCCAAATAGTAGCACATTTGGAAATGGTTTTTGTAACAACACTGGATTTCCTAAATACCCACAATTTGGAACGGTCATTGCATTCCATTGTTTGCTCATGGCATAAAAGGGTCTCATTTAGCACTACATATTGGAACGGTCGAGCAATCGGTCCAAATAGACCCGAGTTTCAGAACACGTATAGGAACGGTACATGTTCCCCGGTCAACTAACCGTTCCAATTTCCACAAATGTGTTCCAAATGGAATACCAAAATATAACTAATTCCTTATTGAAATGGTATTGGGTTTACATGTTGGCACACATGTGTTGGCACAAAAATAAGAACGATCCTGCCGTTCCTACACATTTTGACTCTCATTAACGCGAAAGTGAAGTCAACAACGATTTCCCGTTCCACAATAGTTCCAGTTATTGTTCCTATTTGGAACGGTAATTGCAACAGGCATATAAATCCGTTCAAATTTCCGCATTTTTTTGTAGTGCATGGACTAATTCAAATCCTAATTGTTATTTTCGAGGATGCTCGGCCGATGGCATATATATTCTTTGTTTGTTTTCTAGTCCTTAATGGTTACATTACTAATACCATATGCATACTCATTGTGTGATACATTTGTGACTTTTTATATGCTTGTATATATGTGTACGAGATCTATTGTGGTGTCTTCCGGTGGATTGATCTACCAATGTGCCATAGGTCAAAGAAAATTATCCCTAGCTTGCTGAATCGAATAAACAATCAAGAAAAACTCTTGAACGAGTATCGTCAGAAGGCTTATGTGAAGGAGGCCTTGGAAGGCAAGATGATGTCATATCGTTTAATGGGGATTATGGCATCCGTCATCATCCTAGTGTTTCTAAATCTGTATGTTCACGCCACTATCATATGCATGTGATTGGTTTTGCAGCATGCTACGAAACTAGCCTTTTGAACATAAGTTAATATAATTTCATGCCATAATACTTTTGGACTGCTAATTAACACCACATCATGTGGTTTGCTCTTACAAATTTTTTTGTGGTTAAGACCCACAAGATCATTTTGGTTTCAGGTGGTGTGTATGATGAAGTAATTAATCCAGATTGTATGTAATGAACCATGCGTATAAATATCGTTTGAATTGTATTGACTATTACTCTTTTGCTATATTGCTCAGGTAATATAGATTGGTCTAAAATTGATGATAGTCACTATTGGATACGTTGACAACATCACAATACAATATCATTTTGTCCTCTAATTATTTGTGAATAAATTTTGCGGAAATTATTCCATGATGTTATACCAACCTCTATTTCGTGTACTTAACATTGTTTGAGTTGGTTGTATGTTTTGCCAAATTGAATCATTTGGTTTCCGTACTTGCGTTTGGCATCTAAACACATTTTAACCTATCGGTTAAATCGTAATTATATAGCTTTACGTTTTGATCGAAAAAATAGTCTAATTTAATAACCAATAATAGATTAGAAATAGTGATGGAGTTATGTCTTTTAAAAACAGGATTAATGAATATTAGCATATATACCCAACTAAATTTTTTATATTGCAACCAACCGTGTCAACTCTGATGGGAATTACATCTATTTCTGTCAAGAGGAATTAATTGAGGTGCAAAAGGTGAATGTGCAATTTCTACTCTTTCATGCTGCAGTAGGTGGAGTTAGCACTAAAAAAAAAGAAAAAAAAAACCTTATTCTTCACTCATGTCATTTATAAATCCTTCCCACTTCTTCAAGGGAACACCTACCAACTTTCTTGTTCTAGTGCCTTTTTTTTTTCCCAAGATCAGCTATGGCAGGAGATGGTTTTCTACTGGCAACAAAAACTCTTCTACTGCGATCATTGGACACCAGAAATTGAAGGCATGTTTGAGTCGCTTCTTGAGCACCACCGCAAGGGGAGATTTCATCACGATGGAACTAATGGTCATGTTGTCCTATGCACATTGTGTGATATAAATACTAAATATGGCTCAACACTATCGTATTCGTATTCCCAGAGATGATTGGCCAAGCTCAAAATGCGATATCGAGGTTTTCATTGGATTACTAGCTCGGCTTCTGTCAAATGGGATGCCCAACTAAATGTCATTAGTGATGACGAGTATGTTTGGGAACAAATAACTAAGGTATTATTCAGCATTGCCTAAAACATTCTTTCAACCACATTTGTTATCTCCTGATTGATCTACGTAAGCCGGCACTAATTCATGTATTCTTGGTTTCTTGATGATTTTTAGGCTAGAGAAAGACATACGTAAAAGCCCCAGAGCCACATTGGAATGCTATAGGGATTCTTTTTGGGGAATGTTCCTTGGACGATAACTTGAAAGATGAGGAAGAGTTCTTTGATCGTAGTGGAACATGAACGGACGATGGACGGGTTCATGATATCCCACCCTCCTTGGAGGAATCTTCGGAGTACGAATTCGAAGGCTACATGGATTGCATCAGTGATGACCATTCCTCTTGGTGGGCTTTTGTCAAAGAATATTATGCCTCTGACCTTATGGACCAATCTCCATCCCCCTCGGTGCCAAATTATCTTTGTCGTAGACAGCCTAAGAAGCCAAAGCTCTTATTTGTTCGTCGAGCATTGAAGATTTTCAGATTCAAAACTATATTGATGCATATTTAGCTATATATATGTTGTTAGTAGACATGTGCTTTTATGTCTTTACCCTTGTAAATCTGGTGTTGATTAGTGTAAGATGATGCATGGAAGGAGCTTCAAATAGTGTCCCTTCTGATTGCATGAAATGCCATGTTCACTACCACTTATATATCTTACTGTGATTGGTCTTTAGTACTCATTTATGCTAAATGAACATAAATTGGAAAGTTTGATATATCGTTGCTTATTATTAATGTACGCTAATATAGGAACACGATAATATGTAGTTTATTTAAAAAAATCCAACTAAAAAAAATGAGGTAAGGTCTGAAGTTTTTTAAATGTAAATGCCCTCGGGTACTTAACCTAGAAATTGATCTAGAATAACAAAATGAGCACTTGCAATCGTTTGATAGCTTAAATAAAAAAATTAATTCCATACATATTTTGGTGTATGGATTGCAATATTTATATTTATTTGAATGGGAATAAAAAATGTCTATTAAATGATTTATTACTTCTTATTGATGTTATTTCGTTACAACACGTATTGCATGCAAATAAAACGTTGACTATTGATGTATTCAAACCAAACTGTTCAATGTATTCTTGTATGTATAGAGTATTATCGCTATATATTTATGAAATTTGTTCAATTCAGTAACTATTAATGTACACAAGGTTGTAGCACATAAAACAATTTATTATAGAATATATTATATTGTTTAGCAATCGACTATGTAAATATCTATAATGGAATTTGATAAAAGTTCCATTAGTATTGCGATCAATTTATAAAATCTCTCATTCGTGCACACTTTGTAGCACATACATAATCGGGTAAATTACATTTTTATTCCATAAGTAGATTTGTTTCTAATTTTATTCCCACAATATCTATTATTTGCGAATTACGTTCCAAAAGTGGATTTTTTTTTCAATTTGAGGACTCATTGGGAATTTCCGTTAATGAAGTTAACGGAAGTTGAATCTCCGTTAAGTGGACCGATTTTGGGGGGAAATTAACCATCCTTCAACCACTTTTGGAGCGAAATTAACTCACTTCTTCTTGTTCTTATAAGAACTCATTTACTTCTTATTTTTTCTATATTTACCAACAAACAAAACATAAAATGGCTGCAATTTCTTTATATATAATATCTTTCTATTTTCATTTGTACAAATTAAATTTTTAAGTCGAATAAAAAGAAATACAAATACAAAAAATAGAAATCCGGTACTGAATTTCTGGTGCAAGTAATTGAACATCAAAGTTCTATAAATGCAATTTATGTTTTAGTAATTGTTGTTCTACTTTTTGTATTTGTATTTCTGTTTTTTTTTTTTCGATCTAAAAATTTAACTATTATATATAAAGAAATTGCAGCCATTTTAAATTTTGCTTGTTGGTAAATATGAAAAAAATAAGAAATAAATCAGTTTTTATAAGAACAAGAAGAAGTGGGTCAATTTTTCTCCAAAAGTGGTTGAAGGATAGTCAATTTCCCTCCAAAATCGGTTCACTTAATGGAGATCCAACTCCCGTTAACTTAACTAACGGAAATCTCCAATGAGTCCTCAAATTGAAAAAAAAATCCACTTGTGGGACGTAATTCATGAATGATAGACATTATGGGACTAAAATTGAAAACAGATCCACTTATGAGACCAAAAATGTAATTTACCCTACATAATCTCTACAAACCAATGTCGAATAACTTTATTAATAAGAACTCTATCTATTACCTATATTGAATACAATTTTTACGTCTCCTACATGCGAAAGCTAATAATAACAGTATTGCGAAACGTTCATTATTGGCGTAAAGATTATTTGACAGTAAACATGAAATTGACTAATTTCAATTGCTTATTACTCGCACGGATATATATATATATATATATTTCTTCGGCATTGCCAAATCTCATTCCCGATAGAAAATCTTCTAACCTAATCATGTCCATGTTGAATACTCCATGCCAAAAGGATTAAATAGGATAAAGATGCAAGTCATGATGTATCATATCTAATCAAATCGATGGAAAAACGTAACAATTCAGCCAAAAAGTGGCATAAATGGCGGTGGGGAGGTGCATTCAAGAAGGGTCTTTCTTTTGCAGTAGAGTGGTTGTGTATATTTACTAATCCCTACTACTTCTTTAGCCTTTACTTCATCCTAGGTGTAATGATAGGAAATGATTGATACATAGCATGCATTGCATTGAGCCCGAGTTGTTTCTACTCATTTGCTACTCCTATATACTGATTTATACAAGTGATGTCCATCTTCCCCACTTAAACACAATCTATATCATCCCATTCACTTTCTTACCTTCTTGTGAATCTGAAAAAATGGCCGACTAAAACCATCTTCCAGCTGCCGCCGAACCCGACCACAACGCCTGTATTTCTATACATATAGTTGGTCGCGGAGACATGATAATTGTTAGAATAGGTGATCGTCACTGACTCTTTGTAAACTATTCTAAATGATGTTTTTCAATAATATGTTAATTTAAGAAATGTTCTTTGGCCATCTTCATCATATGCTTTAAACATTATATTTATATGTGCATTTGGTTGAAGCCCTTAGATCAATTATTCTATGGGGTTGGCTCGCACATATGATGGCAAACATGAAACCAACCTCTATGGTTTGATCTAAAATATTGCAAGTCGATGAATAGTGATGCGTTCATAGGATGAATGACGAGTTTCGTAGACAGTCTGTATGACGTCTGCGTATTTTAATTAGTGGGTGTTTGATAAGAAGTTATCAAGTTCATTGAATTGACTCAAAGGAGTTGTCATATGAAAGCCCCAATATAGCATGATCGGTATGACTAGAACTCCTAGGCTAAAATAGTGCATTAACTAGTCCTTGGAGTTGAGGTTCCACAGTAACCTTGTGCATAGGACGGTTATGACTTGATCATGTCCAACGTGGTCTCAGGTTTCATCCTAGATTACTATAAGGTCATCTTTCAGACATACTTGAAGCATGCATGGAGGTTGGTGAGTTCCAATATAGGCTCTGCTACTTATCATTAGATGATAACGAATCTCCTATGTTCTCTACAGTATGTTTTTCTTGGAGCCCATGGCCATGGTTGTTATTCAAATAGAAGAAAGGGTTTTTCCTATATTGATAAATTGAAAGCATAACTTGTAGAGTTGATAGATATCAAAGTCGATAATGGAAATTGGTAACTAATTCGATGCCCTAGACTTTGATCAAGAGGTTAGCAGCTGAGGTACCGTACCTGCATGGTACGCGTAGCTCACAGGTTCACGCAATAATTCACCTATTTTCTAGTGCCATGGACCATTGCTAGGTGGCCACCCATGGTGACGGGCACCCTCCAATTAAGGAGTTAATTGAGGATGATTAATTATGATAAGATCTAATTAATTTAATGCAAGTAAGTTGCTAATTAAATCGTATATGTGATGCAAGCTCAAGTCTAGTTGAGTAGTGAACTTAAGGGGTTACACACAAATCCATGATGGAATATTTGAATTAATTTATAGAATTATGGAAAATAAATTAATTAATTTAAGGAGTTAAATTAATTTATTGAATTGATTTATGAAATCAATTCATGGGAAAATTAAATAATATGATTAATTAATTTGGAGTCTAAATTCACAAGCATTAATTTGATTAAGTAAGAATTGTGATAAATTAATTAAGATTAATCTATTTGTGCTTGAAACTCAATTAATTAGATTAATTGATTTGGGCTTATATTTAATTAAAGTATTAAATATCATGGGCTAAATAATTGAACTTAATTAATTGGAAATTAATTAAAACTGAACTTAGTCCAATTGGGAATTAAGATAAAGCCTAAGACCTTAGCCCAAGCCCACAAGACAAGAATCATTGAATATATACATGACTTGTTTTCATCTTTAGATGAAGAAGAAAATATGAATCATGCTAGAGCTTGTCTATAAAGAAAACAAGTGTTGAAGGAGAAAATATAAGTCATGCTAGAACTTGTCTAGGAAGAAGACAAGTGTTATCTCAGAGTAAGACAAAAGGGTTTGTCTGCATTCATTATATCTAGTCCAAAGAATTGCCTATAGAAAGACAAGAGATTTAGACACCACTTTATATACAAAGATACAAAAAAACTCTTGCTCTCCTTTTTGCTCTCTAGCTCTTGGACCTTCAAAGCTAGAAAGCCTAGCTTTCACTTTAGCCTTGTTGTTATGCTTATTTCTCATCTCCGAAAGAGAAGAATTTCCTTCCTTTCTCCATAGATCAATAATTCATCTACCTTAATCCTCCAATACTTACTAGTATAGATTTGAAGGTGATTCTATCATAGTTGGTGTGGACTAACTTTAGAAGAAAGACACTTGTTCCTACCGTGAACAACAAACAAAAACGGTTCCATTTTGACTTCCACCATTTTTAAGGTAAGGTTGTTTTTTAGAAATTTCAAGTAATTAACACCAACCGGAGAGTAAGAAAGGTTGGTTTCTCTTAACCATTCAATTGACATCCTTTTATGAATGAGATCCACATTGCAATAGCAGCGAGACGGGCGATTTGATACCCTATTATAATATTATTTTATAATTAAACTTAGAAATTTTGGTGCGTCGTCTCGTGGCTTATACGAAGCTAACAGTAATGCATTTATTCGAGCACTCTATTTCCAGGCTGTCCGTGGACACTAGCAAGTCTCGCATACACCACACGTGCATTCTCATATGTATACTTTGGCCGTCGTCAACATCAGGTTTGGATGGCAATTTTACTACAATGTCATAAAAAAAAAAGGGCTTGAACGTCTTTGTTTGCGGTATAAAATATTTCAGCGCATATTGCAAACTTTCGACTTTCAATGGGACCGTGAGGAGAACGTTGTTCATGGTTCCGATGAAGATTGGAACCATCTTTGCAATGTTGACTCCTCCCATCGCTACAATAATTGTCTTATTTTCATTCATAGAGTTTTTACTGTTTATTATTATATTTTATAACTCAAAAGAGTTTCGGTTCTAAATTTGCTATTTGGGAATCGCAGGAGATTGAGTTTGGGAATGCATATCGTTTTGAGAGAGAATCATTCTTAAAAGAACCTTCTACAATCTTTGGACTCAGATGCCCGGATGATGGTGTGCACCGCATTATGGCAATATCCAGTGACGACGATGGAAGTGACGATGAGGGAAGTGTCGATCAAGGGAGTGGCAGTAGCAATATTGATGCGTGAAATATTTGGACTATATTATGTTGTATGGGGGCTTGTCTAGGACATTTTGAATGGAGAATGTGGGCTAAAGTGTTTTTTTGGTCCTGTAAGATTAAGACATTATTTGTTTTGGTACCACAATTTAGGTAGGTGGCTGTTTTAGTCCCATAAAACACGTTTTTCAGTTTTTTTGGTTCCAAAAATCTTGTGCAACATAGGTAGATGGTTGTTTTAGTTATATAAAATACGTTTTTCAGTTTTTTTGGTCCCAAATATAGGTGACTGTTTTAGTCCCAAAAAATACGTTTTTCAGTTTTTTTTGGTTCCAAAATATCATGTGTTGGGACCAAAAAAAATTGAAAAACGTATTTTATTCGGGACCAATAAAAAATAAAAAAATGTGTTTTATGGGACTAAAACAGTCACCTATCTAAGTTGTGGTACCAAAACAAATAATGCCCTAGTCTTACGGGACCAAAAAAGTATTTTACCCGGAGAACGTGTATCGCGTTTCTCGTAGTTTGCCATCCTAATGAGGTGATAAAAATATGCGTGTTTAGTTGCTAGTATCAACGTTTAGGGTTTGTGTCCATGTCATTTGGGACCAAGTGTTAGGACTTTTCTGTTTAGGCCACCATATTGGACAAATGTGTTTTCATTTTGGGTTTTTGCATGTCAATGCTTGTTGTATAATGGACCTATAACAAGTTAAACTGTATTATGTCTATTTTGTCTTGTAATTAGTGTCATGAACGTGCGATGAAGTATGAATTTATAAAATATTTATCTAGGATACTCGTATTGTCAGCACACCCTAAATATTTTTTATTTGTTGAATTTTGATAATGTCTATGCATGATAGCAAACTATTGTGTTGATGATTAATATTCAAAGAAAACTAGTATAATTTATGTTTGTGATGTGACCTGCTATACTTCATGAGGCATTGAATACGTTTTTATCAAGCATTATGAAAAGAAAGAATTATACATCCATACGAAAGCTAAAAAATAAAAATAAAAAAATTTCATCTTTTGTTAGTGGTATTACACACAATTATATTCTATAAAATTTAGGTACAAATTAGGAGCTTTGACTAGATTCGCATTTCATCAATTTTATTAAATTGGCTTTTATCCTCTCCAACTTAAGTAGCTTTCGCTAAATATTTTTATTTTAATATTAATTCTTTGAATAGTATTATTTTTTATTTTCATATCATTTTGGTTTGACAGATACTAATCAATTAATCGGAAGTGAATATGAAACAATCTATATGTAATTCATTGAGAATTTTTATTTATTTAATATTACCAATTAAATTTAGAAAGTGAATTACCAACGATATAGTTAAATATTTTCCTTATCAAATAAAAAAAAAAAAAGTGCTATCAACTTGATTAAAATATAATTGTATAATAATAATATTTCAATGAAAAAATATAAATAATATCATGAACTTAACAAAATAATATAATAACCTATAAAAATATATTTATACACGTGCATCATTGTTCAGCTTCCTAGTATTAAATAAATTTAGTGCAAATACAACAATGTGATATTCCATTCTAAAAAGTGGTCTGATGATAAATTCTACATTGAGAAGAACACAATTATGTTCGTTAAATTTAGGTACAAATGGGACAATGTGATATTCAATTCAAAAAAGTGTTATCACGATAAATTCTAAGCTCCCCAACACTGTGTTCATAAATTCTGTATTCAACAAGATCTTTATGTTTAATTGCTAAGCCGGTAATACACCATCTCACGTTGCACTATTTGAATTTGTCCATAATTGGCGCATGCATCATATAGCATAGTGTAATAGTTCTATAATACATGACAAGATGTAGTAGGCCAATCGTGCCAAAATAGTTTAGCGTTTCATATGGTACCTGTTAGAATAGGTGACCAGAAAGCCAATAGGTTTGGCGATTTGTAACCTATATGACAACTTGATGTAAATGTAATATTATTATGTGATGAATAAGATAAGTATTCGTCACCAATGGTACCTTCTTTGATGCGCGCATCTTACATTTGTTAAAACGGTGTTTAACTTATATCGCAACAAAGCCCACAGACCATGGATAACAACTCATGCAGTTGGGCCACGCATTGGATGGTGGTCATGAAACCAACTGATTAAGAGTTGGGTCTGAAACGTTCCAAGTCGAGGACCTCGAGACAGGGCATCGAGAGTCCTATTGAGACTTGCATCAAGAGTCGTGTTCATTGGATGAGTGTCGTGTTTCATCGGCGACAGGCGTGGGACGCCTACACGATCTTGATGGGTTGGTCGACTGGGGTCGAGCCGACTGGACTGACTCGCGGGGATCATTATATGGAAGCCTTGGAGGCTTGGTCGGTATGATTGGTTTTCCCCGGTTCTGATAGTACGGGAGTAATCCTCAGACTTGAGGAATCATGGCAGTCGCGTGCACAGGAAGGCTGTATCTTGGATCTGGCGAGAGGTAATCATTCTGTAAGATGATTATCATAAGCCTTGTCCAGTGCAGTCGGAATGTGTAGCGAGGACGGTGGACGGTAGACGGAAGGATCGTACCCGTACGGAATCGGCGCCAAAATGTTCACGCCAATTCACCTAGTCTCTAGTGCCATGGACCGTTGCTAGACGGCCACCAATGGTAACGGGCCCTTGTGGGACACGGGCCCAAGTCTAGTTGAGGGTGAACCTAAAGGGTCACACACAAATCACCGAGGAAGTTGAGAGATCGACTTGGAGTCAATCTCGAAGGATAAAATAAGTAATTGGATTACTTAAGGGAAAGTCCATTAGATGGACCGGCCGATATTGTATCAGGCTTCCGTTTAATCGGTAAATTGGATTTTCGATTAAATATGGAAAGTTGAGACGTTGGATCTTTTAATTGGATTAAAAGATCAACAGGAATAATTTAAATGGACATTAAATTAGATTTAATGTTGGGTTCGTCGTAATTGGATTACGATAAAACCCGGTCCGTTAAATTATACCCGAGAGGAGAAATAATTCCTATTTTGGAATAGGAAAAAATTGGACTTCTTCCCTTAATTAAACATGGCCGACATGCTCCCTTGGAGGAAGCAAAATCAGACATGTTTCATGCTAGGTGGTATGTTGACTTATCTCTTTTGGAAAGAAACAAATCAACTCCAATCAAGCTCTTCCCTTTTGGTATGATTTGATCATACCATAAATTTTGGTAGGCTTGATATAAGAATTAATGGTGATTGATTGGAATGAATCTAAACATCATTGGATGAACCTAGACACATTCCAATAATCACATTAATTATGTATATATATTAGAATATACCACACCAAGCATAAGTGATTCATTATTCATCTTTTTCTAGGAAAAAGAGAAGACAAAAATCCCTCTCCTCTCTCTCAAATTTCGTGCTCTCTCCCTCTCCCACACTTGTGTTCTTCACTTGATTTTGAATCAAGAAGAAGAACAAAGTAAGTTTAAGAGAACACTAATTCATAGTGTTCTTCTCTTAAACCGATTCCTTCTAAACCCGTTCTTTTCTAGCAAGAAGAACGTGTGTTTCTTCCGGTGTGGTGTGGATCACCTTTGGAGAATCCATACGTTTGGATTTCGTGAGCATTCCGGAGAAGGAACAACGCAAGTAGCCGGGAGCATACGCTAAACAATCAAAGGTAACGGTTTATTACGCTTTGATTGATTTCATTTATATATCTATGCCCTATATGCTTAAATATATGTTTCTAATATTTGCACATCCTACATCGAACGCCCCGGTTGAGCACCCAAGGGTACACCCCTTGGGATTCGCGTATTTTGAATTTGATTTAAATTTACGCACAATTTCTCGCTTCCTCGCTTCCGCTCGCGCTCCCGGGCGGATCCGCTTGTCCTTCACTACCCCCACATGTAGCAAAATTACATCTTGTTCCACAAAACAAAATGTAAAAGCATCAAAATTTCACAGATAGAATTACATATAAAAATCCGAAGGAGATTGAGTTCCAAAAGCACGGCCATCTCATCATGATACGTCATAATCACATCTTATCATTTAACAGAAGACCTATTATCCGAGCTCTGACCTCATCATGTAGACTAAAGAAAAGGTCAATTTTTTTAGGGTTCTCAACGAGCCTATCCAATATTAGGATTTAATCGTTCAGGTCGATCCCCAACACTTTTCCAACAGCATCATATACGGTAAACCGTTTTTCAACTTCATCACAGACGAAAAAAAGCTTCCTACTTAACTCACCAAGACATAGGTTTGCAGAGTCACAGAATGTGTTCACAGCGTTCGTCAAACCATATCTTGCACAATAGTTTTTTCCTTATGTTTTTTTTACATAGTTATCAGTTTTTTATGGCTTCTAGTCGATGTAACGATGGGATCAACGTTTACCTGGTTATCTCTTGTGGCACCAT
Source organism: Sesamum alatum (assembly GCA_034509735.1). Taxonomy (NCBI): domain Eukaryota; kingdom Viridiplantae; phylum Streptophyta; class Magnoliopsida; order Lamiales; family Pedaliaceae; genus Sesamum; species Sesamum alatum. Next base: position 9,967,684 of record JACGWO010000004.1, read on the forward strand.
TGTCGTTTCCAACATAACCAACATTAGGACATCACTCAGCCATAGGAACATAACAATCTTGAATCTCAGTATCGACAACATCTTCGGTCAAATTGACAGTAGGGTGTGCCTCAACCGTGACATCACCAACCGCACGATCTTTACCAAAGATCACACGCAAGCCGGGAAAAAATGCCATGACTTGTAATGCATAGTCCTCACACTAGGATCAATCTACTCAATGTTAATAAAACAATTATAAATGTGAATTAGTACATTAAGTAGAAATCTTTTTTCATTGTACATTTATAGAATCTAAAATTTACCTTGCAAAACTCATCCAAAATATCTTGTGTGTCAAATGTTATCATGCACCTACTATCACCCATCCAAAACCACTCTGCATCATCATGTCAGTCAGAGTACCATAATTTTTCTTCTAAACATGGATCTTTGAGTCAATGTGTGGTTATGCATGAAGATCCGTGTTGGGAAAATGATTCGGCATTAGCGCCTCCAGCTAGTTCAAATACCCAACACGGAACCCATTCTCTCACTTCCATCCAATTATGATAATAGTTCGGAGTGCATTGATCAGTACTTCTTCTTCACGGTGTGTCCAAGTGCATCTAGTGTTTGCCTTGTTTACTTTGGCCCAACAACCGCGTTGTTTGCTAGTCCCTTCCTCATCGTACATACAGGTTCATCTAAAACGATAATAGAAACAAAAAATGAGAACTATACTAACATTAACCAATATCGTTATATTGGTACATATCAATGCAAGGAATTCACAACATAACATTGAAACTTAACATAACTTGGAAATACTCAAACTCATCCATAACAACACTATCAAGAGTTACAGAAATGGAAAAAGCTACAAACCAAACATTATCGCACAACATATTAAAGATTAGTAGTTTCATTGCAGGCTATGAAAGAACGACATATCTACATGCCCACATCCCTTCCAAACGATCAATGGAGGCGTAACTAGTATGTATATATATTGCTAGCCAACTCATCAGGCCAAGAGGTCCAACCAGGAGTCATATCAAGGGTAGACACTGTAAACAGATTTTCGTGTTCCTCAATTTATTGAAACAAGAAAATAGTACAAATAAATTTCTCGAATAGATTGAATATTTGTGGGTACGAAATCTCTACTTGAAACCTTTGATTCTTCTCTTCAAGAATGTGATCTTTGACGTCGGCAACTTCGGAGGTGAAACTCGACGTTTGATATCCTTTGATGTTGACTTTGACTTTGAATAACGTTAATTTGGGGGTCGTTCACTTGTTCCCAGATTAAACGCTATAAATTTGAAGATATTTGACTTGAATTTGGGATATTTCTTGGTGGATTTGACACTTTGATCCTCCCCCAAGGTGGACTTCTGTCTTGATAACGTTAATTCGCCGGTCTTCAGACTTCTTGTCGAATTAAACGCTGATTTTGGATGATTTCCGCAACGAACGCCTTGAATCTTATCTAGAACGCCATGGATCTTCCTTGATTTGTGCTTGAGAAGATTTCGGGACTTCTTGAATGCTCTCTTGCTTGTGTCTTCAATTGTATGTGTGTGTGTGTTTTGAATGAGTTCCAATGACCCCTTAATATAGTTGTCAAAGAGGTAGAGTTGTGGTGAACTTGATCACTTATTTTGTATTATCTCTTTATTTTAATTTAAAGAGATAAATACATAAAATATTTGGGAAGACATGATTGGTCAATTTCGATATTATCTCTTTAATTTTTGTATTTTTCAAAGAGATAATATAAGAAATATTTGTCTTGATTTGATTGGCCGGAACACCTCACTTTGACACTTGTCGGCAGTTGATTTGATGACGAAATATATATTAAAATATCAATTAAATTAACTATTTATATTTGGAATTAATTTAGTAAATTCCAAAATATGAATAGAAAATTATTATAATTGATAAATAATATATATTTTTCACTTGTCGTCATTTGATTGGGCGCAAAATTAACTTGCCTACAAATGCCCCCTTGAGACTCGTTCACGAACATATGCTTGAATATGTCATTTTTGAAGTGAATGAGTCGCGAAATATATGAATCAAATTTGAATCGGCCACTGTATTCTTGAATTTTCTTCAAGCCAAATTTAATTTGAACCTCTTATGTACTTGAAAATTTGGACCGAATGTACATTGGGTTGATCATTTATATATATATATATATATATTATTTTTCCACAGGATAATCCACCTTGAGAAAGCCCATCACCCCTTTTTCCTTTTAAGAGTGGGCCAACGAAACAGGTGCTGCGGCATAATTCAAACTCCCTAAACAAGCATTTTCTTTTTCTTTTTTTGATTTTTTTTGTTTTGTATATGTCAGGCCTTGGGCCCAAGCAAAATCCACAAAGTTCCCTTTTTTTCCTTTTGTGTAATCTTCACCTTTTTGTTTGGAGTGAGCACAAGAGGGTGAGCCCATCTTTATTTGACCCAACTAGCTTGCCTTTTTCTTCAGCCAAGTGAAGTGAGCTTGCAGAGGACCTGTGCATATTTGTCTGATTTTGACATAGAATCTGAATTCAACTTGGCCTCCGATTTTTGAAGAGATCTAAATTAGTTAAAACTCTGAGGGGTAATCGAATTGGTTAGTATTCGAATTCCATCCAAATTAGGCTATTCGAATTTGATTGCAATTGGGACTTGTTTATTCGAACTAGAAATCTGAAATTGATGCCTATATAAGAGCTCGAATAATGGCGATTCAGACCACGATCTTTACTGCATTTTTTTAGGTATGTTTCAATGGCCAATTTTTTTTTCTTCTTGAATTTTCTGATACGCACACAAGGTGTTTGTCATAATGCCTCAACGAGCTGATGTCGAAGTTTCTTTGAATTTCTTTTTTTTTTTTTTTTTTTTGTAGATTACACACTAGTCGTGATTTTTTCAACGTGTTTTCAATGATTCGACTTGTCGGGTTTTCTTTGAATTTCGACTCTACGTTCACAACACTTGATTCTACTGATCCGTATCAATAGTTTCTGGGGTAGAAGTTTAGGTGTCCATAGGACATAGAAGGTTGTTTGGTTGCAACGGCATTTTCATTGCGTAGACACAACCACCGCCAGAATAAAAAGTGGACCGTGCTTGTAAGTAATCAAGGCTGGTGCATGTAGCAAAATAGGTACACATATAAGGTTACTCACTAATTAGTGTCCATTGACAACATCAAACTAATATATCTATAGATGTTTTGCAAAAACACCTAAAAACCTTGGCAACATCATCAGCTAATGTTTGAATGCATGCTATTTTTTTCTTTCCTTCGTTTTTTTATTCTTTTTCCTTTTTCTTTTACTTCACAAATTTCAATTTATTGATTCTCGAGAGACCCGTCAAAGAGCATAGCACATATTTCATCATAATATTGCAGCAACTAGGAAATAGACTTTGTATTTAATAGTCAATGTTTAATTGATATTGACTATAACTTTTATTTACATATTCCCATGTGCTTTGCCGACGGTATGTCATAGCTCTTCTTTCTCTTTTGATCTATTTGAGTTTTTTCTTTTTTTTTCCTACTAACTCAATTAAATCTATTCTTTGTGCTTTGATAGGTTGCGACATGGTTTATTTCAAAGATGAGTCTTTGTCCTCTAGCCAACAAAACCTAGTTATCCTTGATGATGAAAGTCAACCCGTGGAGAAAGGGACAATTTTGACGACTCACACACCTCTCATCGGTCAATATGCGAAGTAATGGTCGAGATTGACACATTCACTTCACACGACGCAATGATCTCGAGAAGTTTCACTAAGCAAGACTTCGAAGGTATGGTCTTTGCAAGCGACTCATCATCGATGCTCTGACGAACCAAGCTTTCTACCGACGTTAGGCTACCACATTATTGAACGGAAAGCCAAGTGGGGCGACAACATTCACTTTGCCGGCGAGTTCTGCTACATCAAAGGACTTTTGGGAGTAGATGGAAGACGTACTCAGCCGGTGCGAGGACAAGCTAGTTGCAGCTCAAGTATATGATGCCATATGCGCCTCACTGTTCACATACGACCGCAACTCCGACATCGTCAAGGCATTCTGCTAAGCATGGTGCCCATCCACTAATACTCTTTTGACATCCTTCGGAGAGTTGTCTATCTCGTTGTGGGGCGTGCATACCCTTGCCGGACATCCTATTGCCATCCCAAGTGCTAAGGACCTTAACGAGGTTGATGAGATAGGGCGGAGACTTGTGCCTCGTTCTTGTAAATTCCTACTCCACGCTTACCATTTGCTTCGAAAAAGTAATAACGATGGTCAATCCTCTTAAGATCCTGTGGACAAGTGGGTCAAGTTTTGGCTTAGAAAGGCGACGAAATACTACGAGCCCCCCTCCGCGTAAAGAGAAGAAGGTTGTTCATCCTAAGTCAACCCATAACCCCTCTGGCACCTTTGGGGTACATGGCAAGTGGTCCACGGCGAACAAGGCATTGTTCTCGAGGCTCGGTATCGAAGGGAGTTAAAAGGAAGAGACATTCTTGCCGGCGTATTTGGTGTATTGGTTTTGTACCTTTGTGCTTCCCATTTAAGATGCTGGTTCAATACGCCCAAGTGTTTTCAAAGGTGGCGAGTGCTATGGCAACCGGTCGAAGAATTGGTCTTGTTGTTCCCGTCTTAGCTAGCATTTACAGAGGTTTGAATAAGATCTCTAACTCCCTAAGGCCAACTCGCATACACTCTCCATTTCCGATTCACTTTGTTTATAGTTGGATAGCTTATTATTTCAAGACTCATTATCAACTTGTGCAAAGTGTTCGTGGGCCCAAGATGACGTTTTTTTTTCAGGCAAATGAGGCGCAAAATACTACGATCTGCAAGAGGTGAGAAAGCGGCTACATAGAGGCGACTTTATCTCTTGGACTTGAAACATGATTGTGAGGGATGAGGATTTTTCATTCACAGACGACGGGTACGCCACAGAATCTGAAGAAACCTATTTCATGGTCGTCCGTTCGAACTACCTTCCTCTGCTGCAAGGCGATCATTTCGTTGCCGAGCCCTATAGCCCTCATAGATTTAGTCGTCAATTTGGTTTCTTCCAAGAAGTGTCGGGGATTCTTTCGCAAGACGTTCGTAAAGCCTCTTTAGAAGGTGGAATCCGTTATTGGCGCTTGTGCATTTTGTCCAAGACCATGGAAAAAGTGTTGTTCCCTCCCATGCCCCCAAATATGAAGAAGTTCTCCTCTAAGGCATACAAAAGGTGGTGGCTCGGAGTTCATGGTGGCTACTTCCCCTCTCAAGCGAAATTCTCAAGTGGTCGAACCCTTTGAAGTGAATAAGAAGCAAAGTGCTCCTTGTTCTTTGGAAGTAAGTGGGAGTAGCAACCCTGATCGTCATTGGAAGAGGCCGAAGAGGGATTCAAAACCAACAAACATCAACGTTGATGGTGAAGGCTCAAGTCATGAACCATCGATGTTGAATTTGTTAAGGAGGTTATTTTTTCCTTATTATTTTTCTTTCTTTTTTTTTTTTGGTGATAAGATTTTCTTTTGTGTCTAACTCTAGTTGATGCATTATCGTAGCTCGAAGCTGGAATCTTAGCCGTTGAAGATGATGAAACTTTCCAAGATAGCCAAGAGTCGACTTTTGGGTATAACTTGTTGGCTACGACCCATCCTCTTGGAATGGGGCTTAAGAGAAAACAACCCTCTTGTCAAGCCGCGGTGTCGGTATTTGAAGGCGAGAGGTTTGTTCATAATCATCAAAAGGAGTTCCTTCAAAAGCTATGGCGTTATCTTCTCGTGAAGATGTCAAATACCCCAATTGATTTCATCTCCTCAATCAAAGACGTCGTTTACTTCATTCTTGAATCTATGAAGAGCTTTCAGAATTTTGACATCTCAAACGTGGAATAATCGATGAACACATTCTTTGCCAAGGCCGTTGCTTATGATGAGGCGAGGTCGTCGTCTTCTGAAAGTTTATACAAAGATCTTTTCGAGCGGTAGTTAAAGGAAGCCAACGATCGTCTTCAAGAGGCTCGAGCTAAAGAAAGTGAAGAGGCTTTCAAGGTCCAATATACTACGGACAAGTTGAAGCGCGTTGAGAAGGAGTTTGCTGATTTGAAGGAGCAAAGTAAGAACTTGTGCGCTACTCTGAAGGAAGAAAATCAACTTTTTCATAGTGCTCAAGTCGGAGTTCGTGAAATTGTGGAAGAAATCACAGCGCTTGAGAATACCACCCCACTCAACGATGAAGTAGTTGCGAGTTTGGAGGCTCAAGAACAAATTTGGAAGCCCTCAAGGAAGAGTTGAAGGACTTGAGTCTCTTTGCTTGAGATTTGCTTAGGACCTTTTATTTTGTTGCATTTGATTCCTTTTTCTTTTGTTCCAAGTCATGAACTCCAATATTTTCGAGATTACATAATAGAAGCTTTCTCTTTTCTTTCTATCTTGCAATCTTTGAGCATGTTTGAATACTTCCCATCTCGATGACTTCATATGAGAAATAAAGTTCATTTAAATGTTATGAGTGAACTTAGAATATCTAAGCTGCCTACGTACCTCATCGAGAGGGTCAAGTCAATACGTAGTTCAAGGGTACAAAATATTTGTTTCGAGAGGGGACGGTCGTTCATAGTTTATACTCATGGGGGCTAGGATTTTTTTTTCCTTTTTTTCTTTCTTTTTTTGAGTTTTTTTTTCTTTTTTTTTTTCAGGCGTAATACCACTTCAAGAACTTTCCATTTATCGGGCCTATCCTCAAGTTGTCTTCAGCAACCAGCTTATATGCACCATTTGTGTAGACCTCTTTGACGACATACAGGCTATCCCATTTTGGCAAGAACTTGTTGCCCGTTCAATATGTCGTGATTATTGGCCTCCTTATTGCGAGTACTAGATCACCAACTTGAAAAGAGCGTAGGCGAACCTTCTTATTGAACGCCTTGGATAATCGAGCTTGATTACACTCGAGCCTTTGTTGTGCTTTCAATCTCTTCTCATTGAGAGCTTCTAGCTCTTCAACCCCTATTGAAGCATTTTCTTCTTAAGTGAGTCCTTCTTGTATTGCTATCCTCAGTGAAGGAATTTGTTGCTCAAGCGGGAGGACTTCCTCCACTACATAAACTAGGGCATACAGAGTTGCCTACGTAGGTGTTCTGACAGTTGCTTTGTATGCCCATAGAGCTTCTTCAATTCTTTCGTGCAAATCCCGCTTTGACTTGGTCACCACTTTCTTCAATAGGTTGCACAAAGTTTTGTTAAAAGCTTCAGCAAGACCGTTGGCAACGACATACTACATAGAAGAGTTTCTTTGCTTGAATCCAAACTTCTGACACAATTTGTCTATTAAGCTGTTACAGAAGGGTTTTCCATTATCAGTGATGATATACCTGGGCACTCCATAGCGATATATGATGTATGTACGGATGAAATCAGCAACATTCTCTTTCTTCACTTCTTTAAGGAGGATTACTTCAGCCCACTTAGAGAAGTAGTCAGTTGCTGTCAAGATATATAAGTGACCACCGGAGGATTTGTCATGGGTCCCACGACATACAAACCCCAAGCATTAAAGGGCCACGAAGCCACAGTAGGGTGCAATGGCTCAGGTTGTTGGTGGATAAGATTGGTGTGAATTTGATAGGCTTGACATCTCCTTGCATAGTCCATGCAATCCTTAACCATTGTACGCCAGTAATAACCATCCTTTTTATACGAAAGTGCAACTTTGGTCCGGATGGGTGAGCACCACAAACTCCGGAATCAGCTTCTTCCATAGCTTGCATTTTCTCATCATCATTTAGGCAGCGCAAGAAAACACCGTCAAATGAGTGTCTATATAGCATGTCTTTGAAGTAAATGAAGCGAGATGCCCGTCGTCGAATTTCGGTCTTTCGTCGTAGGTCATTGGGTAGCTTTCCGTATTTCACATAGTCAACCAACGGTTGTTTTCTTCTCCTTGGAATGCATCATCCTCGTCCCAACTGAAGACTGATGGTATGACCCAATTCTACATATCAGTATGTGCGTTTCCTTATCAGTCATCGAGAGGGTTAAAGCAAGCTTCGCCAATGCATCAGCTTGTTTATTATCCTTTCTTGGTAGGTGCTCAAGTTCTACATCTCCTAACCATCCCATCAGCCTTCTTGCGTACTCATGGTATGGAAGCAGCTCAGGTTTTTGACTTCGTAGAGACTAAGGAGCTGATTGATTACTAACTGAGAGTCTCCATATACTTTGACGTATTGTTGCTTTATGTCAATTTCTCCAATCCAAAGATTAAGGCTTGGTATTCCGTCATATTATTTGAACAGTTTTGGGTTAAGGTGAAGGAGTAAGGCAAGACTTCCCCTTCAGATGTGACAAAGACAACCCCATCCCTGGCTCCTTCTCTATAGGCAGCTCCATCAAAGTACATTTTCCAGGGGGGCGTGATTTCAATCAGAATGACATCTTCGTCAGGCAATTCATCAGATAATTTCCACTCCGCAGGCATAGGGTGATCGGCTAGAAAGTCGGCTAAGACTTGTCCTTTCATAGCTTTTTGAGGAACGTACATGATCCCAAATTGTTGCAGCTGAAGATACCATCTTGCAAGTCTATCAGACAGCACTGGCTTGGCCATGACATATTTCAAACGATTTGCTTTTGAGACCAGATGGACACTGTGTGATTGAAAGTAATGCTTCAACTTCTGGATCGCGAAGATGTGCACCAGACGTAGTTTTTCGATGGGTGAATAATTGACCTCCTTTGGTGTCATCGTCCTGCTTAAATAGTATAAAGCATTCTCTTTCCCCTCATTATTTTTTTGGGGAAGTAAGATTCCCACAGAGCGTTTTTGAGCAACGACGTACAGAATAAGGGGCGTCCAGGAATGGGTGCAACCAACACCGGAGGCTTCATCAAGTAGGAGTTTATACTTCTAAATGCTTTAGCACAAGTCTCATCCCATTCGAAGGATACGTCTTTCTTCATTAGGTGACTGAATGGTTGACAATGGCCTGCTAGATTTGAAATGAATTTCCAAAGGTATGCAAGCTTTCCTTGCAAACTCTTGAGCTCATGGATGTTTCGAGGTTCCGACAATCTTAGAATAGCACCGATCTTAGCTTGCTCAATTTCTATACCCCATCAGCGGACGATGAACCCAAGAAACTTTCTGGATGTCATCCCGAACGCACATTTGGAGGGATTCATTCTTAGTTGGTATCTCCTTAAACATTCGAGACCTTCCTTAAGATGTGAAGATGATCCCCTCGTTTTTTTGACTTCACTACCAGGTCATCAACATAGCATTCTACATTCTTGTGGAGCATATCGTCGAAGATCTTTTGCATTGCTCTTTGATATGTAGCACCGGCATTCTTTATTCCAAAGGCATGACCTTGTAGCAATATATGCCTTTAGGAGTGCGAAATATTGTCAATTCTTCATCTGTCGACGCCATACGTATGTGATTATATCCAGATGACCCATCCATGAAAGATAAGGCTTCATGACCCATAGTAGCATCTATCATTAATTCAGCAATGGGTAATGGGAAGTCATCCTTGTCGCGTGCGTGATTCAAGTCTCTGAAGTCGACGCATACTTGAATTTGCTCATTCTTCTTTCTCACAAGGACGATACTGGAAATCCACGTTGGGTACTTGACTTCTCGAATGAAACTGACTTCGATGAGCATGTTTACTTCACCTTAAATCAGTGGGATTAGCTCAGGTCAGAATCTTTGTTGGGCTTGTTTGACAGGACGAGTCCCTTTCTTCACCGACAGGTGGTGCACACCTACTTTTGGATCTAGCTCGGACATTTTTTGTAGGACCATACAAATACGTCTTTATACTCATGAAGTAGCACGACATAAGCCTCATCTTCTTCTAGGGTTAGAGAGGCACTTGTGTAAATTTGCTGGGGATCTTCGACATCACCTAGATTGACTTCTTTCAACTCGTCAACGGTGGTTTTAATGCCTTCCTCAAGTTCTAGAGGAGCGTCTTCAACATCTTCTTTTTCAGCCTCATAATTTTCAATCCAGGTGATGTGATGAGCTAGGGCGATATCTTCTTCAGCACTGCCGTCAATATAATTGGATGATGCTACGCTTTCTCTATCATCCTCGTCATCAAGTTGAACTTGTGTGAAGAGCATTGTTCTTGCTTTAACCTTCAAGATTCTGCCACATGATATGTCTAAAGTTGTGTAGCGTCTCATTTTGGAAGGAATCAAACTTCTAAGTTTCTGTGAGGATGTGATGTTTTCCTTTGATTGTGCACCCACCTTAGATATGACTTTGTTTTGGTACATCATTCCTTTTCGTGTACCAAGTCTATCAAAGATAGACTAATTGTTGGTTTTTGTATGCATCGTCTTTTTTATGCGGGCCAAGTCTGTTGAAGATGGACTCTCGTGGATTTTCTTTTCTTTAGTCATCTTCCGTTGAAGAGAGACTTTCAATGACATGGTTGCTACTGGCCCTTTTTATGGCGATGCGGATAGGCTTAGGAGAGATAAACCCAAGATCCATATGTGAATCTGGGATTGCATGCCCTTTTTCCTTTAACATCACTTGGGTGGCATTGAGTCCATGGAGCTTCTTGTTGCTGGCTTCAAGAGGAAGTTTCCCCAGAGCTAGCCTTTCTTGTGGATTGTACACGACTTTGACAAGCAGTTTGAAGGCTTTGGGATCATATCTTTCTCCATCTATGGCCAATGTCTCATGTTCCTTTTCATCTTCTTGGGTTGAGGGAACAAATCCTTTGAGTGACGGCTTTGATGGTTGATCTGAGTTAATGGTAGAGTCAAGCTCTTTGAAAATTTAGCCTCAATGGTGGGTAGCTCATTTCTCTTCATGCTTTGATCGTCATGCAAATTTGGTTTATCTGAGGGTGAAATCTCTTTTCCTCTTTTGGTAGTTTCAACATAGTACTTGGCGTCGGCGAAGTGCGACTCAGCTTCGGTAAAAGGTTTGGTATCACAGAGTACTCTTTTCACTAAGCCATTGCGGCAATATTTGAAACACTAATGCCATGTTGAGGGAACTACAGAATTTTCGTATAACCAAGGGCGGCCAAGAAGCATGTTGTAAGAAGTTTTAGCGTCTATAACATGAAACAGTGTCGTTGATGCCATGTCGTCCATCAACAATTCCATCCTTGTAATGCCGACAGCCCTCTGTCCTCCTTGATTGAAGCCTTGAATCATGAGGCGGCTATTTGCGAGCTCGTCCATGAGTATCCCCAAGTCTTTAGAGATTCGTAGGGGTAAGATATTGACTACAGAGCCTCCATGGATCAATATTCTGTTTACCTTTTGTTCGCGTGCATATCCAGCGACGACCAAGGGGCAGTTATGAGGTTTGACCCAAGAAACAAATCTTCGTCGGTGAAAGTAATGGTGGACATGCATTCATCAGTATCATGGGAATCTTCTTTTTCAGACAGTGAGTCCTCATTGGTCGCAGTAACGTTCTTATGTGTGGTATTGCAGGAGGCTTCACTGTCAAACGACCCACACTTGATCTAGGTCACATTTTCTACTGCGATATCTTCTTCAAGAGAGATTTTACCTTGGCGAGCTAACTGCATAACCTTTGTCTTTGAACAGAAAGCAATCTTGTATTGAATGTCTAACTAAACGATGGTATTTGCAGTATTTTAGGTCATCTGTTCGTTTGGCTTCTTCAGGTCACTTTGCTTCGGGTAGTTCGATGAGGTTAGCTTCTAACAGGTCATCAAATATTCTGGGGACATCAGAATCAAGGAAAGGATATTGCTTTGCTTGCATTTCTTTCAAAATTAATTTTCTTTGCGGTCTCTCGTAAGGAGCGTTTTGCTTTGGGGTAATGTTGTCTTTTGTTGCGCTCCTAAGCTTGAGTGGCGCTACATTCACTACCATCGATCCCTTGCTTGGACGTTTTGAAAAAGGTTTGCCCCCTCCCCCCCTTTCTTGATCTATTGCCTTTTCTTGGTTCTGTGGGGCTCTTGGACAGGTGGTCCTTCTGCTCCACTTGCTGCCATACTTAAGTCCATGTCATGTGCTCGAGTGGCCAAATCTTTGAATGATCTGGGTAAGATTCCTTGAAGAATATACCGAAGAGCCCAACGCATCCCTTGAATGCACATCTCAATGGCGGAAGCTTCACATAATCGATTTTTGTAGTTGAGGCTCAAATTCCTCCACCTATTGATATAATCGATAACTGGCTCATCCTTCCACTGGCGGGAATTCGTAAGTTGAATCATGCTGACGGTCCGGCTAGTGCTATAGAATCGATTGAGGAACTCTGCCTCTAGTTGTTCCCATCCATCAATTGAACCGGCCTCCAGATCAGTATATCAATCAAATGCGTTGCCTTTCAATGATCGGATAAACTGTTTGACTAGGTGATCCCCGCATGTTAAAGCATTATTGCACGTTTCGATGAAGTGGGCGACGTGCTGCTTAGGATTGCATTTACCGTCAAATTGTTGAAACTTCGGTGGTTGGTAGCCCATCGGCATCTTCAAGCTGTCAATTCTTAGAGTGTAGGGCTTGGAGTAGGTAAAGAATGACCTTGAGCTTCCCTCAATCTTGCTCTTGATGGTTCTTTCAATGAATTCTTTTAGTTGGTCTACGGAATCATCCCATTAGACGAGACTTGAAGATCCTTTGCAGGTTTATCCTTCCCGGTATAATTCTCCTTTGTGGATATTTCTACTTCATCATGAGCCTCAACTTGCTTTCTCCGAATATGCCTTATCTCAACGTTGTTCGGCTTATTGATCAACTTGGCGATTTGGGCATCTTGCTCTTTGACATGCTTGGTGAGTCCCTCGATAGCTCTTGTCAGGCTTGCGATTTGATCTTCTAAGGTTGTAGCATTCATCACCATGACTGGGGCCACATTCATTGTGAAGGAGTAGCTAGACACGGAGCGAAGAGATGATGGAGGAAATTTATCTTCGTCATCTTCAATTGCATGGCTAGGTATGAAGGCATCCTTTTGAGCAGACTGAATGGGAGGAGTCGTCTGGGAAGGTTCTTTAAGTTTCTTTTGACATGCTTCTCGTAGTAATACCGAGACTCTTGGTACTTGAACTTGAAGGCTTCGATGTGGCGAGTTTGGAATTCACCGTATGCACAGCTTTTCCTTGAGTGTCCATTGAAATACTTCAGACTTTGTTGAAGGGACAAGATGAGAGGTAGAGCGGTCCCACTAGGCGTGCCAAAATTTGTAAACAGATTTTTGTGTTCCTCAATTTATCGAAACAAGAAAATAGTACAAATAAATTTCTCGAATTGATTGAATATTTATGGGTGCGAAATCTCTACTTGAAACCTCTGATTCTTTTCTTCAAGAACATGATCTTTGATGTCGGCAACTTTAGAGGTGAAACTCGACGTTTGATCTCCTTTGACGTTGTCTTTGACTTTGAATAACATTAATTCGGGGGTCGTTGACTTGTTCCTGGATTAAACGCTATAAATTTGAAGATATTTTACTTGAATTTGGGATATTTTTGGGTGGATTTGACACTTTGATCTTCCATCAAGGTGGACTTCTCTCTTGATAACGTTAATTCGCCGGTCGTTGGACTTCTTGTGAATTAAACGCTGATTTTGGATGATTTCCACGACGAACGCCTTGAATCTTGCCTAGAACACCGTGGGTTTTCCTAAATTGTGCTTGAGAGGATTTCAGGATTTCTTGAATGCTCTCGTACTTGTGTCTTCAATTGTATGTGTGTGTGTGTTTTGAATGAGTTCCAATGACCCCTTTATATAGCTGTCAAAGAGGTAGAGTTGTGGTGAACTTGAACACTTATTTTGTATTATCTCTTTATTTTAATTTAAAGAGATAAATACATTAAATATTTGGAAAGACATGATTGGTTAATTTCGATATTATCTCTTTAATTTTTGTATTTTTCAAAGAGATAATATAAGAAATATTTGTCTTGATTTGATTGGCCGAAACACCTCAATTTGACACTTGTTGGCAGTTGATTTGATGACGAAATATATATTAAAATATCAATTAAATTAACTATTTAAATTTGGAATTAATTTAGTAAATTCCAAATTATGAATAGAAAATTCTTATAGTTGATAAATAATATATATTTTCCACTTCTTGTCATTTGATTGGGCGCAAAATTAACTTGTCTACAGACACGAACTCCAGCCCGGTGTCAATTGTGTTATGAAGAATGCCCGGGAGTTCAACTTCTAGTAGATCACCGGGCATCTCCATGAGCACGAAATTATGTAGAAGGCGACATGCTATTATGATACAGTTTTGCACATTGATAGGATAGTAAGAATTGCTACGTAGTATCCCCCAGCTAGCGTGTTTTCAGCAAACCGAAGGTTCGTTCTATCACATTCCTGACAGAAGCATGCCTCAAATTAAACAGCTCTTTTGGGTCCTCTTGTACCAGGTTCCCATTCTTTCAAGTGGGAACCTGGTACAGTGTATCCATTAGTTGATAAATAATATCTATTTTTCACTTGTTGTCATTTGATTGGGCGCAAAATTAACTTGTCTACAGACACGAACTCCGGCCCGGTGTCAATTGTGTTATCAAGAATGCCCGGGAGTTCAAGTTCTAGTAGATCATCGGGCATCTCCATGCGCACGAAATTATGTAGAAGGCGACATGCTATTATGATACAGTTTTGCACATTGATAGGATAGTAAGAATATCTACGTAGTATCCCCAAGCTAGCGTGTTTTCAGCAAACCGAAGGTTCGTTCTATCACATTCCTGACAGAAGCATGCCTCAAATTAAACAGCTCTTTTGGGTCCCTCTTGTACCAGGTTCCCATTCTTTCAAGTGGGAACCTGGTACAGTGTATCCATTAGTTGATAAATAATATCTATTTTTCACTTGTTGTCATTTGATTGGGCGCAAAATTAACTTGTCTACAGACACGAACTCCGGCCCGGTGTCAATTGTGTTATCAAGAATGCCCGGGAGTTCAAGTTCTAGTAGATCATCGGGCATCTCCATGCGCACGAAATTATGTAGAAGGCGACATGCTATTATGATACAGTTTTGCACATTGATAGGATAGTAAGAATATCTACGTAGTATCCCCAAGCTAGCGTGTTTTCAGCAAACCGAAGGTTCGTTCTATCACATTCCTGACAGAAGCATGCCTCAAATTAAAGAGCTCTCGTACAGTTTGGGTCCTCCTGTACCAGGTCCTCGTGTGGGGTTAGAAACCCTTCTACGTTAGTGTATCCATTATCACACAAGTTGTAATTTCCTAAGATACACCCTATATGGGGTTAGAAACCCTTCTACGTTACTGTATCCATTATCGTACAAGTAGTAATTTCCTACAAAGGAACGCATGCAACTAAACAATTAAATAAATAATAGTTTGAAACTGAAAGTGATGTAGCCAAATAATAAGCCCTTGTTTAGAAAATTATAATATACCTAATGGAACTTATAGACTCGTCAGACGATGTATGGTATCTCGTCAGACAAAACCATCGACAAAAACATATATGCACTTTCCTTCCGTATTGCATACACCAAGAACATTAACAGAAATATAACCCTTTCAGTTCCGGTAACGCCCCTTATCTGAATCCGGTACACGTACCTCAATATGTGTACCAAAAAATCTGGTGGTTTACACCTCCACTGTGTGCGATTTTCACACAGTCGTCGTGGGCTGCCGTCCACCGCCACTTGCAACGGCACCTCCACCGGCGCCTGAACCACCTTTCTCCAGCGACTTGCCTTCTTCGATCCTTTTTCTTTTCTGATCACTCTTTCCCCTACACGCACCCTTTCTTCCTCTCTGAACCCTCGATCCCGTTACTGTGTGGGATTTTCACACAGTGCTCATCGCACCATTTTCAACCACTGTCGCCGAAATTGCTCACCGGAATCCCTTCCCTTCCCTCCCCAGCAACCTTCCCATCCAAACCCTTTCTTCTCCCACCTCTTCATGCTCCCTCACGCCCCACCTAAGGCGCGGTCGAAGCTCCCCTTCTATGTCTCCCTAACAATGGCTAAACCTAGTCCTTCAAGCCTTCTCCACTTGACCCTCCTCTGCCTCCCCAAACCTCAACTGCCCCTCCATCCAAACGTTCTTACTCCAATGTAGTTCAACAATCCTCTGTAGCTCACGTCCAGTTTGACCTGTCTCGGGCAGCTAAGAAGACCTTCATTGAAGAAGCTTGTGCAATCATGGGAAAGCATCATCATATAAAGGAGAACCAGGTATCTCCTTCTCTAAAGATGAAACCTAAGTTCTTGCTGAAAGATTGAAGTTTGCTTTAGTTGGTAAGTTCGCACAAGGCCTCCTCAATATGAACTTCCTTAGAAATCAAATTGTTAAGCTGGGACTTAGGGGCAGCTTTACTGTGGGAGTTATACACCTTAAACATGTTTGATCCTTCTCACACATGAAAAACACTACTCCAGAATCTGGTTAAGGGGTGAATGGACCTTTGACAGCTTCCATATGAGGGTGTTCAAATGGACCCCAACCTTCAACCCTCAAATTAAATCACTAATAGCTCTTGTTTGGGTGAAATTTCTAGAGATGCCTTGTCACATTTTTGAGAAGAGAGCTTTGTTTAGCATTGTCAAGCTAATAGGCAAACCACTAAAAATGGATGAGTCCAGTACTGATCTCACTAGACCAAGTATGGCGCGTGTCTGTGTGGAGTTAGGCCTCATAGCGCCTAGGACTCAAGCTATTTTTCTAGAGTTTGAAGACATTACTATCAGACAAGGAGTCACTTATGAAAATTGTCCACAATACTATGCCATCTGCAAATATCTTGGGCATGAGCAAAGCTCCTGTCATGTGAGAGCAAAACAAGGAAACCAGCACAACCCACACAAGTGGAGCTCCTCACAATGCCAAGGACAAAGGTAAAACGGTAATGTTTATCTCCCCTGATGACCCTCCTGCTGATGCCACATATAAGCATGTTGTTGATGGTCATAGTCGGAGCTCTCATATTATTCAATCTATGGAAAACAATACTGTGCTACACCCTCACACTTCAATTGACACGAATGCTAATTCTTCTAGTAATGTGCATGTTGTGAACACTGAAAATAGGGAATCAAAGATGTTATAGGAGCTAAGAATGTAGATGATCTCTTACATGATGCTGATAACGGAAATGGGACGATAAATGTTGTTGAACTTCTGCTAATGAAGAAGGAGGTTTACATAATATTGTTGATCATAGCAACATTAAAACTCCTAGGCTTAATAATACTAATGCTTCATATGATGTCAGTCAAGGAAACAAGGTGGTAAATACCTCTAACTGCAATACTAGTAGGTCTAGTGCTAATGAACCCTTACTGGGCAATGATTTGGACACTCAAGATGATTTTAATTATGAGGACCCTTTGCTTATTGATTTGCTTGATAAAATAGCTCAGAACACTACATCATTGAGGATTTTGAAGCTATCAATGACCTTCTGGGAACCATAGACCCAAAGGGGAGTCCAGTAAACAACAGCTTCAGGCAGTCAACAATCCTAGTGCCTCCAACCCAAAAAATGATGAGGATGAGAGTTGCACACAATATTCAATAGATTTCAGACCCTTGCCAACATGGCAGAGGAAGAACCACAAACCTAGGAACAGAACATCAATGCAGCCACCAATGAGGAAGTAGATGCCACCCGGGATCTTCAAATTAGAATCCCTTTTATGGAAGCTCAGTGTGAGGAGGTACCCTCCAGCCAAGATATGGAGACTCTACTCCAAGAGGCAATCTTCACTGACTCTACCATTGCCCAGAAACACAAAAGAAACAAGTCAAGGGAGGAAGCCTCTTCTTCCAAAAGGCCACAAACAATCAAAGGTAAAAAAGCTAAAGGTATGACATCTACCTCTCTCCTGAAAAGGAGTAGAAGATCATCATCTTTATCTATCTCATAATGATTAAAATCTTAGTATGGAATGTTAGGGGAATTGGTAAAGCTTCTAAACAAAAAATTCTTTTTGAAATACTTGTTGAACACAAACCTCATATTCTAGTACTATTAGAACCATTTGTTCTAATGAATGACAACACATTTATTGTAGATTAGGTTTCAATTTTGCATGCTCCAATGCCAACACTAAGATATGGTGCTTTGCTTCCCATGCTACTAATGTAACTGTGATGACAGATAATTCTTAGTTTCTTCATGTGAAAGTGTCTTCTGGCCTTATCCCCAAGGAGGTGTATCTTACATTCGTCTATGCCAAATGTAGCGCAACATCAAAAAGTACGTTATGGGAAGAGCTTAACTAGATTGGATCTTCAGAAGTCCCTTGGATTGTTGGAGGTGACTTCAACACCATCACTAGTGCAGCTGAAAATCAGGGGGGTAATATTGAACAACAATGTCCCATGGAGGACTTTGGAGACATGATTCATGAAACTAGTTTATTCGATGTTGGATTTGAGGGCTCCCCTTACACCTGAACCAATAATAGAGTCTAGAGAAGACTGGACACAGTATTCTATTCTAGAGAATAGACGGAAACCTTCAACTGCACTAGAGTTACCCACCTTCCCAGGCGCACCTCAGATCACCATCCTTTACTTATCTCAGCCTCAATACAAGAAGGTAGAGGCCCAGCATCATTCAGATTCAAAAATATGTGGATCAAACATCATAACTTTCATCAGACAGTGAAACACAATTGGTGCCTGACCATTTATGGCTCTGGGATGTACAAGCTCCAACAAAAGTTGTACAGGACTTAAGACCTCCTCAAGGAATGGAATAGGAACACTTTTGGCAATATTTCCAATGCAGTGGAACAAGTTAAGAGCAAGGTTGCAGAAGCTGAAAAGAATTTTGACAGATATCATTCATATGCAAACGTCATGGAGCTGAATAAAAAAAGTAACACAAAGCTTATTTAAGCCCTCTCTGTGGAAGAAATTCTGGAAATAAAAAAGTCACTGCATGTGGTTAGTTGAAGATGAAAGGAATACACCATACTTCCACTCATTGGTCAAAAAGAAGAGAATCCTAGCCAGAATATACAGGATATTAACAATGACATGGAAATCACGAACGCTGCCCATAACAAAGCATTAGTCGTTGCCTACTTTGAACAGCTACTCACTGGCGATCAGTCCCACGAAGAGGATGTCGGCTTCCCCTTCTAGTTCCCTCAATTACCAGCTGAGATCCTTTAAAACCTCAACAAAATGCCTACTCTTGAAGAACTGAAAGAATTTGTCTTCAGCGGACCTCCCACGCGCCACCCGCAGAACCCAACTACCACATCGTGATCTCCTCTCTCTTTCGTTCCGCCACCACCCACCACTGTCGCATTTCTTTTTCTCCGATTCACCTACCTCCGAGCTCCGCCGCCAGAACAAAAACCACTCTCCCTCCTAAACCAATTTCATTAACCCCCTAACAGAACCCATAAGGGCATCTAAACCCCCACCTTATGAATCCTAGCTGCCACCCATGACTGACCACCCTTCTTCTTCCAATCTGAACCCTCCATCACCTTCACCTCAACCCGCTCCTACTTTAGCCCCCCCCCCTCCCCCCCGGGCAAGAGATCCTATGCCAAAATTGTACAAATTTTCTAGCCACCCATTTCTAATATGACCCTACTCATGCGGCCAAGAAAACATTCCAAGATGATAATCTACATGAAATTGGAACTGCAACCAAGTACAAGGGATTACCTAGCATTACATACTCTGAAGAAGAGACCTCACAACTTGCAGACAGGCTAAAATTCTCACTGGTAGGCAAGTCTTCACATGGGATTTCAAATCTTAACTTCCTACGGCAAAGGATAATCAAACTTGGCCTTCGAGGATCTATAAGTGTTGGCCCCTCAATCTGAAGCATGTTTTCATTATGCTTTCCAATGAAGAAGACTACTCCAAGCTTTGGTTGTGAGGTGAATGGTCATTTGATGGATTTCCAATGAGAATCTTCAAGTGGACACCTGAGTTTGATCCCCACATTGAGTCTCCAATTGCCCCTATCTGGTTGAGACTCCCTGAGCTGCCATGCCATTTTTTTTAGAAGAACGCCTTGTTTAGCATTGCAAAGCATATTGGAAAACCCCTGAGGATGGATGAGCCCACAGCAGATTTGTCAAGACCTATCCTTGCCAGAATCTGTGTTGAAGTGGACTTGGCAGCTCAAAGGATCCAGCAGATCTTCCTGAATGTTAGGCAGAGGACCATTAAGCAGCATATCATCTATGAAAATTGCCCCCTGTACTGTGCTGCGTGCAAACATTTGGGGCATGATCACACAATCTGTTTCTTCAATACTCAAGATGAGCATGTCAAGAATGATCTAAATACCAGCAATAAGAAGCCTACACACCAGCAGGAAGAAGGTAATGAGGACTTTAGAACCATTCTGAATATGAAGAGAAAAGGTAAGAAAGTGATCTTTGCCAGTGAGCCCCTTACTGACAACAATGGAACTACTGAGGTAACCATAGGTAAAACGAATGTTGCTCCCTCTATGCTACATAATGAAATTTACCCTGCGCATGACTTGGATACTATAACCATGTCTCTCCCAATATTGTTGTTGGTGATGGAATTAATGTTGTTAATGTTGTTGTCGGTTTTGGTGTTGATGATGCTGCGGTGCATGAGAATGTTATGCATGTAAATACTCAGTATGTGTCTAATATACCTGCTGCTGAAGATGATTTCAATTATGATGACCCTATAACTGCTGCACTCCTTGATAAAAACTGGGATGAGGAAACTCAGGCTAGGAGCAACAAAAACAACATTATTGCTGATATTGAGGCCATTAACGACATACTTGAGATGAATGCTTTTAGAACCCCTGAAAAAAAGAGTTGCACTAAAACTAAGAATAAAGGAAAAAGCAAGAAGATACCCAGCCTTGCCTCTGATGAGAATTTCTGAAAAACAAAGACCTCAAAGAACACACTAAATTTTGAAATAGGTAGTACAAGCCACCTCATAGAGTTTGACCACTTGGGCCCTCAGGAGGGAGATCCCAATGAACAGTTGGAAGCTAATGAACCAACCCCTTCCCTTTAATAGATTTCAGAGTCTGGAAGACCTTGATGATAATGACCCTTGCAACTAGCCTGCCCAAAATACTGACCTATCTGATGTTACTAGGACCCCCACCCTAGATAACACAAACACAACACCTATCCTAACTCAATCAGAACACCAAACAGATAGCACTCACACTTCCTTTAATACCAATGAAGATTTTGATATAATAACAGAAGCCAGCTCTATACTACAACAATCAGGTCCCAAAGGGGTAAACAAAGCTGCAACCACATTCCATGATAAGGAGAAGAATAATCTAGAGCACTCACAACCTCAAACTCAGGACATTGAACAAAATGCCATCTTCCTTGAATCTATTGAAACTAGTAGACATAAGAGAAACCAATCACAAGAATTTAATCCTCACACAAATATTGGAAAAACAAGAAGTAAAACAAAAAAGTCAAGACAATCACGACAAGCTTCCACAAAAAGATACACAAGATCATCCTCGTCTTCCGTCTTATAGTTTTAATGTATAAAATCCTCATATGGAATATTAGGGGAGTGGGTAAAGAGGAAAAACAAAAGATCCTATTTAATCTATGCACTGAACACAGACCCAAAATACTCGTACTTCTGGAACCTTTTGTCAAATTGAATGCTTCCTTTTTCATTAGGAGTTTGGATTTGACAGTATTATTGCCAATGTGAATAACAAAAATTTTGTGTTTTGTTGCACATGGTGTGGATATGCAAACTTTAAAGACAATGATCAATTTTTGCATGTCAAAGTCTCCTCTGACTTGCTGGAGGAAACAATCTTTTGTACTTTTGTGTATGCAAAATGCTACAGGACACCCAGGAGATTACTGTGGAATGAACTACACAATTTGTCCAATGATAATGTCCCTTGGCTTGTTGGGCGAGATTTCAACAATATTTTGATTTCAGATGAGAACCAAGGGGGAGTGCTAAATACATTGAGACCTATGGAGGATTTTGGGGATATGCTAATGGAGACTGGATTAATTGATGTTGGTTTTGAAGGGGAACCATTCACCTGGACCAACCATAGAATATGGAAGAGACTTGACAGAGTCCTATACTTTAAAGAGTGGGCAGACTTATTTAACAACACTAGAGTCTCACACTTGGCTAGGAGGAAGTCTGATCATGACCCCCTCCTAATCACGGCTGATAAAGACATAGTGAGATACCCAGCCTCATTCCGATTCCAAAGTATGTGGATAAGGCATCACACATTCCTGGACACAGTGAAGAACACATGGAATCTCCTTACCAATGGGCATGGGATGTACAAGCTGCAACAAAAGATATACAGAACCAAAGAGCTACTAAAAAACTGGAACACACACACCTTTGGAAACATTTTCAGCAATGTGGAGAAAGCCAAACAGGAAGCTGACCAAGTTGAGGAAACTTTTGATCATTGCCCCAATGAAAGCAACATGATCTCCCTAAACAGATGCAATGTTGCCTTGATTTATACCCTGACAGTGGAATCTGAATACTGGAAACAAAAAAGCAGTTGTAAATGGCTAGAAGCTGGAGAACGCAACACCAAGTACTTCCATTCTCTTGTCAAAAAGAAACATATCAAATCCAGAATCCACATAATTGTTGTGAATGACCAAGAGATTACTGAGGAAAGAGCCATCAAAGAGTCTGCAGCTGAATTCTTTCAAGAACTCCTCACTGAACCTCCTGTGGATACCCTTGAGTTTGATCCCCTTTACGAACTACCTCAGATCCCTGAAGCTTATGTACAAAGTCTAGGTACCCCTCCAACCCTGGAAGAAGGGTCTTCAGTATTGATAAAGAGAGTGTGGTTAGGCCAGATGGTTTCAACTCTTGATTTTACCAAGCCTACTGGGACTTCATACAGAATGATATACATGAAGCAGTGATTGATTTCTTTAGTGGAAGCCCCCTCCCGAGGAGTTTCACTGCCACTACTATTGTTCTTATACCTAAGAGTGTTTCCCCCCTAGGATGGCAGGATTTCAGGCTTATATCACTATGCAATGTCACCAACAAGCTAGTATCAAAGCTGCTATATAGAATGATTGCTCCTTTGCTACCTGACATAATCTCTCCCTCCTAAAGCGGCTTTATGCCAGGTAGGCTAATAGGAGATAACATACTCTTGGCACAGGAACTGATCCATTCTTTGGACTTAAGATATAGCAAAGGGAACATGGTGCTTAAACTGGATATGTCCAAGGCTTATGACAGAATATGCTGGAAATTCTTATATCAGATCATGGAGGATGGGCTTCCCTTAAGTCATCAAGAGGTCTTCGACAAGGAGACCCAATATCCCCGCCTTTTCATTATCGCAGCTGAAGCCCTCTCTAGAGGGTTGGACCATCTCTTCAAAACCAATTCTCATATGTACTATCACACAAGTAGTAGGACCAGAACATCACATTTGTCATATGCAGATGATATCATCATATTTACCAACCATGAGGAGGCAAGGCTTATCAAACTGATGGAATTTTTGGATCAGTATAAAGAATTATCAGGACAAAAAGTTAACCAGACCAAAAGCTGCTTCATTACTGAAAAAAAGGCCAACTTGCTTGCACAAAGAATTAAACGTATCACAAGATTTGCAATGAAGACCCTTCCCATGATGTATTTGGGTGCTCCTCTTTGCAAAGGCAACAAAAAGAAATTGTTATATGAACCACTGATTGACAAGATCAGGAAAAAAATCTCTAGTTGGGAACATTGCCATTTATCCCTAGGAGGAAGACTTTAGTTGATTCAAAGTGTCCTGTCATCAATGTCTATCTACCTTATTCAAGTCTTGAATCCACCAGTTTGGCACTATTCAGAAAATTGAATAGCTTTTTGCTAAGTTTTTTTGGGGTTCATCTCCTGACAAAAGAAGAATACATTGGACAAGATGGAACAAAATCTGCCTTCCTACTAAAGAAGGTGGCCTGGGGATCAGAAACCTTAGAGATGTTGTTGAAACATTCTCTCAGAAATTGTGGTGGAGACTTAGACTTAACAACTCACGTGAGCATAATACACTTTAACCAAATACTGTAGGCATACTTCCCTAGACTTGCAAGATTCACTAAAAATGATTCTCCTATATGGAGAAGACTTTGTACAGTCAGGCAGTCCACCCAACAAAACAACTTCTGGAGCTTGGGAAATGGGGAAGGAACCCTCCAAGAGGTACAGAGGCAAACCATATTCCATGATCCAGTTAGGCTCTTCTGGGATAATTATAGCTGGAGCACACACAAACTGTAAGTAGTACTCCCCCCATCTTATTGAGCTTGTCACATATGTCGCAATCATAACAAATTAACAAGACCACATGTATTGGAAGCTATCAAAATTTGGTCAGTTCACAGCATTATCAGCTTAGGAGCATATCAAAGACCATCACACAACCCTCCCAATCTTTAAGAGAATCTGGTCACCCCTTATAACTCTTACTATATCCATCTTTATATGGAGACTCCTTCATGGTTGGATACCTGTAGATATTAGACTTAAAAAGAAAGGCATTATGAAGGCATCCAGGTGTTGTTGTTGTTCTGAAGAAGAAACTGAAGCCCACCTTTTTATTTGGAACAATCAGACAAGGGAGGTATGGACATACTTTGCAGATATATTTAGCATTACCTTACCCAAACTGATAATCTCCTTCACTTCATACAAGCATGGAAACTTAGAATCTCATCACAGCTTCATGTTAGAGATATCATTCCTATAGTGATACTCTGGCAAATCTGGACTGTGAGGAATTATGTCAAACACAGAGGGGCCTCTTCAAAGCCTCTCGTATTACCTTCAAAACACTTGAGCTCCTCCACACCATCAGCAAAGCCAATCTATTGAAGAATGAACATTGGAAGGGAGACACATTTGCAGCCAGGAGACTGAGAATCAAACTGCAGCAGCAAGACATAATGCAAAAACTAATTGTTGTTCATTGGACTAGACCTCCTGAGGGATGGATCAAGTTAAACACATATGAGGCATCTTGAGGAAATTCTGGAGTTTCAGGAGCTGCAGGTATCTTCATAAATTACCATGGGGAGGTGCTGTTAGCATCTCTGGAACCTCTTTGAAATTCCTCCAACATCCAGGCAGAATTAAGGGTTGTGTACAGAGGCCTTCAGATATGCCTTCAAAAAGGCTACACACAAGTTTGGTTGGAGGTGGATGCTATGAATGTGATTCAACTACTTGCCAAACCCCTCCAAGGAGCCTCGTACATTCAGTACTTGTTGCAACTGATACGCAACTATACAGAAAACTTAGAGCTTAAGATCACACACGTTTATCAAGAAGGCAATCAAGTTGCGGGCTATTTTGCTAATCAAGCTTGCACTGCACATCAACTAACACTCCTCACCAAGGAACAACTCATAGGTAAAATCAAAAAAGTATTACTAGACTTGACACATTAGGTATACCTTATATCCGTACTATGAAAGGGTAGTACCCCCCGTTTCATTTAAAAACTCATTATTTGAAACCTGTGTGTACTATTTTTTGTAAGGTTGTTTCACTCCCCAATACACACTTGCATAGCTTTCGGGTGTGGAACCCCTTATTTTTTACCAATATTTTTTTTCCTGCATCCCTATAGTAACTGTATAAAAGTAGGTCTTCATGCTAGCAACCAACTGCTTAATCAAAACGTACATGGGAGGAATACTTCCTATAATACTTTCTTGGAATATATGTTTTGTCAAGATTCTGCAAGTAACAATTTGAGGATGGAAGCGATATTTAGACAACATGACAAATTTAACAATGTTGATTAAGTCTTAGGAATTCATGTTGTAAGGGAGTGGTACTCCTTATTTACGTTTTTTTTAAATACTGTAAGGGAGTAGTACTCCCTATTTACGCTTTCTGGAACTCTCTTTGTAAGGGAGTAAGTACTCCTTATTTAATGCTTACTAGACGGAACTAGGGAGTTAGTACTCCCCGTTGTACTTTGATTTTTTTGGGTTGGTAATAAAGAAGGGACGGGGACCCCGATAAGCTCCCCTCAGTGTTGGGTGGTTCTTTTAAAAAAAACAAAAAATCAAAAAAAAAAAAAACTCCATTCTCTACAAGAATGTTGGGACTTCATCAACCAGGATATTTTGGAGGTTGTTCATGATTTCTTCAGGGGCACACCCATGCTTAGAAGCTATACTGCCACAACCATAACCCTGATACCTAAGGTGGATTTCCTCAATCTTGGACAGAATTTAGGCCAATCTCACTGTGCAATGTGACAAACAAAATTATTACCAAACTTCTCTACAAAAAGATTGCACAAGCTTTGCCCACTCTTATCTCTTCCTCCCAGAATGCCTTTGTTCCAGGCAGGCTGATCAGTGACAACATTCTACTTGCTCAAGAGATGATCCACGATTTAGGCAAGAGACACGACAAAGAGAACCTGGTTATTAAACTAGACATTCAAAAGGCATATGACATAATTAGTTGGTAGTTCCTTTATGCAGTAGTGAAACAAATGGGCTTCCCATCTAGCTTTATACAACTTAGTAAGCACTCATTGGAGAACCGTTGGTTCACCGTATTGATCAATGTGACACATGTGGCTTCTTCAAATCATCTCAAGGCTTGAGGCAAGGAGATCCAACTCCTGCACTTTTCATTCTGGCTGTTTATGCTTTATCAAGAGGACTAGACCACCTTTTTCTAGGCAATCGAGATATGTTCTACCAAATAGGGAGTACCACTAAAATCTCACATAGCTTATGTTGATGATGTCATTTTATTTACTAATTGTGATGCGCAAAGCCTAACTATTCTTATGGATTTTCTTGCACAAATATGAAACAACCTCGGGGCAAAAGATAAACTCCTCCAAGATCTCGTTTGTCCTTGGAAAAATGTCTAACCTCATTGCACAAAGAATCATAAGCATCACAGGGTTCTCCTTGAAATCCCTCCCAATCACATACCTTGGGTCTCCATTATAGAAAGGTAAGAAAAGAAGATACTTCTTGATGATCTTACTAACAAAATTTGTGCTAAACTTTTAGGTTGGGAGCACAGATTTCTCACCTTTGGAAGGAGGCTTCACTTATCAAAACTATCCTCTTAGCTATGCCAATCTATCTCCTACAGGTCCTTAACCCACAATGGGAGTCATCCAAAAAATTGAACAATTGATGGCCAGATATTTTTGGGGATCTAAAGAGGGCCAAAGAAGAATCCACTGGACCAAATGGCATAACATTTGTTTTCCTACTGAAGAAGGAGGCCTTGGAGTTAGAAACTTGAGGGATGTGATAATATCTTTCTCCCACAAACTCTTGTGGAGATTCAGGTCCAACAACTCTCTCTGGCCTCAATTTGTTATCAGCAAGTATTGCAAGAAGCATTCTTCAGCTTATGTTAAGGTCACCAAAAATGACTCCCCTGTTTGGAAGAAAATGTGCGTTGTTAGAGTAGAGCTCAAAACAACACTTTCTGGTCCTTGGGTAAAGGAGACGCAGATTTTTGGCAAGACTGGTAGATTCTAGAAGGTACTTTAATTGAGATAACAGGGAACATCAACCTTACCACATCCTTGTCAAATGGTTCTGGAGACACAAACAATGGGATCCTGAGAAACTGCAGCAAGTAGTCCCACAAGAGATGATCAATAGGATCATCACAATTCCTATTAATCAGGAAGACAAGGACCACATGCACTGGAGACTAACTAGCAATGGAGCTTTCTCGACATACTCAACTTGGAACTAATATAGAGAACACATTCTAGTCCAACCTATCCTCAAAACTCTATGGTCTCCTTTGCTCACCCCCTCCATATCCATCTTCACCTTGAGACTCCTTAACAAATGGCTTCCAATTAAGAAAAGATTGCAACAAAAAGGAATTCAACTGGCATCTAAATGTTGTTGTTGCAATGAGGAGGATTCATTAAACTATCTCTTCATGACCTGTGTTGAAGCTCAACAAGTCTAGAATTATTTTGCTGGCTTTTTCCAGTTAACACTGCCCCAAACAGATCAAATCTCAACATTTTTGCTTGAATAGAAAAGGTCGAATTCTGCACAGGTACACATTAGAGACAACACCATACCTCCTCTAATCTATTGGTTTATATGGAAGCTTCGGAATGAGGTGAGGCATGAGGGGGGGGGGGGGGGGCTTAAGCATGGTACTATTATATTCAAAATACTGACACATCTCCACCTCCTTCGTAAGAGCAAACTGTTGAAAGCTGTGCATATCCAAGGGGATACTGTGGTGGCGAGCTCCCTTAAAATTCTTGTACATCCTAAGAGAAAGCAACAACATATCATTGTAGTGTCATGGAAAAAACCTCTTCTGGGATGGCTAAAGCTCAATATGGACGGGGTATCTAAAGGTAACCCTGGCATTTCTGGTGCTGGAGGCATTCTTAGAGACCACCAAGGCAAGTTATCTTTGCATTCCAAGAGCCTCTTGTCTATACCACCAACATTCAAGCAGAGTTACGACGCTCCTTAGAGGACTACAACTCTGCTCAAGTAGATGCTTTCACAAAATCTGGATTGAGGTTGATGCTACTTACATTATTCAGTCACTCTCATCTCCAACCAAAGGGTCTTGGATGTTCCAAAACATACTGCAACAAATCAGAGGCCACCTGAACCTTCTAGAGTGCACCATCTCACACATATTAAGGGAAGGGAATCAGGCAGCAGACCACCTTGCAAATCAAACTTGTCTGGAGGAGACCATATCCATTCTCTCAGGTGATCAACTAAGGGGTAAGATAAAAGGCATAGTGTGCGTTGATACCCTTGGCTTTCCCTCTATTCATGTCTCTCACAGGTAGTACCAACACTTTCAGCCTCTTGCTGTGATTGAAACTGCTGGTACTATACTTGCTATTCTGCTGCCTCGCCCCTAGATTACTTATCCCTGCTTTCCCCATACTATTTGTTTTGTTGATTTTAACTGTCTATCATGCTGCTGCGCATTCTTTTTTTATGGTGATCCCACATTGTGTAGATAGGCCCTTTTGCCTCACACACTGCATCTGTCTATACTCTGACTACTATTTATCCATGTGGCATCCATCATATATCCTGCTTACCCTCTTTTTTGATATATGGGCACTACACTTTAAACTTCTTCGAAAGAAATTTTTGACATGCATGAATTTACTGCCTAATATAGTCCTTTTGACTGGGACTTTATCCCTTAATTTGCCTTTTTGTAAGAGAGTAGTACTCCTCCTCTACAGCTTTTCTTTCCTTTATGCTTTCTTAGAATACTCTAGGGAGTCAGTACTCCCCGCTTTATATTCCCTTTTTATTTTTAATGGATAAGGGATCGGGACCCCGAAAAGCTCCCCCTACCTAGAATGGTTTAAAAAGAAAAACCTCAACACCCATACATCCCTATTACACAAATGAGTAAATATTCTTACAAGGATTACGATGTACTTATGAATCGGACTCTCAAAATATATCGAATGTTTACATAGTATTACTAAAAATTAAAATATTACCTTAAACCATCCGCCAATGTTGATCCAGAAAGTCATCCCCAACTGGGACTGGAGGTGCCAACAATATGGAATTTAAACGTAGCACAACCTTCAACACTGAGTGAAAATGCTTACTTACAGTGTGACTGCTACGTATGAAGTCATGCTTTTTCACGCAGTTTTTTTTTTTTTTGTTTTTTTTTTTTTTTATGGTGGGCAGTTGTATTCAAATACATTGTAACTTGTCCAATAACGGGTTCTGTCTCGGATTTTGTAGACCACCTGATGTTTCTAATACTTGACATAGCCGACCAAATGCGTTTTGGAACACACGTAGATTATCCAAACATTTCACGTCACTAATATCAATTATTTGTCTTAGATGCTTCACTTGATCCGGTATCCTATGATGCATTTTGTACCGATGTGTACCAGTAGAAATTGAGGCATGACGTCGATTTTGGCAACGCCGGGCAATGATATCTTTAGATGTTGAGCCCTATTCATCCTATAAAGAATAAAACATCAACACCAATTCTTGTATACTGTATTTGGTCATAATTTGTAGACACATATAGGAATAACCGAAAATTGAAGTTTGATACATGGATTATATACCTTGTGGATCAAAAGAAATTCATTTTGAGATATATATAAAAAAAAAAAAAAACTAAGAAAGAGACCTTAAGGAATATTAAAGGGTTTGAATATTACTAGGATGTATGTGGGCACTAAAATGAGGTAAATTAATTTCATTGCCTTTCTATAAAACAACAATAGATATGTCAATTCCCAGGTTGCAAACAGGTTAATGGTCATAAGTTACCAAGATTCAAGATTATATTAAGAATCAACATTGTAACAAAATATAATTCCCAATGAAACCATAGAGATTAGAGTACATATTTTTTGTACACGCAATAATAGCAAATCTAATAAATTTGGGTGTGCCGAAGAAATAAGTAGCAATTTTTTCCAGGGATAAAAATTTAAGGTAGGGAAAATCATACCTTCAACATTGTTCACCGATGCGAGTTGCAGAATCCCCCCCTCCGCACACAAGAACGACCAAAACCCAACGTAGATGTCTTCAAAATCGACTTCTCAGCGACCTCACCTCCGGAACCTAGGAATAGGCAATCAAAATGTTTAATGTACTATGCTTAGAAAAAAAAAAAAAAAAAAAAAGAAGGCATCACTCATCAAAATTATTAACTTCAAGTTACTGGCTATAGCAAACTATGAGCAACTCAGCTATAGAAGAACTCAACATACGTTTGCAAGAAGGACAAATGGAGCTTGTACAGTGAGAACTTCTGTGAGAAGAAGGCTAAAACAAAAAAGAGGAAGACCAAGTTTTTAAAATAGTATCTGACCATCTGTCACTTCATGCAGGGTGGTTGTTGGGAAAATTAAATTCAAGATCGAGGACAAAGTAGAGATTCATCTAAAAAAACTTGAGGATAAAATTGAAATCCAAAAAAAAAATCTCAATGTGGTGGGCCATCTTGACTCATTTATACACGTCTCCAAATTATGATTAAAATCACCACACAATCACAATGTGTGTCGACCTTTGCCATAAAATCACGGGCTGGGGTATTAGAAAGTAAACACGTAATTATAGATGATTATCTGGGATATCATAGCTAGTCACATGAAGTAAAGGTGGCCTTAAAGAGATGAAAGCATCTAGAAACAATCCATATCTTCCAATACTTGCATTTGCGGATGATCGCTTAATGTTCTTAAGAACTGATCAAAAGACCACTAAAAACATCAAGTTGATTTTTAATAAATTTTCAATTTTATCCGGGCAAACCATATGCTGGGAAAAATCATCTGCATCATTCTCCCCTATTGCACCACGTAGTGTAAGAGAAGATATTTCGAATTTTCTTAACTTAAATCATACAAATTCCTATGAAAAATATCTAGGCCTCCCCTATAATACAAAACGCATCACAAAAGAAATCTTCTTTGATATTATAAGCAAAATAGAAAATAAAATAACATCCTAGTACAACAAAAACCTTTCATATGCTGGAAGAAATGTACTTATCAAAAATGTTCTTGGATCTACGACAACTCATTATATGTCTATCTTCAAACTTCCAAGTAGCATCCACCAAAGACTTAATAATCTTCATAAAAAGTTATTTTGGAATGCTAAACCAGACCAACATAAATTTAGCTATGTGAAATGGGATACTATATATTCTCCAAAAAATAATGGTGGACTTGGAATCAGAAAGCCAATTCTTCTGAATGTAGCTCACCTGATGAAACAAAGCTGGCGACACTTCATACAAAACAGAATACCTTGTGTTTGTTAGAATAGGTGACCATGTAGCCAATCTTGCCAGGCAAAATGTAACCTATGTCTAAACAATTTCAAGGATTTGATAAATTATAAATGAATAAGAAGTGATATTCATTTGGCATTACTTTGTTTGTGGTCACTTTATCTGCTTTATATTTCTGTTCACTATGCAAACAAAGCCCACGGGTTGAGAACGTACTTCGGGGACTGGGACTACGCTTGGAGGTAGGTCCATGAAATCAGTCCCGCCGAATCAGTCCGGAAATCTCCAAGTCAAGGAATCTCGAAAATGGGTACCGAGATTCCCCTTGAGACTTGCACTAAGCATCTGCTGTCGTGTTTCATCGACGGGTGACGAAGGTCGTCTGAGCTGTGTTAGTGGGTTAGCCTGCTAGGGAGCAACTGATTGAGTGACTCGCGGGAACCGTCTTACGGAGGACCTTGAGTAGGGTCGGCTAGGTATGACGTGTGTTCCCGGTTCCAACAGTGAGGTCAAGTCCTTTGACTTGAGGAACTGCTGAGTTTACCTGTATATAAGGGTTGTATCTTAGATATGGTAAGAGATTGCCAAGAAGCACTTGAGTAGTCATAAGCCATGTGTAGTGCAGCTCCGGTGTGTAGAGTGACAGTAGTTTCCAAGAAAGGATCTGTCTCCTGTCAAAAGGTATTGACAGTTGAGTCTCACAAATGCTCTGTGTCTTGTCCCTAAAATCTGTGGCCACAGTAATTGAACAGAAGGGAATATTTTCCTTGCGGTGTTTAGTAAAGGACAGACCAACACGTAGGTCCAAAATGGGTACCTACATTTTCCCTGCCCTAGACCCTAAGTAGTGAGACTGTAGATGGAAGGACAAGCATACTGTTAGAGCCTAAATATTCATCCCCGTATATTCACCTAGTCTCTAGTGCCATGGACCATTGCAAAATGGCCACCCATGGTAACGGGCGGATTCTAGGAATCCGACCAAGTCTAGCTGAAAGGTGAACCTAAAGAGTCACACACAATCCGCACGCAAAAGTATTTAATTTGGAATTAAATATTTGAAGAAATGGAATAATTCAATTGGATTTAATCGGGTCCTTAATTTTCTTGGAAAGAATTAATTCCTTTTATTAGATAAAAGGTATTTTTCTAATAAATTAGATTTATTAGAAAATTAATTTAAGGGGCTTAGAATAAATATTTATATTTAATATATTTATTTATTTTCCTTAGAATATTTAAATAGGATTTAAATATTCCATGAAATTTAATGGATGGTTGAGATTAAAAGGAGAGATAGATGGCTAGGATTAATTTGACTAGGTCAAATTACTACTTTGACAGGGACTTTGACTAGGTCAAAATCCTAGTCAAATTAGTCTTCTTAGAGTTGGAGTTTGAAGAGGATTAAACTCCTCCTCTATATATACTCCTAGTCCTTCACCTTAAGAGAGATGATGAATCCTCAAACACACACACACAATTCACGTGTGCTCTCTCTCTCCCTCTCTCGTACGCCTCTCTCCTCTCTCCCTCTCTCTCTCCAAGAAATTACTCCTTGTTCTTTTGTGTTAACAATTGAACAAAGGAGGATTAATCCCGTTAAACTAATAACGTGTGATTGATCCATCCTCTCCAAAATACTTGTTCGTTCGCTAGCACGACGTGCAAGATACGTGAGCGGATTGCGTGTCACAATTTAGAGGATCTCACATACGAGATTTGAAGCAAATCAGGGAACAACGTGAGTACCGGTTAGAAGAGAAAACGACGAACCGGTAGGTCTCTATTTACGTTTTCGTCCTCTTTTATTTTACAAATCCTATAGCCTCCATGATTGCATGTATGTTTTTAATTCATGAGATACACCGAACACCCGGGAACTTCAAGGGCACACCCCTTGAACGTGTTTTAATTTTATACGTATAATGCATGTTTAAATTCTGTAATTTAAATTTATACCGCGCTTCCGTATTCGCGCTATTCTCGGGATGATCCATACACCTATCCCAGGCTTTTAGTGGTATCAGAGCCCAGTTTGGTGTATAGGCCTAGGGTTTTGTGTGCGTTTTAAGCATGAAAAATGTGTTTGGCATGTTTTAATTATTTCTTGATATTTTTATCGTTAAAGCATGTCATTTTTCTTGCTTTCAATTCGTATAATTTTGGTATGTTTGTATTTTCTGTTTTTCTTGGGAAACGGGGGGCAAAATCGAACGAAACGGATAAACGCAACACGCGGCCAGCCGGTGGCTGACCACACGCGCTGTGCTCCCAAGCGAGGCGGACGCGCGCAGGCAGAGGAGCCTGCTTGCAGCCGCCTGCGCCAGGCGCGCGCAGTCAGGCCTACCGAGCGGCGCGGTCGGGCGGCAGGCGCAGGCGGGCGCCAAGCGCAAGCGGGTGGCCGGCGCGCGGGCATGCGGGCAGGGAAGCCCGCGCGCGCGCGCCAAGCCAGCACGCTAGGGCTCCTGCTCGCCCGGACGCGCGGCCAGAGAGCCCGCGCACGAGGCGACGCCTCTAGGCGCGCGCGCGACTTGCGTACTGGAGGGCCGCGCGCCCCTGTGCTGGGCAGGCGCACGCTGGCGGTCGGCAGTCTGGCGCGCGCGGCCGTGCAGACAATTGCCAACCAGGCGCGCGCGCACGCAGGTAGGGGCCTGCGCGGACCGGCTGACTGCGGCCGGTGGCGGCAATCGGTTGACGCCGACGTATTTCTCGTTATTTTTAGTTTTTTATTTTTGTAATTAATTCTAAAGATTCTTTTTATTTGAAATTTTGCATATTTTCTAAGAACATTATTTTGGGATGTTAAGTTTGTAGGATTTGGAATCCCGGGGTAACTTACCTACAAATAATAAGGAAGGGTCTTCCTAAACGGGAAATATTATGGCCAACGGTTGTACCATATTTTTCATACGTGGCATATTTATTTTTATCTTGGATTTATATGATTGGTAATCATGGAATATTTGCATAATTTATGTGATTGGATCATGTGATTATGTGCTTTGAATGGAAATGGACGATCACGAGCCCTAGACCGAATGTATGGTTTAATTTTATGTTGGGCCTATGTGCCTCTTTTTCTGCTTTCTCCTTCTCCCCTTCTAGTTGCCTTGGAATAATAAGGCATTCTTTCCCCCTCCTTATGTACTCCCCCCCGGTTTTCGCTGGGGTTTCTTTTTAATATGTAATGAGAGTAGAATAGGAGTGAGGTTTTAATTTTTAATGTATTTGGTGGAGAAGAAGGAAGGTCCACATGGAGAGCCCAGAATGGAGGATCAAAGGCGTTTACATGAAGAGATGAAAGAGAAAAGAGACCAAGGCCCATCAGAATGATGATTGGGTTACTATTAATGTAATAAAGTAGGACCAACCCTAGATTGACCATAGATCCACTATGGACTCAGTGGATCGCATAGGATTCGGGCTCGTGATCATCCAACAGGGGCGTGCTAGACTTTAATTTTGCATGTGGCTGTTATGATAGATGAATGATTTTTTTTTTATTTATCATATAACTGCTATGGGATGCAATTTATTTATTTACGCATTATGGATGAATGTGTTTATATTTATACATATGAGATCTCGGTCATTTACTACTCTCACATTGGTTGGACCAATGTTCAAATATTAGACCCTAGACGAAATACACTTGGACTCTAGGAGTTTGTCTATGCCTTCCAGTCCATGGCATAGTGAGGAAGCTAATTTAGGTCGATAGCATGGTCTCACGAGTCGTGGCACGTCTATCGTACTTAAAAGAAGCTGCACTATGTCATGAATGAAAAGTAGACCACTGTTACCTGTCTCACGAGTGGTGGAGGTAACAGCGGGTCTATGATTCGGTTGATTGGGTCGGGTCTAATGCCCGATTAGCATGATTCGCTTGGAGTCATCGGAATCATGTGAGAGGGTGAGGCAATAATCTTGGGAATCTTGTGGAACGAGAATGGTATGGTATACCTCCCACAGGATTTTTTCCATGCAAATCGTAAAAGCGGGATATGGGAAAATTCATTGTGGATCCCAAGCCCACTAGGAAAAGGTTTCCCGAAAACAACGTTTGAGAGTACTGTATTTTCGTATAAATAGTGGGAGCATTAAATGACTAAAGACCAAGCATTTAATTATTTATCAAACCTCTGTCTTTTAAATTCTGCTGATCGCGAACTCTGTTTTTAAATGTAGATTTAAAATGTATAAGAACCCTTTATCAACCATACTTGGACCAACAAATTCAATGGAACCAATTACAATGACTGGTTGCGCAATCTCAGGATAGTCCTAGATTACGAGAACCAAGGCTACGTCATGGATGAGCCTCTCCCTAGGACATTACCGGAAGGATCCACGCCAGAAGAACGTGAGATGTTCGAGACTTGGCATAAGGATAACCGGAAGGTCCGTAGCGTTATACTTGCTTCAATGACGAATGAGATTCAGAAGCAATATGAAAGGCTAGACAATGTCCCTTCCCTTATGGCTCGTCTTAAGGATTGCTATGCAGTCCCAGACCGGCATAACTAGGTATGTCACGACTAAGGCATTCTTTGGAACCAAAATGACAGAAGGATCCTCTGTACAAGAGCACGGGGTTAAAATGCTTACCCTGGTGGAAAAGCTCGAGGACCTAAAGGCAGGCCTAAAAAATGAGACGTACATAGATGTGATCCTTCAGTCTCTCCCACCCTCCTTCGACCAATTTATTGTTAACTATAACATGAATGCACTTGAGAAGGGTATTCTTGAGTTAATCAATATGTTGGTGCAATACGAGGCAACGACCAGAAAGTCCACGCCTTCGGTAGTGTTTGGAGGTGCTTCAACTTCCAAGACAAAAGGCAAGGGTGTCGGACGTTGGAAAAGGAAGAAGGGAAAGGGAAAAGCCGTCAAAGCAGCTACAAACACTAAGAGTGTTCCTATTGCCAAAGAGGGGAAAGGCAAAGGAAAAGGAAAGGTTGTCTCCAAGCAACAGTCGAGGGCATATGACATATGTATCAATTGCCGTGAGAAAGGGCATTGGAAGAGGGAGTGCCCCAAACTCCTCTCGAACCAAGGTATATTTGTGATTGAGGTTAATATGGTCACTAATTATGCCTCTTGGGTATTAGATATCGGCTGTGGAGCTCACATTTGCAATGATTTGCAGGTGCTGAAAAGAAGTAGAAAACTGGGTAGCGGGGATATGATCCTGAAGCTTGGGAATGGCAAGGCCATCTCGACAAAAGCAGTAGGATCCGCCACTCTAGTAATTAGTGATCGTATTGGTATAGAGTTAGAGCAAGTTTATTATGTACCTAGTATGATTAAAAACATCATTTCCATTCCATTGTTAAACAATAGTGGTTATGAGTTTATGATCAATTAAAGTTGCTTTTATTTGATGAGGTGTGGAATTGCTCATCTACTTGGTACACTTAATAACGGGCTCTATATCTTGCAACAAACGAACTTCGTTCTTAACACTCAACACAAACGTAAAATAGATAATACGACTGTGGCACGCTAGGCTAGGTCACATATCCCAAGATAGGATGAAAAGATTGGTAAACTCAAAGAACCTAGAGGTAGGGGACTTGATTGAGCTACCAACTTGTAAATCCTGTCTAAGAGGGAAAATGACCAAGAAGCCCTTTGTAGGACAAAGCAGGCTTGCCACAGGTCTGTTGGACTTGGTCCATACAGACGTATGCGGACCACTAAGGACGCAGGCCCGAGGTGGGTTCTCCTACTTCATAACCTTCACCAATGATTATTCACGGTATGGTTATGTATACTTGATGAGGTACAAGTCTGAAACTCTTGAGAGGTTTAAAGAATTCAGACTTGAAGTTGAGAACCAAACCAACTGCAAAATTAAAGTCCTACGGTTAGACCGAGGCAGAGAATACCTTAGTACCGAGTTCCTTAATTATCTTAAAGAGAATGGTATAATTTCGGAATGGACACCTTCCGGGACACCACAATTGAATGCTGTCTCCGAAAGGAGGAATCGAACCCTGTTGGACATGGTTCGATCCATGATGAGTTTTCCCAAATTGCCCTTGTCCTTTTGGGGCTACGCATTGGAAACGGCGGCCAAATTGTTAAATTTGGCGCCAACCAGTGTATTGACCCAAACGCCATTAGAAATATGGCACGGCAAGCCTACCTCCTACAACTACTTGAAAGTGTGGGGTAGCCCACATACGTCAAGAGGTTAGTGGGAGATAAGCTAGAATCCAGGTCTAGCTTATGCAGGTTCGTTGGATACCCTAAAGAAATTGCAGGTTATTACTTTTATGACCCCTTGGAACAAAAGGTATTTGTTTCAAGGAACGCAATGTTCTTGGAACAAGGCTTTCCAGAGGATATCCAACCTGATGAATTGATCCTTAAGGAATCAAGTGATGGAAATCAGTCATTAGAGGTAGCCGCGGATTCCTCACTTAGAGGATTCAAGATAGATACCGGACGGACTGACCAAACCTCGAGAAGTCCAACATGCTAGGCATGAGGACAGCCTCAGGAAAGGCCAGCCCCGGTACCTAAACCGCCAGCTCCTATACAGTCAGCGCCCACAGTCACCACTGACGTTCCCGTTCTCCGTAGGTCAACTAGAGAGTCCAGACCTCCAATGAGATATGGCTTTCTAAATACGACCGGTCTACTGGATAACGATCCTAAGACATACGGAGAAGTGATGTCTGACATCGACTCCAGGAAATGGCTTGAGGCCATGAAAATCGAAATGGACTCCATGAGCGAGAACCAAGTCTGGAGACTTGTAGACCCACCGAAAGGTGTTAAGCTAGTTTGCTGTAAGTGGGTCTATAAGCGCAAACTTGGCGTTGATGGAGAAGTCACAACTTTTAAGGCTAGGCTAGTAGCTAAAGGGTACACTCAATGACTCGGAGTTGATTTTGAGGACACCTACTCGCCAGTAGCCATGGCTAAATCCATTCGGATCCTGCTCGCCATAGCAGCATGGTATGACTATGAGATATGGCAGATGGATGTGAAAACGGCCTTCCTCAATGGTTTCATTGAGGAAGAGATCTATATGGATCAGCCGGAGGGTTTCATGGTCACTAGAGAAGAACATAAGGTATGTCGTCTCCAGAAGTCCATCTATGGCCTCAAACAAGCATCCCGAAGTTGGAACATTCGCTTTGATGAAGTGATACGGGGTTATGACTTCATCAAAAACGGATCCGACCCTTGTGTATACAAGAAGGTCAGTGGGAGCTCTATAGTGTTCCTAGTGCTTTATGTGGATGACATTCTACTCATAGGGAATGACGTTAGAATGTTGGGTGACACAAAAGCATGGTTATCAACCCAGTTTTCCATGAAGAATTTGGGTAAGTCTCCTACATCCTAGGCATCCAGATTGTCCGGGACAGATCTAAAAGGATGTTAGGGCTCACCCAAAACTCGTATATGGAGAAAGTCCTGAAAAGGTTTCGAATGGACAACTCCAAACGAGGATTCCTTCCCATGAGACATGGGAAGTTATCCAAGAAACAGTCCCCACAGACTGATGAGGAACTTGAAAGGATGAAAGTCATCCCCTATGCTTCTGCCGTAAGTAGCACCCAATATGCGGTTCACTGCACCAGACCTGACATTGCTTATGCTTTGAGTGTGACAAGCAGATATCAGTCTTGTGCATGAGAGGCACATTGGAATGCTGTTAAGGGCATCCTTAAGTACCTAAGGAGGACTAAGGAAATGTTCCTAGTCTATGGCAATGGAGAACTGATCTTGGAAGGCTTTAGCGACGCTAGCTTCCAGTCTGATGACGATGATACCAAGTCTTAATCGGGTTATGTATTCAGGCTCAATGGAGGAGTAGTGGCTTGGAAAAGTTCCAAGCAAGCAACCACTGCTGATTCCAGCACTGAGGCCGAATACATAGCAGCTTCAGAAGCTGCCAAGGAAGCGGTTTGGATGAGAAACTACATCCAAGAGTTGGGTGTGGTGCCTAGCATCGCCGAGCCCGTTGTCATCTTTTGTGATAACAACGTAGCAATAGCGCAAGCAAAGGAACCGAGATCTCATCACCCTTCCAAACACATTCTTAGACGCTACCATCTTCTAAGAGAAATGGTAGGAAGAGGTGACGTTCGGATGGACCGAGTCAACTCAGCAGACAACACAGCAGATCCGCTGACAAAGCCTATGTCCCAGAGCGCTCATACGCAACATCTTGAGAAGATGGGGATTAGACATATGGGCGATTGGCTTTAAGGTCAAGTGGGAGATTGTTAGAATAGGTGACCATGTAGCCAATCTTGCCAGGCAAAATGTAACCTATGTCTAAACAATTTCAAGGATTTGATAAATTATTAATGAATAAGAAGTGATATTCATTTGGCATTACTTTGTTTGTGTTCACTTTATCTGCTTTATATTTCTGTTCACTACGCAAACAAAGCCCACGGACTGAAAACGTATTTCGGGGATTGGGACTACGCTTGGAGGTAGGTCCATGAAATCAGTCTCGCCGAATCAGTCCGAAAAATCTCCAAGTCAAGGAATCTCGAAAATGGGTATCAAGATTCCCCTTGAGACTTGCACTAAGCATCTGCTGTCGTTTTTCATCGACGGGTGACGAAGGTCGTTTGAGTAGTGTTAGTGGGTTAGCCTGCTAGGGAGCAAACTGACTGAGTGACTCGCGGGAACCGTCTTACGGAGGACCTTGAGTAGGGTCGGCTAGGTATGACGTGTGTTCCCGGTTCCAACAGTACAGGTCAAGTCCTTTGACTTGAGGAACTGTTGTGTTTACCTGTATATCAGGGCTGTATCTTAGATATGGTGAGAGATTGCCAAGAAGCACGTGAGTAGTCATAAGCCATGTGTAGTGCAGCTCCGGTGTGCAGAGTGACAGTAGTTTCCAAGAAAGGATCTGTCTCCTGTCAAAAGGTATTGACAGTTGAGTCTCACAAATGCTCTATGTCTTGTCCCTAAAATCTGTGGCCACACTAACTGAACAGAAGGGAAGGTTTTCCTTGCGGCGTTGAGTAAAGGACAGACCAACACTTAGGTCCAAAATGGGTACCTGCATTTTCCGTGTCCTACACCCTAAGTAGTGAGACCGTAGACGGAAGGATAAGTATACTGTTAGAGTCTAAATGTTCATCCCCGTATATTCACCTAGTCTCTAGTGTCGTGGACCGTTTCTAGATGGCCATCTATGGTAACGGACGGATTCTAGGAATCCGACCAAGTCTAGCTGAAAGGTGAACCTAAAGAGTCACACACAATCCGCACACAAAAGTATTTAATTTGGAATCAAATATTTGGAGAAATTAAATGATTAAATTGGATTTAATCGGGTCCTTAATTTTCTTGGAAAGAATTAATTCATTTTATTAGATAAAAGAGATTTTTCTAATAAATTAGATTTATTAGAAAATTAATTTAAGGGGCTTAGA
Organism: Sesamum alatum; assembly: GCA_034509735.1. Lineage (NCBI taxonomy): Eukaryota > Viridiplantae > Streptophyta > Magnoliopsida > Lamiales > Pedaliaceae > Sesamum > Sesamum alatum. The sequence continues at coordinate 10,008,907 of JACGWO010000004.1, forward strand.
ATAAATATTTATATTTAATATATTTATTTATTGCCCTTGGAATATTTAAATAGGATTTAAATATTTCATTAAATTAAATGGATGGTTGAGATTAAAAGGAGAGATGGATGGCTAGGATTAATGTGACTAAGTCAAATTACTACTTTGACTAGGTCAAAATCCTAGTCAAATTAGTCTTCTTAGAGTTGGAGTTTGAAGAGGATTAAACTCTATATGTACTCCTCTATATGTATTCCTAGTCCTTCACCTTAAGAGAGATGATGAATCCTCACACACACACACACAATTCACGTGTGCTCTCTCTCCCTCTCTCGTTCGCCTCTCTCCTCTCTCTCTCTCCAAGAAATTACTTCTTGTTCTTTTGTGTTAACAATTGAACAAAGGAGGATTAATCCCGTTAAACTAATAACGCGTGATTGATCCATCCTCTCCAAAATACTTGTTCGTTCGCTAGCACGACGTGCAAGATACGTGGGCGGATTGCGTGTCACAATTTAGTGGATCTCACATATGAGATTTGGAGCAAATCGATGAACAACGCGAGTACCGGTTAGAAGAGGAAAACGACAAACTGGTAGGTCTCTATTTACGTTTCCGTCCTCTTTTATTTTACAAATCCCATGGCCTCCATGATTGCATGTATGTTCTTAATTCATGAGATACACCGAACACCCGGGAACTTCAAGGGCACACCCCTTGAACGTGTTTTAATTTTATACGTATAATGCATGTTTAAATTCTGTAATTTAAATTTATACCGCGCTTCCGCATTCGCGCTATTCCCGGGACGATCCACACGCCTATCCCAGCCTTTCAGTGTTACCAAATATTATGGGGATAAATATAATATAAGAAATAAGCAAAAACTCCCCTATGAGAAAATAATTAGTAAATTATCCCTTGTGATCTGAAAATGAAGCAAATTACCCCCCTGTGTTTTCCCTTGATAGGGGATAATTTGCTTCATTTCTCAAAATATAGGGAGATAATTTGTTAATTACTTTTTCACAGGGAAATTTTTTCTCATTTCTTATGTCACATAGGGGTAAATTGCATTTATCCCAAATATTCTGATCAAAATATTTTCCGCAAACAAATTTTATCTCATCACAATGCAAATCACAAGATAGTTGGATTTGGAAAAATTTACATAGAAATATACGTTTTATTAAACAAAGTACGCAAGGCTGATTGGTAATGGTACTAAAATCAATTTATGGAAAGATAAAATGGATTGGAAACTTCACACTTGAACATCTCCTTCCAAAAAAGAAAAAAGAACATCTCCTTCCAATAGTAGCTTGCAGTTTACACAATCAAAAGGTTAGTAGTATTATCTCTAATCATGCTTGGAACCTTATATCGGTTAGAGATTATCTTCCTAAGGATATTATCTCAAAAAATTTATCTACCCCCATCCCCACTACTTTACAATTAGATTCTTTTTTTTGGGCATGGAACAACAATGGTATTTTCTTTAGGGTTAATTACAGGTAGACTCTCTCTGAAAATGTATAATTATACTTTTTTTTAAAAAAAGTTTTGAAATTACACTTATACCTCCTCCGAAAATTCTCCGTTTACACCTGACCTCCATTCGTTAAAGTATGGATGGAAAATGTTCACATTAACAAAAATAATTACATAAATTTTTAATTTTATTTTTTATTTAACATTTTCGTGTAATAATTTTGTACTTATAAGGAGAAAATGTAATAATCTTGGCATCACTCCATATATATACATTACATTTATCCTCTTATAAGTACAAAAATATACATGAGAATGTTAAATAATGGGAAAAATTAAAAATTTATTTTTATTATTTTTGTTAACGTGAACATTTTCTATTCAAACTCTAACGGATGGGAGTCAGGTGTAAGCAGAGAATTTTCGAATGGGGTGTAAGTGTAATTTCAAAAGTCCTTTGGAGAAAAATGTAATTACACATTTTTAGAGAAGGTTTAAGTGTAACTAACCCTTTTCTTTATTAAATCTGCTTATCTTTAATTATTTTATCAATCACACACACATAGCATGGCTCACTTACCTTGGTCATCTTTATGAAAAATCAAAACATCCCAAGAATCCTGTTTCATGCATGGTTACATGGACACCAAAGCATCCCCACCGCATAGTTCCTCCATGACAGACATCGGTTGCCTTATGATATTTGTTGACTTTGCCGCAATGGAAGTGAAAATATCGCTCACCTGTATAGACAGTGTAAGTTCTTCCTTCGGGATAAATGCAATTTACCCGGATTATTTTCATTTTCATCCCTGTATTTTTAATTGATTTTCAAAATTATCTAACTTTTTATTATTATTTTTTCAATTTCATTCATTTGGTGGAATTTGGCCAATTTTCCCTCCAATTGAAGGGTATTCTTGTACTTTCCTTCATATTCATTAAAAAAAAAGAAAATTTTATGGGTTGTAAATATTATAGTATGGTATATATTATAGTATGACCTTATAATAATATATGTACACTCAAATGTGTGTGCATAATTATTTTTAAACTTAAAAAACTAATAAATTATTATTTTAAAAATATATATTTAATTAGATAAATAAAAATTGCTAGAAAAATATATAAAAGTTATGAAGAGTTTTGAAAAATGAGAGAAAAAAGAGAATGTGGAAGTTGATAAAATAGAGAATGGGAAGTTGAGTAGAGAGAGTGAGAGTAAAATAGAGATTAACAAAATAAAAAAAATTAAAAAATTGACATATTAAAATAAAAAAAGACACCAAAAGGGTGCTTTTCAATTATATCAAGGTGTAGATATTTTTTAGATTGATTGGCATATCTGAATATACTGGCATAGTATATATTATGACATATCTTATATACTTTTTTATCATTAGTAGATATGGTTGAATTTGAAGAAAACATAATCAATCGTATAGACAATAGTTTGTTGAAAATGATACGTGGTGGATGACTGATTTTCATGTGAAATAGTTAAAAAATATGGATTGATTGCTATTGGATACTTGCAAACTTCTTGTTGTATTTTTCTTGCTTTTGTCAAATTTAATTTGTACATTTCATTTCGAATTGTACAATATATTATAAGGGGGTATGTTTGGCAAAAGGCTAAATTCCAACTATCAATAGTGACCTTCAAATGGTCAAATTCAAATAGCCATAATTTCCTAATCATCATAAGGGACTAAATTGAAATTGAGTTTGAAAATGGAGGGATGTTTTTGTAATTGTGCATATTTTTACCAAAATTTTGGGGGCATTTTTGACAAAAGACTATTTTTTGACCAAAAAATTGTTCAAAATTAACATTAGAAGGATGAAACTGAAAAATAACAAAAAGAGTTGGACTATTTTAAAAATCAATTAAAAACACAGGGATGAAAATAAAAATAACCACAATTTACCCCCTGTGATATAAGAAATGAGCAAAAACCTCCCTGTAAAAAAATAATTAGCAAATTACCTTCTTGTGTTTTGAGAAATGAAGCAAATTATCTCCCTATCAAGGGAAAAACAGGGGGATAATTTGCTTAATTTTAAGATCACAGGAAGTAATTTACTAATTATTTTTTCATAGGAGAATTTTTACTCATTTCTTATATCACATGAGGTAAATTGCATTTATCCATTCTTCCTCCCTTTTTCACTTATACACTTTCGTATTCTTTCTGAGTACAACACACAGAACCTGATCATTCTCCTTCATTTAGAAAGACATTCACCACTTCAGCAAATTATCCTTCTCCATACTATTTGGCACATTTGGAAAACAAGGAATCAAGCACTGTTTGATAATAGAACCATAAATTCTTATCACATATGGAAAATGATTCTAGGTTCATTACCACAATCCACAAACAAAATAAAACATAAACATTATCTTCGGTTTTGTTTGTGGAATGTTTTGCTTTGTTTTGTTTTGTGAAAATAGAGAGAAAAATAAAGATAAATAAGTGTGTGTTAGAGATATGGTGTATGTTTGGATTTATTTTTGGAGTTAATTTTAAATAGTGTAAAAATATATTATATGTATTTTGTTGTTTATTTGGAGACAAAAATCACTGTTCATTATCAACTCATGTCTCTTTTATATATTTTTATATATGTATATATATATATATAGTAATATTTGTTTTTTTTTTTTTATGTATTGTGTTGTATATTGTTAAAATAGGTGACCATGTAAGCCAATCTTGGCAGGAAAATGTAACCTATGTCTAGACAATTTCAATGTGTGTTTGATAAATCATTTATGAATAAAGAAGTGAGATTCATACGGCGTTACTTTGTTTGCGTTCACTTATACATTTCTATTACATATCTATTTGCTACACAAACAAAGCCCACGGGCTGGGAATCTATTTCGGGGACTGGGACTACGCTTGGAGGTAGGTCCATGAAATCAGTCTTGCCGAATCAGTCCGGAAAACTCCAAGTCAAGGAATCTCAAAAATGGGTACCGAGATTCCCTTTGAGACTTGCACTAAGCACTTGCTGTTGTGTTTCATCGATGGGTGACGAAGGTCGTCTAAGCAGTGTTAGTGGGTTAGCCTGCTAGGGAGCAGCTGACTGAGGTGACTCGCGGGAACCGTCTTACGGAAGACCTTGAGTATGGTCAACAAGGTATGACGTGTATTCCCGGTTCCAACGGTACAGGTCAAGTCCTTTGACTTGAGGAACTTCTGAGTTTACCTGTATATCAGGTCTGTATCTTAGATATGGTGAGAGATTGCCAAGAAGCACTTGAGTAGTCATAAACCATGTCTAGTGCAGCTCTGGTATACTGAGTGACAGTAGTTTCCAAGAAAGGATCTGTCTCCTGTCAAAAGGCATTGACAGTTGAGTCTCACATATGCTCTGTGTCTTGTCCCTAAAATCTGTGGCCACAGTAACTGAACAAAAGGGAAGGATTCCCTTGCGGCGTTTAGTAAGGACAGACCGACACTTAGGTTCAAAATGGGTACCTGCATTTTCCGTGCCCTAGACCTTAAGTGGTGAGACCGTAGACAGAAGGACAAGTGTACTGTTAGAGCCTAAATGTTCATCCCCGAATATTTCACCTAGTCTCTAGTGCCATAGACCGTTGCTAGATGGTCACCCATGGCAACGGACGGATTCCTGGAATCCGACCAAGTCTAGCTGAAAGGTGAACCTAAAGAGTCACACACTATCCACATACACATTTAATATTTAATTTAGAATTAAATATTGGAGAATATGAATGATTAAATTGGATTTAATCGGGTCCTTTATTTTCTTGGAGAATTAATTCCTTCTATTTGATAAAAGGAATTAAATTAATAAATTAGATTTATTAAAGGAATTTATTTAATGGGCTTAAAATAAATATTTATATTTATTTAGGCCTTTTGGAATATTTAAATAGGTTTTAAATATTCCATTAAATTAAATCAACGGTTGAGATGGATGGCTAGGATTGGTTTGACTAGGTCAAACACTAGTTTGACTAGGACTTTGACTAGGTCAAAATCCTAATCAACATAGAGTTCTTAGAGTTGGAGTTTAAAGAGGATTAAACTCCTCCTCTATATAACACCCTAGCCTCCTACAATTTGAAGGATGATGATTCTTGAAAAACACACACAACACACACTCTCCCTCTCCTCTCTCTCATCCGCCCCTCTCTCTCTCTCACTCTCCAAGAAAATTATTTTTCTTGTTCTCTTGTTCTTGGAACATTAGAACTAAGGAAGATCAATCCCGTTAATTCATAACGTGTGGTTGATCTATCCTCTCCAAAAATACTTGTTCGTTGCTAGCACGACGGGCAAGAATACGTGGGTGGATCGTGTGTCACGATTTGGAGGATCTCAAGAACGAGGTCTTGGTGCAAAACGGGGAACAACGCGTGTAGCAGTTGAAGACGAAAACGACAACGGATAGGTCTCGTTTTAAATTTTCGTCCCTCTCTTTAATTTACAAACTCTATGGCCTCCATGATTGTTGTATGCTTTAATTCATGAGATACACCAAACACCCGGGAAATTTCAAAGGCACACCCTTTGAACGTGTTCTTTACTTTAATTAAGCATGTTTTAAATTCCGCAATTTTATTTTATACCGCGCTTCCGCATTCGCGCAATTTTCTCGGGACGATCCACAATCTCTTTCATTTTTTATGTATTGTGTTGTATATGGGGAGACAAAAAATATTATTCATTATCAAATCATATCTCTTTTATATATTTTTAAAAAAGTATATATGTGTTGACATCAAATTTTCAGAATAAATTACCAATTAAAAGCCCCAAATAAATTGGCTAATAATTAGGTTCCAAAATAAAAGTCCATAACAAATTTGGCTTCTCATAAAGAAATTAAATTTATAAGTCCATATTAAATTTTAGGTCTTATGTAATTTTATAGGTCGATCCAAAATATAAAATTATTATTTTTGGATTGACTAAATTGGGCCAGCTACATGTTTGAAATGCAGTCTATCGAAAGACTAGTCCATGTCAAAGCCACGGTGATAAAGCCCGATAGGCATGAGCCCAAGCTACCGTAGCCCTACTCATGCCTATAAATAAGGGGCCTCCACCACTCAAGAGACAATTACATAGAGCATTGGAGACACACACATTCAAGTCCAAAAGCTCTCTGCCACGACGAAGCTCTACAACCGCGAAGGTTCCACGTCTTCCTCGGCATCAAATCCTTCAAGGCCTTGACACCAAATTTCAAGGTACCGTGTAGTTTGCTCCACAAATTCGGAGGAGATTACACATCAACATCCAAGAACAAGCGTCAAGCCCCTTGAATCGAAATTCGGAGAGAAGAATTAGGGGATTACATCCAAATTAGAGATTGTATCCACTTTTCTTTTTTAAATCAATAAACTCCATTTGTCCATATTTTTCTTGTCTCGTAATTATTTTTGCAGACACGAAATTGTGTAAATAAATTTTTGGCACGCCCAGTGGGACAATCTTTATCCCTCATCTCTTCCTCCTACATCGAAGTTCAAGTCAACACATCCAAACGTTCAATGGCGCCCAAGAAGGATCAAGATCGTTAACGCCACTACCGCCGGTCAATCCTCCACTGGGGGCAAAATTGTTGACACGACCCCTTCAGAAGGTTCAAACTCGACAAGTCCTACCGATATCAACTCCAAATCCACGCATTTCACTGTCGTCCCCACCAAGATGGGCACAAATGGCCGAAGCCATCGCTAATCTCCAGAAGATCGTCGAGGAAAAAGATCTCCAAATCGCCAATTGATGAGCGACCAAGAGCATACGAGCGTGGAAGAAACCAACAACAACCACAAACATGCCTCCTTCTCAAACCATGTCGAAAGCAAGAAGCAAGTGGATAAATCACCACCGACGCATGACTTCGTGCAAAAGTCTACAAATTCTGAAACATCTATTGCTACATGTCTATTCAACAATTGAAACAGATGATCGCCAACACCATCAAAGCTCAATACGACGGAATGACCCAAAGCTCGCCCGCATATTCAAAATCATATACCAAGCGCATCGACGCATTGAGGATGCCAATGGGATACCTACCGCCGGAACTGTGACAATTCGATGGAAGAGGCAACCCAAAACAACACATCATCCACTTCATCGAGACATGCAACGACACCGGCATAGGCGGTGACCTCTTGGTGAAGCAGTTCGTTCGATCGCTTAATGGAAATGTTTTTGATTGGTATGTCGATCTATAGCCCGAGTCAATTGACAGTTGGGAGGAAATAGAGAGGCAATTCCTAAATCGCTTTTATAGCACCCGTCGGACGGTGAGCATGTACGAACTTACCAACGCAAGGCAGTGGAAGGATGAGCCAGTGACCGACTACATCAATCGTTGGCGCACTCTAAGTCTGAACTGCAAAGATAAACTTTCGGAGGGCTCGACGATAGACATGTGCATCCAAGGTATGCATTGGGATCTTGTTTACATCTTGCAGGGAATCAAGCCAAGAAACCTTGAGGAGTTGGCTACCCGCGCGCATAACATAGAGATAAGCATCACCAATCACAAACCTAAATTCGCAATTGACTACCAAAAGAAGGAGTCAAAAGAGGATGAAAACTTCATGACACCTGATGTTGAAGAGTCCATGGATATTAAAACAACTCATGTCAAGTTTCTTCCAAGTGAGAGAATGAGTGAAAGGCCTCAAAACCAACAAACGCCACGTTACAAGGGTTAGCTCACTTCAGGTGACGAAGACACGGTGAGCATGAATGTCGCCAGCGTCACTCCATCAAATAACTTGCATGTTTTGGACAGCGAAGAAGAAGCTCTACCGGCAGCGCCACCAAAACTTCAATTAGATAGTCTTGAGCCTATACAAGTGGAGGCCTCTGATGCTGACATGAAGCCCTTCACCAAGGTGGAATACGATGTTGACACCAAAACCTACCTCGAGAGAAATGAGATGCAAGAAGCAACACCTTCAATGATCCCAGCCTGTCCACCAATCAGGGAAACATACCCAAACCCACTCCCTCAAAAAGCGATGACGAAAAGCTCAGCAAATTGACCATCGGTGAAGTCATAAGTCAAAGAGGCCACCTTATTCGGCAGTATTCCCCTACGTGGTCCGGTCCGACGACAAAGGCAAACAAAACTCGTCACAAGACCATGCTCCTCCACTATCCAAAGGAATCAAGCAATCAAGTAGGGTGAAATTCAACGACCCTCAAGGTGTCAAACCTGAAAAAATCTAGCCCGTCACCAGTCTACAAGCGTTGGTCTCAAGTAAACTACTTCTGCTGAAAAATCAACCTGAAGAAATGCCGGGGGCATTCAGCTCGAAAGCTTACCACCTCTTGGCAAAAACAGGGTACGACTTTTTTGCCCCATCTCGACTCAGCATAGTTAAATCCCGAGTTGACTGGTGAAATCATGGATTGACTGAAGCGCAACACGAGTTGAGAAGACAAGGCTTCCGTGTCAACCAACCACGCACTGGCTTAGGCTTCACCCCCGACGGACTTGTGCGCAATCACCTCGAAGATGGTCCTGCGTGACAGCTGAAGAAAAGAAGTCAACGTGACCCAACAAACAAGTCGATAGAAAAAGGTGAAAGTCAAGCACTTCATGTTTCTCGGCCTCGGGGAAGTAAGACGTCATTCCTGCTCATCCCTCAAACAAGCCAATCAAAGTGAAGCGACGCCTCGCCATACAATTGCATGATCCAGAAAGCATTTCAAATGAAGAGGACGAAGAAAGCATCAAGCTACGTCCATCCAACCACGTCAGTGTTGCTGAAGACTCTGACTTGAAGATCTCCAAAAATGAGATTCAAGACGCTCCTAAGCACAGCTCGAAGACGGAGAACATGAAACCTCCATCACCACAAATCAAAGATACGGCCTCAGCCTTGCAAATGACAAACTCATGAAGAAGATGCTCCTTGACGCACGAGCTTAAACTACATGTTACTCCTTGACGCATGAGCTTAAACTACATGTTGCTCCATGATGCACGAGCTTAAACTGCATGTTGCTCCTGGCCCGAATGAGTATAAACTGTGCACGGAATCCCTCCTGTTAAACCAAAAAAAAAAGAGAAGAAAAGAAAATTCAAGTTTCTTTGAACTACGTTTTGACTTGATCCCTTCGCGGGGTACGTAGGTAGCTTGGGTATATTCGCTCAAGTTCAGTCATATCTTCAAAAAAAAAAAAATTCTTTGTTATTATCTACGATACATCCTCTCGGACATGTAAAAAAAAAATCTCTCGAGAAGGAAGAGGGCAATGCAAAGGTTGGTCGATTTCATATTCAAAGTAAACAAGTTTTGAAGTTTTGATTGATCTTAAATGTGCATTGCAATTGTTCGTACCATGGTCAATGTCAACAACAAAAGAAATGCTCCAAATGTTACGCAATGAAAATTTCGAGAGAAACATAAAGAGATTGCGTAAGAGAAATACTTTTATTGCACAAAGATCTATTTACATCGCACGAAGACAAGAAAATAAAATAAAACGGAGATAGAGCTAAATGCTAAACACTCAGGCGAACAAGTTGAAAGTTGTCAAATTTCGTCTTTAGTCTTGAAAAAGCACATCCATCCTCTTCAATTCCCTTGATTGGATTCTTCGAACAAATGTGAAGTGTCTTCAAGCAATGGGGTCTTCTCTCTTTTGGCGACCATGTCCCTCGAGGTTGGACAAGCTCTCTTCGGCTTCTTGGTAAGGGCCTTCTCACTCAAGTAGAAAATGCTTCTCATCATGTGCTTCATAGCTTGGGGGCAATGATCAACGTCAACAAGTGGAGCAGCCAAGGTTGTTAGAGTCGGAAAGCAGCTTTCGCTCAAGAAACGTGTGAAGAAGACGTTGCTTGGAAGGAGGTTGACCGAATCGGAGGTGAGCATGCCATCTAAATCTGTGGAAAGCCGGTGGCGCACCAAAAGTAAAGATCACGACTTCATGGCATGGAGGGCTTACAAGCATCATCGCCTAGCAACTCCTTGAAAGAAAAGACGACATCATCGTTGAAATCTCCAAGTACAAGCGGTCATGAAGATTCAACTTCTTCTCTAGATTTCTCTAACGGTGGAAGAAAAGACATCACAGAAGGCACCCTAGCTCGGGGAGGCTTGAAGAATGTTCTTGTCGCTGACGCAGATGTACGTGAAGAGGAACGCATGAACGGCGGCATGAATCTTGGCTTCGTGAAGGGTGCTTCCATGTTGGCCTAGCGCGTCTTCTGAGAAAAGGGATGTCTTGCAGAACTTGGACGGTGGAATCCATGAGCCCCGTCTATGATGCAGTGACGACTTGGAAGTGCAAATTCAATGTCAATTTTAACGTCATGAAGAGAAGGATTGTCCACCAAGACCTTGGATTGGGACAAAGCATTGGAGCGGGAGTCGAGCGCCTCTCTTTTCACCTCTTCAAACCACCGATAGATGCGTATGACTTGTGCGAAGATTGAACCTTGGACGGTGGAACGATGTCGGCCGACCATGGACGTACAAGGTGGTGTTTTTGGATCTCGTAGTTGCTCTTGCCACTTCAAATGATGATGCGTGGGAATGGCTTGAGGACGCAGACGGTGATGCCTTCGACCTCGACGTTGTCCTTGCTACTCCAAACGCTGATGTGTGGGAATAGCTCGTTGAAATCTTCAAAGTCCATCTCTATCAAACAAGCAAATTTACATGGAATTTAGAAGCCAAAATCATGATGAGAAACACATGTCATATGTGTGCCTGAAAGTAGAAGAAAGCAAAGAATTCTTCTTGTTGACAAACTTCCAACAAGATGGCGCAACGACGCTATTTCTAGCATCTGCTTGAGGATGTGGAGAAGCCCGTGGCAAAAATAAAAAAATACAACTACAAGAAAAAGGGGGTAGAGAATTAGTCTTGCTGCAGCTGACGTTTGATGAGATCAAAGATGTCAAGTGATGTTCTACGTTCTGCTTGTGATACAATTCCATAAGCATGACTCTTTTATAGATGGTGACTACGCAATGACAATTGAAGAATTTTCATTATTTAGTTAGTTACCAAGAAAGAGAAATCAGCTTGCAAAAGAAGTGAAATTCACTTGCAAAATTACAGAACTTGGCTTGATAAGGAAAAGGAAAGAGAAATAAGAAAAAGATTCCTAGCCAAGTTTGCTTGATAGGAATTTGTCCTCACATTTTTGCTGCTTTCCAAAGAAGATGAGTTTCTGTTTGTTGGCCTGTTCATATGCTTGCACAATGGAAAGAGGAGTGGCTGACATGGCCTTTGGTGGCCTCTTGGCAAAGGAAACAAAAAAAAGAGAGAGAGAGAGAGAGAGAGAAATTTGTTTGCCAAAGATTTCCACTCGGCAGCCGCATGCATGGAATTGAAGAAAGAAAATGCCTCTTACCTTTTTAAGGAAATGCATGAATTGCATTGCTCTTCCATCTACAACTATGTGATGAATTGGTTAAATTGGGCTTGGGTGACCCATTTGCAAGAATTAAAAAAAAAAATGAGGAAGTTCGAGACTTCAAGTCACGCCTCCGACAACAATTGGCATGTTCTTCGCCAAGCCTTGAAGTGGGGGCATCTGTTGACATCAAATTTTCGGAATAAATTACCAATTAAAAGCCCAAGCTACCGTAGCCCTACTCATGCCTATAAATAAGGGGCCTCCACCACTCAAGAGACAATTACATAGAGCATTGGAGACACACACATTCAAGTCCAAAAGTTCTCTGCCATGACGAAGCTCTACAACCGCGAAGGTTCCACGTCTTCCTCGGCATCAAATCCTGCCTTGATACCAAATTTCAAGGTACCGCATAGTTTGCTCCACAAATTCGGAGGAGATTACACATCAACATCCAAGAACAAGCGTCAAGCCCTTGGATCGAAATTCGGAGAGATGAATAAGGGGATTACATCCAAATTAGAGATTGTATCCACTTTTCTTTTTTAAATCAATAAACTCCATTTGTCCATATTTTTCTTGTCTCGTAATTATTTTTGCAGACACGAAATTTTGTGTGAACACTATGTATATAGTAATATTTGTTTATTTGTAGGTGGATGTATGTCTATATGGGAGAACGGTCGAAACACCCAATAAAGGTGTTTTGGATAATGTTATGTTTAGTTTTGTTTTCTTACTGTCTCAAAGACGAGTAAAAAATGAAACCAAACATTGCAAAAATTTCTATGAAATGTGAACTATCTCCGTTTAATTGGATAAAGTTAAACATAGATGGATCATCATTATAAAACCCAGGAATTGTAGGATGCGGAGGTATGTTAAGAGACTAGATGGGCTTTTTAATCCTAGCCTACTCCATTTCTTGTGGCATCAATTCTAACTCCACAGGAGAATTATGGGCTTTACGATATGGTTTAAACTTAGTAAGGGAAAAAGGATTGACACATATAATAGTTGTGACAGATTCCCTAATGACAGTTAACTTTTTACGCAGGGACACTCCGCCGGCAAAACATCTCGTAACGCTGGTTCAGGATTGTCGCCAGATATTGACTGAATTCTAAGACATAATTTATTGTTTTTTTGCTACAGGGAGGTGAACCATGCAGCGGATCTTCTTGCTAAAGAAGGTACCGCCAATTCCTTTGACTCTTTTGTTTTCAATAGTTGCCCCCCCTTCCCCTTTTTTTTTTTTTTTTTGGAAAAATGTGAATTTCATTAAAAAAAAAAAAAAAGAGAATTACAACAAGGAGCCGATCCCACTTGATACACTTAAGAAAAAACAAATCAGTGCCATGCAATCTTCCAAATATGAAATAATACTGATGCATGTAACGATTGGGGTAAATTATCGCTAAGTATCCTCAGTCTAACTTCCTCCATAATGTGCCTCGCTAGCATCTTAGCCGTACGTTCCTCCCGCCTATATCTCCTGCAGTTCCTTTCCATCCATATGTGGTAAACGCAGGCCGCCAGTGTAGCTTTAGCAGTTGCCCCCCTTTTTTGTATCAAATCTTGCAAAATGACTTAGTATATACATTTGCAAGATGTGTGTTCACCCCAAAATGTTTGCTGCAGTAGTTGATAAATGGGAAAAATGCAAGTAACACGCATGTTATATTACAAATGAGCAAAATACTCCCCTATAAAAAATAAAATAGCAATTTACTGACCTGTGTTTTTTTAAAATGAATCAATTAATCTTCACGTGTTTTCTAAAATGGAGGGAGGTAAATTGCTCCATTTTAAAGAACACGCGAAGGTAAATTGCTATTTTATTTTCATAAGCGGGTAATTTTTTGATTTGCAATATCACAGGAAGGTAAATAACATTAAATCCATTGATAAATAAAAGGGCTTTCTTCTGTTAAATAAATAATATAAAAAATATCATTATAAATTTAGGTAATTTAACATAGTATTTTTTTTTTATCTAAAATGAATTATATTATATAAATAATATATTCAATTAATTTTTCTTTTTTTGTATTTCTTATATAGAGTTGGATATACACAATTGTTTAAGAATTTACATATAATATCATTATTTTTATAACAATGTATATTACATATAAATAAATAAATAATAAAAAATATTTTAAAAATAAAACTAGATGGGTCCAGGACAAAACCCGGAACCCACGCACGAAATTAGCTGACATCCGCAACTCCTATTAAACAAGAAATAATTTCAGAATAAATAAAACGCACTAATACTCTATGGTATAAATATATACACATATTTTGAAACAAAGAGAGCTGCCCGCGCAGTCTGCGCGCATGTCTGTTTCTTGAAATTGCCATATATTTCTAGTTCCTTCCGCCTTACCTCTCAACCCCACCCCCTCTCCACCTCTCAACACCACAACCATTATAAGCGTTCTTCCTTCTTCAACACACACTACGCCACGCAAAACACGCTAAAAGACTGATTTTGGGGTTCTTGTGGGGAAAGGGCAGTTCAAAAATATTTGAAAAATCTCAAAACTGGCGAATCTTTTTATTTATTTGGTAATATCTCTTTCTGTTCTTCCATAATTGAGCCCCCTTAAATGAGTTTTTATTTATCAAGGCTCAATCTTTGATGGATATTTTTATGTTCCATTGTGTTCCTTGATCTACCTGTTGTTTTGCCCAAGAGAAAGATTGCTTCTTGATTGATATAGCTCCTTTGATTCGTTAAAGGGCAAGCAAATTCCTGGCCTGTCTCCAAGTTTAAATAGGTTTCTTTCTTTCTTGTCTATCTTTTCTCTTTTTAATGCAAGGAAAAATGGATTGTTTTAATGAAAATTCACAAAAAAAGGGAACTCCCAAATTGTCCCTTGCGTTCTTTACCATTTTGTTAGAGAGTTTTCTTGAAATGGGTTTCTTATATATTTTGTGGGCTTTGCAGGAATGAGGCTGGTGAAGAAGCTTTGCTGAGTTTATCACTCTGGCCAATACTTGTAAATTTGAAGTTTCTTGCTTCTTGGAAAGGATAAAAGCAAGAAAAGCAGGGGTTGAAACATTATCCCTCCATTTTGGTGTTTGGTTTTGGTTCTCATGGGATCTGTCATTGGTTTGGCAGCTACCTGTTGATTATGGCTAATCAAGTGTGAATTCGAGATTTATTCTTTGACTGCTCTGCTGAGAGCTTTATTTTCAGAGATGTAGAATCTTTGATAGGGTATAGAGTTGCAAGAGAGGTGCAGGAGAAGTCAAAGACTCTCAACAAATACATTGATAAATAGATACAAAGTGCTATTTGGATTTCTTTTCTTCTTGAGGATTTGGTGTGAGGCTTTTTCTTTTCCTGAGAATGAGGTCTCTTAATTGCTTTCATTCTCCCTGGAGGAGAAGGAAGGATAAGGTCAGTGTGTTTCAGAAGTATCTTTGGTCTTTTCTTTTTGATGTTTCTTTGTCCATTCTTGGTTTATGATATGCTCAAACTGTGAAATTCCATGTATATTTGCTTCTAGGGAGAAAAGAAATATATCAAACCTGCTGATAATGAGAAGACTGTTAAAAGTTTGCATGTAGACCTTGAGCATCTTCAGAAAACTTCAGATAATGAATTGAGATCGACTTCCTTCAGTGTTCCGGTTTCATTTCCCGGAAGTTCTAGGTTCAAGGTCGAGGTAATGAATCATGAGAGTCAAATTGCTGCTGAGTCTGGAGAGGTTGATTATGAAGCGGGTGATGAGCATGATGAGATGAAGAGGGATAATTCTGAGTTCTCATTTCGAACCCGTCTTCAGAACTCAAACGAAGAGAAGTACCAAATGGTTGAAGGAACAAATAGTCCCTGCTCCCTGGATATTGATTATGATGTTTATATGCACGACAAGATGCGAAGCAGTAATACTGAAGAAGGGTTGGAGATGATTACGAGCGGGCATGTAAGTGATCCGGGCATGGAGACAGCTGAATTTTGGGCTTCTCCAAAACTGAAATGTAAATCTTATGAGGAAATGCCGAGATCAACTGAAATATCCGGAGATGAAGTTCTTGTAGGAGACGGAACAACTTCTGTTTCCGGTAGGTCACTTTCCAGTGCCAACAAAGTGATTCTGAAGAAGCATTCACCAAGTCAGATACTTCCATCTAGAAGCCGGAGATTGTGGCAGATATTGTTCCTCTGGAGCCGCAAGAATCTCAATAGAGCAAGAACTGCAAAATCACAGCCACTTGAAATCAAGCCTTCTGCTTTCGACCAGCAGGCTGGCTACTCTTCGGATGCTATAGAACCTAGACAAGCCATGGACACCATTGGCACAGGCAAAGGCGACACAGACGATCATAGTTGGGATGGATTTTATGGAGCTTCTGGCATGTGGCCTCAAAATCAGTGGGTTGCTTTTCCTACAGATTCATCTCATTTTACACGAGTCAATGAGTGGGTGAAAGAAGTTTCCTCACAGCCTCCGTTTCAAGTTGATATCGATGATCAAACTGAAGATGGTATACTCTTCCCACCCTCTCCTGAGAACAACAGCACATCTCCAGCAAGAGGGTCTTCTCATTTGAGTCGACATTCGGCTATTAACAAACCAGAGGAGATTTCACAGGCCAATTCCATTATCCAGTCCCTGAATACTCATCTAACTGTTGCTCATATGACAGGAATTGGACTGAAAGCTACACCTTCAATTTCACAATTTTCTAGTCTTCGATCGGTCAATTTGTCCAACAATTTCATCGGTAGGTCATATGAAGTATCTTTGGTTCAAAAACCTCAGTAATGACACTAGTGGGATGTATTTTGATTGCTGAATGATTTATCACTGTCCAAATGCAGTTCATATAGCTCCAGGATCTCTGCCGAAGGGTCTCCATATTCTTAATTTATCCAGGAACAAGATACACACTATTGAAGGCCTGAGGGAACTGACTCATCTGCGGGTTCTTGATCTCAGTTATAACCGGGTTACAAGAATCGGTCAAGGTAAACATCTTCCCCCTAACTTGAGCAAAATAGATGCTGAAAGCTTAGAACTCCACCACTTACACGCTTTGATTGTTACCAGGGTTGTCCCGTTGTACGCTTGTTAAAGAGCTCTATCTGTCAGGGAACAAGATAAGCAATGTCGAAGGGCTGCATAGGCTTTTGAAGCTGACTGTGCTGGACCTGAGCTTTAACAAAATATCCACAGAGAAAGCACTTGGTCAGCTTGTAGCAAATTACCATACTCTAATAGCTCTAAATCTGTTGGGCAATCCTATTCAGGGCAATATCAGTAATGACCAACTGAGAAAGACGCTATGCGGCCTTCTCCCAAAGCTAGCGTTGCTCAACAAGCAGCCCATAACGCCACAGAAGGCTCGAGAGATTCGTGCAGATGCCAATGCTAAAGCCGCACTTGGAACCAACGGTTGGAGTTCGCGGAGAAAATCGTTTAAGAGCATGGTAAGCCAAGGGAGTTCGTCTTCCCACAGCATGCGGAGAAGCAGCAGCGTCGGCACTGCTCAGAAGACGAAACAGAGATCGAAAAGCCGTGCTCACCATGGTCCTGCATTGAAGGACAAGGCTTGAGTTTTTTTGAAGCTGTAGTCCTTTTGATGTATTTCTTCGGGTGTTTGAATCTTTAAGAGTCAAGAGCGAGTGATCTTTTAAGAACTTCCTTTCTCTTGCTTTTAAGTGTTCTTTCTTTTTTTTTGAAAAATTCTTGTCCCAAAAAAGGTTTGGCCGAATCAAATCAATCATAGATCGAATGTGATTGGTCATTTTTTTTTGAACTGTACACCAATCACACAGCAAGTGTATTGTATTTGCCATATGATTGACTTAAGTTTGGCCAAGTTAGGTACGGACTAGAATTTCCTCTTTTTTTTTTTTCTTCTCTTTGGATGGACAAATTTCTTTTTGCAGTTCTAGTTTTACCTTCCATTTGAGGTTTTTCCATCTTTCCTTTTTTTGGGTATAAATAAATTGCATTCCACGAGGTTTGTTGTAATTAGAAAAAGGGTAAATCATATCCACCTTCCCTACAGTTTGCCATAATTACTATTACTATCCCGTTTTTTGAAAATTACCATAACCTCCCTATAATTAAAAATAATTATGTAAGTAATTAATGGCAGTAGAAAATGTCATTAATACCCTTCTCAGATTAAAAAAAAATTAATTTAAATAAATAGAAATATCTTTGGAGGTGAAATTACCTGAAAGCCCTTTTGTGTTTTTTTTTTCCTTTTCCCACTTCTGTAAACGAGAAGAAGAAGAAAAAGTCTCAGAAGTTGAAAACCCTATTCTTCTTCATGTTCTTGCCATTTTTTTCTCTCATTTCTTTTGAGTTCTCCTGCGAATCCAAGAGAAGAAATTATTGTTCTAAAGGTTGAAGGTGGTTTGCAGTTGTTGTTGTGTAAAAAGAGCCGCATTTCTTCTGTTTTGGACGCAACAGTAAGAAGAGTCTATCCAAGTTTTCATGTTTTGTTGGAGATGTAAATGTTATATCAAGTTAAGATCATATTTGTTTTCTGTTTTTTTAACCAAAAATGGCGTTTTCTCCTCTGTTCATTCAAAGAACTCCATTTTCTGTGTTTGTTTTTGTTTCTTTTTTGGGTTTTTTGGATCAATATCTGAAAGATAAATGAGTTATGAAATTTACATGTTATTTTATCTCTTATTTCATGTGTGATTTTAGTTTTCCAAAAAAAACCCCAAACATGAGTTATATTATTAGGTCAGAATTTGGGGGTTTTGGACGACTGTGTTAAAAGATGATCAATCATGAAAATCATATGATTTTTTCGTATATTTTAGTGTTACTAGAAAGCATGACGTGCGATGCACGTGTACAAATATGTTTTTAAAAGTAAATATATCAATTATGTAAAGTTCATGATATTATTAATATTTTTTCCATTGAAACATTAGTATTATAAAATATTTTCAAACGAGTTGATAATAATTATTTAAATTGATAAGGAAATTATTCAATTTTATTATTTGTAATTCACTTTCTAAATTTAATTGGTACTATTGAATATAAAGATATTCCCTAAAATTGAAATTTTGTATTTTGTATATTCACTAATGATTATTTCATTATTATCTATCAAATCAATTAATATGAAAATATAAAATAATGATATTCAAAAAATTAATATTAAAATAAAAATAATTAGTCAAATCTTCTTATCTTAGATAGAAGAAATTCCAATTTAATAAAATAAATTGTTCAATTTTATTTGTAGATTTTATTATGCCTATTTTCTGTTGTTTAATTTTGTTTTATTTCTGTTACATTTTGTATGTGTGTGTTGTATGTTTTCTTTTACTACTATATTTGAATGTCATTTATTTTTAATCTATTGACACTATTACAAATTAATTATTTATTGACTATTGTTATAAAACTATAATTAAATTGGACTATTGTACCAATATTTATATTGTAAGATCATATAACGTATGTTAATCATATTTCAATATCAACTTTTTTATATTGTCAAAGCATTATTTACATGCTTTATTAGCTTCTAAATTTTGAAATATTATTGTATATAATTTTATTTTTCACCTTTAAAAAAGAAACAATAGATGTAAAAGTAAAAAAACATTCAGGATTATCTAACACTAAAAAAATCAAGTTCTAAGAGATTCACTCGATAGCTGAATTTTCATAAGCAATTTCAATTCAATAAAATTCAAATATCAATTTTTATTCTCTTTAGTACTCATGCTTTTTTAAAGTTTTAAGTTATTTTTATAAATTTATTACTGGAAAAAATATATTAATTCCATTGGCTTATTTATATATCATCTTTTTTTTTTCTAATTTTCAACATAATTAACTAAATTTTTATTTATTATTTTATTGTACAAAGTTTATTCTCAAAATTTATTAATTTTCTTAATATTAAAATGTAATTGTAGTAATGTTTTAGTATATAATTATTTGAAAATTTTACACTTTTAATTGTTATTGTGTTAATGTTTACTCACCCTTTGACTTTTCTTATTTTCAAAAGGGAAATAGCATTTTTCAGTCCGTAACTTAGATCCTTTCCATTTTAATTTATTCATTGATTTTGGGATTCTCACTTTTGGTTCCATAACACCTTTCCCTCTGGATATTTAAAAGAAAATACCATGTGGGCGTTAAGTGTATAATAATACAAGAGGACCAAATGTTACAATTTTTATGCACCTTTTAAAGCATAAAAATAGTTATATATGGCTCATTAGGATCTACAATTATGTTCGTTAATTTAGTACTCAATAAGATAAAGTTTTAAATTAAATTATTTATTATATTACTAATTATACTTTTCTTCAATGTCAATGTCTTGGGGGTGCAGGGGAGGGGGGGAGACATGGTGTTTTTAGCTTATTAATATTGAAATAAAATTAATTAATTAGCTCTTTTTTGAAATTTTCAATAGCACTTCTAATTTAATTAGATTGATAATTTTTATTTGTAATTAAATTTTGATACTTATTCGTTATTCCATTTTAGAAGAGATTCCATTTTAATAAAATTTATCAATTTTTATTCGTAGGTTTTATTGTGTCTCTTTGCTATTGTTTGATTTTGCTATATTATGTCTGTGTATGTAATATGTTTTCTTTTACTATATTTTGAATGTCGTTCATTTTTATTCATTGACACTAAATGATTACAAACTAATTATATATTGACTATTATTATAAAAATCTAATTCAGTTAGACAATATTACCAATATTTTGTACTGTAAGATCCTAATGTTAATTATATTTCAGTATCAACTTTAAATATTGTCAAAGTATTATTTACCTTCTTTATTACCTTCTAAATTTTGAAATATTATTGTATAAAATTTTATTTTTTGCCTTTATATTGTAATTTTTAATTCTATATGTTTTTACTTTAACTTCTTAATCTTATTTTCATATGCACCGATTGGTAAGATTTATTTCTTATTCAATAATATATTATGTTACAACTTAATTATTTATGTCACATTTGTTGTTGTAATACTTTTATTCTATTCATTACAATAAAATAACAATAGATGTAAAAGTAAAGTATTCAAGATTATCTAATACTAAAAAAATCAAATACTAAGAGATTCCCTCAATAGTTGAATTTTCACAAGCAATATCAATTTAATAATATCATATTCATATATAAACAGAAGATGTGCAAGGCATATATATGCCAATTTCAGACAACAATTTGTTGGGGCAGCTTTGAAGAGATATTTCTGGCAAGCCGCAAGGTCATACAATGCACGAAGGTTCAACTTTGCTATGTACAAGATCAAAAAATTGAAGCGTGCGGCATATGAGTGGTTGCTGAAAATTCCAGCAGAACAATGGTCCAGACATGCATTTGACAGCAGGATGAAAAATGACCATGTTACCAACAGTGTTTCATAGTCATTTAATCATTGAGTAAGTGATCTCAGAAGTAAACCAATTCTTATTTAGATGGGTTGAGGTCTAAATTGATGAGTAGGCTCCAAAAAATAAAGCAAAAAGGGGTGAGCTGGAAAGGGGTGATTGTTCCAAATGTTGTGAAGTCTAGGAAGTGCAGTCTTTTAATGGCTGGAGAAGAGGAATATGAAGTAAATAATGCCAACATTCATTACATTGTCAACTTGAGAAAAGCAACATGTGATTGTAAGTTTTGGGAGATTGCTGGAATCCCTTGTAGGTATGCTGCTTTAGAGATTGCTCAAAGGAGGGAGGAGTTAGAAACTTACACAGATGTCAGATTTTCAAAGCAAAAGTACATGAGGGCATATGGTCATTGTATTCATCCCATCCCTAATCATTCATACTGTCCTGAAGAAATGGATGTTACTCCTACTGATCTTAAGCCTCCAGCTATTAAAAGAATGCCAGGGAGATCAAAGAAAAGTAGGAGAAAAGAACCAGGAGAGGCAGCATGAGTTGTTAGACGAGCTAATGTGTTGAAGTGTAAGATTTGCAATGGCTATGGGCATAATAGAAGAACATGCCCAAACAAGGTAAAATGTCAAGCATCTAAAGTAAATACATTTCATTCTAAACACATGTTTCTAAAGGTATGTTCTATTGAGTAGGATGTTGATTTAGATGTTCCAATATCTCAATTGGCTAAAAAGAGAATGGAAGGCAAAAGGAGCAGAAATGAGACATTGGGAATGTCATCTTCTCAACCACTGCCCACAAATAGGGATGAGCCAATGCCTGTTTCAACATCTCAGCCATTGCCCAGGGCATGCTCTCAAGTTGAAGTAGCATAGAAAAGACCTGCAACAAAGAAATCAAAGCCAGCTGCAAAACCAGCACCAACAACCTCTGCACCACATACTCTCAGGCCAGTTGCATCTTCTCAACCATTGCCAAGTGAGCTGCTTTTGCCTCCTTCCCTCTTCAGATCGATTGGAGTACCGTCAAATGTCCGACTACCTCCAAATGAACCAAAGGAAAATGATCCAAGGGATTGTCCACAAATGTAATATTAGTTTTTATTTGGTGTATTTTGTCAATCATGTTTTGGACATGTATTTTTGTTGGCATGTGACTTTGGACATGTATTTCATTGACATGTGACTTTTTGAACATGTATTCCATTGACATGTGACTTTTGGACATGTAGCTTTTGTGGATCAATATGTCAAGTTGACTTTTGGATGTATCCTTTTGTTATGATTTGGTAATGTTTAAACTTTCTTATGTTTATTATGATCATAGCAGATATTGTCCAAGTTTAATTTTTAAAGTTGAAATTGTTAAGGCTGCAATGATCTAACAACAACAAAATATCAACAAAATATGACCTTCATAAATGATTTTTTTTTTTTTTTGCAGTTTTCAACAATTTTGCCATTTATTAAATACAAACCCAACATTTACATACTATAATATAGTAAAATCTTACATTTTAATCCACAAGGGCATTTTAGTCCCTGAAAATTGGATAAAAAATACTAAAATTTAATTTCTAGCTATGCCAAGGTTAGTTTGCACAATTCACTATAAAATTCTAACGGAACCCTAACGGCATATGACGGAAGGGGGTCCTGTGTTAAACGGCCGTTAGTTCCAGGGGGGTCATCATAATTTTCGAAACAATGGGGTGGTAATGGTAATTATGGCAAACTGTAGGGAGGGTGGATGTAATTTATCCTTAGAAAAAAGTCGTCATTAGATCAAAACTTACATTTTACATTCTTTGAGGTTTTCTTTGATGTTATATTTATTTCCTTCTATTAGGGTTCCAAGTTCCAACAAAGAATTCATGTGAACTTTCAATCCTCCCTAAGTTGGAGGAAAGTTTCTATTGATTGAATTTGACTAATTTTTATTGATGAATATACCCTTTGGACTTAATTGTGAATTCCTTTTAAATGATATGAGGTCTTTGTAATTAATAAACAATATAAGGGGTCTGTTGTAATAATTTTTAATAATACATATTCTTATTGATATAAATCAATGGTTCATATCTCAATTGATTTGAATCTAATGCTTCAAATTCGACATTCTAGAAAATACACATTAAAAAAATATATAGGAGTGTTTATACTATAAATCCATATGTACTTCTATATCTATACTATATATAAAAGTATGAATACATAAGTATTTGTTTCCCATTGTGAAAGGACAACTACACCCTTACTTAAGTACTTCTTTTAATAATAAATTAAAATTTTGTATAAAAAGAAAAGGAAAACTAATTAGTAATCCTACTTACTCGAAACTACTTAGAGATTGGATAATATATATATCAAACTGAAAAAAAATTGCAAATAATATTTCAACATAATTACTTTGCTAGAGTCTTAATTATTCTAAGAAAATTTCAATATATGCACATCATTGCGAGAATGCGTATAGGTCACTAGCAAGTGAACTAACTATCAAGTAGTATAAAGTATATCGAACCCACGAGGATTTAACGGACTAATCACCACAACTATAACTAACCCCTAATTATTTGGAGGATCGAAAAATTTAGATGATTTACGGTAACTAGGAAGAAACAATTAACACGACTACGACAAATTAACACGTCGGAGAAAATGCAGGTAAAGAAAAGGTGCTGCGGCTATAGGTCCACGTAACCGATACAACTAATGCAATATTAACGGATTAATCGAACAAACGAGTATTCTCACACACTGAGATTTTTCTAATTTAATCCGATATACTCTCTCGAGTTATACCAAACATATTACTATCAAAGAATTAGGGGATCTCTTATCTCCAAAACTCGTGACAATAATGCATTAGGATCTATGAAAAAACTATGAAACTAGATGATCATGCCTATGTATATTTACACATCATTCAATCCACACCATGAATTGTTCTATCCATTATGCTAAATTTCATCTCGGTTCATCAACATAATTAATAAACTCTAAGAGGTGATCAATCTCTCAAATAATAGCAACAGATATAACAATTCATGGATATGCGAAAATAAAAAACTAGATTAAATCGGAAAATACTTAACACATTGTATCAATTAGGCTTTCCATAAGCCCTAGCACAAAAGAGATTAGATCATCCTAACTAGAACTAAAACTAAACAGAAAGATTGAGAGAAGTGTGAGAGAAGAAGTTGCCATGAACTTGCTGGAAAACATTCCTTGTATTTATGATATTTTGGGAAATCACACCCTCAGGGTCTAAATACAAATCAGCTAAATTGAATTAACAGTCTAACCGCCACTAACAAACCCCAACTACTTGCCAACTAACTTCGGTTGATGTGGACCAATCCCAAGCAGAATAATCAATCCACGTATGCTTCATAATAAAAACGTAGTACAACAAAGAAAATGTAACATGTAAAAACACGACTTCAATCTGGGGCTTCAGTAAGGCCAGGACTTTCATCTTCACCAACTGCAGCCTTCTGAAATTGTGTATGAAGCTCAACACTGGTGTGTGAGTGAAATTGAAGATATGAACCAACTAAGATGCAAGGAAGACACCAAGATAAACCCTGCCCGAACAGTCTATGTTTTTCTAGAAAATATTGAGTTTTATCGGTCAAAAATTAGTGATTTTTGTGTCTATGAAAACCTTAGGATGCCATCTATAACTTTCTAATTTTGAGAAGAAGCTAAATCCTTCATTGAAATTAGTAACAATAGGAAAATATTCTGTTGCCCTGTTTCTTCGGGAAATCAGACAAGGTGTGCAAAAAACCTTATAACATGAGATATAAATATTTAAATTGTGTTTTTATTAATTATAATCAAACTAGACAAATATAGTATCATATTGTGAGAATATCATGACTTTTGAACGGC
Source organism: Sesamum alatum (assembly GCA_034509735.1). Lineage (NCBI taxonomy): Eukaryota > Viridiplantae > Streptophyta > Magnoliopsida > Lamiales > Pedaliaceae > Sesamum > Sesamum alatum. Next base: position 10,034,047 of record JACGWO010000004.1, read on the forward strand.
TGTGTGAATTTTTATAGAATTTTGAAGTAGTATAACCGAATCTGTATAAGTGAGAACAAGGCTGTAGTAAATCTTAAATAACTTATTATATAGAACCCCAATTTTCATGATTCTTGTTTTATATGAAACTAGAGACAAAGGAGCATATTTATAGTAAAAATGACACTTTTATCAGCTATATTTTGCTCTATAAAAACTTGTAAGTTAGGATAGAGGTGCTGCCAAACCTGTTTAGAAGATATTGACTAACATGGTACATAAGTATTCATCTTTTAATTTTCATTACTGAAACTGTTTATATTAAACAAAATATTTGGAATACATTTTAGGAGCTGGATCCATTGGGAAAAACTCACACCACGAACTAAGACCATTGGCGATCGGTACATTTGTAAGTAGATGATTAGCACCGTCTATATATGCTCGTCTTCATTTTGATAATATCTATATGTAAGTCTATGATTGTGCTCCTAATAACCTATAACAAGGTAAGAATTGATGGATGGTTTGAGTTGAATCCTTAGTTCATGAAAGTAAGGTAAGTAGATGATTAGTGCCATCTAAATGTGCTCTATTTTATCTCTTGACATTACCTTGATGTATGAAAGGTGTTGGAAATGAATTACTATGAAGGTATAATTCATTTGATGCTTTATCACTGAATGATGATGTGGTGGAAATAAGACGAGAAAGTGTTTTTTTCATGCTCCATGAGTTTTATTGATGCTTGTAAATGAACTTGTGATGCTATGTTGTCTTGTGTGACTAGCTGCTTACAAGAATGGTGATATGGGAAAATGAGGAAGTTTTGGAAATCGACTATAATTATTATGTGGATACCCCTTGGTGATCTAAACTAGACTGTGTGGCAAAATAAGCTTGTGTGGCAAACCAGCCGGTGTGGCAAACTAGTCTCTGTGCAAACGAGCCTGTGTGGCATACCAAGGGGGTTTCACTTAACACAATGTGATGATTGGTGAGATTGAGTTGGTGGAGAAATACGCTATATCACTCTCTTGTAAGTAGAATAGGTATTAACGTGTTTGATTATCTTTTTATGAGTTGCTTACTTGTGAATAAATTGGTACACGGTAGAATTGATTATTTGGATGTTTTATGTATGATATGCTAATGTTTGGTTTAAATTAACCCAAATTACATGTATAGGTTATGTCGGTTGTCTACTTATTGAGTTGCAGGCTCACTCCTCTGCAAACATTTTAGGTGTAGATTCTGGTTGTGTTCGCTCTTGAGGACTAGATCAATGTTGTACATTTCAAGTCAGGTCGGGCCAGTATGCGGAGTTCTCCTCACAAGTCAATAGGATAGAAGTTATAGATTTTGAGACTGTTAACAATATACTAAAAGTGAAGATGGCTTGTGAACAGGTTATAATAGTCTATACTACCATATGTGAAAGAGACTTGTATAAGTGTTGTAGATGAGTAAATACTTCTGTTAATTATGTTGATAGAGTATGTTATATAACTAACTATGAACTGGTTCATATTCTCTAAAAGTAATTTTGTTAATGTGTAACTGTTAAGCAACATAATATCGTATTATTGTTTCGGGTGTGACAAAAAGGATGGATTGATGCGTGCTGAGTTAACGACGGGAGCCTTGCTAGCGGCGGGAATGAGCTGCACAATGAGAGTAATAGGTGAAAAATACTAATTTAGCTTTGTGAGCCAATTTGGTAATTTTTGTGTTTTTGGAAATTTTCCCTTTTTTTATAAAGAAACAAAAATAGCCTATTTCCTCAATAAAATAAATCCAATTTATTAGTTAATTCTATTTAATCCAATTAAAAGAATTAACAATCCAAGAAAAAAATGAACCAATTTAATCTAATTAAATTATTCTACCTCCCGGAATTAATTCCTCCACTACCGGTGGATTGTGTGTGACTCTTTAGGTTTACCCTCAGCTAGACTTGGCCGAATTTTCCAATCATCCTATGATGGAAAAATCATCCGTCACCATGGGTGGCCGTCTAGCAACAGTCCATGGCACTAGAGACTAGGTGAATATTATGGCGTGAATTTAGTACGTTTTTCCTTCCGTCTTTCATCTCACGACTATAGTCTAGGGTGTGGACAATAGGTATCATTACCCATTCTTGACTACAACTTTGGCTTGTCCATACCAAACGTCACAGGGATCTCATCCCACTGTTTAGTTACTGTGGTCACAGATTTACTGGGGGACGAATCCCACGAGTCACCTCAGTCAACCGGCACCAAGCTGGCTGATCCACTAGTATTGCATGGACGACCTTCGTCACTTGTCAATGAAACGCGACTGCAATTGCTTAGTGCAAGTCTCGAATGGACTCTCGATACCCTATCTCGAGATCCTTTGACTTGGAGTATATCAGATCGATCCACAAAAACTGATTTCATGACTTGCCATCCTATACGCAATCCAGTTTTTTGGATTAAGCTTTCGGTCTGTGAGTTTTGTTTGTGCATTGAACAGTTTGCAATATAAAATAGTTAAGTGAATACAAACAAAGAATAAATGCCAAATATGAATATCACTTTTAGTCATGCATTTTATTTAAACACCAAATTGTCATAAATAGGTTACATAAGCCTAATAGCATTGGCTTCATGGTCACCTATTCTAACAGATCACGGGTTATCATAAATTCATTCTCCTATACTGAATGAGAAAAAAATACGAAAAAAAATAGAAAAATGCATAGGTTGCCTCGCATGTAGCTCTCATTTAACGTCACTAGCTTGACGTTAGGATACTTCTCACGTTGTTGCAAATTAAACAGGAGGCTCAGAATGAATCTTTTGTGCCTCTTCGATATAGTCTTTTAGTCTTTGCCAACCCACTTTAACACCGACATTGTTTTGTGATGCCACTCTTCACCATCCTTGATTTTTTTCTTTCTTACGTGAAATTCATGCCATGCCTTGGTGTGTTCCTTGTACATTTGGGCATTCTCGTAGGCCTTCTTCATCCAGTTCTTCTTTTTTGGTTGAACCATATTGTTCTCGCTTGCATTTGTCCGATTGGGTAGTGCTTCATCTGGTGTTTTGCTTTTCATTTGAAATTAGCTCTATTTAAATGCAACACCTTTCGTAGTTTAGACTTCAATTCTTGACTAGTGTCTGCAAAATTTGCAACCTCCATATGCTTTTTTTTTTCATGTTTTTCAAATTACTCCCATTAGAATTTTTGGTGCAATTTTCTTTGGGATCCTTACATTTGATTGAATGCGCATTGTTAGTTCTAGGGGTGGTAATGTTGTGAATGGAAAATATGTCATGCTCATGTTTGTGTAGATATTTCATAGGCTTAAACACATCAAAAACTATATGTTCTTCATTAATTCTAAGAGTGAGTTGACCTTTTTGCACATCAATTAACGCTCTACTCGTGGCAATAAAAGGTCTATCCAAAATCAATGGCATATTCTTATCATCTTTCATATCTAATACAATAAAATCAATGGGGATGATAAATTTGCCGACTTTTACCCACACATCTTCCACTATTCCCCTAGAATACGTAATGCTTCTATCCGCTAGTTGCAAAGTGATTATAGTGGGAGTAAGCTCATGCATTCCAAGTTTCTCAAAAATAGAATATGGTATCAAATTCACACTACCCCCTAGATCACATAAAACTTTATCAAAATTGATATTCCCTATAGTGCAAGGTAGAGAAAAACTTCCTTGATCTTTGAGCTTGGGTGGCAACTTGTTTTGGGGAATCGCCGAGCATTCTTCATTCAGCTTCACCGTGTCGCCTCTTTCCCACTTCCTCTTGTTTGAAATCACATCTTTCAAGAACTTTGCGTAACTTGGCATCTACGAAAGTACATCAGTGAGTGGAATATTGACATGAATCTTTTTGAACATTTCTAAGAACTTGCCAAATTGTTATCCAAGTTAGCCTTCAAAATTCTTTTGGGGTATGAGATATACGGGGACCTCATCCTGATTGAGTTTTAGTTTAGGAGTACTTCCTTTCAATTCCTCTTGAGGCTCCTCATCTTCCTTCGATTGTGGCTCTTCCACTTGTTCCTTTGATTGTTCTTCTTCGATGGTTTTCCCATTCTGAAGCGTGATCGAGTTGACTTGATTTTTCTTGGTGTCACTCAGGAGTTGCCCCTCTTTTGTGTCAGACATTATGCTCACGAGGTGTCCCATTTGAACCTCCAAATTTTGCATTGTTACGCCATGATTCTGGAATCTAGTGTTAGTCGTGGTGATAAATGTGGAAAGCATGTCTTCTAAATTGCTCTTCTTTTCCTTTGGTGGTTGCTGTTATGATTTGTGGTATCCCGGTGGTCCTTGATATTGATTGTTACTCCATGAAAAGTTGGGGTGACTACATTATCGCAGATTGTATACGTTGGAGTATGGGTTGAAATTAGACCTGCCGCCATGAGAAACAAACTTAGCATTTTCATGAATAGCAAATGGAATTCCTACCTTGCAGTGTTGACTTAAATGACCCATTTGACCACATACACCGCAGGATCCTATGGGTGCAGCTTTCCACATTGTAGTTCCAAGGTTATTCACTTGTTGTGTTAAAGCAGCCAACTGAGCCAATAATGCAGTCATTACATCAACTTGGTGAACATCGGCCACTCGTCGGTCTTGACCATACGGGTACAAGCTGGATGCTATCTCATCAATGATTGTGAACACCTCTGATGGTAGTTTCCTCATTATAGTACCACCTGCAGCTACATCAATAGTAGCCCGGTTAGCCAATGTGATACCATTGTGGAATATTTGTACTTGCCGCTATATTGGAAGCTCATGATGAGAGCACTTTCTAAGCATATCTCTAAAATATTCTGATGCATCATACAATGATTCCCTATCTGACTGCACAAAAGAGGTAATATATTCAACAACTTAGCAGTTTTAGGGGAAAGTATTTAGTAAGGAATTTTTGCGTCAATTCTACCTAAGTCGTGATACTACTAGCAGGTAATGACTGAAGCCAATCTTTGGGCTTATCACATAATGAGGATAGAAAATCCTAAGTCTAACAACATCATCAATAACACATTAAACTTAAAGGTGTCACAAATCTCAAGAAAGTTAGAGAGGTGCTTATTAAGATTCTCGTCAAGCAAACCGGAAAACTACACGTGCTTGGATCATCTGAATTATCACCGACTTGATTTCAAAATTGTTGGCTTGGACAGTGGGTTTGGCAATGCTGGATATCACCCCATCAGCTGTCGAGAACGAGTATTCTATCATTGGCCTCTCTATGATCCTTGTTGTTTCTATAGCTGGCTCTATGACAACAAGTTGATCCTCCTTGTCAAAATTTCCACTGCTTTCGCCTCTTTCGATGGTGTTCCTTTGTTGGTGGAAGGTTATCTCCATTTTTGGATCGAATTGTGCTAACTCTCCACCACTACTTCGTGTCATCAAATTCTGAACCAAAGAAAGATGAAAAGTGAGGTAAAATAAAAAAAAAATATAGCAAAGAAAATCCAAATTAATTAAGATTAGCGAGTTATGATATTACTTCAAATTAAATCCCCGGCAACGGTGCCAAAAACTTGATTGCAAAAATGCGTATAGGTCACAAGCAAGTGCACTAGCTATCAAGTAGTACAAAAGATATCGAACCCACGAGGATTTGACAAACTAATCACCACAACTATAACTAATCCCTAATTATTTGGACGATCGAAAAGTTTAGATGATTTACGGTAACTATGAAGAAACGATGAACACAACTACGACAAATTAACACGTTGGAGAAAACGCAGGTAGAGAATAGGTGCTACGACTATAGATCCACCTAACCAATACAACGAATGGAATATTAACGAATTAATCAAACAAATGAGTATTTTCACACACTGAGGTTTTTCCTAATTTAATCCGATATACTCTCTCGACTTATAATGTGAACATTTAGGCGCCGATTCCGTACGGGTATGGTCCTTTCGTCTACCGTCTCCCGGCCTTAGTCTAGGTTATGGAATTGGGCGTCGATTCCCATCCTTGACTAGGCATCTATGCTTAATACTCATGACTATGCATGCTTTATTGCGTCGACACAGGAAACCGTTCCCTGTTCGACCAACCACTGTGGCCATAGCTTTAAACAGCATGAACGCGTCTTCGAGTGCATAGGAGATACCTCTGTCACATACTGACAGGGGATGGATCCTCTTCTTGGAATCCACCATCCTCGCTACATATTCTGACTGCACTGGACAAGGCTTATAATGATCATCTTACAGAATGATCACCTCTCGCCAGATCCAAGATACAACCGTTCTGTATACGCGACTGCCATGGTTCCTCAAGTCTGAGGACTACTCCCGTACTATCAGAACCGGCAAAATCCAATCATACCGACCAAGCCTCCAAGGCTTCCATATGATGATCCCCACGAGTCAGTCCAGTCGGATCGACCCCAATCGACCAACCTATCAAGATCGTGTAGGCATCCCACGCCTATCGTCGATGAAACACGACACTCATCCAATGAACATTACTCTTGATGCAAGTCTCAATAGGATTCTCGATGCTCTGTCTGGAGGTCCTCGACTTGGAATGTTTCAGACCCAACTGTTAATCAGTTTGTTTCATGACCACCATCCAATGCGTGGCCCAACTGCATGAGTTGCTCACCGTGGTTTGTGGGCTTTGTTGCAATATAAGCAAAACACCGTTTTAACATATGATAAATGAACACAACAAAGTATGTACCATTGGTGATGAACACTCATTTTATTCATCACATAATATTACATTACATCAAGTTGTCAAATAGGTTACATAATGCCAAACCTATTGGCTTTCTGGTCACCTATTCTAACATATAGAAGATATAATACCTGCAATTTTTTTGGCCCTTCAGTTGGTATTTGCCCCTGTATTGCACAAAACAATAAGTTTGGTTGAATATGCCTTACTAAACAGTAAGATGTGCAACACCTAAAACAGGACTTACACTTCTTGTTCTTGCATGCAATGACACTTTAGGTTCTTGCATAATCCCCTTGCCCTTTGTTGTAACCTATTTTTCAACAACATTTGTTAGTCCTTATAGTTGTTGTGGTTAGTCATAGAATTAAATCACGTGAAAATAAAATGTTATACCTGTATCACATTGGAATTTGGCTGAACCTGCCTGCTTGCATCAGTGATAGGATCAGTTCTTCCATCCTTGTCATGACACCCCCTGGCATTGTGTCCTTGCAGACCACACTTCCCACACTTGACAGTGCTTTGCTACCTCTTTATCGTGGATGATCCTTCCCTCATGATTAGTCCAAGCCTTCCTTTCCTTTTTTTTTGGAGAAGCTTCATCAACTTCCAATCTTCTAGCTTTTGGAGGCCTCCCCACTCGTTTGACAGCTTTTGGTGGGAGTGGTGGGTTGAAATCAGTCCTCTTCCATTCAGCCATTCCATTGATTGGGATGATTGCATGTTGATAAGCTTTCAAGTAAGTTTTGACCCTGTAGCAATGGTGTGTGTATTTTTCTACGTCCCAGCCATTACAAAAAAATTGCACACACAACATACTTACATGGTATGCCACTTAAATCCCACTTTCTACACCCATATGTATGATTCTCTAAGTCCACACTGTATTGATTCCCATCAAAGCAAGAAATTTAATAATATTTTTCATCATATTTGATTGTAATAAAATCTCCAAGCTTCTCAATATTCCTGTCAATCATATTTTGAATTTTGGGACACAACATCTTTTTCCATTTCTTTTGTGCCCTATCTCTGTTTTGTTGGAGTCTTTTCATCAAATAATCCATCAATCACTCCAACATTGATAAGATTGGCTTGTTTCTTGCTTCAAGTATGTTGCTGTTGAAGCATTCACAAGCATTGTTTAAGAGAATATCACATCTGGGAAATGTAGAAAAATGTGATCCTGACCACTCTTTTAGAGACTTGTCACTAAACCAAGCAAAAGCCCCCTCATCAATCTCATTCATTTCTTGCATCCTCTGATCAAATTGATTTGTTGTTGTTGCCCTTGCAGCCTTCCACAAAGCATTTTTGAATGCCAACCCTCTAAATCCAAAAGTCTTAAAGTTCGAATGCAAATGCCTAACACAAAACCTATACTCTGCATTTGGAAACAATTCTTGCAATGCACCCGCAAGCCCCTTTTGTTTATCTGACATGAATTTCCATGTAGAATCATGTTTAATCGTCAAGTCCATTTTCAAAAGAGTTAAAAACCAGCCCTATGTTTCCCTGTTCTCTCTCATAAACACAGCATAGCAAATTGGGAAGAAATTGTTGTTAGGGTCAATTCCAACAGCAGATCCAAGCACTCCCCCATGTGGCCCCTTCAAGGGACATCCATCTACATAAATAACAGGCCTACAACTACTCAAGAAGTTCATTTTCAATGCATGAAGACATATGTAAATTCGGTCAAATTGATTCCTTCCTTCGGTGCCCAATATGACAGTTGATCTAGGACTACCTCTTTTGATTTCTTCTGCACAATCCCACAACAATGCATATTGTGCACTGGGACTGCCCTCAAGCATAAGCAATGCAAGTTTTTTTGGCCCTATTTGCTTGATTTCTTGAAATATTACACCTTGTCTCTTCAATTGCATCGACACTAAACATCTTAACCCCCCTTTTAAGATCAGTTTTGAACTTGTGAAAATATTTCTTTGACAACCACTTTGAACTCATGTTTCTCACATTGAAAGAGATATTACATGTGTGCTTAGGAACATATTCCCTAATTTGAAAGGTTAATTCACCTTTCATATTACAAGTATGTAATCTCCAATTGCATTCTTTATCAAAACACTTGGCATGGACATACTTTCTATTATTCTTTGTAAACTTGATGTTTCTCTTGGTTTGGATAGCATGTGATTGTACAGCAGTTCTGAATTCATCCTTAGTGCTGAATATCATCCCTAACTCAAAAAGTGGATCAAATATACGGGAAGGACTGAATACAGGAAAAGTGACTCTGTTTGGTTCATCTTCATTAGACCCCTTATTTGAGTTTAGTTCATCATCACTCCAAACCAAATTCTCATCCCCAGACCACTCTCACCATCAGTATCTGAAACCCTGGCCCCTGCTACATCTGTATCCTCAACCCTTCCCTCCCCCATTTTTTCATCGTTTGCCTTCTTCACAACATTTTCAACTAAATCTCCCTCAATTCCCCAATCATCCCCTGCCCTCTCTTCATCTTCATCTTTTTCTTCATCCATCTTATATTCATATTCACTATCACTGTCATCAAAATCTTCACCACCTAAAGAGGACACATAATTGTTCACACAACCATGTAGCATATCCCCCTCAAAGTCTTCACCCTCTTTAGCTACCACTTCTCCATTTATGTATATATCTATCTCTCCTTTATCCTCGAATTTTGAAAACATATCTTGTAGAGCTGAATTTGAAGACATACTTTGGAAGATGTTTTCATGTTTACTAAAATACTTCTTTTTCCCTTTTATCCCTACATAATTGTCAAGTTCATTCAAACCCCCAATACCAACAAACTTATACTCCACATAATCAAACTTATAGGTAGACCCCCCGATATAGTCTGATTCTACTATATTACCCCCATAATGCACACCCATTGTTATAAACCCACTATTTTTGGCTGAAAATAAGAAAAAAAAATATAAAACATATAACAAGTCAACTCTCAAAAAAATAGCAAACACAATAACAATAGAAAACAAGCATTTCCCAAGCATAAAAGAACTACACATATATGTGGTCCAATACACAAACATATTCTGATTATTAACTCATACTCCCAAGAATAAAAAAGTATCTATTCTTGTAATCTACACAAACATATTCAGATGTTCAATTAACATGCTCCCAAGAATAAAAAAGTATAATTAACATAACTATAATTAACATATAATTGTTCAATACTCCCAAGAATAAAAAAGATCTATTCTTGTCCATGACACAAACATATTCTGATGAAACATGCTATTGTGGTCCATTACAAAAGCACATTCAGAAAATCCCATGCTATTGTGGTCCATTACCTAAACATATTCTCAACACAACAACATTTAAGGGACCACATGCTTCCTATTTCCCGACAAAAAAAAAATATAAAATATAAAAGTATCTATTGTCACAAGAATACTGTTAGAATAGGTGATCAGAAAGCCAATTGGATTGGCGATTTTGGGAACTATTTGTCAATCTTTATTAATACAATATTGTCCTGATCTATTCATCGTAAGTATCTATTGTCACAAGTATCTATTCATCATCGGCACTGTGTTTGTTTTGCTTACTACTAACGTTGAACGGCGCTTCAACGTCACAACAAATGCCCACAGACCAATTGGATAACCCATGTAGTTGGGCTACGCATTGGATGGCGGCTATAAAACCAACTTCTGAGAGTTGGACTGAAACATTCCAAGTCGAGGACCTCGAGACTGGGCATCGAGTGTCCTATTGAGACTTGCACTAAGTATTGCATTCACTGGGTGAGTGCCGAGTATCATCGGCGACAGACGAAGGTCGTCTATGCAATTTTAGTGGGTCAGTTGATAGGGTGGTCGATTGACTGAAGTGACTCGCGGTAATCGTTAAATGAAAGCCTTAGAGGCTTGGTAGGTATAACTGGAATTCCCAGTTCCGATAGTACGGAATTAGTCCTCGGACTTGAGGAATCATGGAAGTCACGTGCATATGAAGATTGTATCTTAGATCTGGCGAGAGGTGATCATTTTGTAAGATGGCCATTATAAGCCTTGTCTGGTGCAGTTTGAGTATGTAGCGAGGACGGTAGATTCCAAGATAGGATCTGTCCCCTGTCAGTATATGACGGTGATGTCTCCTATGCGATGTGAGATGGTTTAGACTTTGAAAGTCTATGACCATAGCAATTGATTGAGTAGGAAAGGTTTTCCTACGTCGATCGATAGAGTAACGCATCTCGGGTATGAAGCATAGTTGCCTAGTCAAGGATGGGAACCGACGCCAAATTGAATACCCTAGACTAAGGCCGGGAGACGGTCGACAGTAGTACTGTACCCGTATGAAATCGGCGCCTAAATGTTCACGCCAACATTCACCTAGCCTCTAGTGCGATGGACCGTTGCTAGACGGCCACCCATGGTGACGGGCTCCTGTTGGACACTAGCCCAAGTTTAGCTGAGGGTGAACCTAAAGGGTCACACACAACTCACCAAGGAGGTGAAGGAATTGACTTGGAGTCAATTTCAAAGGATGATAAGTAATTGGATTACTTAAGGGATTGTCCATTGGATGGATGGGCCGATATTGTACCGGGCCCTCGTTTAATCGGTAAATAGGATTTATCGATTAATATGGAAAGTTGAGATGTTGGATCTTTTAATTGGATTAAAAGATCAATAAGAATTATTTAAGTGGACATTAAATTAAATTGGATTTAATTTTGAGTTCGTCATAATTGGATTACGGTAGAACCCGGTCCATTAAATTTTGATCCGAGAGGTGTGTTAATTCCATTTAGGGAATAGGAAGAAGTTGGACTTCTTTCCTAAATAAGCATGGCCGAAAATTGCCACCTTGGAGGGAGCAAAAATCGGCCATGTTAGATGCTAGGTGTCAGTTGACTTGTCTCTTTTGGTAAGAGACAAATCAACTCCAATCAAGCCCGTCCCTTTTGGTATGATTTGATCATACCTTAAAAGATGGTAGGCTTGATTGAAGAATTGATGGTGATTGATTGGGATGTATCTAGACATCCTTGGATGAACCTAGACACATTCCAATAATCACATTAATTATGTATATATATGAGTATATACAAACACCTATGAATGATGAATTTCATTATTCATCTTTTTCTGGGAAAAAGATGAACACTCTCTACCCTCTCTCTCTCTACTCTCTAAATCCTCTTTGTTGCTTCATTGATCTAGGATCAATTGAAGAACAAAGTAAGATCAAGAAGGAACACTAATTTGATAGTGTAATCCCTTCTTGAATTTCATCCTCTAGATCCGTTTTTCTCTAGCAAGAAAAATGAGATCTCTCTGAAGGACAAGCGGATCCGCCCGGGAGCGCGAGCGGAAGCGAGAAAAGCGAGAAATTGCGTAAATTTAAATCAAATTCAAAATACACAAATCCCAAGGGGTGTACCCTTGGGTGCTCAACCGGGCGTTCGATGTAGGATGTGTAAATATTAAAACATATATTTAAACACATAGGGCATAGATATACAAATGAAATCAATCAAAGCGTAATAAACCGTTACCTTTGATTGTTTAGCGTATGCTCCCGGATACTAGCGTTGTTCCTTCTCCGGAATGCTCACGAAATCCAAACGTATGGATTCTCCAAAGGTGATCCACACCACACCGGAAGAAACACACGTTCTTCTTGCTAGAAAAGAACGGGTTTAGGAAAGAATCGGTTTAAGAGAAGAACACTATGAATTAGTGTTCTCTTAAACTTACTTTGTTCTTCTTCTTGATTCAAAATCAAGTGAAGAACACAAGTGTAAGAGAGGGAGGGAGCACGAAATTTTGAGAGAGAGGAGAGGATTTTTGTCTTCTCTTTTTCCTAGAAAAAGATGAATAATGAATCACTTATGCTAGGTGTTGTATATTCTAATATATATACATAATTAATGTGGATATTGGAATGTGTCTAGGTTCATCCAACGATGTCTAGATTCATTCCAATCAATCACCATCAATTCTTCAATCAAGCCTACAAAAATTTATGGTATGATCAAATCATACCAAAAGGGAAGAGCTTGATTGGAGTTGATTTGTCTCTTTCCAAAAGAGATAAGTCAACATACCACCTAGCATGAAACATGGCTGATTTTGCTTCCTCCAAGGGAGCGTGTCGGCCATGTTTAATTAAGGAAAGAAGTCCAACTTCTTCCCATCCCAAATTAGGGATTATTTCTCCTCTCGGGTATAATTTAACGGACCGGGATTTATCGTAATCCAATTAGGACGAACCCAATATTAAATCTAATTTAATGTCCACTTAAATTATTCCCGTTGATCTTTTAATCCAATTAAAAGATCCAACGTCTCAACATCTCAACTTTCCATATTTAATCGAAAATCCAATTTACTGATTAAATGAAAGCCCGATACAATATCGGCCCGTCCATCCAATGGACTTTCCCTTAAGTAATCCAATTACTTATTTTATCCTTCGAGATTGACTCCAAGTCGATCTCTCAACCTCCTCGGTGATTTATGTGTGCCCCTTTAGGTTCACCCTCAGCTAGACTTGGGCCCGTGTCCCACAAGGGCCCGTTACCATGGGTGGCCGTCTAGCAACGGTCCATGGCACTAGAGACTAGGTGAATTGGCGTGAACATTTAGGCGCCGATTCCGTACGGGTACGATCCTTCCGTCTACCGTCTCCCGGCCTTAGTCTAGGGTATGGAATTGGGCGTCGGTTCCCATCCTTGACTAGGTATCTATGCTTAATACTCGTGACCACGTATGCTTCATTGCGTCGACACAGGAAACCATTCCCTGTTCGACCAACCACTGTGGCCACAGCTTCAAACAGCATGAACGTGTCTCCGAGTGCATAGGAGATACCTCTGTCACATACTGACAGGGGACGGATCCTCTTCTTGGAATCCACCGTCCTTGCTACACATTCTGACTGTACTGGACAAGGCTTATGATAATCATCTTACAGAATGATTACCTCTCGCCAGATCCAAGATACAACCGTCCTGTGCACGCAACTGCCATGATCCCTCAAGTCTGAGTATTACTCCCGTACTATCGGAACCGGGGAAAACCAATCATACCGACCAAGCCTCCAAGGCTTCCATATGATGATCCCCGCGAGTCAGTCCAGTCGGCTTGACCCTAGTCGACCAACCCATCAAGACCGTGTAGGCGTCCCACGCCTGTCGCCGATGAAACACGGCACTCATCCAATGAACACGACTCTTGATGCAAGTCTCAATAGGACTCTCGATGCCCTGTCTCGAGGTCCTCGACTTGGAACGTTTCAGACCCAACTCTTAATCAGTTGGTTTCATGACCACCATCCAATGCGTGGCCCAACTGCACGAGTTGTTATCCATGGTCTGTGGGCTTTGTTGCGATATAAGTTAAACACCGGTTTAACAAATGTAAGATGAGCGCAACAAAGAAGGTACCATTGGTGACGAACACTCATATTATTCATCACATAATAATATTACATCTACATCAAGTTGTCAAATAGGTTACAAATTGCCAAACTTATTGGCTTTCTGGTCACCTACTCCAACAATCTCCCACTTGACCTAAAGCCAATCACCCATTGACCTCAAACCTCTTATTCAGATGGTGAGTGTTGGCAACTTGCGACATAGGCTTAGCAAGTGGATCTGCTATGTTTTCTGCGGAGTTGACTCGGTCCAACCGAGCGTCACTCCTGCTATCCATCTCTCTAAGAGATGGTAGCGTCTAAGAATATGCTTGGATCGTGATGAGATCTCGGTTCCTTTGCTAGCGCTATCGTCCCGTTTTTATCATAAAAGATAATTACAGGCTTAGCAATGCTAGGTACTACATCTAACCCTTGGATGTAGCTCATCAACCAAACCACTCCTTAGCAGCTTCCGAAGCTGCTATGTATTCAGACTCTGTGGTGGAGTCCGCTGTGGTAGCCTGCTTGGAACTCTTCCAAGCAACCACGCCACCATTAAGTCTGAACACATAACCAGACTGAGACTTGGCATCATCGTCATACGACTGGAAGCTAGTGTCGCTATAGCCTTCCGATATCAACTCTCCATCACTGTAGATCAAGAACATGTCCTTAATCCTTTTCAGGTACTTTAGGATAGTCTTGACTGCACTCCAGTGTGCCTCCCTGGCACACGACTGATATCGGCTAGTTACGCTCAAAGCGAAAGCCACATCAGGTCTAGTGCACTGAACAACATACTGTATGCTGCCTACGGCTGAAGCATAGGGGATGTCCAACATCCGTTTAAGCTCCTCATCAGTCTTAGGAGACTGCTTCTTGGATAACTTAATTCCATGCCTCATAGGAAGGAATCCTCGTTTTGAGTTCTCCATCTTGAATCTCTTCAAGACTTTCTCAATGTACGAGGACTGGGCCATTCCTAACTTCCTTTTAGATCTATCCCTGTAGATCTTGATGCCAAGGATGTAGGATGCCTCGCCCATATCCTTCATGGAGAATTGCGTTGACAATCAAACTTTAGTGGTACCCAACATCTTAGCATCATTCCCAATGAGCAAGATGTCATCCACGTAAAGCACCAGAAACGTAACTGAACTCCCACTGATCTTCTTGTATACACAAGGATCGGACTCGTTCTTGATGAAATCATATCCCCGTATGACTTCATCAAAACGTATGTTCCAGCTTCGGGTTTAACCCCTTTTGGTGGATCTGCTAGGGTCCAAATCTTGTTTGTACCCATCGAGTCCATCTCGGATTTCATGGCCTCAAGCCACTTGTCCGAATCGATGTCCGACATCGCTTCTCCGTACGTCTTTGGATCATTATCCAACGGACCGGTCAGGCCCAGAAATCCATACCTATCAGGTGCATGGGATACTCTGGCCGACCTACGGAGGACTGGAACAATATCAGTGGGAACCACTGGCTCAGATGTCACTGCCGCCTCATGGGGTGCCTCACTTGATTCCTCAAGGAGCACCTTATCGCGTCGACTATCCGATGGAAAACCTTTTTCCAAGAACACTGCGTTTCGCGAGACAAAAACCTTTTGCTCGGAGGGATCATAGAAATAATACCCCACAGTTTCTTTTGGATAGCCGATGAACCTGCATAAACTAGACCTTGAGTCCAGTTTATCTCCCATTAATCTCTTGACATATGCGAGGCAACCCCACACTTTCAAGTATTTGTAGGAGGCAGGCTTGCCATGCCATATCTCATATGGCGTCTGGGATACCTTTTTAGATGGCGCCAAGTTCAAAACTTTGGCCGCCGTCTCAAGAGCGTATCCCCAGAAGGAAAGGGGTAGTTCGGTAAAACTCATCATGGATCGGACCATGTCCAACAAGGTCCGATTCCTCCTTTCAGACACACCATTAAGCTGCGGTGTTCCAGGAGGGGTCCACTGAGAGAGAATCCCATTCTTTTTTAGATAATCAGTAAACTCACCTCTCAAATACTCTCCACCTCGGTCCGACCAAAGGGCTTTGATCTTTCGACCGGTTTGGTTCTCTATTTCAAGTCTGTATTCCTTAAACCTTCCAAAGGCTTCAGACTTGTACCTCATCAGGTAAACATAACCATACCGTGAGTGATCATCGGTAAAGGTTATGAAGTACGAGTACCCACCTCTAGCCTAAGTATTTAGTGGACCACAGACATCTGTATGGATCAAATCCAACAGACCACTGGCTAGCGTACTTTGTCCAACAAAGGGTTTCTTGGTCATCTTTCCCTTTAGACAGGATTCGCAGGTCAGTAAGTTGTCCAAATCGTCTATTTCTAGACTCTTTGAGTCCACCAACCTTCTTATCCTATCTTTAGAGATATGGCCAAACCTCGCATGCCATGTCTGTGCGTTATTATGATCATCACGTTTTCGTTTGTGTTCTGCAATCATAATCCAATTAGACTATTGAAGTATGTACAGACCGTTGACCAATGTACCAAGCAGATGAGAAATACCATCTTTGATAATGAAAAAATCGTTTTTATTGATGGTAAATTCATATCCCTCCTTATCAAGGACCGGGATGGAAGCAATGTTTTTAATCATGCTAGGTACATAGAAACAGTCGTTCAGTACAATCCTAACATGACTACTAATGGCTAACTCTAGTGATCCTACGGCCTCCGCAGCAACGGCCTTTCCATCGCCTAGCCTCAGGATCATCTCATCCTTGGTTAGCCTTCTGCTTCTTTGCAGTGCCTGCAAATCATTGCAGATGTGAGCACCATACCCGGTATCCAATACCCATGAAGCAGAATTAGTAATCATATTAACTTCAACCATAAACACACCTGGGTTGGAGAGGAGTTGTGGGCACTCCCTCTTCCAATGTCCTTTCCCTTGGCAATGCATGCAGACATCATTTGCCTTGGATCGCTGAGAACCACGGGCCTTCCCTTTCCCTTTGCTCGGTCCAACCGGAGCAACAGGGATGCCCGGAGCGTGAGCAGGGGCCACAACCGTCTTCCCTTTGCCCTTCTTCCTCTTCCAGCGTCCGGCCCTCTTGCCATTCGCTTTGGAGGTCGAAGGCTCTCCTATCAATACCGCCGGCGCCGACTTATGGGTCGTTGCCTCGTATTGGACCAGCATGTTGATCAACTCATGAATAGACTTCTCAAGTCCGTTCATGTTGTAGTTTACAACAAAACGGGTCATAGGGTGGAGGAAGCGACTGGAGGATACGTCAATGTACGTGTCATTGTTAAGCCCAACTTTAAGGTCCTCGAGTTTCTCCACTAGGGAGAGCATCTTGACCCCATGACTCTGTACAGACGCTTCTTCAGCGAGCTTGGTGCCAAAGAATGCTTTTGTGGCGGCATATCTAATATGCCTATCCGGAACCGCATAAACCTCGTTCATGCGGAGCATTATGGCGGAGACGTTGTCCAGCCTCTCATACTGCTTCTGGATGTCGTTAGACATCGAAGCCAGTATGATACTGCATACTTTCCGGTTGTCCTCATGCCATTTCTCGAACATCAAACGTTCTTCAGGCATGGACCCCTCCGGTAAGTTGCTCAGTGGCGGCTCGTCCAAAACGTAGCCTTGGTTCTCGAAACCGAGGACAATCCTCAGGTTTCTCAGCCAGTCCGAGTAGTTCGTTCCGTTGAATTTGTTAGTCTCAAGAATCATGGTTAACGGGCTCTTAGACATATCTACATTATCAAAAAATGTAAAGCAGAAATTAGCAGATGATGGTAATATTATTGTTCAAGTTGAAGACTTGGTCTTTTAGTCTTTAACCCTCCCACTATTTATACGAAAGTCCGCCACTCTCAAGCGGAGTTTCGGGAAACCATTTCCTAGTGGGCTTGGGATCCACAAGCGTAATCTCCATGCCCCGCTTTTACGATTCACATGAAGAAGACCTTGTGGGAGATATCCAATATCATTCTCATCCAATGAGATTCCCAAGATATTTTGCCTCACCTATTCACATGGTCCCAAGGACTCCAAGCGAACCATGTTACTCAGTGTTGGGCCCGACCCATCAACCAAATCATGCCTCAAACTGTCGCCCCCCACGACTCGTGAGACAGGGAAACAACGAGCGCAGTCTTTTTGTTCACAACAACAGTGCAGCTTTCCCTATTCCAAGTGTGCCACGACTCGTGAGACCACACTTGGGTAGTGGTAGCTTCCTCACCACATTGCTGTGGATGGAAGGCTCGGACAGACCAAAATACCATTTTGATCCAAGTCCGTTCTGGGCCTAATATTTAATTTGGTCCAACCAAATGAGAGTTTAAGTGTGACCGAGACCTCATCACATTATGGTGTTTTAGCATGCATAAATATCCAATATTTAAAGCGATAAATAAAAAATGCCGCATGCATAAAACATAGCATACCCCTGTTAGGATGATCACAAGCCCAACCTATGCGATCCACTGAGCCCGCAGTGAGTCTATGGTCTGTATAGGGTGGTCCTAAATTATTACAATAGTAATATACCCATTGTCACTCCAATGGGCCTTGTAGTGATCTTGTTTCACGCCTTGATGCTCCTCCTTGGGGTCTCCGACTCCAATTGCTTGTTAAAATTGAAACCTGACCAATCCTATCTACTCTCATTACAACTGAAAGTAATACATCGGTAATAAAGAAAACAAGCCTTAACATCATGAGGCTGAAAATACGGGAGATGATAGTCCCAAAAACAACAGGCACGCAGGCCCCACCCAACAGAAAATAAATGATCATACATTCATCCATACATAAGGTCTAGGCTCTTGTGATCATCCCATGTTGATTCCATCAACTCACATAACATAATTATTCCAAATAATCATGGAAAAATAACCAATGGATATTCCAAATACCCAAGTGATGTCCAACATCACAAAAGCATAAATATACAAATAATATGCAAAATTCAAATTTTAAATTTAATGGACATTTTAAACAATGCATCCAATGCATGTATTAATCCCAAATTAATTAAGCAAATTTAATTCAAGGAATAATCCAATTATCCCAAAATCAAAAATGCAAAATTAACATATTTTCAGAATATTGTGCAGAAAATACAGAAAATCGAATTTTCCGGAAAAAGTCGAAAAAACGGCACAAAACGGCCCAGCCGTTGTGCTGGTCGGGCCGCCCGCGCGCCCTGCGCGCGCGCGCCCGCTACCGACCGATCCCAATTTTTTTTTTGTTTTTTTAAAACTGTTTCAGCACAATAACATTAATATTATTCTGAAAATAAGCATGCAATTTTAGATCCAACCTAACAAAATTAAGCATGCCAAAAGTCCATTAAATTCAAACAATTGAATCATCATATTATTCATATATTTATGTAATCTAACATGCCAATAAAGCCATTTAAAAGCAAGTAGATCATGCCAAACACATAGATCTATACCCCTTACATCGAACCGGGCTCTGATACCACTTGAAGGACAAGCGGATCCGCCCGGGAGCGCGAGCGAGCGGAAGTGAGAAAAACGAGAAATTGCGTAAATTTAAATCAAATTCAAAATACGCGAATCCCAAGGGGTGTACCCTTGGGTGCTCAACCGGGCGTTCGATGTAGGATGTGTAAATATTAAAACATATATTTAAACACATAGGGCATAGATATACAAATGAAATCAATCAAAGCGTAATAAACCGTTACCTTTGATTGTTTAGCGTATGCTCCCGACTACTAGCGTTGTTCCTTCTCCGGAATGCTCACGAAATCCAAACGTATGGATTCTCCAAAGGTTATCCACACCACACCGGAAGAAACACACGTTCTTCTTGCTAGAAAAGAACGGGTTTAGGAAGGAATCGGTTTAAGAGAAGAACACTATGAATTAGTGTTCTCTTAAACTTACTTTGTTCTTCTTCTTGATTCAAAATCAAGTGAAGAACACAAGTGTAAGAGAGGGAGGGAGCACGAAATTTTTGAGAGAGAGGAGAGGATTTTTGTCTTCTCTTTTTCCTAGAAAAAGATGAATAATGAATCACTTATGCTAGGTGTTGTATATTCTAATATATATACATAATTAATGTGATTATTGGAATGTGTCTAGGTTCATCCAAGGATGTCTAGATTCATTCCAATCAATCACCATCAATTTCTTCAATCAAGCCTACCAAAATTTATGGTATGATCAAATCATACCAAAAGGGAAGAGCTTGATTGGAGTTGATTTGTCTCTTTCCAAAAGAGATAAGTCAACATACCACCTAGCATGAAACATGGCTGATTTTGCTTCCTCCAAGGGAGCGTGTCGGCCATGTTTAATTAAGGAAAGAAGTCCAACTTCTTCCCATCCCAAATTAGGAATTATTTCTCCTCTCGGGTATAATTTAACGGACCGGGATTTATCGTAATCCAATTACGACGAACCCAATATTAAATCCAATTTAATGTCCACTTAAATTATTCCCGTTGATCTTTTAATCCAATTAAAAGATCCAACGTCTCAACATCTCAACTTTCCATATTTAATCGAAAATCCAATTTACCGATTAAATGAAAGCCCGATACAATATCGGCCCGTCCATCCAATGGACTTCCCTTTAAGTAATCCAATTACTTATTTTATCTTTCGAGATTGACTCCAAGTCGATCTCTCAACCTCCTCGGTGATTTGTGTGTGACCCTTTAGGTTCACCCTCAGCTAGACTTGGGCCCGTGTCCCATAAGGGCCCGTTACCATGGGTGGCCGTCTAGCAACGGTCCATGGCACTAGAGACTAGGTGAATTGGCATGAACATTTAGACGCCGATTCCGTACGGGTACGATCCTTCCGTCTACCGTCTCCCGGCCTTAGTCTAGGGTATGGAATTGGGCGTTGGTTCCCATCCTCGACTAGGCATCTATGCTTAATACTCGAGACCACGTATGCTTCATTGCGTCGACACAGGAAACCATTCCCTCTTCGACCAACCACTGTGGCCACAACTTCAAACAGCATGAACGTGTCTCCGAGTGCATAGGAGATACCTCTGTCACATACTGACAGGGGACGGATCCTCTTCTTGGAATCCACCGTCCTCGCTACACATTCTGACTGCACTGGACAAGGCTTATGATAATCATCTTACAGAATGATTACCTCTCGCCAGATCCAAGATACAGCCGTCCTGTGCACGCGACTGCCATGATCCCTCAAGTCTGAGGATTACTCCCGTACTATCGGAACCGGGAAAAAACCAATCATACCGACCAAGCCTCCAAGGCTTCCATATGATGATCCCCGCGAGTCAGTCCAGTCGGCTTGACCCCAGTCGACCAACCCATCAAGACCGTGTAGGCGTCCCACGCCTGTCGCCGATGAAACACGGCACTCATCCAATGAACACGACTCTTGATGCAAGTCTCAATAGGACTCTCGATGCCCTGTCTCGAGGTCCTCGACTTGGAACGTTTCAGACCCAACTCTTAATCAGTTGGTTTCATGACCACCATCCAATGCGTGGCCCAACTGCACGAGTTGTTATCCATGGTCTGTGGGCTTTGTTGCGATATAAGTTAAACACCGGTTTAACAAATGTAAGATGAGCACAACAAAGAAGGTACCATTGGTGACGAACACTCATCTTATTCATTACATAATAATATTACATCTACATCAAGTTGTCGAATAGGTTACAAATTGCCAAACCTATTGGTTTTCTGGTCACCTATTCCAACACTCTCCCGGTGTGGTGTGGACGACTTTAGAGGGTCTCTACATTGGGACATCGCGTGAATGAACATCGATAGGAATCAACGCATGTAGCCAATCAAAATACAAATTTGAGAAAGGTATTCCGACTTAAATTTATGCTCTCGGTTTCTTCTTTATTCTATAGCCACGAACGCTTGTTTATTTTTATATGTTTATATTTTACGTTTATACACCGATAGCCCTGGAAAATTCAAGAGCACACCCCTTGAACATGATTTAAATTCTTTTATTCCGCACAATTTTTATCTCCACCGCGCTTCCGCCACATTACCAGACCGATCCGCCTTCCTTCAAGTGGTATCAGAGCCCGGATCGGTGTATGTGGCTATAGGTTACATGTTTTACGTGTTCATGCATCTTCTACGTGTTTAGATCGACTTTAAAAAACATGTGTTTATTACTTTTAATTTTTATAATTATTTGTTGAATTTGCATGTTTAATTATATTGATTAAGCATAGATATTTGGGTGATTTTAGAAAATTGGATTTTTCTGAAATCTGGGTATTTGTTTCAGTTTTTTATATGCAGAACAAAAAAAAAACAAGTTTTACACGCCTAGGCGCGCGGCGCACGACGCAACCGTGCGCGCTGGGCGCGCCCGCACGCAGGCGTCACTGCCTGCGCCGGGAGCGCGCGGCCGGCCGGCACGGCCGAACGGCTGGGCTATTTTTTTGCCGTTTTTCTAGAAAATTTAATTTTTTGGTATTCTGCATATTTTTTCTAAAATATTTAATTTATGGCTAATTTAATTTTAGTTGAGAATGATTTTTCCTAAAATTAAATTGCCTAAGATTATTTTGGAAATGGTTTGCAAACAACAAAAAATGGTACATGGATTGTACGAGGTTTCTAATATCCATTTTTAATTGTATTTTTGACATGTATTTTTCTGAATTTAATTATGTTATGGGATGATATTGGATATTATTTATTTTATACATGGTTTGTATTATTTGAAGCATGATTATATTGAATATGTAAATATGTTGTGTTTTGTTAATTGGATTAACAAGGGATGATCACGAAGCCCATTGACCTGTGTATGGTTTTAAATTCTTTCTTGGGTGGGGCCTGCGTGCCTCTTGTTTTAGAACTAGTATCTCTCACTTTCGCCTCATGATGTTAAAGCTTGTCTTTTTCCTTTTTATTTTCCATGTATTCCATTTATGTTGTAATGAGAGTAGTTAGATTTATTTTTGTGAGGTTTTACATTTTATGTATAATAAGGCAAGCCCATGGAGAAAAAAGAGGCCTGCGTTGGACGGAGGCCCAAGGTGAGACATCAAGGCGAAACAAATAGAGTACAAGGCCCATTGGCATGATATTGGGTTAATTTGTTGTAATAGTATAAGACCACTCTAGACAGACCATAGACTCACTGCGGGCTCAGTGGGTCGCATAGGTTGGGCTCGTGATCATCCAACAGGGGTATGCTAGATTTACTTGCATGCGATGCATTTATTTAAATGCATTATAATATTGGATATTTATGCATGCAAAATATTAATGTGATGAGGTCTCGGTCAATAATTCCGAACTCTCACTTGATTGGACCAAGTTAAAATATTAGGCCCATGATGGACTTGGATCAAAATATTTTTGATCTGTCCAAGCCTTCCATCCATAGCAATGTTGTGAGGAAGCTACCGCTACCCAAGTGTGGTCTCACGAGTCGTGGCACATTTGAAATAGAGAAAAGCTGCACTGTTGTTGTGAACAAAGAGTACGCTCACTGTTTCCCTATCTCACGAGTCGTGGGGGTGACAGTTGAGGTATGATTTGGTTTATGGGTCGGGCCTAACATCGAGTAGCATGATTCCCTTGGAGTCTTTGGGATCATGTGAAGAGGTGAGGCAGTATATCTTGGGAATCTCATCGGTTGAGAATGGTATTAGATACCTCCCACGAGACTTTTCATGTGAATCGTAAAAGCGGGGCATGGAGAATTGCACTTGTGGATCCCAAGCCCATTAGGAAATGGTTTCCCGAAACTCCATTTGAGAATGATGGGCTTTCGTAGAAATAGTGGGAGGGGTTAATGACTAAAGGACCAAGTCTTAACTTGAACATAATATTGTTATAATCTACTGAATATTTTTTTGTTTAATTGTTGATGTCTAAGAATCCACTAACCCTTATACGTGAGACTAATAAGTCTAATGGAACGTATTACCACGCCTGGCTGTGAAATCTTAAAATGGTCTTAAATTTTAAAGAACCAGACTTATATTCTGGATAAATTTTTTCCTCAGACCTTGCTGGAAGGGTCATCACCCAAAGAGCGTTTGACATTCAAGAAGAGGATTGATGACAACTGGAAGGTTTGCAGCATCATACTAGCATCTATTGATAATGAGATGTAGAAGCCGTATGATAGGCTAGAGGATGTTGGCTCGATGATGCTTCGATTGTAGCAAGTCTATGCGGTCCCAGACCAGCATGTTAGATATGCTGCAATGAAGGTATTCTTCGGAGCGAAGACGATAGAAGGATCGTCGGTACAAGAGCATGGAGTGATGATGCTATCCCTTGTGGAAATGTTCAAAGACCTCCAAGCTGATCTCGAAAGAGAGATGTACATCGACGTGATCCTTCAGTCTCTTCTCCCCTCACTCGACCCATTTATAGTCAATTACAACATGAGTGGGCTTGAGAAAGACCTTCACGAGTTGATAAAAATGTTGGTCTAGTACAAGGCAACGATTGAAAATCTGCGCCAACAGTACTAGTGAGGAGGCTACGACCTCTAAAGCGAAAGGCAAGGATGCTGGACGCAGGGAAAGGAAAAAGGCTCAGGTAATATCAGCCGCTGCCAATAGTTTGAGTGCTCCTGTTACACTGCTGGGCTGGGGTAAAGGAAACAGGAAAAGGGTTTGGCAGTCAGAGGTTCCAAAATGATATTTGCATTAACTGTGAGGAAAGGAACATTTGAAGAGGGAGTTTCCTAAAGCCCCTCTCCAATGAAGGTGACATTTGAATTGAGTATTAACATGATCACTGTTCTGTTCTTTGGTATTGGATACCAGTCATTCATAACCTTTGAATGGTTCACAGGTGAATAAGGAATAGAAAGTTAAGACAGACGATCCTAAGGTCTAGCAATGGCGAAACTGTTGCTGCAAAGACTAAGGACTAGTTAGGCTTAGTAGTAGTGATCATGTTAAGATTGTGTTTGCGGGAATTATGTAACCTAGCATGATCAAAATATGTTTCCATTTATTGTTGGACAATTTTGGATACAATAATTTGATGAATAAAATTACTTTTATTTGACAAAGAATGGAGATTCTTGTCTGCTAGGTTTGGTACATAAACATTTGACACTGTCCCATAATTGGATTATGAGAAGTCAAAACAAATGACTAAAAATGGATATAATCAAGAAGAACTTACGGATTTGGCATCCATGGCTAAGTCAGTTTCCTTTAGTTAAGGATGAGGAAGTTGGAAGATCAAAAGAGTCTAGCAATAGATGATTTGGATCTGCTAGCTTGCAAATCTTCTCTGAGGAGGAAAAGACTAAAGAGCCATTTTGTAAGACAAAGTGGGTTTTTCGATAGTCTATTGGATTGGATCCAAAAAGACTTCTATCGATTACTGAATACGTAGGACCAGAAGAGGGTTCACAAGTCTAATACCTTCGGTAGGTTCGGGGAATTAGACTTGGAGTGGTGAGCCAAACCGGTCTCCTTTTGATTAGATCGCGGGAGTGTGTGTTTAGTGGGAGTACCAATACCCTATTAGATTGGATCCAAAAAGGATATCTGTAAGGTTACTAAATACACAAGACTAAAAGAGGATTCACAAGTCTAATAACCTTTGGTAGGTTCGGGATATTAGACTTGGAGTGGTGAATCAATTTTGTTACCTTTCGATTAGATCGAGAGGACGTGTATTCAGTGGGAATTCTCGAAAATCCGAATGAGAATGGAATTCTCAATCAGTGAAATTCTTGTTGAAGCGGCCATAGTTGAATGGTCTCTAATAAGGGAGAAAACGAACCCTGTTGGACTTGGTTCGCTCGGTATTTCACTGAAGTTACCTTAGCCCATCTAGACATGGACTTGAAAGTTGCTAGGTTGAGAAACATGTACATTCTTAAAGTCATGATCTAGTTACCATATTGGATATGATTTGGAAAACCTGTATCCTACAAAGTTCTGTAGTATATGGGATGGTCCTGCATACGTCAAGGGACTAGTAGGAAGACAGAATAGACTCGGTGTCTGATTTGTGCAGGTCTAGTGCAAAATAAATGCAAACATCAGGTTATTTTTCACTAACTATATTCTAGTCTTCCTAGGGACGACCAGAATACATTAGATACCTAATGAGTATAGGTTTCTAGGTCCGACATGTGAATTGGAGCATGATACAAAGGACATATGGAGAAGCGATGTTCGACATCGGGATTGGATCAATGGCTTGGAGCCGCGGGATCTGTCTTGAAATTCAAACTGGGTTTGAGATTTCATGTAACTGGAATATTCATTTTGACGAACCCATACGATGTATGACTCGGTCAATAACGAGCGTTGGTGTCAGTGGGAGTGTGGTAATCTTCCGAGTGTTAAGTGTGTAACATCTTATTCATTTGAAACGAAATTAAGACGTTAAGAAACACTAGAAACACGAGCATTGTTCACGCAATTGTCCATGAATAGGGCCAAGCTGTCCAAAACTTAGTCACCATTGACTAATGAGGAAGCTTAGATGTTTTACAATCCCTACGTCTTTGCCATACGCAACATGGGTATGTTGTTCGGTGCACATGGCCTGACGTTGTTTATGCATCGTACATAACAACGGATATTGGGTGTGTACCGACGAGACAATAGACAGCAGTTGAGAGCAATCTTTAAGATCTGAATAAGGATTAGAGAAGTGTTCTCGATGCACGGTTTATAGAGAGTTGATTCTAGAAGGCTATAGCGATACTAGCTTCTAGAATCATGTGGATAATATTTAGTCTCAATACCTATCTATGTTCAGACTTAATGGTGAGTGTGGTAGCTTGGAAAGGTTCCAAGCAGGATACCACGACGTTTCATCACGAAAGTCGAATATATGCCAACTGTGGAAGTTGTTTCTGGAAAATGGTTTGGCTGAAAATAGCACCCATTGGATGGATGTAGTGCCTTGCACGGCCGAGCCAGCAGTTGCCTTGGAGGTTGACAACTAGGCTATGACTAAAGACTTTTGGGACCGAGATCTCATCACAAGATCCATGGAAAATTCCTATACAGCCACCATCGGCAGGTAGTGATGGTAGAAAGAGGCGAGATACGGTTGGACCGTATTACCTCGGCAAAAAAATAAAGTAGACCTGTGAGACTGAGCCAGTATCGCTGATTACTCACTCTCAGAAGGTTCTGTGAGACATGGCTAATTGGCTTTGAGGTCAAGTGGGAGATTGTTAGAATAGGTGACCAGAAAGCCAATTGGATTGACAAATTTAGGAACTATTCGTCAATCTTTATTAATACAATATTATCCTGATGAATAGAGTAAGTATTCATCGCCGACACTGTGTTTGTTGTGCTTACTACTAACGTTGAACGGCGTTTCAACGTCACAACAAATGCCCACAGACCAATTGGATAACCCATGTAGTTGGTTGCGCATTGGATAGCGGCTATGAAACCAACTTCTGAGGGTTGGTCTGAAATATTCCAAGTCGAGGACCTCGAGACTGGGCATCGAGTGTCCTATTGAGACTTGCACTAAGTATCGCCTTCACTGGGTAAGTGCCGAGTTTCATCGGTGACAGACGAAGGTCGTATATGCAATTCTAGTGGGTTAGTTGACAGGGTGGTCAACTGACTGAAGTGACTCGCGGGAATCGTCATATGGAAGCCTTGGTGGCTTGGTCGGTATGACTGGAATTTTCCGATTCCAATAGTACGGGATTAGTCCTCGGACAAGAGGAATCATGGCCGTCACGTGCATATGAAGACTGTATCTTGGATCAGGCGAGAGGTGATCATTCTGTAAGATGGTCATTATAAGCCTTGTCCAGTGCAGTTGGAGTATATAGCGAGGACGGTGGATTCCAAGATAGGATCTATCCTTGTCAGTATATGACAGTGATGTCTCCTAGGCGCTCTAAGATGGTTTAGACTCTGAAAGTCTATGGCCATAACAATTGATTGAGTAGGAAAGGGTTTCCTACGTCGATCGATAGAGTAAACGCATCTCGAGTATGAAGCATAGTTGCCTGGTCAAGGATGGGAACCGAGGCCAAATTCCATGCCCTACACTAAGGCCGGGAGACAGCGCCAGTAGGACCTTACACGTACGAAATCGGCGCCTAAATGTTCACGCCAATATTCACCTAGCCTCGAGTGCGATGGATCGTTGGTAGACGGCCACCCATGGTGACGGGCTGCTGTTGGACACGAGCCCAAGTCCAGCTGAGGGTAAACCAGATTATTCACTCTTAGAAGTAGACCTGTGAGACTGAGCCGGTATCGCAGATTACTCACTCTCAGAAGGTTCTGTGAGACATGGGTAATTGGCTATAAGGTCAAGTGGGAGATGGTTAGAATAGGTGACCAGAAAGCCAATTAGATTGGCGTATTTGGGAACTATTCGTCAATGTTTATGAATACAATATTATCCTGATGAATAGAGTAAGTATTCATTGTCGGCACTGTGTTTGTTGTGCTTACTACCAACGTTGAACGGCGTTTCAACGTCACAACAAATGCCCACAGACCAATTGGATAACCCATGTAGTTGGGTTGCGCATTGGATAGCGGCTATGAAACCAACTTTTGACGGTTGGTCTGAAACATTCCAAGTCGAGGACCTCGAGACTAGGCATCGAGTGTCCTATTGAGACTTGCACTAAGTGTTGCATTTACTGGGTGAGTGTCGAGTTTCATCGGTGACAGACGAAGGTCGTCTATGCAATTTTAGTGGGTCAGTTGACAGGGTGGTTAACTGACTGAAGTGACTCGCGGGAATCGCCATATGGAAGCCTTGGAGGCTTGATCGGTATGACTGGACTTCCCGATTCCGATAGTACGGGATTAGTCCTCGGACTTGAGGAATCATGGCAGTCACGTGCATATGAAGACTGTATCTTGGATCTGGCGAGAGGTGATCATTCTGTAAGATGGTCATTATAAGCGTTGTCCAGTGCAGTTGGAGTATATAGCGAGGACGGTGGATTCCAAGATAGGATCTGTCCCCTGTCAGTATATGACGGTGATGTCTTCTATGCGCTCTCAGATGCTTTAGAATCTGAAAGTCTATGGCCATAACAATTGATTGAGTAGGAAAGGATTTCCTACGTCGATCGATAGAGTAAACGCATCTCGAGTATGAAGCATAGTTGCCGGGTTAAGGATGGGAAGCGACGCCTAATTCCATACCCTAGACTAAGGCCGGGAGACAACGACAGTAGGACCGTACCCGTACAAAATCGGCGCCTAAATGTTCACGCCAACATTCACCTAGCCTCGAGTGCGATAGACCATTGCTAGACGGCCACCGATGGTGACGGACTCCTATTGGACACGAGCCCAATTCTAGTTGAGGGTAAAACCAGATTACTCATTCTCAGAAGTAGACCTGCGAGACTGAGCCGGTATCGCAGATTACTCACTCTCAGAAGGTTTTGTGAGACATGGGTAATTTGCTTTGAGGTCAAGTGGGAGATTGTTTAAAATAGGTGACCAGAAAGCCAATTGGATTGGCGAATTTGGGAACTATTCGTCAATCTTTATTAAGACAATATTATCCTGATGAATGGAGTAAGTATTCATCGCCGGCACTGTGTTTGTTTGTGCTTACTACTAACGTTGAATGGCGTTTCAACGTCACAACAAATGCCCACAGACCAATTGAATAACCTATGTAGTTGGGTTTGCGCATTGGATGGCGGCAATAAAACAACTTCTGAGGGTTGGTCTGAAACATTCCAAGTCGAGGACCTCGAGACTGGCATCGAGTGTCCTATTGAGACTTGCACTAAGTATCGCATTCACTGGGTGAGTGCCGAGTTTCATCGGTGACAAACAAAGATCGTCTATGCAATTTTAGTGGGTTAGTTGAAAGGGTGGCCAACTGATTGAAGTGACTCATGGGAATCGTCAAATGGAAGCCTTGGAGGCTTGGTCGTGTTAGAATAGGTGACTAGAAAGCCAATAGGTTTGGCAATTTGTAACCTATTCGACAACTTGATGTAAAGGTAATATTATTATGTGATGAATAAGATGAGTGTTCGTCACTAATGGTTCCTTCTTTGTTGCGCTCATCTTACATATGCTAAAACAGTGTTTTACTTATATGGCAACAAAGCCCACAGACCACGGTTAACAACTCATGCAGTTGGGCCACGCATTGGATGGTGGTCATGAAACCCTAAGAGTTGGGTTTGAAACGTTCCAAGTCGAGGACCTCGAGATAGGGCATCGAGAGTCCTATTGAGACTTGCGTCAAGAGTCGTGTTCATTGGATGAGTGCCGTGTTTCATCGGCGACAAACGTGGGACGTCTACACGATCTTGATGGGTTGGTCGACTGGGGTCGCCCCGACTGGACTGACTCGCGGGGATCATCATATGGAAGCCTTGGAGGCTTGGTCGGTATAATTGGTTTTCCCCGGTTCCGATAGTACGGGAGTAATCCTCAGACTTGAGGAATCATGGCAGTCGCGTGCACAGGACGGCTGTATCTTGGATCTGGCGAGAGGTGATCATTCTGTAAGATGATCATCATAAGCTTTGTCCAGTGCAGTAAGAATGTGTAGCGAGGACGGTGGATTCCAAGAAGAGGATTCGTCCCCTGTCAGTATGTGACAGAGGTATTTCCTATGCACTCGGAGACATGTTCATACTGTTTGAAGCTGTGGCCACAGTGGTTGGTCGAACAGGGAATGATTTCTTGTGTCGATGCAATGAAACATACGTGGTCTCGAGTATTAAGCATAGATGCCTAGTCAAGGATAGGAACCGACGCCCAATTTCATACCCTAGACTAAGGCCGGGAGACGGTAGACGGAAGGATCGTACCCGTATGGAATCGGCGCCTAAATGTTCACGTCAATTCACCTAGTCTCTAGTGCCATGGACCGTTGCTAGACGGCCACCCATGGTAACGGGCCCTTGTGGGACACGAGCCCAAGTCTAGCTGAGGGTGAACCTAAAGGGTCACACACAAATCACCGAGTAGGTTGAGAGATCGACTTGGAGTCAATCTCGAAGGATAAAATAAGTAATTGGATTACTTAAGGTAAAGTCCATTGGATGGACAGACCGATATTGTATCGGGCCTTCGTTTAATCGATAAATTGGATTTTCGATTAAATATGAAAAGTTGAGATGTTGGACCTTTTAATTGGATTAAAAGATCAACGGGAATAATTTAAATGGACATTAAATTGGATTTAATGTTGGGTTCGTCGTAATTGGATTACAATAAAACCCGGTCCGTTAAATTTTACCCGAGAGGAGAAATAATTCCTATTTTGGAGTAAGAAGAAGTTGGACTTCTTCCCTTAATTAAACATGGTCGAGATGCTCCCTTGGAGGGAGCAAAATCAGCCATGTTTCATGCTAGGTGGTATGTTGACTTGTCTCTTTTGGAAAGAGACAAATCAACTCCAATCAAGCTCTTCCCTTTTGGTATAATTTGATCATACCATAAATTTTGGTAGGCTTGATTGAAGAATTGATGGTGATTGATTGGAATGAATCTAGACATCCTTGGATGAACCTAGACACATTCCAATAATCACATTAATTATGTATATATATATATATTAGAATATACAACACCAAGCATAAGTGATTCATTATTCATCTTTTTCTAGGAAAAAGAGAAGAAAAAAAATCCCTATCCTCTCTCTCAACTCTCGGCCACTCTCCCTCTCTCACACTTGTGTTCTTCACTAGATTTTGAATCAAGAAGAAGAACAAAGAAAGTTTAAGAGAGCACTAATTGATAGTGTTCTTCTCTTAAATCGATTCCTTCTTAAACCCGTTCTTTTCTAGCAAGAAGAACGTGTGTTTCTTCCGGTGTGGTGTGGATCACCTTTGGAGAATCCATACGTTTTGGATTTCGTGAGCATTCCGGAGAAGGAACAATGCAAGTAGCCGGGAGCATACGCTAAACAATCGAAGGTAAAAGTCTCCTTACGCTTTGATTGATTTATTGTATATATCTATGCCCTATGTGTTTAAATATATGTTTTCAATATTTACACATTCTACGTCGAACGCCCGGTTGAGAACCCAAGGGTACACCCCTTGGGATTCGTTTATTTAAATTTGATTTAAATTTACGCACTTTTCTCGCTTTCTCGCTTCCGCTCGCGCTCCCGGGTGGATCCGCTTGTCCTATGTGGCAGTCACGTGCATATGAAGACTGTATCCTGGATCTGGCGAGAGGTGATCATTCTGTAAGATGGTCATTATAAGCCTTGTCCAGTGCAGTTGGAGTATATAGCGCGGACGGTGGATTCCTAGATAGGATCTGTCCCCTGTCAGTATATGACGTTGATGTCTCCTATGCGCTCTGAGATGGTTTAGACTCTGAAAGTCTATGGCCATAACAATTGATTGAGTAGGAAAGGGTTTCCTACGTCGATCGATAGAGTAAACGCATCTCGAGTATGAAGCATAGTTGCCTAGTCAAGGATGGGAATCGATGCCAAATTTTATACCCTAGACTAAGGCCGGGACACGGCGACAGTAGGACCGTACCCGTTCGAAATCGGTACCTAAATGTTCACGCCAACATTCACCTAGCCTCGAGTGCGATGGACCATTGCTAGACAGCCACCCATGGTGACGGGCTCCTGTTGGACACCAGCCCAAGTCTAGCTGAGGGTAAACCAGATTACTCACTCTCAGAAGTAGACCTGCGAGACTGTGCCGGTATCGCAGATTACTCACTCTCAGAAGGTTCTGTGAGACATGGGTAATTGGCTCTGAGGTCAAGTGGGAGATTGTTAGAATAGGTGACCAGAAAGCCAATTGGATTGGCGAATTTGGGAACTATTCGTCAATCTTTATTTATACAATATTATCCTGATGAATAGAGTAAGTATTCATCGTCGGCACTGTGTTTGTTGTGCTTACTACTAACGTTGAACGGCGTTTCAACGTCACAACAAATGCCCACAAATCAATTGGATAACCCATGTATTTGGGTTGCGCATTGGATGGCGGCTATGAAACCAACTTCTGAGGGTTGGCCCGAAACATTCCAAGTCAAGGACCTCGATACTGGGCATCGAGTGTCCTATTGAGACTTGCACTAAGTATTGCATTCACTGGATGAGTGCCGAGTTTCATCGGTGACAGACGAAGGTCGTCTATGCAATTTTAGTAGGTTAGTTGACAGGGTGGTCAACTGACTGAAGTGACTCGCGGGGAGTCGTCATATGGAAGCCTTGGAGGGTTGATCGGTAAGACTGAAATTCCCGATTCTGATAGTACGGGATTAGTCCTCGGACTTGAGGAATCGTGGCAGTCACGTGCATATGAAGACTGTATCTTGGATCTGGCGAGAGGTGATCATTCTATAAGATGGTCATTATAAGCGTTGTAGACGGTGCATTCCAAGATAGGATCTGTTCCCTGTCAGTGTATGACGGTGATGTCTCCTATGCGCTCTGGGATCGTTTCGACTCTGAAAGTCTATGGCGATAACAATTGATTGAGTAGGAAAGGGTTTCCTACATCGATCGATAGAGTAAACGCATCTCGGGTATGAAGCATAATTGCCTAGTCAAGGATGGGAACCGACGCCAAATTCCATACCCTAGACTAAGGCCGGGAGACGGCGACAACCGCACGAAATCGACGCCTAAATGTTCACGCCAACATTCACCTAGCCTCGAGTGCGATGGACTGTTACGAGACGGCCACCCATGCTGACTGCTCCTGTTGGACACGAGCCCAAGTCTAGCTGAGGGTAAACCTAAAGGGTCACACACAAATCACCGAGGAGGTGAAGGAATTGACTTGGAGTCAATTTCAAAGGATGATGAGTAATTGGATTACTTAAGGGATTGTCCATTGAATGGACGGGCCGATATTATATCGGACCCTCGTTTAATCGGTAAATAGGATTTATCGATTAATATGGAAAGTTGAGATGTTGGATCTTTTAATTGGATTAAAAGATCAACGGGAATTATTTAAATGGAAATTAAATTAAATTGGATTAATTTTGGGTTCGTCATAATTGGATTACGGTAGAACCCGATCTGTTAAATTTTGACCCGAGAGTGTGTTAATTCCATTTATGGAATTGGAAAGAAGTTGGACTTCTTTCCTAATCATGGCCGAAAATTGCCACCTGTGAGGGAGCAAAAATCGACCATGTTGGATGCTAGGTGTTAGTTGATTTGTCTCTTTTAGTAAGAGACAAATCAACTCCAATCAAGCCCTTCCCTTTGGGTATGATTTGATCATATCTTAAAACATGGTAGGCTTGATTGAAGAATTGATGGTGATTGATTGGGATGTATCTAGACATCCTTGGATGAACCTAGACACATTCCAATAATCACTTTAATTATGTATATATATGAGTATATACTAACACCTATGAATGATGAATGTTATTATTCATCCTTTTTTAGAAAAAATATGAACACTCTCTACCCTCTCTCTCTCTACTCCATAAATCCTCTTTGTTGCTTCTTTGATCTAGGATCAATTGAAGAACAAAGTAAGATCAAGAAGGAACACTAATTTGATAGTGTAATCCCTTCTTCGATTTCATCCTCTAGATCCATTTTTCTCTAGCAAGAAAACGAGATCTCTCCTGGTGTGGTGTGGACGACTTTAGAGGGTCTCTACGTTGGGACCTTGCGTGAATGAATGTCGGTAGGAATCAACGCATTTAGCCGATCAAAATACAAAATTGAGAAAGGTATTCCGATTTAAATTTATGCTCTCGGTTTTTTCTTTATTCTATAGCCACAAACGCTTATTTATTTTTATATGTTTATATTCTGCGTTTATACACCGATAGCCCGAGAAGATTCAAGGGCACACCCCTTGAACACGATTTAAATTCTCTTATTCCGCACTATTGTTATCTCCACCGCGCTTCTGCCGCGTTCCCGGGCCGATTCGCTTTCCTTCAAATACAAACATACAGTACAAGATATTCATATTTTTTTAAAGAGTTGTGGTCCATCCTTCACAATATGTAAGCCATATTACTCAATAAAGCAGCAAATGGAGGTCCAACTAACCGTATTCAGGGGGTGGGTTGTCGTTCAGTTCTGGATCTCTCATCACGATTTTCTTCGTCATCGTCTGAGGGGTTGTTCGAGTCGGCGGTGGTGGAAATAATGGGTTGTTTGCCGTCGGAAATGGAGGTCCGTTCAGCTCGTCGTTCGCTGCGTCAAGTGGTTGTTCGCCAGCGAAAATGGAGGTCTGTTCGCCGGCAGAAATGGAGGTCGTCGTTCGCCGCCAAAAATGGACGTCGTCGTTCGCCTACGTCAAGTCGTCGGGCAATGGAGGTCGTCGTTCGTCGTTCGTTCGTCGAGCAATGAACAATAGGTTTTGGGGTTCCTTCATTCGCCGTTCGCGGTTCACCGTTCGCCATTCGCGGTTCGCCGCTCGCCGTTCGCCATTCGCCATTCGCCATTCGTTGGTTTTGGGGGAAGATTGTTCTTCTCGGTGGAAAAATTAGGGCGCTCACAAGGGATTCTCACGTTTTTGGATGTGGGTTTTGGAGGTGGATTTTGGGGGATTTTTGCTGATAATAAAAGTTAAAGCTTACTCATATTGACAATGCCACATCATTCGTTAAGTGTGTGCTACGTCAACCGCCATGTCACGTTTTTGTCTTGTCATATGCCATGTCATATTTCACTTGTAAATTTTAACCACGTCATGTGTGACGTGGTTAATTTTGCAGGACACGTAAGCAAAATTCAGTCAATTAACCGAAAAATTGGAACAAAAACCCTCAATTGGACTTAATTCAAGCAAAATTGCAACATAATGTATAAAATGTGATAATTACAAAGTTAGTGTACTAAAATTGAACGAGAGCCAAGTTAGTGTACTAAAAGAATTTTTTTCCCCAAGTTTTTTTAGAAATAATTAAAAGATAGTATAACATCATGAATCAATTAATACAAACTAGAAATAAAAGATACTGATAAAAAGTAACAAAAGGGAAACTTATAGCGTTGCATAATATATTGAAAAAGTACGCAATATGTCGATAAATTAACGAACAAATACTCAGTAATATTTAAAAGTAAAATTTTAAAAAATAGCACATTAACGTGTTAGTTGTAGAATGAACCATTATCTTTTTACATTTTTAGTGTTGACTTATAATAAAACAAATAACACTCTATGAATTTTTTGAAGTATTTTGGAATATATAATCAATCTAATTATCAAAATTGAATTCAACATATTAGCTTCTTCATTTTAATTGAACCAAGGGATATACCACAAGTTAAAAAAGTACTTCCCTTAATTTGAAAGTATAAATTACTTTTGGTTATCTCTTCACATATCATAGAAGTGAAACAACAATAAAAACGATTTGTAGATCAACCAATTGAACAAACATTTAGAAAGAATAAGATATTCATGAAAACCAAAATATATATATATATATATATGAAGTATAATTTGTATTGCGAAAATAAGGAAAGTTAAATGGTTAATAAACATTGATAAGAATTAAAAATAAAATTTTAAAAAAAATGTATACTAACACATTAGAACTAAATTTCAATTGTATAATTATATTTTCATATTAGGTAAATTAATAATTTTGAGAATAAACTTAGTAACCCTAAAATAAATAGAAAATGAGTTAATTATGTTGAAACTAGAAATAAAAGATTATAAATATCTAAATAAACCTAAGAGAAATATAGCATGTAAAATATTAACTTTTAAAATTAAGAAGTTAAGAAAGCATGTAAATAATACTTTGACAATATTTGAAAGTTGATACTGAAATATAATTAGCACATTTATAAGACCTTGTAATACAAATATGATATTATGGTCCAATTAGATTACATTTTTATTAACAATAGTTAATATATAATTAATTTGAAATCATTCAATGTCAATAAATTAAAAATAAACTACATTCAAAACATTAAAAAAAAAGTAATATACACAGAGATAATATAACAAAAATAAAACAAAATTAAAAATAGCAATAATAAAACCTACAAATAAAAAATGACCAATTTTATTAAATTGAAATTTCTTGTAAAAACAATCGTAAGGAGCTTTGACCAATTAATTTTATTTTAATGTTAAATTTTTAATATTAATTTTTTTATTTTTGTATTAATTAGTTTGATTCAAGATATTGAAATATAATCATTACTGAATACGAAAAACAAAATCTTAATTTGGGGGAATATTTTGTATTTAATAGCACTAATTAAATTTAGAAAGTAAATTACAAATAATATAATTAAATTATTTCCTTATTAATTAAAATAATATCAATACATTTGTATATGCTAATGTTTCAATGAGATATAATTAATTTTTTTATAGATTATTATAAATGATATATTTAATTCTAAAAATATATTTTTCTCTGTGCATCGCGCGTCATTCTTCCAAATTAAAGGGTTAAATACACATTAACCTCTCAATTATTTTTAAAATAGGATTTATCCCTAAACTAACAAATGTAAGGCTTCCCCCTGCCCCCTCTCCACTGCTCAGGACTAAATATTTGGATAAGACTGATTTTATATTATATATATATGTACTAAAAATGGTAGTTTTTAATATTTTGTATTTTCGCTTCTCTCTCTCTCTCTCTAACTAACTACAATTTCTTAGGTTCTCTCTGTGGTTTTGAGAGTGGTCTTCCTAGTACGTCCTAGGCTTCTTACAAGTTGGTGAAGTTTCTTTGGGTGTTGATGTGCATGGTATTTCTTGGTTTTCTGTGATCATGGAGTGTGATATTCTGAAACTTGATTCAGCCCTTTCACTTACGGAGGCGGAAGCGACGAGTGTGGTTATCCCGCAGTCGGATTGGAATAAAGGGCGGATGGCTATGGGTTGACGCTTGTTGGCCGTTTATTGTCTCATCGTTCAGTGCAGTTTGAGACGCTCAAGAGTATGCACTCGCAACTCCAGGTGGCGCGAGGGGTTACGGTGCGTAAGATTTCGGAAGCCCGATTTTGTTTGGTGTTTAATCATATTGAGGATCTTCGTTGTGTCCTTGAACTGTGACCTTGGGTCTTTGACTAGAACTTGGTTGTTTTGCAATCCCTCTCCCAGCATGATGATCCTCTGACGGTGTCTTTAGATTGGTGCCTGTTTTTTGTTCATATTCATGATCTCAGGTTTGCTCAGCGTTCGGTGGAGGTTGTTCGTTTTATAGTTAATTTCTTGGGTTCCTGGTTGGATGCGGGGAATATTGAGAAAGATATCTCCTGGTTCAAAAATGTTTGGGTCCGATAGAATATTAATGTGGCGATTCCTCTTAAACGGGCACTTCGTCTTCAATCTGATAGTGGCGAGTCTTTTATTGTTCATTTCTCGTATGAGCGATTACCCAATTTCTGTTATTTGTGTGGCAAGTTGGGTCATATTAGTTGCTTTTGTGATCTCTGTTTCCATGAGAACTTTTTTGATCCGGGTCTTAACTCTTCTTTTGGCGCATGGCTCCGTGCGACTGGTCCAAGGTGCCGGCTAGAATCTTCTCTTGATTCTATCCGGCCAACTTACGTTTGGAGTGCATCTAGGTTGGAATTACGTTCAAGTGGGACACGTCAAGGGGCACATATTTTCGATGCTTTTCGATCAACCCACGACGGCCCCTCATCGTCAACTTCCGGTGTCCCGACGAATGATGTCCATGGTCTGGTTGGAGTGGGGCAGTTTCGATTGGGATAGTTGGTCGATGCTTGCGGCTGGAATGTTGGTCAGCGGTTTCGTCAGTTGTATGATGAGGATAGCTCTAGTTTGGGTTTTGACAGAGGTTTTTCGCCAGCCTTGGGCCTTGGGTGTGGGCTGCCTCCCACTGATGGTGGTTTGGGCTGCGGTTCTCCAGGCCCAACTTTCTCGAAGCCTAATGGTGTGGTATCTGGGCCAGCCTCAAGGGGTCTACATCACTTAGCCGCAGAGGATCAAAATGATACTCAATTGCAGCCTGATCCATTACACTCCAATCTTCTTCGTCCTCATTGTCTCTCGTCTGCTACTGTTTCGCCTCTTTCTCCTAAATCGATGACTGTCCCGATGTGTGCGGTGATGGCTCGACGTTTTCTCATTGCTCCGACGGATTTCTCCACGCCAAGTTTGGTTGAAATTTCGGTGGTTGAGCATGGCATCTCATCTACTGGGTGGATGGATTACGGGCTGGCGGATAGTCTTGGAAAGCAGGGCGGTGGTCACTCTAGGGGTCGTGGTCGGTGCAACGGGCAGTCTGATCAAGGTGTGGCGTTAGGAGTGAAATGCGTGCTGCCTAGTTCTTTCCATATGGGCTCGTCGTCTCGTCCGGGGAAGCGCAGGTCAGTGTCTTCTTCCTCGGCGAATTCAGATTCTTCATCGGCGGTGGTTGCTTAGCCACCCTGCCAATCCCCATGAGTTGTATTACGTGGAATTGTCATGGGTTAGGGGGTCCCTGTACAATTCGTCATCTGCGTGAGCTTATTCGCGTTCATAACCCTGTTCTCCTCTTTCTGTCAGAAACGAAGTGTGGTTGTGCGAAGGTGGAAAGACTCCAGATGTCCTTATATATGTATGGAATTCCTGTTGATCCTGTGGGTTGTAGTGGTGGGCTTCTGCTACTTTGGCGAAAAGATGTGGATGTTTCATTGATGAGTTTCTCCCGTTACCACATTGATGTTACTGTGGCTGATGAATTTAGAATGTGGCGGTTTACAGGATTCTATGGGGATCCAGAGGCTAATCATCATAACTTGGGCTGGAATATGTTACGCTCGCTTCACCACATTTCCTCGCTGCATTGGCTATGTTGCGGTGATTCAACGCCATTTTATTTGAGCAGGAGAAGGATAATCGTTGTTCTACTCCTGAGTGGCAAATGCGGGACTTCTGTAATGTTCCACTTGAAGTTAGCCTTGATGATCTTGGTTTTGAGGGGCTCTGCTACACATGGTGCAACCGCCGATTATGGCCAGATACAGTCCGATGTAGATTGGATAGGGCGGTGGGCTCGCAGTCCTGGCGTTCGTTGTTCCCCTCCTACCAAATTCATAATTTACCGACGGTTTATTCGGACCACACCCCTATCTTGGTTCAGTTGGAGCAGCCTTCGTCGGACGCTATTCAGGCTATACGTCGTCCCTTTCGATTTGAAGCATTCTAGATTCGTGATAAGGAATGTTCCCAAATTGTCTCTGATGTTTGGTTGTTGGGTGGTCTTGGGGTGTCGGGTCCTCCAGCTATTGGGAAATTTGCTTACTGTTTTGAGATGTTGGACAACTGGAGCCATGTCCGTTTTTGGCATATTAAGCGTCGCAAAAAAATGGTTGGGAACCGTATTTCGGAGCTGTAGCAACGCTCATTATCTGTTACAGAACGGATGGAGCTGCAGCAGCGGTGGAAACAACGAGCAAAGGCTCATTGGCTCACGAAGGGTGACAGGAATACAAAGTTCTTTCACTCTCGTGCATCTACTCGAGACCGTTGTAACAGAGTGGGCGTCTTCGTGATGAGAATGGACATTGGCACTCGAATAAAGAAAGAATTCATGCAATCATCTCTCGGTACTTCTCTTCTCTGTTCGCAACATCTAGTCCTAGTACGCAGGATTTGGAGGCGGTGCTTCAAGGAGTATCCAACAAAGTATCATTGGAGCAGAATCAGGCACTAACTCGGCCTTTGAGGCTGAGGAGGTACGCATGACACTTTTCTCTATGACTCCTTTGACTTCTCCGGGTCCTGATGGGTTTCCTCCTTTGTTCTTTCAACATTATTGGTCTACGGTGGGTCAGGAAATTGCTTCTTGTGTGTGTCAGATTTTGCGTACTGGTGTGATGCCTATGAATGTGAAGCATACGAATATCATTTTGATTCCTAAGGTGAAGTCCCCCGAGTCGGTTGCGCAGTTTTGTCCCATCAGTTTATGTAACGTGATATATAAAATTATTTCCAAAGTGTTGGCGAATAGACTTAAGTGTTGTTTAGAGTCCATCATTGCTAACTCACAATCTGTGTTTGTTAGTGGTCGCTTAATTTCTGACAATGTGCTCATTGCTTTTGAGTGTAATCATTATATTAAATTAAGGAAAAGGGGGGGCAAGGGGTTATTGGCGTTGAAATTAGACATGTCGAAAGCATATGATCGAATTGAAGGGACCTTTGTGGAAGTTGTTCTTCATAGATTTTGTTTTGCATAATCCCTTATTAGCTTGATCATGTTGTGTATTACATCAGTTAGTTTCTCTTATGTCTTTAATAGGGAACAATTTGGCTACCTTATTCCATCTCGTGGTATTCGGCAAGGAGACCTTTTATCGCCTTATTTATGTATCCTTTGCTCGGAGGTTTTCAGCTTACTTTTGCAGGAGGCTGAAGCAAACAGGTTCATCCAAGGCATTGCGATAGCTCGATCGACTCCTAAGGTTTCTCACCTTTTCTTTGCCGATGATTCCTTACTCTTTTGCAAAGGCACGGAAACAGCCCTTATGAGGATTGGAGGTCTTCTATCTTCTTACGAATGTGCTTCGGGACAAACAGTGAACTACGCCAAATCTGAAATTGTGTTTAGCCCCAATATCTCTCTTCAGCGGCGTCAGTCCCTGGCATGTATTCTTAATGTCACAGTTGTATCTAAACTTGACAAGTGTTTAGGTCTACCTTTTGTGATTGGAAGAAACAAAACCACTGTCTTTCAGGGTCTTCGGGATAAGATTTGGACGAAGCTTTTGGGTTTGTCGGAACAGTTCCTATCGAGTGCAAGTAAAGAAGTTCTTATTAAAGTTGTACTTCAGTCTATTCCGACATATATCATGCAGTGCTTTTTACTACCTCAGCTGATTCATGAAATTCAAGCAGTCGTTGCCGACTTTTGGTGGAGTGCTCCAAAGTCCCGACGTATTCATTGGGTTGCATGGGATCGTTTATGTAAACCAAAACAGCTTGGTGGGCTTGGTTTCAAGGATTTGCATTGTTTTAATCTAGCATTGTTGGCTAAACAGGCGTGGCGTTTAATTTCTAGCCCTGACAGTCTTCTAGCAAGAATTCTTAAAGCGAGGTATTATCCCAACTCTGCCTTTGCGGAGGCTTCTATTGGCTATCGGCCTTCGACAACATGGCGAAGTATTCATGAGGCTAAGTTTATTACGGAGGCGGGGGGTGTTGGCGAGTTGGTGATGGGACTTTAATTTGGCCTTGGCTTGATCCGTGGCTACCTAGACCCTTCCATTTTTAACCGATTTCTCCTCAACCTCAGTCTGCAGCACATATTCAGGTAAGTGATCTTATACTTCCTAATCAGCATGACTGTGATATTT
Source organism: Sesamum alatum (assembly GCA_034509735.1). Classification (NCBI taxonomy): domain Eukaryota; kingdom Viridiplantae; phylum Streptophyta; class Magnoliopsida; order Lamiales; family Pedaliaceae; genus Sesamum; species Sesamum alatum. The sequence continues at coordinate 10,076,378 of JACGWO010000004.1, forward strand.
CAAAGTTGCAATCTTTGTTCTGCGAAGAGGATATTCAGTGTATCAAGTCTGTGGTTTTAAAAGCAAATTTAGGTTGTGATAGATTTGTTTGGCATTACAGAAAACAAGGCTTTTTTTTCGGTCAAGAGTGCCTATCAAGTTGCTGTGCGTGAGCTGGCTCGTAGACAGTCTGGGTCGCCTGAGAGTTCCGGCATAATTCTTAACACAGACTGAGGTTTTCTGTGGAATGCTTCGGTTCTGAGCGAAGTTAGACATATGGTGTGGAGGTTGTGCCATGAGGTTATTCCCCTTTCACATGCGTTAAAGAAACGTCATGTAACTTTGGATGCTTACTGTCCTTTATGTCGAGATTCACTGGAGGATGTTGAACATACTTTTCTCACTTGTCCCTTCGCCCGTCAGTGTTGGGCGCTAGTTGACATTCCATGGCATATTCCTTCGTTCTGGGAAGGTTCGGCTGAAGCGTGGATTCGTCGTCTCGCTGCGTTGTGCTCGATTGACAAGTTTCAATTGGCGATCACTTTAATCTGGTCCATATGGAGACATCGCAACTCATTTGTGTTTGAAGGCAAGGAGAGCTCGCCTGCTACCACAGTCTTCAGTGCTAAAGCTTTTCTCCAGAACTTTAAAGAGGCTTCTCAAAGGCATTGTCTTAGTTTCAGTTGATGGTGTTATTGTTCTGAAAAGTTGTCAATATTTCCTGTAATGTTGGACTTGTAAGCAGTTCTTTTGGTGATCTTTATAAAATTCGGTGGTTTTCACGTCAAAAAATATTTTGTATTTCATTTTTTTGCAATCGGAAAATATACATTTTAATTATGATAAAGTAAAGTATAATTAGTAAGTTAAGAAATTTAAATTTTATAGACTTAAAAGTTAAGTAATGAAGGTGCACAATGAATACACAAAAAAAAAAACATATTATTAATTTGTTAATAAAATTAAGTTATTAACTATTTAATTTTTTTAAATAAAAATGAGTTATTACAAATCCTCTTTTCAAATGTATTTTCTTTTAAAATATAACAAAATATATTTATTCATTTTTTTTACCAAAAGTCTTCAATTTTTGGTTTAGCATATTGTCAATTTATTTCATAAAGTATATGTGAGTCGTTGGGATATTATAGTTGTTATGTATCTATTTTATTAACTTATTACTTTACTTTTGTTTTAAATTCTGCATTTACTAAATAATTTTCTATATCTTGGTTATAAATATTTATTTTAGTTAGAATATAATTTTGTGATAATTTAATATGCAAAAATATTAAAATATATTACGATAATATAGTTATTCATGGCATGAGGAACAATTTTGTTAGTTTAAGAGGATGAATGCTACCTCAAAAATACTTGAGGAGGGCAAAGTGCATTTAACCCCAAATAAAAACATAGGAAAATATATAAAACATGAAAAATATATTGTATTTGTTTGTTTGACATATATGAAATTTTAAATTATAAAAAGAATTTTTGCAATATCAAGATTATAAAATATATTTTGTCAAATGTCAATAGTAAGCAACATGGATGTTTAAAAAAATTGCTACCAATGTACTATTACATAAACATCCAATATGTACAATATACTTTATTATAATTCAACCGCTACTATAAATATTGGATGTCTATGTAATAGTATATCAACAATATTTTTTGTTAGGTTAATTACACTTAAACTCCATCTAAAAATGTGAAATTACTCTTTCCTTCAAAAACGTTTTAAAAAATTGCACTGATACCCCCTCCAAAAATTCTGTTTACATCTAACCCCCTTCCGTTAAGGTTTAGATGGAAAATATTTATGTTAGCAAAAAAATTACGTAAATTTCTAAGTTTATGCCTCATTTTATATTTTCGGATAATATTTCTATCCAATGACTATAATTTAAGAGTAATATTTTATTATAATTATATTCTTTTAACTTATAATTATAATTTTATGCCTCATTATACTCCCTATAAGTAATAAAAATATTATAGTGGAATTGTGAATGAGGGATAAAATAGAAAATTTATATATCTTTTCGCTAACATCAGTATTTTCATCCAAATCCTAACGGAAGGGAGTCAGGTTTAAACAGTGGAGCAATATGCCAATTTGCCTTGGCTGATTTTTCTACAATTTTAATAAAAAAAAAAAATTTAAGGGCAAAATGGTCAATTTCAGGTTTGGTTAAAAATTACAAGCCTCAGGGGGTTTTTTGTAATTTTCAAATAATGAGGGGGTGTTTGTAATTATGCCAAATCTCAAGGGAGGTGGATGTAATTTACCCTAATATTTAATCACGAAGTATAATAAATAAAACAATTAACTCCCTCAATTTTTTAAAAAGATTACAATTTCATCCAAAAGGTATTTTTGTCCAGTAAATAGATCAAATTATAGTCAAAGTTTTCAAAGACATAATTTTGAAATATTATGTTTTAAATTCACCGAGACCTATTGATGGAGTTATATATGTAAGACATAACAAAACTTAAGGAAGGTAAATTTTATTTTTGATTTAATAAGAATGTAATTATACCGAATTTCAAAGAGTGTGGATGTTTCCAAAGTTGGATTCCAGCTGAGATGCAGGTAATTAGAGTTGATGGCAGCATTCTCAAAATAACACAAGTGGGTCGAACAAAACCACATGGCCATGGACAAAGTTCGTAAGAATACCAAAAGAACCACCAGATCAAGAATTAACTGTGCTTTAACTTATAATATCATCATAGGTGTGTATCAGACGTTTACAAGATCTGTCTGTTAGACGTAAAAGCATCTACGATACAACTTGATTCTATCATCTATCAATAGATAAAAGGTTACGTGTATTATTGAGAAAAATGCAAGTGATGGTGTGTGATTCAAGAAGTAGTTGATCCAAGCATACTAACACGAGACGACATTGCGAGCCAAGTAATTTGAGAACTCTTCTCAAGAAGTATATTTCTCAAAATGGAAAAAAAGTACCTTTACAAAAGATTTCGATCCCCTATTTATAGTAAATGAGGTGGGGTATAAATACTATTTTACCCTCCAACCGCCTCTAATCTAACGGTTGTGATCTAATCTTTAGGGGCACCTTGGTAATTTGGCACCACCCCACTAACCATTAACAATAACTACCTCTAATGGCATTTCTGTAAATATGTTTACTTGAGGGTATTTTTGGTAATTTGCTAACCTAATATTTTTTATCTACATCAGCAAGCAACCCCTGTGATATTGTAAATGAGCAAATTATCCCCATAGAAAAAATAAAATAGCAATTTATCTTCCTGTATTTTTTAAAATGCATCAATTTATTTCCCCATATTTTTTAAAATGGAACATTTTATCTCTCTGTCTAGGGAGGTAAATTGCTATTTTTCTTTTAATTGGAGGGTAATTTGTTCATTTGCAATATGAAAGGGAGGTAAATTGTATTAAACACGTTTATTTATGGTATTGGCCCGATATCCTTATTAGTTCTGAGCAATGGCTTTTTTATAAATTTTTGGACCAGCCCATAATTCATTGGGTTGGCACGATACACTCCAAGATATTGGAAATGGTGGGATGGCTATCAGACAATGCCTGCCTGCCTTTTAGACAATTTGAGCGGCGTCTTTTGGTATCAAATGTCTGCTTTGCTTATTTTTTATTGCAAAATTTCCAAACAACAACAATTAATGTACTTTGACTGTTTGACACAATTTTTCACTACAATAAGACATTCTATCTCTTCCCATTGTTGTTGCAAATTTGGGTTTGGATTCTCTTTTTGTGATCTAGAACTAACTGAAACGAGGCAAAAACTAGCGAAATGTCGACAATTGTCAAGACCTGAGGGGCAACGAGTGAGGTGAGCTGTCTTCTTCTGCGGCAGGGTTTGGGGGGGGGGGGTTGAGAGATGGGAGGAGTGTTGCAGTTGTGGTGGTCCTGATAGGAGGTCGCAGGCAATGCTTAAGTCAGTTCCAGATCGAAATAGACATATGTGAATTGAGTGTATTTAATGTCGATTGAATGCAATAAATATCCTACCATAAATGAAACATGAAAGGGGTATTTATAGGGTTGAATGAACCCACTTGCTCTGGTCCACATGTCACAATCCTGAAATATGCATTGTTAGAAGATCCAACAACCTTCGTGGCGAATCATTCCATCGGGTTGCCCTGAGCGGGCCAAGTCGAGTGGCCGGGACCAAAACACTGGGGCACAAATCTTGGGCCCAAAATATAGATTTCTCTCTTTTTCAGGGATATTATTGCCCAAGGTATGTAATATAGTCCCCCATCAAGTGGATAGTGCGAATGGCTAATCAGAAGGAAGCGAGGTGTCGCAATGGAGTTGGCAAATTTGGGGAAAGAAGATGACCTGCATGTTATTTTTTGTTGTTTTTTTGTTTCAATTGTTTTGATTTCTTCCTTGCTTGGTTTTTTTTCCCAAGTGTTTTGCTTTTTTTCAGCGGCGAGGGCGAGAAATCCAACATATTCTTTAAGTGATCTTTGTCCCGAGAACAAGTCCGCAAATTGTTAAAAGAATTTCTTAGACTAACTCTTATTCTACTTCATGTTCTTATTTCTTTTTTGGGTAAATTGCATCTACCTCCCCTGAGGTTTGGCATAATTACAAATTTTCCCTCGTTATTTGAAAATTACAAATATACCCCTGAGGTTTGTAACCATCTAATAAATAACCCATTTCCATCATTTTTTATGGGTAAACTGACCAAAACACCCTTTTGCACTGAATTATGTTTATTTAATTCTTAAAAAAATTTTGGACTACAATGTGCAGGGAGAGTTTTCTTGAGTTTTTTACGCAGAGGAGCAATAATACAATTTGCCTTGGTCGATTTTTCTATAATTTTAATAAAAAATTTTAAGGGCAAAATGGTCAATTTCAGGCATTTGGTTAAAAATTACAAACATCAAGGAGGTATTTGTAATTTTCCAAACAACGAGGAGGTATTTATAATTATGGCAAACCTCAGGGGAGGTACCTGTAATTTTACCTTTTTTTTTTGTAAAACTAATTTTGAAGAGCCAAGTGGTCTACCACGCTTCCGGCGTATTTGTGACTCAGATGCCTTTGATTGATTTACTTCTAAGTCTTTCAATGATTATTGTCAATCCATTGAGATAACTGAGGAGCATCCAGTTACTCATGTACATACTCAAAACGGCCTGGCTAAGTTGTTAATTAAGCGGTTACAGCTAATAGCTAGACCATTGCTGATGCGGTCGAAATTGCCTTCATCGGCATGGGGTCATGCAATTTTGCATGCAGCGAGTTTAATTCGACTTAGACCCACCGCTTACCACAAATTTTCCCCATTACAATTGGTCTCCGGAAGAGAACCAAATATTTCTCATTTAAAAGTATTTTGTTTGCGCGGTGTATGTCCCGATACCTCCTCCTCAACGAACTAAAATGGGGCCACAAAGGAGACTGGGAATATATGTTGGGTTTGAGTCCCTATCAATTATTAAGTACCTTGAACCAATGACCGGTGATCAATTTACTGCTAGGTACTTAGATTGTTATTTTGATGAGATAATATTCCCGGCTTTAGGGGGAGAAAATAAGGGAATTATAAAGAAAGATATTGCATGGGATGTAACATCTATGTGTTTTATGGATCCGAGGATGAATGACACTGAACTTGAAGTTCAACGGATCATATATTTGCAAAGTGTTGCGAATAGGCTACCAGATGCATTTACAGATACCAAAAGGGTCACAAAATCACATATTCCAGCTGAAAATGTTCCAGCTCGTTTAGAAGTCCCTAAAGCGACTTTTAATCAATCAAAGGCATCTGAACCACAAATACACCGGAAGCGTGGTAGACCACTTGGCTTATAGATGTAAATCCTCGAAAGAGGAAAGAACATGTTGTCTCAATTAATAATGATATTGATGTGGCCACTGGTAATGTCTCTAAGGATAAAATCCCTGAAGTGATTTTACCTAAAGAATTTGCATGCAATGAGCAAGATCTTGAAGATAATTACGAGATGTCTATTAATTATTCTCACAATAGTTTCAATTGGTATAGAAATGAAGTTGAAATTGATGAGAATTTTGCTTATTCTATAGCCGTCGAAATTATGGACGAAGATGATAACGATCCTCAAACTATGGAGGAATGTAGACACCGAAATGATTGGAAAAGTTGGAAGGAGGCAATACAAGTTGAGCATGACTCGCTGAATAAGAGAGAAGTATTTGGACCTATAACTCCAACACCAAAAGGTGTCAAGCCAGTTGGCTATAAGTCGGTGTTTCTGCGAAAAATAAATAAATGAAATGAAGTTGTACGGTATAAACCTAGACTTGTGGCCCAAGACTTTACTCAAAAGCCAGGAATTGATTATACTGAAACGTATTCACCTGTAGTGGATGCAACCACACTTAGGTTTCTAATCCGTTTAGCAGTGATTGAACAACTGGAAATGCAGCTCATGGATGTGGTCACTGCATATCTGTATAGGTCATTGGATACAGATATATACATGAGAATCCCAGAAGGATTGAAAATGCCTGAAGCATTGAAGTCAAAACCCCGTCATATGTACTCCATCAAATTGAAAAGGACCTTGTATGGACTTAAACAATCAAAACGTATGTGGTACAATCGTCTTAGTGAGTATTTAATAAATAAAGGATTTTGTAATAATCAAATAAGTCCATCTTTATTCATAAAGAGGACAAAGTCGGAATTTTTAATCATAGCTGTGTATGTTGATGATTTGAATATCGTTGGATCTCCTGAAGAGATTCGACATGCAGCTGATTACTTAAAAAATGAGTTTGAGATTAAAGATTTGGGTACTACAAAGTATTGTCTCGGCCTGCAGTTCGAACATACTAAAGGTGATCATTCATCAATCAAACTATACAGAAAAGGTCCTTAAGCATTTTCATATGAACAACGCTCATCCGTTAAATACACCTATGTCAGTTCGATCACTTGACATTAAAAAGGATCATTTCCGTCCTCGAGCAAATAATGATGAGATTTTGGGTCCAGAAGTACCATATCTTAGTGCAATGGGTGCATTGATTTATCTTGCTAATAATACCCGACCAGATATAGCTTTTCCAATTAATCTACTAGGAAGATATAGTTCAATACCAACAAAAGAGACACTGGAATAGTGTCAAACACATTCTGCGCTACTTGCATGGAACAAGTAATATAATGCCAAAGCAACCAATTTAGTTGGTTATTCAGATGCGGGATATTTATCTGATCCGCATAAAGTCATATCTCAATCTGGATATTTATTCATGTATGGCGGAACGACAATTTCATGGCGTTCAACCAAACAAACCTTGGTAGCCACCTCGTCAAATTATGTAGAGTTAATTGCACTATACGAGGCTGGGCGTGAATGTGTATGGCTTAGGTCACTGATACGTTATGTTCATGAATCATGTGGACTAGAATCAATTGAGAAACTGAAAGATTGTGGATCGTCCCGGGAAATAGCGCGAATGCGGAAGCGGTGTATGAATTTAAATAACGAAATTTAAACATGCTTATAGGAAAAATAAAGAACACGTTCAAGGGGTGTTCCCTTGAAGATCCCGGGTGTTCGGTGTATCTCATGAATTAAAAGCATAGAAAAGAATCATGGAGGCCAAAGGATTAAAAAATACAAGAGGGACGAAAAAAATAAATCGGAACCTACCGATTGTCGTTTTCGTCTTCTAACCGGTACTCGCGTTGTTCCCAGATTTGCACCAAATCTCGTATGTGAGATTCTTCAAATTGTGACACGCAATCCACCCACGTATCTTGCACGTCGTGCTAGCGAACGAACAAGTATTTTGGAGAGGATGGATCAAGCACACGTTATTAGGTTAACGGGATTAATCCTCCTATGTTCGATTGTTCCAAGAACAAAAGAACAAGAAAAATATTCTTGAGAGAGAGAGGGGCGGACGAGAGGAGAGGGAGAGAGTGCCGAGTTGTAGTGTGTGTGTGTGTGTGTGTGTGTGTTGGAATTTCATCATCTCTCTAATGATGAAGGGCTAGGACTATTTATAGAGGAGGAGTTTAAACCTCTTCAAACTCCAACTCTAGAAGCCTAATTTGACTAGGATTTTGACCCGGTCAAAGTCCTAGTCAAAGTAGTATTTGACCTAGTCAAATTAATCCTAGTCATCCATCTCTCCTTTTAATCTCAACCATTAATTTAATTGAATAGAATATTTTCAAACCTATTTAAATATTCCAAAGGGCAATAAATAAATATAATAAATATAAATATTTATTCTAGGCCCATTAAATTAATTTTCTAATAAATCTAATTTATTAGATTAATCCCTTTTATCTAGTAAAAGGAATTAATTCTCTCCAAGAAAATAAAGGACCCGATTAAATCCAATTTAATCATTCCATTTCTCCAATATTTAATTCTAAATTAAATACTTAATGTGTGTGGATTGTGTGTGACTCTTTAAGTTCACCTTTCACCTAGACTTGGTCGGATTCCTAGAATCCGCCCGTTACCATGGGTGGCCATCTAGCAACGGTCCATGGCACTAGACTAGGTGAAAATTCGGGGATGAACATTTAGGCTCTAATGGTACACTCGTCCTTCTGTCTTCGGTCTCACCACTTAGGGTCTAGGGCACGAAAAATGCAGGTACTCATTTTCGACCTAACTGTCGGTTTGTCCTTACCAAACACCGCAAGGGAAACCTTCCCTTCTGTTCAGTTACTGTAGCCACAGATTTTAGGGACAAGACACAGAGCATATGTGAGACTCAACTGTCAATTCCTTTTGACAGGAGACACATCCTTTCTTGGAAGCTATTGTCACTCTGTACACCGGAGGTGCACTAGACATGGCTTATGACTACTCAAGTGCATCTTGGCAATCTCTCACCATATCTAAGATACAGCCCCGATATACAGGTAAACTCAGCAGTTCCTCAAATCAAAGGACTTGACCTGTACTATCGGAACCGAAAATATATGTCATACCTAGCCGACCCTACTCAAGGTCCTCCGTAAGACGGTTCCCGCGAGTCACCTCAATCAGCTGCTGCCTAGCAGGCTAACCCACTAACACTGCTTAGACGACCTTCGTCACCCGTCGATGAAATACGACAGTAGATGCTTAGTGCAAGTCTCAAGGGGAACCTCGGTACCCATTTTCGAGATTCCTTGACTTGGAGATTTCCAAACTGATTCGGAGGGACTGATTTCATTGACCTACCTCCAAGCGTAGTCCTAGTCCCTAAAATACGTTTTCAGTCCGTGGGCTTTGTTTGCGTAGTGAACAGATATGTATAAAGCAGATAAAGTGAACACAAACAAAGTAATGCCAAATGAATTTCACTTCTTTATTCATTAATAATATATCAAATCCTTGAAATTGTCTAGACATATGTTACATTTCGCCTACCAAGATTGGCTACATGGTCACCTATTCTAACAATCTCCCACTTGGCCTTAAAGCCAATCGCCCATATGTCTAATCCCTATCTTCTCAAGATGTTGCGTATGAGCGCTCTGCGACATAGGCTTTGTCAGCGGATTTGCTGTGTTGTCTGCTGAGTTGACTCGGTCCATCCGAACGTCACCTCTTCCTACCATTTCTCTTAGAAGATGGTAGCGTCTAAGAATGTGTTTGGAACGGTGATGAGATCTCGATTCCTTTGCTTGTGCTATTGCACCGTTGTTATCACAAAAGATGACAACGGGCTCGGCGATGCTAGGCACCATACCCAACTCTTGGATGTAGTTTCTCATCCAAACCGCTTCCTTGGCAGCTTCTGAATCTGCTATGTATTCGGCCTCAGTGGTGGAGTCAGCAGTGGTTGCTTGCTTGGAACTTTTCCAAGCCACTGCTCCTCCATTGAGCCTGAATACGTAACCCGATTGAGACTTGGCATCATCGTCATCCGACTGGAAGCTAGCGTCGCTAAAGCCTTCCAGGATCAGTTCTCCATTGCCATAGACTAAGAACATTTCCTTAGTCCTCCTTAGGTACTTAAGGATGCCCTTAACAGCATTCCAATGTGCCTCTCCTGCACAAGACTGATATCTGCTTGTCATGCTCAAAGCGTAAGCAATGTCAGGCCTGGTGCAGTGGACCGCATATTGGATGCTACCTACGGCAGAAGCATAGGGGATGACTTTCATCCTTTCAAGTTCCTCATCAGTCTGCGGGGACTGTTTCTTGGATAACTTGATCCCATGCCTCATGGGAAGGAATCCTCGTTTGGAGTTGTCCATCCGATATCTCTTTAGGACTTTTTCCATATACGAGTTTTGGGTGAGCCCTAACATCCTTTTAGATCTATCCCTGACAATCTGGATGCCTAGGATGTAGGAGGCTTCACCCAAGTCCTTCATGGAAAACTGGGTTGATAACCATGCTTTTGTGTCACCCAACATTTTAACATCATTACCTCTGAGTAGAATGTCATCCACATAAAGCACTAGGAACACTATAGAGCTCCCACTGACCTTCTTGTATACACAAGGGTTGGATTCATTTTTGATGAAGTCATAGCCCCGTATCACTTCATCAAAGCGAATGTTCCAACTTCGTGATGCTTGTTTGAGGCCATAGATGGACTTCTGGAGACGACAGAGCTTCTGTTCTTCTCCAGTGACTGTGAAACCCTCCGGCTGATCCATACAGATCTCTTCCTCAACGAAACTATTGAGGAAGGCCGTTTTCACGTCCATCTGCCATATCTCATAGTCATACCATGCTGCTATGGCGAGCAGGATCCAAATGGATTTAGCCATGGCTACCGGCGAGTAGGTATCCTCAAAATCGACCCCGAGTCGTTGAGTGTATCCCTTAGCTACTAGCCTAGCCTTAAAAGTCCTGACTTCTCCATCAACGCCAATTTTGCGCTTGTAGACCCACTTACAACCAACTGGCTTAACACCTTTCGGTGGATCTACAAGTCTCCAGACTTGGTTCTCGCTCATGGAGTCCATTTCGGTTTTCATGGCCTCAAGCCATTTTCCGGAGTCGATGTCAGACATCGCTTCTCCGTATATCTTAGGATCGTTATCCAGAAGACCGGTCGTATTTAGAAAGCCATATCTCACTGGAGGTCTGGACTTTCTAGTAGACCTACGGAGAACGGGAACGTCAGTGGTAACTGTGGGCGCTGACTGTATAGGAGTTGACGGTTCAGGTATCGGGGCTGGCTGTTCCTGAGGCTGTCCTACATGCCTAGCATGCTGGACTTCTCGAGGTCGGTCAGCCCTTAGGGTATCTATCCTGAATCCTCTAAGTGAGGAATCCGCGGCTACCTCTGATGACTGGTTTCCATAACTTGATTCCTCAAGGATCAGTTCATCAGGTTGGATATCCTCTGGGAAGCCTTGTTCCAAAAACACTGCATTCCTTGAAACAAATACCTTTTATTCCAAGGGGTCATAAAAGTAATAACCCGCAATTTCTTTAGGGTATCCAACGAGCCTGCATAAGCTAGACCTGGATTCTAGCTTATCTCCCACTAACCTCTTGGTATGCAGGGCTACCCCACACTTTCAAGTAGTTATAGGACGCAGGCTTGCCGTGGCATATCTCATATGGCGTTTGGGTCAATACACTGGTTGGCGCCAAATTTAACAACTTGGCAGCCGTTTCCAATGCATAGCCCTAAAAGGACAAGGGCAATTTGGTAAAATTCATCGTGGATCGAACCATGTCCAACAGGGTTCGTTTCCTCCTTTCAGAGACACCATTAAATTGTAGTGTCCCGAGAGGTATCCATTCAGATATTATACCATTTTCTTTTAGATAATTAAGGAACTCGGTACTAAGGTATTCTCCGCCTCGGTCTGACCATAGGACTTTAATTTTGCAGTCGGTTTGGTTCTCCACTTCAAGTTTGAATTCTTTAAACCTCTCAAGAGCTTCAGACTTGTACCTCATCAGGTAAACATAACCATACCGTGAATGATCTTCGGTAAAGGTTATGAAGTAGGAGAATCCACCTCGTGCCTACGTCCTTAGTGATCCACATACGTCTGTATGGACCAAGTCCAACAGACCTGTGGCAAGCCTGCTTTGTCCTACAAAGGGCTTCTTGGTCATTTTCCCTCTTAGACAGGATTCACAAGTTGGTAGTTCACTCAAGTCCCCTACCTCTAGGTTCTTTGAGTCTACCAACTTTTTCATCCTGTCTTGGAATATGTGACCTAGCCTAGCGTGCCACAGTCGTGCGTTCCCGTTATTATCTATTTTACGTTTGTGTTGAGCGTTAAGAACGAAGTTTGTTTGTTGCAAGATATAGAGCCCATTATTAAGTGTACCAAGTAGATGAGCAATTCCACACCTCATCAAATAAAAGCAATTTTTATTGATCATAAACTCATAACCACTATTGTCTAACAATGGAATGGAAATGATGTTTTTAATCATACTGGGTACATAATAAACTTGCTCTAATTCTATGCTAATACGATCACTAACTACTAGAGTGGCGGATCCTACTGCTTCTGCCGAGATGGCCTTGCCATTCCTAAGCTTCAGGATCATATCCCCGCTACCCAGTTTTCTGCTTCTTTTGAGCACCTGCAAATCATTGCAAATGTGAGCTCCACAGCCGGTATCTAATACCCAAGAGGAAGAATTAGTGACCATATTGACCTCAATCACAAATATACCTTGGTTCGAGAAGAGTTTGGGGCACTCCCTCTTCCAATGCCCTTTCTCACGGCAACTGATACATATGTCATATGCCCTTGACTGGTGCTTGGTGACAACCTTTCCCTTTCCTTTGCCTTTCCCCTCTTTGGCAATGGGAACACTCTTAGTGTTCGTAGCTGCTTTGATGGCCTTTCCCTTCCCTTTCTTCCTTTTCCAACGTCCGGCACCCTTGCCTTTCGTTTAGAAGTTGAAGCACCTCCAAATAATACCGAAGGCGTGGACTTTTTTGGTCATTGCCTCGTATTGCACCAACATATTAATCAACTCATGAATGCCCTTCTCAAGTGCGTTCATGTTGTAGCTGACAATAAATTGGTCGAAGGAGGGTGGGAGTGACTGAAGGATCACATCTATGTACGTCTCATTATCGAGGCCTGCCTTTAGGTCCTCGAGCTTTTCCACCAGGGTAAGGATTTTAATCCCGTGCTCTTGTACAGAGGATCCTTCTGTCATTTTGGTTCCAACGAACGCCTTGGTCGCGACATACCTAGTATGCCGGTCCGGGACTGCATAGTAATCCTTAAGGCGAGCCATAATGGAAGGGACATCGTCCAGCCTTTCATACGGTTTCTGAATCTCATTCGTCATTGAAGCAAGTATGACACTGCGGACCTTCTGGTTATCCTTATGCCAAGTCTCGAACGTCTCACGTTCTTTCGGCGTGGATCCTTCCGATAAGGTCTTAGGGAGAGGCTCGTCCATGATGTAGCCTTGGTTCGCGAATTTAAAAGACGGAGGTTTGATATATATAATTAAATTCTTGGTCTTTAGTCATTTAATGCTCCCACTATTTATACGAAAACACAGTACTCTCAAACGTTGTTTTCGGGAAACCTTTTCCTAGTAGGCTTGGGATCCACAACGAATTTTCCCATACCCCGCTTTTACGATTCGCATGGGAAGAATCCTGTGGGAGGTATGCCATACCATTCTCGTTCCACTAGATTCCCAAGATTATTGCCTCACCCTTTTACATGATCCCGAGGACTCAAAGCGAATCATGCTAATCGGGCATTAGACCCGACCCAATCAACCGAGACATAGACCCACTGCTACCTCCATGACTCGTGAGACAGGTAACAGCGGTCTACTTTTCGTTCATGACATAGTGCAGCTTCTTTTAAGTACGATAGACGTGCCACGACTCGTGAGACCACGCTATCGACCTAAATTAACTCCTAGAGTCCATGTCCACTTTGTCTAGGGTCTAATATTTGGACATTGGTCCAACCAATGTGAGAGTAGTAAATGACCGAGATCTCATAAAGTAATATAAACACATTCATCCACAATGCGTAATAAATAAATTGCATCCACAGCAATTATATGATAAATAAAACGCCATTCATCCATCATAATAACCACATGAAAAATTAAAGCCTAGCACGCTCCTGTTGGATGATTACGAGCCCGAATCCTATGCGACCCACTGAGCCCGCAGTGGATCTATGGTCAATCTAGGGTTGGTCCTATACTATTACATTAATAGTACCCCAATCATCATTCTGATGGGCCTTGGTCTCTTTTCTCTTTCTTCTCTTCATGGAAATGCCTTGGAACTTCCAGTCTGGGCTCTCCATACGGACCTTCCTTCTTCTCCATCAATTACATGAAATTAAAACCTCACTCCTATTCTACTCTCATTACATATTAAAAATAGAAACCCCAGCGAACACCCGGGGGGAGTACATAAGGAGGGAGATAGAATGCCTTATTATTCCAAGGCAACTAGAAAGAGGAGAAGGAGAAAACAGTAAAAGAAGCACACAGGCCCAATAAGAAATTAAACCATACATTCGGTCTAGGGCTCGTGATAATCCATTTCCATCCAACACACATAATAATATGATCCAATCACATAAAATACATGCTAACAACATATGATTACCAATCATAATTATCCAAGATAAAAAATAAATAAATAAATAAATGCGTAACGTATGAAAATATGGTACAACCGTTGGTAATAATATTTTCTCGTTTTAGGAAAACCTTTCCTCATTATTTCTAGGTGAATTATCCCCGGGATTCCAAATCCAATATAATTCCACCTCCTAAAATAATGTCTTAGAAAATAGGCAAAATTAAACAAAAACGAATTTTTCAGAATTAATTAAAAAATTAAAACTGAAATAAAATAAAAGGAAACCCTAACAACCGGCAGCCGGCCACCGCCGCCGGCGGCAGCCAGTCGGTGCGCGCAGGCCCCTGCCCGCGTGCGCGCGCGGCTGTGCAGCCTGCCCCCTGCGTAGTATGGCGCCACCTCGTGCGTGCGCACGCGCGGCCCCTTCAGCACGCTGTCGCGTGCGCGCGCATAGACTCCTCCGTTTGCGTGCACGCGCACCTGGAGACGCCGCCCCGTGCGCGCGCGTCCGGGCGCGTAGGCTTCCTGCGCGCCCGGCCAAGTGCCTGTCTGACGCCCAGCCGCGCACCAGCAGGCTGTCTGTGGGCAACCATGCGCACCTGGCGCAGGCGGCCGCGCGCAGGCTCCCCTGCCTGCGCGCGTCTGCCTCGCCCGTGCGCAATGCTGCGCGTGGCCAGCCTCTGGCTGGCCGGCGTGCTGCGGCGTTTCTCCGTTTTTACTCGATTTTCACCCCCCCTTTCCCAAGAAAAACAGAAAATCCAACAATACCAGAATTCATACGTATTTAAAAGCAAGAAAACGACATGCTTTAATAACAATATAATCTAGAATTAATTAAAACATGTCAAGAACACATTTCATGCTTAAAACGCACGTAAAACCCTAGGCCTATACACCGAACCAGGCTCTAATACCACTGAAAGATTGTGGATCGTCCCGGGAAATAGCGCGGATGCGGAAGCGCGGTATGAATTTAAATAACGAAATTTAAACATACTTATACGAAAAATAAAGAACACGTTCAAGGGGTGTTCCCTTGAAGTTCCCGGGTGTTCAGTGTATCTCATGAATTAAAAGCATAGAAAAAAATCATGGAGGCCATAGGATTAAAAAATAAAAGAGGGACGAAAAAAATAAATCGGAACCTACAGATTGTCGTTTTCGTCTTCTAACCGGTACTCGCGTTGTTCCCCGATTTGCACCAAATCTCGTATGTGAGATTCTACAAATTGTGACACGCAATCCACCCACGTATCTTGCACGCCGTGCTAGCGAACGAACAAGTGTTTTGGAGAGGATGGATCAATCACACGTTATTAGGTTAACGGGATTAATCCTCCTATGTTCGATTGTTCCAAGAACAAAAGAACAAGAAAAGTATTCTTGAGAGAGAGAGAGAGGGGCGGACGAGAGGAGAGGGAGAGAGTGCCGAGTTGTAGTGTGTGTGTGTGTGTGTGTGTGTTGGAGTTTCATCATCTCTGTAATGATGAAGGGCTAGGACTATTTATAGAGGAGGAGTTTAATCCTAGTCAAACTCCTAGTTAAAGTAGTATTTGACCTAGTCAAATTAATCCTAGTCATCCATCTCTCCTTTTTATCTCAACCATTAATTTAATTTAATGGAATATTTAAAACCTATTTAAATATTCCAAAGGGCAATAAATAAATATAATAAATATAAATATTTATTTTAGGCCCATTAAATTAATTTTCTAATAAATCTAATTTATTAGATTAATCCCTTTTATCTAATAAAAGGAATTAATTCTCTCCAAGAAAATGAAGGACCCGATTAAATCCAATTTAATCATTTCATTTCTCCAATATTTAATTCTAAATTAAATACTTAATGTGTGTGGATTGTGTGTGACTCTTTAGGTTCACCTTTCAGCTAGACTTGGTCGGATTCCTAGAATCCGTCCGTTACCATGGGTGGCCATCTAGCAACGGTCCATGGCACTAGAGATTAGGTGAAAATTCGGGGATGAACATTTAGGCTCTAATACTACACTCGTCCTTCTGTCTTCGGTCTCACCACTTAGGGTCTAGGGCACGGAAAATGCAGGTACCCATTTTGGACCTAAGTGTCGGTCTGTCCTTACCAAACGCCGCAAGGGAAACCTTCCCTTCTGTTCAGTTACTGTGGCCACAGATTTTAGGGACAAGACACAGAGCATATGTGAGACTCAACTGTCAATGTTTTTTGACAGGAGACAGATCCTTTCTTGGAAGCTACTGTCACTCTATACACCGGAGATGCACTAGACATGGCTTATGACTACTCAAGTGCATCTTAGCAATCTCTCACCATATCTAAGATACAGCCCCAATATACAGGTAAACTCAGTAGTTCCTCAAGTCCAAGGACTTGACCTGTACTATCGGAACCGGGAATACAAGTCATACCTAGCCGACCCTACTCAAGGTCCTTCGTAAGACGGTTCCCGCGAGTCACCTCAGTCAGCTGCTCCCTAGCAGGCTAACCCACTAACACTGCTTAGACGAACTTTGTCACCCGTCGATGAAATACGACAGCAGATGCTTAGTGCAAGTCTCTAGGGGAATCTCGATACCCATTTTCGAGATTTCTTGACTTGGAGATTTCCGGACTGATTCGGAGGGACTAATTTCATGGACCTACCTCCAAGCGTAGTCCCAGTCTCCAAAATACGTTTTCAGTCCGTGGGCTTTGTTTGCATAGTGAACAGATATGTATAAAGCAACTAAAGTGAACACAAACAAAGTAATGCCAAATGAATTTCACTTCTTTATTCATAATAATATATCAAATCCTTGAAATTGTCTAGACATAGGTTACATTTCGCCTGCCAAGATTGGCTACATGGTCACCTATTCTAACAGAAACATCCCACAATAATATATGAAAATAATGCGGCTTGTATCGCCCAAATCAAGGAAGGATATATTAAAGGTGATAGAACCAAGCACATATCACCAAAATATTTCTCCACTCATGAGCTTCAAGTGGAAGGCAAAGTTGATGTTAAACCGATTCCATTAATTCAGAACTTAGCAAATTTATTTACGAAGTCATTACCAACAAAAGTGTTCAAGCAACTCGTACATAATATTGGCATGCGACGTCTGAAAGATATTTGTCCGAATTGAGGGGGAGATTATACAACTGTACTCTTTTCCTTAGCCTTAGTTTTTGTCCTATTGGGTTTTCAGGCAAGATTTTTAATGAGGCAGGATGTATATAATAAGATGTGTGCTTCAAGGGGAGTATTGTAAATATTGTAAGTACATGTATGAATGCACACACCTCTTGGTATTTTTCCCCATAATATCTCTAACCTTTTGTAATCGCCCATTATGTTTGTAATTATATTTATTTAATATTTTAGTTTGTAACAACATTTTGGTGGCCTATAAATACCACCATGTAATTTATTTTTAGATGAGCTTTGGAAATATAAGATTAGAAATTTTGGAGATAATTTTATTCTTGTCTTTCTCATATATGGTTAGGAGTGAAAGGCCAATAAACTTAGAATTTTTCTAAGTTTATAATACTTTATCAGCACGAGAGCTTTACATTTTCAAGACTAGCTCCATCTAATCATCAATGAGATCATTATAGTAAGATTTAATTTTTTCCAGGTAATATCTCTATAGTAACATATCTAAAAAATACTTACGAGTATACTTATAAGTTTATGGTTGTATATTCAAGCTTGTATGTTTTTTAATCGTATTCGTTTTGAGGTTTTGGGACTTATACATTATATCTGAAGATTTTGTGTCATTCCATAATTGTTGTAAGCTTTTACTGAAGACTCTTAAATCTTGTATATGATATTATTCTTGTATATTCAATAATGAGATATGAATAATCATATTCTATATATTTCATTGTCCCCTGAAGTAGACATATATAAATAATGGATTTTTCATAATGGATATTG
Source organism: Sesamum alatum (assembly GCA_034509735.1). Classification (NCBI taxonomy): domain Eukaryota; kingdom Viridiplantae; phylum Streptophyta; class Magnoliopsida; order Lamiales; family Pedaliaceae; genus Sesamum; species Sesamum alatum. Next base: position 10,094,855 of record JACGWO010000004.1, read on the forward strand.
CCTCCAGAAGTAGGCATATACTTCTCAATTTTATCCTCCTGGAGTGGATGTGTTCTATAAACTTCAATTGCTTCTTGAAGTAAGTAATGAGTTAATTACCTCCATCAATAGGTGAAATATTTTATACCATCATCCCCGAAGCGTTGATAAAATATGTCTATTGATTTTATCACCTGAAGTGATTTGAGATAATATCTTGATTTAAGAAGTCCGAAGCTTTTTCATTTATTAATTTAAAGGTGTTCGTTTCTTTGATTTCATGGCATATACATGTTGTGACCCCATTTTTCGCTGACTTGAGGTCAATTTTGATTATTATACTTCACCAACATAGATATCCTTCATATGACTATATACATGATTATAAATATTTTGTTAGCATTATTATAATGGTTGACAAAAATAAATTTGTCATGAATCCCATTTAATTGTTATGTGTAATATTACAGTATTAATGTTTAATCAATTTAATATCATGTATGCATGTCATAGATAATCCAAATCAATTACATAGCGACTTATTTGGTTCTAAGTTTTAGTAATTTTTATGCCACTTTTAGTTCATATCTATGTGTAATACATTTGATTCCACTTATGTGTATATGGTGAATGTTATGCTAAAAGTGCATATTAACTTGTTGTAATATGGCAAATCTCAAAAGATTGAATTTCAACGCTCTTGACGTTTTTGGAATAAACTATCTATCATGGGTCCTTTACGCCGCACTGCATTTGGCGAGTAATAACTTGGGAGAAACGATAAAGGAAAATTGATCACTTGATTGGTGATGAAAGTATTTAGAAATAAATTTCTTATTTCTTGTTTAGTATTATGAATTTTGTATCTCGCATGTTTCCTTCGATGATGAAGAACTTATTTATATCATGTTTCTCGTTAATAGCCTATTCTAATGTGGGTTTTATTTTTTGTCATGTTTTAATTTTCTAAAAATGAGTATTCAGTTGGTTAGCGCGAACGTTAATGGTTAAGATATGTATCTTGCTGATTGTGCTACAACGCGCATAATACTTAAAGATAAGAAGTACTTCTTTTATTTAGTAATGCAAGAAGCCAATGTTAGTACTATATCCGATAGTGCAAAGTTACTTGAGGACTCTGGAAGAGCTAATATATTCTTACACGGTGGAACATAATTTTATATTGATGATGCACTTTATTCCACCAAGTCTCAAAGCGTTAGGATGCCAGGCCCCGAAGCGAGGACATCTCTGGCCTACAGAGCGTAAGGTGCGTAATCACTCCGGAGGTAGAGTGTTAGGATGCCAGGCCCCAAAGCGAGGACATCTCTGGCCTACAGAGCGTAAGGATGCAAGGAACTTAGTGAAAGATTCTAAGGATGCCAGGAGCATGCTGACATCGTCCACGCCCTAGCGGGAAGTATGGACCTTCGCAACATCCCGTTCGGACGAGCAGGCGGAAGTAATCAGCAGGGTAGTCTTCCAAAATTTGAAGACGAGGCTAGAAAATGCCAAAGGAAATTGAGTAGAGGAGCTTTTGGGAACCCTATGGGCATATCGAACCACCCCACGTCAAAGCACGGGGGAAACCCCGTTTAGCCCGGTCTACGGGTCGGAGGCCATTATCCCAGTGGAGATTGGAGAAAAGACACCCAGAGTGAAGTGCTACGAGCCGACTAGCAATGAAAGTAAAAGGAGAGTCGACCTGGATTTTTTGGAGGAGCTAAGGAGCAGCACGAATATCAGGACTGAAGCATATAAAACATTAATGGCGAGAGCTTACAATGATAGAGTTAGACATCGAGGCTTCCAAGTGGGCGACCTCGTGCTGAGGAGGGCTGACGCCACAGGTAACACTGGGAAGCTGGACGCCAAATGGGTCGGGCCATATCAAGTGATTGAGATTGTGGAAAAGGAACGTACCGCCTACAAAAGTTGGATGGGAAAGAAGTACCGCGTACATGGAACGTGGTCAACCTGAAAAAGTATTTTGTATAAATTTTTCTCGTTTTAAATTGTATGAACTTGGTAATTTAAGACTTTCTTCTACCTCCGATTATGGTAATGAAATTTCTTTTTGACGAGTACTTGTCGATTCTGTGTTTTATTTTTTTGCAAAAGGGGGATTACCCCGAGATTATAAAGAGAGGGATTGTCTCTCATAGGGGGATTGCCCCGAGATATCAATAGAGGGATTGCCTCTCATAGGGGGATTGCCCGGACATTATAAAGAGATGGATTGCCTCTCAGAGGGGGATTGCCCCAAGTCATCAAGAGAGGGATTGCCTCTCATAAGGGGATTGCCCCTAGCACTTAAACATCATTTCAAATAGAGAGATTGCCTCTCAGAGGGGATGGCCCCGAGATTATAAAGAAAGGGATTGCCTCTCAGAGGGGGATTGCCTCAAGTTATCAAGAGAGGGATTGCCTCTCACATGGGGATTGCCCCTAGCATCAAACACATCATCTGAAAGAGAGGGATTGACTCTCAGAGGGGGATGACCCCTCACTTTGACATTCTATCTAAAAGAGGGGGATTGCCCCTCAAATTGAAATTCTGTCCACGAGAGGGGGATGACCCCTCACATTGATATTCTATCTGAAAGAGGGGGACTGCCCCTCACATTAACATTCTATCTAAAAGAGAGGGACTGCCCCTCACATTAACATTCTATCTAAAAGAGAGGGATTGCCTCTCAGAGGGGGATGGCCCCCTCACTTTAACATTCTATCTGAAAGAGGGGGATTGCCCCTCAAATTGAAATTCTGTCCACGAGAGGGGGATGGCCCCTCACATTGATATTCTATCTAAAAGAGGGGGATTACCCCTCACATTAACATTCTATCTGAAAGAGGGGGATTGCCCCTCAAAATTGAAATTTAATTCAAAAAGAGGGGGGTTACCCTTAATATTTAGTTAGCTCCACACTTCGCTTATAAGGTATTTAGTTTTGATATTTTATTTAGAAAAGGGGGATTGCCCCTCACATGGATATTTAGCTTAAAAAGAAGTAACTTCACGTAATAAGCAATAGAGAAACAAAATTTGATAACATAGTAAAAAAGAACCCTTGCGAAATTCCAAAAATATTTTGATAAGAAGAACTCTTAAGAAGTTCCTCAAATGACAAAGAACTCCCGCGAAGTTACAAAGTGTCCCAACCAAGGGAACTCCTACAGAACTTTCGAAGAGATCAACATGATGCGTCGCGACGCGAGGTGATCTAAATGTGACGCAACGCAACATAATTACAACAACCATCAAAGGGGCAAGGTCCCCCTCGCCTCCACGGCAGCATACGAGGTGGCAGAGGATGAGGGAGCGAGCAACCACATCTCCCTTCCTTGACGAAAGGCAAGAACAGACTCGCAAATTGCGCTTGTAAAGACAATACACCAATCCTCTAGGAAAAAAAACGTTTACAACTGCGGAGAGGAAAGGATAGAAGAAAGAGTTCTTAACAACTATCCCAATGATGAACAAAATATCGAAAAGCCACAAGAGAGGAAGTGGCGCCATGATCCCGCAAACGCCGAAACAAACTCTTCGAAGTACGCGAAAGGATAAGGAGCGGAGTGGCTGACGCGCGACCTCGAGGTTTGAAGCGGGGGCTTGCGCTATCAAAGGAAATCGAGGAGTTGTTAACTTTTCTCTAACTCCAATTTCTGGAAAAATCTAGCAAATCAGATGAATGTTCCTGGTGCCCTAAACCGAAATCACTTCGTGATCGAAATCGACCACTTCAGCAAGCAAGAGAGGAAGAAGGAGGGGCAACAAGATACCTTCAACTGAAACCCGACCGAGGCGGGGGGCCACGGCCAGACTCTAGCTGAGGCGTCTCGCCTCGACCAAAACTTGGCCGAGGCATGCGCTATTGGCCGAGGCGTGCCTCGGCCATGATCCACCATCGACGGATCCGCCATTGACGGATCCCTGACGACGCCTCCTTGGACATTTTCTTGAAGTACGTGACATCCTAAAAATCTTTTGAACTGACAAATTATTTCTGTTTCTTCCAGATTGACGAATGATGACTTTTGGAAGTCGAACAACGAAAACTACTGCAAGGAAAGAGATGAAGAGCCATATACTCGAACCAACTCATTTCGACATCTTTCTAGGATGTGGCGGAGACCAAGCAGACAGACCGAAGAAAACAAGAGGAAGAAAGTCAGAATGCCCCACCAGGTGTATACATAGAAGACAGAGAATCCCAACCAGGGAATGAGTTGAACCAAGAGCAGTCTCGAAAGAGAAAGAGCATATATGAAGAAGGGTCCCAAGAAGGAAGAAACCCGTGGCAAAAGCAGAAGAAACAAGGAGGAAAAAGAGCTCTAGTAGAATGATTTGGGCCAAGAGGAATCCCAGGAGAAAAAGACTCTACATCAAAAAGGAGCATTATCAAGAAGAGGAAGATGAATTAGAATCAAATTACTTGTTAGAACTTCCAAATTTCCCAGAAGCATTTGGAAGTTGGGAGGCTACTGATGTGGAGAAGAATAATTAAAATAGAGAAATTATAAGAAGGCCCCTAATTTTTGTAGAAGATTACATTAGAACCCCTAATGGAAGTTAAAGGGAGGTGGAAGAGGTGGAAGTTGAAAAGAAAGTGGGGCTTGCGAAATGACGGAAACGCCCTCGTCTATTTAATCCAGGCCGTAGGATTAAGGGACAATATTGTAATTTCACCCCTTAGAATTTACTATAAATAGGGGGAGAATTCTATTGTTTTACTGACTTCTAAATGAATAGAGAAAGTTTACTTTTAAATTTTCCTGTCTTCGTTGAGCTTCTTGGTTTCGATTGGTGCATGTGTTTAGGCTACGTCTTTCCCAAATTTCACCCATCACTTACTATTTGGGCATTTTGCTGGCCAGGAAAAGGACTTCAACTGCATGTATTCACACTTAAATGCAGTCCACTTTTGCCTATAAAACCAAAAACAAGAAAAAGATATGGCTTTAGGTTCTCGTTCATGCAAACCATAAAAGATTTAACACAGTAGTTTATCTGATGAGACATGGAACCAACTGCAGAACCAGCAATTGATCCTATATTCATAAGTACAAAATTAATGGTTGTCCAACATATATGCAGTTCCATTCGTGCTATCTGCTCCGGGAAAAAATCGCAACGTTTACAAAGAGGGGGTAATAATTATCCTCCACATTAACACAGAACTTGATAATTCATCGATAGAAGCATATGTCTACAACCATCTTCATGCCAAACTTCATTTCTTCTAGTAACATTTTTACTATGCATTCCAATAAACGAAAGCAAAGCATAGTAAGTAACTCGTCAACTCATTTCAATATACCTTTTCCAAATATTTCCGTCTCGCTCTTGCCTGATCTCTCTCCAGCATAGAATTCAAACTGTATTTGATTTCAATCCTCATTAGGAAGCTCATTTGTATCAAACAACGCAATCAGATTCTAGTTCTTGCATGTCCGCGTATTTGTAAAGTTTTTCATTAAACACAACCTGCGGATCCTTATTAATGAGCTCTGTATCGTCACCATAAGCATCCTTGAGAAACACACACCAATTCATCTGAGTACCAGCCACACAAAACGTCCAAGGTTGCTTCAGAAGCATCTGATAAGTATGTTTGGTGAGACTGAATTCCTCCTTGAACTCCACTATGTTATGTATATACGCCCTTTTCTCCAATGTCAAGCTCAAGAACTCATGAATAATTCCAACCCTATACTTCTCCGCCTCCAACGTCCACAAATCCAACTTACTCCCATCCGAATAAGGCGAAACCAATGGCAATGTGTTCAAAATGTTCAGCTTTCTCTCATCCTCCATATCCAACTCCAATGCCTTGCCGTGTTTCATAGGAAATTTGAATGCTCTTTTCACCCTATCCTCATCAACCATAAATTCCTTCTCCAAAGCACTCACTGCCAAAGAACTGTCCCAATTAACCAGCTCAAGCACTCGCTTCCCATCATCCTGAATGACTACCCTAAAATAATCTGGATACTCTGCTATCCTATCCCTAAAATCCTCTGGTATGCCAATAAGAGCCTGTTGTGATAAATTTTACTCAAAGGTATCCTCTTATTCGCGAATTATGATTTTGGTCCTCGACCACTTATTCAATTTTGGTCGTAGTGCTATCATCCTCGACAATTTTAGTTTTCAAATTCGTTATTTTTTATTAATTTTAATTTTTATCGTTATTTTAAACGTTAAAGTTGATGGAAATTAAAATGGGAGGAAAAAAAACCGGCATTCACTTTAATTTCTTGTCTTCTTCGTTGTATACCAATCAAAATTCATTTTCCACCATTTTGCTCAAATAAAAGCTTTAGGGAGAGAGATTTGAAGAAAAAAATAAGTTATTATTTTTTAATAGTTATTTAATTAACATTATAAAAAAAGTAAAAAAAAAAAATCATTAGCCGTGCTCACTATAATTAAAGAAATTCATACAATTATATCCACACACAATTCACACAAAAACCATCAGTTAATATAGAATATGAAGAACAAAAATTATATCCACTTCACTCACAAAAAATTTCATACAAAGAACTCAAAAATTATATCCACAATTCATACACAAATTTCATAAAGAATTCATGATCTCATCTACCATATTTGTAATTTCATAAAAAAAAAAAGGTAAAAATTTACTAACGTAATTCGGTGCAAAATCGAGAACATGTTTGCTTCTCCTCGCCATTGCTACGCCTTACCTCCAAATTTCTCTTCAAATGCGACTTCAAAAATTGCTTTTTTCAACAATTATTTTTTTAGTTTTTAAGGTTCTAAACTTAGGGGATTTCGACCGAAATACACAAAATAATCGATGGGATTTGGAGAAGAATGAGAGAGGATTGTTTAATTATTCATCATACAGAAATAAATCGGTGGAATTTGTCAAATTCGAGCGGTAATTGAATTAGGATTATTTTTGTGGGGGAAAGAGGGGTTAAAAATTTGGATTTTGTGAACAAATGAAGGCTCTGTTTCAAAACCCTCCCTTTTGCCTCTATTTTCAGCGTCACATGTACATCACGTGAGGCCTTCCATCAACTTTAACGTCCAAAGTAATGGTAAGGACTAAAATTATTAAAAAAAATGATAAGTTTGAGGACTAAAATTGTCGAGTACAATAGTATGAGGACCAAAATTCAATAAGTGGTCAAGTATGAGGATCAAAACCATAATATTCCCCACTTTGAGTCGTCTTTTTTTTTTATATTTCTGAAAAAAAAAAAAAAAAAAAAAAGAAGTAAAAATTCCGACCTGCCGGATTCGAACCAGCGACCTAAGGATTGCTATGATGCAACTACAGTCCTCCGCTCTACCAACTGAGCTAAGGTCGGTGTTTGATTAGTGTGCTGTTTCGCTTACTTTGTACTTTGATCCCACTCCCCGCTTAAAAACATAAATACAATCAATGTAGGAATTTCACCCCTTGCTTTACAGTAAATAATTTATACTATGCTGGCAGTCGAGTACTCGATGAATGTGTGGAATTAAAAAATACAATATTTATGCATTTAAAAAAAATATTCAGCACAATATGTTTTCCTTTTATCAAATAGCATTAAGAAATAAGTTTATATGCAAAAATTCAAAATAATTATAATAAAAAAATAGATATCAGTAGTTACTTTTTTTTTTTTTTTTTTAAATAATCGCCCTTATAAACCTATGAGATATATTTGAATGAAGAAAAATTAGGATGTTTTCGTACATCTACATAATACATACCAAACTAGTTTTTTCAAGGCCCTCCGGGTTTTTTCTTTTGAGGAAAGAAAAGATCCTAATTTTGGATGCCAAATTGACATCCATATTTTAAATAAAATTTGAAGTTTTTCAACTCCATATTTGGATAAGTACTTCTTTTGAATAAATCATATATAATAGAGTTTGTACTCTTGCATATACATGTTGAGATAATGATTCTTTTATAATAGATCCTATTTGCAGTCAAGTTTGTGGTCTCCAAAATTCATGTTGGGATAATGACTCCTACTTGAATAGGGTTGGGTATACTTATAAATGAGATATATCTCTGTAATCAAAGTATACAGGTGATGATCTAGCAAGCGTCCCCACATCGGTTGCAGACGAGGAGCTTGAGTGGCTTATAAGCCCCAATGCCTCCTCTCCCTAGCAAGGCGTTTTCTCAGGACAAAACCGTGAGGCTCATACAGAGCCAAAGCGGACAATACCTTGCGCAATGGGGCACCGATCAAGTTGCAAGCCGCATCATTTGGCGGCGTCTGTGGGAACGAGGCCATGTGCCCGTCCCAAGCCCCTCGTCTGGGGGGCTGATGATGTAACAAGCGTCCCACATCGGTTGCAGACGAGGAACTTGAGTAGCTTATAAGCCCCAATGCCTCATCTCCCTAGCAAGGCGCCTTTTCAGGACAAAACTGTGAGGCTCATACAGAGCCAAAGCAGACAATACCTTGCGCAACGGGGCACCGATCAAGTTGCAAGCCGCATCAACAGGTGAAAGTGAATCGACCACAATACTCAAGTCTCCCCAAAATACTTTCTTCAATGTCATTCTCTACGTATTTTCTCGACGCTATTTCTTGAAACATCACTAAAAATTTCATGAATTTGCAGTGTGTAAATAAGTAAATTGCTATGAGAGTGATCTACCAAAGCGAGCAACGTGTGTTGATGGATTTTAGAGCAAGGTCAATCAAATTGGGTGATATTAAAGAATGAGAAAAATACTTATTCGTGATCCAATTAAGATAATGAATTGATTTAAATATGGGAATTGACTAATTTTCACTGCACCAATTTAACTCTGATAACCTTTTATGTACCGACATGATTAACTTACTTGTGTGCACTTAAATTTGTATGCAAGATTTCCAATTCTCCATTTTTCCCAACAGAAGTAAACTCCATGGGATGTTTACGGTTTATTTATTTAAATAAATTAAAAAAATAACAAAAAGCAAATTCCTAGCATCAGGTCCATGACTTGCAAAGTTTTTCTTTATTAATATTTTCAGGTGAAGTCGTGGGGCTAAACTTCAATTTACCCCATGTTATTTTATGAAATAGCTAAAAATCCCCCAATATTTTGAAAAGGCTAAGACCCCTTCTCTATTTTAGCACAAAATCTCCCACCCGTTAGAAATTAACAAGTGGGATGCACACCCTTGAAGTGCATTTAGGCTTGATTTTTTGCGTGTTTTGATCTTCTTTTTGTCTTTAATTGACTAAAATACCCATGTATTGTATATAAAATTACCATGGTCCAAATAGCCTTTTTTTGAAGAATATTTTTTCGTTTTTTCATGTATTCTAAAGTATAAATAATTTTGTTCTTAATATATTTATTAAATATCAAAATACAAAAAAAAATAGAAAAAATACATTACCAAGATTAATATACTATATTTTATTTTTCAAATATTAAATATCTACATGAATATAAATATTAAACAGCTATAATAATTATAATTTATAAATGAATTTAAATTATTATTTTAATTTAAATATTTTTATTAATTATACCAAATATAATTTAGACCAAATGATTAATTAAATATTTAATAATTATTATAATTATTTAAAATTATTCTAAATTAACTGAAATATATATTTAGTGAATATAACTAAGTTAAATAAAAAGAAAATTTTTAATTTTGTTTTTGAACTCGCCGCCACCCCCCGCACTCGACGTAGTCCTCTTTCTTTTGCCGCCACGCACAGGTCGTTGTCACCCTCTTCTTTTTGCCGCCACATATAGAAGGGCGACGACGACGACATCTCTTCTTTCTTTTGTCTGGGCGACGACGACATCCCCAGATTTGTTTGCAGGGGATGGGGGTGGCGATGGTGGTGGTGGGGGTGGGAGTGTAGGGGTGGGGTAGGGTCTTATATATATAATATAATAATTTATTTTTTTTATAATTATAATTATTTATAAATAATATAAATTAAATAATTTATTAAATCCAGACCCTTCATTTTTCTAAGATCTTACAGTTGAGATTAATTGATTAGATCTAACGGTTATTATATAATCAAAGAAGATCCAACGGTTATTAAAATAAAAATTAATATATAATAAAAAGGGCATAACGGTCATATGACAAAAAAGTTAACGCCGTTATGTCAATTTAACGGAGAGGGGTGATTGAGCTACATTATATAAAACAGAAGGGAGGTTTGAGCCTATTTTTAAAATACGGAGGAGTTTTTAACTGAGTTATTAAAACACAGGTGAATTTTATGCAATTAAGCCAAAGTCGTGGTCCTCGTGGACCAGTTCTTTTTTAATTTTTAAATTTATTTACTAATTGTTATAATTATTATTTAATTAATAATTATAAATTTAAATATTCAACTAATTGTAATCATTAATAAGTCTACAAATTCACATACCAAAAAGATTATGATAATTACAGACGTTAAAAATAATTCCCCGTCTTGCAAGTGCGCCAGTGGCGTTGGCGTCCAGATCTTTTTATTTTCTCTGTCACATTCTGTGTTGGCTCATTTTGTTCATTATCATCTAGTGGACCAACATAATCTGACAAGCTAACATAAAATGTGGGTGAGGAAATAAGAAAACCTCAATGTTAACGCCATTGGGTCACTTGTAAGCTAGACGGTTATTTTTAACATTTGTAATAATCATAATTATTTTTATTGTAAGTTTTATTGACTATATAATGAAAAATAAAATAAGGCGCTTGGTTTTTTCTTTTTCCTATCATATTTCATCTCATGGAATATTTTGAATATACGATTCCTTACGGGAATTTTGTTTCAAAATTAATCTAGAAAAAAAATATATCACATCAAATATGATGACCCCTAAATATACACCTTATAAGCCCAAGAGCAAGAAGTGGACTCTTGACCAGAATAGCCCAATAGGCCAGACTCATTTAGCCCAAAGCAATAAGACATTCATACATAAGGCCCCTTTTGTGGTCACTAACCTGGCAGTTCCACAAAAAAGCCTCGTACAGCAATCCTAGTAATCATACAACAAGAATTCCATGACGTACATGTAGCTGACATATGGGGGCATGTCATATTAAAAGATCTCATCCAAATTCCTAAAGGGATAGTCGGAATCCGGATTTTTCCCAACGGATAACCACTTCTGGAAAAGATGGCAGATTTGGCAAGGTTTAGTCAAATAGTTTTATCTCCTCCAATTCTTATTCGATTCTCTTGCAGTTTGTTGGAGAAGATAGCTAACTCTTCAGGCTTCCCAACAGAGTATGGATCTTAACAAAGATCCTCCAAAATCAGAGACACGAGCCCCTATAAAATGATTAGTTGTGCAGTCATTTTTCAAGTAACTCTATTTCACCACTTCACTATCACACGAAATCTCTACTTTTCAACTATTTTTAGCTCACTCCCACGCGTTCTATCACTACATAATATTTTTTTACCATTATTCTCACTTATTTCAAATTTTCTCATTTTATTTAATTAGTAAGCACATTACTGATTTAAGCATCGGAGTGCTAACCCCTCATTACAGGTTAGTCCTCCCTCAATCTTAGGATTTTCGTGAAGGTCCCTCGACATTTTGTGATGCTGCTAAATTTCGGTACGCATCATTGGCGCCGTCTTTGGGGACACTTGACCTTTTGACGGAGATTTGGCAAGTTCATATAATGAAGGTTCTAGTGGATCTTTCGATAGAAGCACCTCCCTCCCTGCTGCAGTTGGATCTACTATTCCACTTCTGAATTAGCTTAGTTGGTGACCACCCAGCTCCAGCAAGTGGCAGCCCTGCTCCAGCTAACGACCTCCTACCTCCAGCTGTGACTTCCTAGCTCTTCTGTGAGAAGCTCCAACAGTTCATTGTGGACACCATGCAATCAACACTACGAGGCTCCCCAGTCATCGGAGCAGGACAACCTTCTCAACAGGAAAATGGAACTGATCCGCCAATTCCTGCTTCTCTACAACAATGCGGACCAGCACCTGTTGAGCCCGCCAGTAAAGAGATAGCATCCCAGGAGCCTCCTGAGTATTGGCATTCTCTTAAGAAGGAAATAGTGGATGCCAAGAGGTAAGGACGGAGGCCTTGCCAATTGAGCGACGCATTCCCTTCAACGCGGACATCATGAAAGAAGGGCTCCCTGCTCATCTCAGGGAGCCCTCGCACCTACCTGCTTATAATGGCACCACCAGCTCTGCTAAGCACATGCGTAAGTTCGAAAATACAACCCTGCTGCACAGGTATACTGATGGTATTAAATCCCGTGTTTTCCTTACTACACTAACCGATTCTGGTCAACATTCAACAATGGTTCAACCAGCTTTGGATCAATAAAATCTTTTACAGAGTTTAGTTACCTTTTCCTATACTACTTTGCTAGCAGTAAGAAATACCAAAAATCGGCCATCAGCCTTTTCGGGGTCAAACAGAAGGAAAAGGAAACCTTAAGGACGTATGTCTAACGCTTCAACAGTGCAATCCTAGAAATCCCTACTACCTACCAGGAGCTGCTGGTTAGCGCTTTCACCTAAGGCCTTAGAGTAGGACACCTCTTTGAATCCTTAACGAAGAAACCTGCAGCTAATTTTCAGGAAGTACTAGCTCGAGCAGAGAAGTATATCTACTTGGAGGATGCCTGGCTGGTGAAAATGAGCAATCGTGACGAGGGAAGAAACTGATGGCAGGAAACTTTCCCAGCCAGGGAACACATAATATCAGGAAGTTTTATTCTTAAACATCCTGCTCTTCACTCATAACTCTACTACTTTCCTAATCAACATTATACTACCTGAATAAAGAGCAGTTCTCGCTCCTTTGCCATACTTTGCTTTGTCAACAGGTTAATCACCTTGCTAGCTCCTAGCCCACATAAGCCCCCTTGCTGGCGCACGCAGTCAATAACCCACCCTTGCTGGCGCACCCATCTCATAAGCCGCCTTTGCTGGTGCACGCTCATTATAAGTTGCCCTTGCTGGCGCACGCATCTCATAAGCCACCCTGCTGGCGCACTCTTAGTAGCTTCAAGCCCTGATAGTTCACCCTGCAGGTACACAATAAGATTGGAACAACACAGCAGGATCCGCCCTGCTGGTGCACAACAGGACCAGAACAACACAACAGGAATCAAGCAGCACAACAGGACTTTTACCTGCTCATGTAAAGCTAGACCCTTGCTCTTCTTCGCAGGACTTCTTCCTGCTTAGCCCAGCAGGGTCTTCCCTCCTGATAAGCCCAGGTAGAAAGCTCTTATGCTAGCGATCAACAGGGCTATTTAATCATATTCCACCAGTCCGACAGCAAGTCTCGCACTACTGGAGTGGGGGGGGGGGGGTGATCATGCCCTCCAAATATCCACATATCCACCTAATAAGCCCAAGAGCATGGAGTAGACTCTCAAGCAGAATAGCCCAACAGATCAAACTCATTTAGCCCAAAGCAGTAAGACATTCATACATAAGGCCCCTTTTGTGGTCACTAACCTAGCAGGCCCACGAGAAAGCCTCGTACATCAAGCCTAATCACCATACAACAGGGATTGCACGACGTACAAGTTTCTAACACGTGGGGATACATCATATTAAAATATCTCATCCAAATTTCTAAAGGGCTGGCCGGAATCCAGATTTTCATAGCAGGTAACCACTTCACTGGAAAGATGACAAATCTGGCAAGGTTTAGTCAAAGGGTCATATCTCCTTGAATTCTTATTCGATCCTCTCGCTGTTTATTGGAGAAGATAGCCGTGTCTTTAGGCTTTCCAACAACGTATGGCTCTCAACAAAATCCTCCAAAATTGGATGCACAAGCCCCTATAAAATGACTAACAGTGCGGTCATTTTTCAAGTACTCATTCTCTACTTCACCACTTCACTATCACACGAATTCTCTCTACTTTTCAACTATTTTCAGCTCACTCACACACGTTCTATCACTACACAATATTATTTTTACCATTATTCTTACTTATTTCAAGTTTTCACGTTTTATTTTATCAGTTGAAATATTACTAACTTAAGCATCGAAGTGCTAACCCATCGTTGCAGGTTAGCCCCCTCAATTTTGGGATTTCGTGAAGGTCTTTCGACATTTTGTAGTGTTGTTAAATTTTGGTAAGCAACAAAATATATTATTATATCACATTGTAAAAGAAGTTCTCATCCCAACTTAACACAATTCATATATTTCTCTTTTCCGCTAAGACGAGATGAGATCAAATCACAATAATTGCAAAAGAAATTTTTCTTTGTGAGGTGGAGGCCTTTACTTATTTTGTTAAGGAGGAAAACACTAAAAAACCTATTTTCTCAGTTGTTCTAAAAGAAAATGCTAAATAAAAGTATTTTCATTTTGATGAAATTACACTTTTAGTTCCACTAGGTAAAGGGTTCAACAATATTTAGTTATCATTTTACCAGATTCTTAAAAATAATCGTAAAATTGATAAAATTCGACACATTTCATCTTATTCTTCACGAAAATTTTAAAATGGTCCCAAAAGTGAGAAAACTCGCGCATTTGATCCCATAAATCTTGTAAAGCATATGACTAAATGAATCAATTTTTTTCAAATGATAATAAACAAAACGAGCCAACACAGAATGTGGGTGAGGAAATAAGAAAACCTCAACGTCCATGCCACTAGCGCACTTGTGGGATAGACTGTCATTTTTAACATCTGTAGTTCTCGTAATTGTTTTGGTATGTAATTTAAATTTATTAATGATTATAACTAGTAAAATATTTAAATTTAGAATTATTAATTAAAATATAATTATAAAAAATAATAAATAAACTTTTAAAATTAAAAAAAAAATATTGACGTCCACGACTTCACCTGAAAATATTTATGTTTTTTTTTGGCAAGTCGTGGACAGCGTCCACGACTTGCATCAGTTACGTTAGGAATTTTCTTTTTGTTATTTTTTTTAATCTATTTCAAAAAATAAGCCGGATGTTTAGAAAATACAAAGCTTAGGTTGAAAATGCATGTACAGGAATAAATTAAACTGTTGATGGGATGATTTACTTTATTTCCCAAAATACAATGGGGCAATTTGTAACACTTAATCTTGGACTAAATGTTTGGATATGATTGTCCTTTATAAAGCACAAACATTTTCTAAAATCTTCATACATAAATCCAAAAAAATTATTTCAGAATTAAACAAATATATTAATTTTAATAAGAAAGTAATTAGCAACTTAAGTAATTCAAACTTCAAAACTGAAAGATAATAAAATAATATACGAGTAAAATAAGTATACTGGAATCTTCAATGTAAAACGATATTATTAAGCTTTTAAACTTAAGTTATCAACTACCTGATCTGAATATTTTTAGGTTAAATAGCATAAAATCCGCCTGTATTGTAAAATTCAGTTAAAAATCCCCTTATATTTTATAAATAGATAACCC
Source organism: Sesamum alatum (assembly GCA_034509735.1). Classification (NCBI taxonomy): domain Eukaryota; kingdom Viridiplantae; phylum Streptophyta; class Magnoliopsida; order Lamiales; family Pedaliaceae; genus Sesamum; species Sesamum alatum. The sequence continues at coordinate 10,110,227 of JACGWO010000004.1, forward strand.
CCCCCCCCCTTATTTTATTAAACGTAGTTTACTTTCCCCTCTCCATTAAATTGACTTATCGGCGTTAACTTTTTTTTTTTTCATATGATCGTTATGCCCTTTTAATATATATATTATTTATTATTTTAATGATCGTTGGATCTTCTTTGATTGTATAATGATCGTCAGATCTAATTAATTAATCTCAAACGTAGATATTAAAAAAATGAAAGGTCTGATCCAACAAATTATTTAACTTATATTATATAAACAATTAAAAATTATAAAAATAAATTATTATTTTTTATATATATAAATTAAAAAAAATTCCTAGCCCCACCCCAACCACTGCAAATGGGGGAACGACGCTGCCGCACCTAAATCTGGCGACAGTGACGTTGCCCAGACCAGCTACAGGCGAAGGCATCCCCATCGCCCTTCTGTGCAGAGGCAGCGACCGCCCCCAGTTTAAATAAAAAAAGATAAAAGTTTTCTTTTTAATTACCTTAATTATATTATTTAAATATACATTTTAGTTAATTGAGAGTAGTTTTAGATAATTATAATACTTATTAGAAATTCAATTAACCATTTTGTCTGCAATATATATTGGCTTTCTTTTTTATTTTAAATACATATAATACTTATTTAAATATAAATATTATGCATAAAAAATAATATAATTAATAAAAAATTTAAACTAAATAATAATTTAAATTAATTTATAAATTATATTTATTATAATTGCTTAATATTTATATTCATGTAGACATCTAAATTTGAAAAAAAAAATTTAGTATATTAATCTTTGTAATGAAATATTTCTATTTTTGGTATTTTGATATTTAACATAAATATATTAAAGAACAAAATTATTTATATTTTTAAGAGAGATGAAAATGCAAAAAAAAAAATCCTTCAAAAAAGTCATTTTGACCATGGTAATTTTAGATACAATATAGGAGCATTTTAATTAATTAAAGAAAAAAAACGGTCAAAACATGCAAAAGATCAAGTCTAAATGGACTTCAAGCGCGTGCACCCGCCTTTCATTAGGTTTCGAACAGAAGGGGGGGGGTCTTGTGTTGAATTTATCAAAAGAAAGGGGGGGGGGGGGGGGGAGGGTTAGCCTATTTTTAAGTCTCATTTAAGTAGTTAGTTAATAACTTCGTTTTTCAGACCAACGAAGAAAATAAAATTTTCATGATTAGTATTTGTTGTGTATATGTTATACTAATTAATTACTTTATTTAATCTATATTATTCAAGTTATTTATTACTCACTGTATATTTTTCATTCAAAATAACTTGATCTTAAGGTAACATGCAAAATATTTAAAATATATTAGGAACATGTAGATATATATGGTATGCATCAGGAGTATTTTAGGACTTCCACCAAATGTTTGGGTATTTGTCTCCTTTTATGTAAATTTATTTTAATTTGTTTTATTGTTCTTTGTGTATTAGGGTATTAATTCAATCGATATATTGTTCAATTTATTAAGATATTCAAATAGTTATATAATTATTGTTTCTAAAGTGGACGTTTTCGTATTGAACTTTTATCCTCTCTTCATGAGTGTGGTCGGCACGGTACTTCTATAGGGTATTGTTGGGTTGTATGTTCTGAATTCTTGGCTCCCTGTTGTTGCAAGTGTAGATTAGTGTTGGTTTTTGTAGTATGGAATGTGATATCTTGAGGATGGGCTTTGCGTTATCCCTTACAGAGGCGGAGTCGGTTGGTGTTACTATCCCTCAAGTGGCGTGGGAGAAAGGTGTTGGCAGTTTTCGGTTGACGCTGGTTGGCCGACTTTTATCTCATCATTCGGTCCATTTTGATGCGTTGAAAGGCTCTTTAGTTAATCTTCTTCATCCATCATGGGGGTTACTATTCACAAAGTGTCTGAGGCTCGATTCTGTTTAGTCTTTAACCATTGTGAAGACCTTCAGCGAGTGTTAGATTTGCGCCAGTGGATTTTTTATTGCAATTTGGTTGTTCTTCAACCGTTATCTTTGGCGGTTGATCCTCTATCGATGAATCTGGATTGGTGTCCTTTTTTCGTGCATGTGAATGATTCTCCTTTTGGACAACGCACAGTTGATGTCGTGTGTTTTATTGGTGAATCCTTGGGCGCCAGGTTGGATCCGGATCATATTGCTCAACACATCTTTTGGTTCGAAACAATGCGTATCCAGGTGAATATCAACGCCTCGTCACTGAAAAGGGCACTCAAGCTTTGTTCTGAACAGGGGGACGAGGTGGTGGTGAGGTTCTCTTATGAACGGCTCCCTAACTTTTGTTATTTATGCGGCAAGTTGGGTCATATTGAGCAATTTTGTGAACTTCGTTTTCAAGATGGTTTTATTGATCCCGGTCCTCGTACTCCATATGCCTCGTGGCTTTGGGCAGTGGGTCCGGTGCGGCGTATGGGGTCAATTTTTGATTCGGTTCGTCCCATGTATGTCTGGCGTTCATCCTCTCCGGCTGGGACATTTGTTTCGACGCCGCGGGGCAGTCATATCTTTGGGGACTTCCGGTGTGATTTGGGCGGTCTCCGTCGGTCTTCGATGGTAGTTGGGGGTGGCACAACAGTTGTTACGCGTGGGTTCGGAGCGGTTTCTTTCCCTCCGGATCAGCTGGCCGCAACACATGCAACGGCGACGGTTACTGGGCGTCGGTTAGTGGACGAAAGTAGTGATTCAGATGGGCTTTTGGGCCAGGCAACGCGGGGGATTGGGTCGGTTTTTTACTCGCACGTTGGGCCTATTTCCCCAGCCAATTCTGGTTCAGCCCAGGTGCCGGATATTTCTATAGGCCTAAGTGTTGTTCAGGCCTTTACGTGTGATGGGCCTGTGGCTGTTACACAGGCTTCTCTTATGCCCGACTCTGGTGTGGGTCATTCCTTGGACCACTCATCCATGGAAAAAAGTTGTTCTGGCCAATCTTCTAAATCGTGCCCGCTATCTGCTCCAATCGGCAGCATGAATTTCCACTCTTCAACAGCAGAGGGTTCGGATGGTCAGTTGGTTGAGGTTCCTCTAGGCGAGTCTTTTTCTTCTTCTTCAACGACTCGGTTTTCTGTGTGTGGAGGGTCTCGAGGCCGCAGAGGCCATCCGCGCGGCTGTGGTCGTCGGGGATGGGGTGGTCTTGGACTTCGAGCGACGATTGCTGGGCATAAACGTCAACTTTCATCATCTTCTCAGGCGGATTTGGTGTCTCGGCCGAATAAACGGTTGTCTTTTTGATGTGCAGTCTGTGGTTCCTGTTTCTTCCTTGGCGGAGGTCGTCGCGCGGCCCCGCCGGTCGCCATAAGTTGAATCGTCTGGAATTATCGCGAGATTGGGGGGCCTGGGACAATTCGTCAGCTACGTGAAATACTTTGCGTTTACAACCCCTTGCTGCTCTTTCTTTCTGAAACTAAGAGTAGTAGCAGTCTATGTGAAAAGGTAAAAACAATCTTTGAATTTACATGGTATCGCAGTTGACGTTGAGGGACGAAGTAGGGGTCTGTTACTGATATGGCAGATAGGTCTTGATTTTACTCTTCTCAATTTCTCTAAATATGATGTATCTGTGGAGTATTAGGGTCAATGTTGGTGCGTTACAGGGTTCTACAGTGAGCCGGACTCTAGTTGGCATCACCTATCTTGGGATATCCTTCGGTCCCTATCCCATCAATCCTCTTTGCCTTGGTTATGTTGTGGGGATTTTAACGCCGTTTTATTTCCTCATGAGCGAGTCAGCCGCTGTACCACTCCTGAATGGTAGATGCGGGATTTTCGTTCGGTGTTGTTGGAGGTTCGGTTGGATGATTTAGGTTTTTAGGGTCCTGACTTCACTTGGTGCAATCATTGTCAGTCGCCTGACACTATTTGGTGTCGGTTGGACCGAGCTGTGGGTAATTCGGCGTGGCGTGGTTTATTTCTGGAGCATAAGGTTATCTATATTCCCTCTGCGTATTCAGATCATTGCTATTTCCACGTTCAGCTGGTTAGGCCACTGCTTTTCCGAAAATATGGATAACAGTAATTCTTTCAAGTTTGAAATCTTCCTGGGCGTTGTCGGCTAAGGTTTCTGAACTCATTTATGCTGCCTGGGGTAGTGATTTGTCTAGTGACTCCGCCTTTCCAACTCTAGAGAAACTCAGTCGCTGCTCGAAATTATTGTTGGGGTGGAGTCGGCAGAAGGCTCGGGGCGTTCGTAAATGTATTTCCTGGTTGGAGCGTCGCATTGGGGTGTTGGAAGCGAGTGTCTGGACTCCGGCTGTCCGTCAGGAACTCACAGAGCAGTGTTCGGAGCTAGAGACTTTGCTATCGGATGAGGCTGCCAAGTGGCGGCAACATGCAAAATAGCACTGGTTGGCAATGGGGATCGAAATACTAAATTTTTTCGCGCTCGGGCTTCTGCTTGAGACAAGGCCAACCGAATTCGTCGCTTTCGAGATGCTTCAGGTTCAATTTTTTCTAGTAAAGAAGGTATTCAAGGAATTATTTCGGAGTATTTCCATCAGATTTTCTATTCGACTACGCTCTCTCCCATGGATTTAGTTGTTGCAGTTTGGGGCATTCAACCTCGGATTTCGGAGGAACAGAACCAGTATTTATCTCGTCCTTTTGAGGCTGAGGAAGTCAGGGCTGCTTTGTTTTCTATGACCCCGCTCACATCCCCCAGTCCAGATGGATTTCCGCCATTTTTTTTCAGCGTTACTGGGACACCGTAGGTAATGCCATTACTTGTTGTGTCCTTAAGATTCTGAATTCTTGCATTATGCCGCCGAATGTCAATCATATACTAACATTGTATTGATTCCTAAGTAAAAATCCCCAGAACTTATGTCTCAGTCCCGGCATATTAGTTTATGTAATGTAGTTTATAAAGTCGTTTCCAAGGTTCTAGCTAATAGGCTTCAAACTTGTTTGGATTATGTTATCTCTCCCTCTAAACCAACTTTTGTGAGTGGACGGCTTATATCTGATAACGTTCTTCTTGGGTTTGAATGTATTCATTTTCTGAAAAATCGTCAAAAGGGGAGAAAGGGTTTCTTTGCTTTAAAATTTGACATGAGTAAAGCATACGATCGGATTGAATGGCCGTTTGTGGATTTGGTATTGTGTAAATTTGGCTTTGCTTATGGTTTTGTCAATCTGATTATGCTGTGTATCTCCTCGGTAAGCTTTTCTTTCATTCTGAACGGAGAATCATTTGGGTTCTTGCAGCCACATCGTGGGCTTCAACTGGGTGATCCGCTTTCCCTCTATCTATTCATTTTGTGCTCTGAGGTGTTTAGTATTTTATTGCATGATGCAGAGGTGAGAGGGGTGATACAAGGTATGCGGTGGCTCGACGTGCCCCCCGGCTTTCCCATTTTTTTTTCGTCGATGATCCCTTAATTTTCTCTAGAGTCACAGAGGAAGCTGTTATGGGGATAGGTGGTATTCTTAATATCTACGAGAGAGCTTTCGGACAGCAAGTAAATTATGCAAAATCTGAAATAGTCTTTAGCCCGAACGTTGAGCATCGTCATCAGATTCAATTAGCTGGTTTCCTAAATGTGGAGGTTGTGCTCAAGTTGGAGAAATACTTGGGTTTGCCATCAGGTGTAGGGCGTGCAAAGATTGAAGTGTTTCATAGTCTTCGAAGCCGTTCATGGAACAAAATGCTAGGTTGGTCGGAAAAGACGCTGTCCAACGCCGAAAAGGAAGCGCTTTTAAAGGCGGTACTCCAAGCCATGCCTAGCTATGCGATGCAGTGCTTTCTTCTGCCGAGTTCTTTGCTTCGTGAGATTGAGGCTGCCTTTGCCGAGTTTTGGTGGAGCTCCCCAAGGCCTAGGAGGATTCACTGGGTGGCTTCGTCTCGGCTTTGTAGGAGTAAGCGTCATAGTGGTCTTGGATTTTGTGACTTATGGCGTTTCAACTTGGCTTTGCTTGCTAAGCAAGCCTGGCGGTTGATTACGGATCTGGGGAGCCTTCTTGCTTGTGTCCTCAAGGCTCGATATTTTCCAAGGACATCATTTCTGAAGCTACAGTAGGGTACAACATGGAGGAGTATTATTTCGGCAGGGTTTATTACAAATGCGGGCTGTCGGTGGCATGTCGGGGATGGGTCTCAGATTAGTGTTCGGCGGGATAAATGGCTCCCTCGTCCTTTTCTTTTCAAGCCTGTTTCGACTCCCCAACCTAGTTATGAGGATCTGTTGATGGCTGACTTCTTGCTCCCTAATGTGGATTAATGGGACCTCCCAAATTGCAATCCATGTGTTGTGAGATGGATGTTGACTGTATCAAATCTATCTCAATTAAGAGAAATGCTGGTTCTGGCCATATTGTCTGGCATTACTCGAATGATGGTGTGTTTCGTGTTCGAAGTGTGTATTTGTTAGCGGAACATGAAGCAGCGAGGCAACAAGGTACGTTTACGAAACCTTCTTCTGTTGGGCCCGGTTCTGGATGGAATTTCTTATGGAAGGCTAAGCTACCATGTAAGGTTAAGCACTTCTCCTGACGACTGTGTAAGTGTGCTTTGCCTTTACTTGTGAACTTAAAGAGAAGATTGCTGGAGGTGGAGTAGGTCTGTCCTGTTTGTGGAACCGAAGAGGAGGATGAGAAACACATTTTCCTAAGGTGTGACTTTGCTCGACAATGTTGGGCTTTGGTTGAAATTCCCTCGGCAGTAATGTCTATGTAGGAGAGTTCTACAGAAGGTTGGGTGCATCATCTGAAGTCTAAGTGTACGAGGGAGCAATTTCTCTTGGCTTTGACATTGTTATGGGCAATCTGGGGCATTGTAACAGGCTTATTTTTGAAGGAAAAACTAGTTCGCCAATGGCTACTTTCTTGTTTGCCCAGGCATTCCTTCGTGATTTTCAGGTTGCAAGTTTACATCATAGGGCAACGGTCGGTGGAGTTTAGACCTGTTGTGTTCTTCTCGGTGCTGTGTTCAGTTGATTAAAGTTGCTTTGTATTCCTGATGTTGGAACTATGGTGTATATTTTTTTTGTTCTTTATAAAAATTTTACCTTCCTTTCAAAAAAGAGAAAAAAAAGGAGTATTTTAGTCTCAATAATTGAAGTAATTTAGTGTAATGCTGTGAACCGAACTGAGGAAGGCCAAAGACTTAAGAAATTTAGTGTAATGTTGGCTTTGTTCTTCCTATTGATCATTGCCACTATGATAATTTGCGAGATGCGTAAGTTAGGAATCGAACAAACATATTGGAGCTAGGGACTTGAAAAGAACGATTATGTAGGTTAGGAATATGTGTGTAGTACTTTCTTGTCATGTGTGTTTGGAGCAATAGGCATGCACCTTTTAATGGAACATATTCCATTACAATATTGCCAACGTATCTTTTTTTTTTTTAGAGGGAAGTCGACTAGCTTTTATTCAGAAATCAAAGAAGACAAATGAAATGTTCAGATGTCATCCTCTGAGAAGGCAGAACGATTAGAAGCAATAACAAGGTTACGTGCAATGAAATTGCAGCAACGACTACCGAAAGATAAAGAAATAGAGTCACAAAATAAAAGAGCAAGTCTAATATCACGCACGAAAGGCCCCGTGCGCGAGAAGTCAAACTTTGAGGATTCCAACTTGTGAATAAGATTGAAGCAATTCCCCTCCAAAATGATGTTTCCAGTTCATTTGTTGAGCCAAGAGGCTGGCCTCCCTAGAAGTGAGAGCTTCTCCAGATTCAGCATCAAAGCATCCCTAAAATTTGTGTGCAGCCCACCTTAGAACGATTCCATTGTTGTCCCGTGCCACCAGTCCTATTGCGGTCTCCTCCAATCGAGTGAACGTTGCGGCATCAAAGTTGATATTGACAGCACCTAATCGGACATGCATTGTTGTAGGCCATTAGGAAGCTTTGTGCTGATGATACAATCGGATAGGGTGGGGTAGATGAATTTCATGCACTTCTTATTCCTGTCCCACCAAATGAACCAGTATACAGTCATAAGCATCTGGCGATCTCCTTCCGAAAGGACCTGTAGAACCTGAACCATCCAGCTTGCCAGATTCAAGAAACTTGCAAAAATATTCCTCCAAGGTAAAGATGTCAATGCCCAGACCTAAATGGAGTAATGGCAGGCAAGAAAAGTATGGTGTACAATTTCATTATGATCAAAACAAAAGGGGCACCCAAAATCAGAGCCATGCATACAACGGTTCAAATTGGTAGCAGTTGGTAACGCATCGAGCCAAAGCTTCCAACAGATCAACTGGCTCTTACTAGGGACCTTGGCATTACAGATTTTTTTTCCAGTTCCGTTGTGCAAGTCAATCTGTGGGCTGTTGAAGGAGGCAGAATCATGCAGCTCTAAGGCTAGAAAATAGGCACTCTTTACACTAAAGCACACATTGTTAGTGTAGTGCCAGTAGGGTATCAGTGTTGTGCTCCATCCCAGCAGTAAACAGAGACTCTCCTCACGGTTAGGTGCAAGAAACAAACCCTCGAGAAAATCAAGGTCCCAAGTTTTCGAAGTAGGGTCAATAAGTGCAGCTACCCGAGCGTCTTCTAAACCATCAGGCACACATGAGATAGGTTTGAACGTAGTCGACCGAGGAATACATTTATCTTTCCATATCCGAACATTTGTGCCCGACCTGATGCACCATCTACTACCTGCATCCACAACTTCCCAAGCACCTAAAATAGATCTCCACGTGAAGGAAAGGTGATAGCCAAGAGACCCTGAGAGCGCGGAGGAGTGGTGGTAATACTTAGGCTTGAGGACTTGAGACAAAAGACCATTTGGCTTCGTAATCAGCCTCCACAATTATTTAGCTAACATCGTTGAATTAAAATCCGTAAAAGAATGAAAGCTAATACCTCATTTAACTTCCTTTTGCACAGTCTTTCCCAAGAAATCCAATGTATCTTTCAGTGTTCGTTGTTGTTCTAGAAGAAGTTGAACGCCATGGACTGGATTTCCTTAAAAAGGTTGTCGGGCAACCGGAAGACACTTATTGCGTAAGTTGGAATCGCTTGAATAACTGCCTTAATGAGTATCTCCTTCCCTGCTTGCTCGAGGTTCTTATCATTCCAATCTTGAACATGCGGCCATACACTGTATTTGACATAATCGAACACACCACGACGGGACCGGCCAACCGTTGATGGGAGGCCAAGGTAGCGGTCTTGCACACCTCAAGTTGAAGACTCAATATACCGGGGAGTTCCATGATGAGGTGAGGGGCAGTATTCTTACTAAGCACAATGGTCGACTTTGAGAAGTTAACATGTTGTCTGGAGGCTCAAGCATAATGATCAAGGACATCTCTAATGTAATACATGGAAGATGGTGAAGTTTGGCAATACATCTGGGTATCATCACAAAGAACAAATGTGTAATTGATGGGGGCCTTCTACAAACCGCTATACCTTTGATCCGCCCATCGGATTCTACCTTGTGGAGTAGAGCAACGAATGCCTCTGTACACAGTAAAAACAAATACGGTGATAGAGGATCTCCCTGTCGGAGCCCTCTAGAAGATGTAACATGTCCAAACTCGGACCCATTAAGTAAAAAGGAATAAAAGACATAGAAGAGACACATGCCGTAATAATATGAACAAAGTGAGAATGAAAACCATGTTTCAGAAGAATACTCTCCAGGAAGCACCATTCTACCTTATCATACGCTTTGCTAATATCTAACTTAATTGCTGCATATCTTTTTGTGCCCCAATTTTTTGTGCAGAGGTAGTGGTTAGTCTCAAAGGTAAGGAAGATATTATCAGTGTTTAACCTATCGGGAATGAAGGCTGATTGGTTTTGTGAGATGATGCCGTCAAGAAAAGGTGTTAGTCTATTTGTAATGGTCTTGGATGTAATTTTGTATATCACATTGCATAGACTAAAATGCTGGAATTGGGAGACGATTTCAGGCTTACGACATTTTGGTATAAGAACAATTTGGGTATGGATCAAATTTTCACATACATCAGAATTAAGGAATCTGAGCACGAATTGAACAACATCAAACTTAATAGTATGCCAAAAATGATGATAAAAGACATGGGACACACCATCAGGTCCAAGACATTTGAAGGGCGCCATTTGAAAGATCGCTTTAGTTATCTCTATTAGAATAGATGAATAGAAAGTCAATGTCGTTTGTTGTTTTTGAGAAACATTCACCAATCTTTGAATGGAAGTAATATTATATTGATGAATGTAGTAAGGATTCATCATTGACAACGATGAGTTTGTTGTGCTTATTGCTAGCATTGAGCGTGGTTTCAATGTCACAACAAATGCCCACAGACCGGACATATGAATCCAAGAAATTGGACTGCGTATAGGTTGGCGGTTATGATACCAACTTCTGTAGATCGGTCTGAAATACTCCAAGTCAAGGACCTCGAGATTGGGTATCAAGTGTCATATAGAGACTTGCACTAAGGATTGCATTTATTGGATGAGTACCTGTTTCATTGGGTAACAGACATTGGATGTCTATGCAATACTAGTGGGTTAGTTGATAAGGGTGTCGGCTGACTGAGGTGGCTCGCAGGAATCGTCATATGGAAGCCCCACAGGCTTGGTCGGTATGACTAGTGTTCCTGGTTCCGATAGTACGGGATTAGTCCTCGAACTTGAGAAATCACATCAGTCACTTACATACGAAGGTTGTATCTTGGATCTGACGAGCGGTGATTGTGTCGTAAGACATAGTCATCATAAGCCTTGTTCAATGCAGTCGGAGTACGTAGAGAAGACGGTGGATTCCAAGATAGAATCTGTCTCCTGTCAAAGATTATGACAACGAAATCTCCTATGCACTCTGAGATGGTTTAGAGTCTCAAAGTCTAGGCCATAGCACTTGATTGAGTGGGAAAGGATTTCTTGCGTCAATCATAGAGTTAAACTTATCTCAGGTTTGAAACATAGATGCCTAAGTCAAGGATGGGAATCAACATCCTATTCCATACCTAAGGCCGGGAGATAGGCAACAGTAGGACACTACCTGTATGTAACTCGAAGCCTAAATGTTCACGCTACATATTCACCTAGTCTCTAGTGCCATAAATCATTGCTAGACGGCCACCCATGGTGACAGACTACTTTGGTTATGAGATAACAAGAAGTAGGTCCAAGTCTAGATGAGGGTGAACCTAAAGAGTCACACACGATTCTACGAATGTGAAAGGAATCAATTTGGAATTAATTCTGGGAGAAGGTTTAATTTAATAGGATTAAATCATACTTCTTGGAGATTTAAGCCTTCATGGATGAATTGGATTAATCGGGCTTGAGTTCATAAATTGGATTTATGGATTTAATGAAGCATGGACTTCCTTTTTAATTAGATTAAAAGGGTCAATTAAGTAGTAGGTTTGGAATATTAAATAGAATTTTATATAGAGTCCATTGGACCTTAGGACTATTTAAATTAGATTTAAATAGGCCCATTCCATAAAGCCCATCAAGGATGGATGGACGAGATTTGATCTAGAGGTTTTGAGATGGAGGGCTAGGATTCATCCTAGAATGAGGTTTGACTAGGTCAAATCCCTAGTTGATTAGGATGTGTCTCTTTGGAAGAGGTTGAGTAGGATTAGAAATACTAATTCCTTATAAATACTCAAACACACACTCATCTCACACTAATCTCTACACACACATTATGCCATCTCGCCTCTCTCTCTCTCGTCCACCTTCTTCACTTTTCTCCAAGATTTCCTTTGTTCTTCTTGATTCATTCAAGGTAGAACATTAGAGACGTTGGTAGCATTAATCAATAGCGTTGTATCGATGTCTCTTCTCTTCTAAACAACTTCTTGCTAGTACGAGAGTTCGTCACTATAGGGTGAAGCGTGTGGACAATTTATAGGGTCTCTACATTGAGATCTTGGTGGCAAAATGGGGTACAATGCGTGGGGCCGAACGAAGAAAACTACTAGGGTAATGTTCTCTCTTTACGTTTCTTGTTCCTCCAAATTCTATAGCCTCCATGTTGTGTACTTTCTTGAACATGAGATACACCGAACGCCCGGGAGTATCAAGGGCACACCCCCTAATCCATTAATTTTACGTTCCATGTATGCTTTAATTTCGTTTATTTACGCTTTACGCTTTTATAACTCTCCTGGGCCGATCCATCTTACAATCTCCTCCTTACTGTACAAACGTAGCAGCCCTTGATGCATCGCCTCGTCCACCTTAATTGATACATTTTCAATTCCCCTTTCCAAGTCCATAGCCGAGGGAAAAATCTGATCTATACACCCCTTGGAAGTGCTCAATAATAAGCCTTTGTAATTCCTCCTCCGTCGCCACCCCAGTTCCCATTATGGTCCTTAAGCCTGTGAATTTGGTTTGTCCTATATCTTCGGTTGGCGTATTTGTGGAAGAAAGAGGTATTTCTATCCCCCTGTTGCAGCAAGTGGGCTTTTGCCCGTTGACCCGAATATAGTTCTTCCCGAATAATCATATCATCAAGTTCTTTCTAAGACTTACTCTCCTCCAACCGAGTAGCTGCATCACCCCAGCCTTTTCTCAACGTGGTCAGTTTTTTTTTTTTCTAGCCAAGCCATTCTCCTCTTCAAGCTCGCCGCATTGTTCATTTCGCCAAATTTTGAGCTTATTTCTGTAGGCCTCCATTTTTGTCTGAAATGGATCAACTCGAAATACGCCCCCTCCTCATCCATGTATTCTGTACAATAGCATCACAATCTTCCAACGTAGTATCTGAAGCTCGAATCAGGAAGGCATCTGAGAGTTAATTTGCACCTGGTTTGGCACTTCCAAGTTAATCACTAAAGCCAGATGGTCTGAATATGGGTTAGGTTTAGAGAAAATCAGGGCATGAGGGAATAGTGTAATCCATCCAGAAGTTGTCGTGGCCCAGTCGAGTCTCTCCCATATTGTATTCGGATCCCCTTGACGATCACACTAAGCGAAAAGTTCCCCTTCGTAACCAAGATCTTGCGGCCCAAAATGTTCCAGCGAATCCCGAAAGTCCCGAATTTTCCAGTTAGGTCGTAGAACCCCTCTTTCCTTTTCCGAATGATCTAGGATCTCATTAAAGTCCCTAACCATAGCCAAGGACTTCTCAATTGTAAATTGAGCTTAGAGAGCAACGCTTATGTTTGCTTTTTGTTAGCTACCTCAGGTTCACTGTACACGCTAGTCATCCTCCAAGGTGGCGAGGAATCCGACTCCCTAATTATTGCATCAATATGATTTTGGGAATACGATTGCAGCGTAACTACCGTATTCTTCCTCCAAAGAAGGGCTAGGCCACCACTCTTGCCTCGTGGTTCCACACAGAATTCAAACATGTCCAATTTCCGACGAATGATCTCTATTTTTTGTTTTTTGCGGGAGAGGAGAGGTCATTATGGGTAATGAGGTTCGCGAGGTAGTGGGTTGAGTGAAAATTTATGTTTTGTGTGCTGGGTCCAATGGTTGTTTAGAGGTTATATGTTGGTAGGTTTTGGTGCCTGTATAGTGGTGCTAGTGGATAAGGATAGGGATGGGACCGGCTTTGGGAAGTTTGTAGTCGTGGTCGGGGATGATCAGGAGGGTAGGGGAAGTTTTCAGGGGTCAGGGGGGTAGGCAGGGATTGAGTGTTTGTATCAGCCAAGCCTCCAAAAATACTGATTCCCCTTGGTTGTGTGAAAAAGCGGATAGTGAAGGAGAGCGTCAACGAGAATGAACAGGAGTCGGCCTGTGTGATCCAATACAGGCATCTGTGTCCTTCGAGGGCTGTAATCTGGTATGAACATAATTCGGAGTTGTGGCTCATAGCCAAGGACCATACAGGGTATTTTCACCAGGATCGACAAGTACTTCTTGAAGTTGTCTTTTCCAGACCCTAACTAGATGTCCCAAATGTCCACACAGATAGGATGCGTTCGGTAGGCGTTCATATGTAAAAAAAAACCACTAATTCATCTCTATACGCAGTTCTGATCTTGAAAAAAACCTTTTCAAAGGTACATTGACATTTAATCCTACCCGATTACGCATGGAAGATCCCCATAGACTATTTGAGCCCTCCATATCAACTTCCCTAAACTTCCCCAACTGATTTCTAATGAATTCGGTTATCCCATGATTCATCTTTCCGATGGGAAGATCATGGACGCGCACATAGAAGTCCACTCAATTGAGATCGATAGGGAGTAGATTTTGTTTTGCATCCACCATATTCAGAATTATGAGTTGCTTCTCAAAAGCTCAAGGTCCGTTATCGAATACACTCTTCCTATCAGTCTGATGTTCAAAACGAAATAGAAGACGGTTGTTCTCAATTAATTTGATCTCCACTTTTATGATAGGCCAAGGTGAGTGTAAATCGGAGGGCATCAAGATGAAAGCTTTTGCGGGACAGGATAGCTCCTACCAAATAGAAATGCTCCGGTTCGTTGTCATTAGCCCGTAACCCTAGCGGAAGCACATCATTACTCTATTCTTCTTCCGTTAAGGAAAGATCACATCTCAGAGATGATAGATCTGTTTCCATTGGATCGATCTGTACCGGGGGAATATGGATGTATCAATCAGGGTGGCAAAGGGGATAGATTGTCATCTACAAACGCGAGCAACCAATCAAACAGTGCTAGGGTAATCAAATGAAAAGCCAAATCAAAGATAATGAGAGATCCCAAAAACACAAGAGAAATAGTTGTAGACAGAGTGAAGGCTTAGTAGAGACAAAGAGACTCGAAAGCGAAAAATATAAAGAATTGCAAGAAAAACATAGGCACTTCATGCACAGTCGGCGAAAGTCCAACATTAGTCAAGCGTATGATTGCATCATGGTGGGTTCCAACAGCCCGAATAGGAAGAAAGGAGATCTAGTTGAAGATCAGACAATAAAAGAAAGGCTCTCAATTAGAGAGGAAAATCCTCCATGCGAAGGGTTACCATTATATTGCCAATGTAGCTGATGTGGAGAAAAAACCCACTTTGCAAGAAGACCCTCCAACTTATGAATAATAGCCCAAAGACCCCCAGATGGAAGTTAAAAGGAGTTGAGGGAAGTTGAGGAGGAGGAAGTTGAAAAGAGAGTGGGCTAGCAAAATGATGAAAATGCCCTCCGCGGATCAATTTTAGGCCGTAGGATCAAAGGGCAACATTGTAATTTCACCCCCTAAAATTTACTATAAATAGGGGGTGAATTCATTGTAAACTGATCTTTTTCATTAATAAGAAGAACGACATCTACATTTTCCAGTACATTCCTTTAGCTTGAATTATTTTGGTGCGTACGTGCTTAGGTTACACTTTCCCGAATTTTACACCATCAGCTTGGCGCCGTCTGTGGGAGAGAGTCTAGGCATCAAAGATGAACACCAGATCAAGGGCAAGAAGCGTGTGGGGCAGGAGGACCTCGAGAGAAGAGGCGAGGAGGTCGAGGCCCACGCCTCGAAGAGTCCACCGGCGCACTGCCAGGAGGAAGGGAGGCGAGGAGGTCGAGGCCCACGCCTCGAAGAGTCCACCGGCGCACCGCCAGGAGGAAGGGAGGCAGGAATAGGTCGAGGCCCACGCCTCGAAGAGTCCACCGGCGCACCGCCAGGAGGAAGGGAGGCAGGAAGAGGTCGAGGCCCATGCCTCGAAGAGTCCACCGGCACATCGCCAGGAGGAAGGGAGGAAGGAAGAGGTCGAGGCCCACGCCTCAGAGAATCCTCCAGCGCGGAGCCAGGAGGAAGAGAGGAAGGCAGAAGCAAGACCCCCGCCTTGGAGAATCCACCTGCGCACCCAGGAGGAGGAGAGGCCAGGAGAGGTCGAGGCTCCTCCCCAGAAGAAGTCAAGGCTCCTCCCCAGCAGGAGGCAGGAAGAAGTCAAGGCTCCTCCCTAGAGGCAGGAGGAGGTCGAGGCTCCTCCCCAGCAGGAGCAAGGCCGCACCCCGCGCACCAAGGAGGAGGAAAGGCAGGAAGAATTCAAGGATTCTCCCCAACAGGAGGCAGGAAGAAGTCAAGGCTCCTCCCTAGAGGCAGGAGGAGGTCGAGGCTCCTCCCCAGCAGGAGCAAGGCTGCGCCCCGCGCACCAAGGAGGAGGAAAGGCAGGAAGAAGTCAAGGCTCCTCCCCAGCAGAAGGCAGGAGGAGGTCGAGGCTCCTCCCCAGCAGGAGCAAGGCCGCGCCCCGCGCAACAAGGGAGAGGAGAGGCAGGAAGAGGTCGAGGCTCAGCCTCCACCCCGAGTTATTCAGATAACTTTCGAGACCCTTCACCAGTCGGTGAAGGATGCGTTCGCCCAAGCCGGCCAAAGGCTACAGAGGAAGAGAAAGGGTCCCCTTAGGGCAGAAGGAAGTAGGCGTGAACGTAGGCCTGTGCCCCCGGAGAATTTAGCTCAAGCGCTCGATGCAGCCAAGCTACAAGGATTGGGATCGAGACCATAGCACAGAGAAACGCCACTACTTGAAGAAGGGGGTCGAGGAGCTGGTCCGAAGAGATGACTTACGAGAATTCGTGGGATAAGGGAAACAAGAGCTCTAGGAAACCGCTTCTGAAGACAGGCACGTGGTATGTAGGAGTGAAGTAGGAAGCAGAATGAACCAGCAGAGACAACCTCCCAACTGCTTGAGTTATGAGGGTTAACTCGGGAGGCCCAATAAGAAGAGATACGAAGCAAGAGTCGCTCAGAGAGCGAGGCAAGATGAAGGAGTTGCATGAGGACAAGCCAAAGTTGCTCAGAGAGCAAGGCAAGCTGAAGGAGTTGTAGAAAGAGCAATAGGACGCGATGCCAAACCATGCCATCTTTGGCGAGGAGGCAACAGCGTTGCTAGCGGATCCCGGAAACCAGTCGGAGTGTGATGCGCTGAGCAAGGGGAGAAAAGCTGACTTGCGTCAAAGAAGCGACATATGCACGACATATGCAGGGGGAGAAAGCAGGAGTGGCATATGTGGGGGCGGATAGCGACTTCCAACTTGTGAACTAGCAGTGGAATGGAGGCCACAAGGCTGGAGGAGCAGATGACCAAGTACTTAGCAAACATCCAGGTATTAAGAAGGAAACTCGATGAGTTCACAATAGAACAAAGCCCGCGGTCGTACAAGGAAGAGACGAACTGACTCGTTAAGTCTGCCAACTCATTGGCTCCTTTGGAGAGCGAGAGAGTAACTTTGCTAAGTCAAGGTCAACATGAAGTGAACGTAGTGTGGGAAGAAGCCTTGACGGTGAAGAGCGTTTCATCAAGCTGGGAAGAAAGTTTGGAAGAAGATAGAGAACTTGGGATTCTGCCCCAAGAGTCCAAAGAACCCCAAGGAAGCAAGGGTAAGTCAAGCTAGATCAGCAGAGCTCATGGTAATTAGAAGTAAGCTGCATAAGAGAGACTTTTTAGCAAACCACATCTTGGATACGTCGGTGAGGATTAAGCAGAGTAGAAAGAGGGAGGATGCGCAATCACTCCGGAGGTAGAGTGATAGCATGCCAGGTCCCGAAGCGAGGACACCTTTGGCCTACCGAGCGTAAGGATGCATGGAAGTTAGTGAAGGACTCCGAGGATGCCAGGAGCATGCCGACGTCATTCACGCCCCAGCGGGAAGTATGGACCTTCGCAACCTCCCGTTCGGACGGGCAGGGCAGGGTAGTCTTCCAAAATTTGAAAACAAAGCTAGAAGACACCAAAGGCAATTGAGTAGAGGAGCTTCCAGGAGCTCTATGGGCATATCGAACTACCCCACGTCGAAGCACGGGGGAAACCCCCGCTCAGTCTGGTCTGGCCTACGGGTCGAAAGCCGTCATCCCAATGGAGATTAGAGAAGAGACACTCAGAGTGAAGTGCTACGAGCCGACTAGCAACAAAAGTAAAAGGAGGGTCGACCTGGATTTTCTGGAGGAGCTGAGGTGCGGCGCAAATATCGGGACTGAAGCATACAAAACGTTGATGGCGAGAGCCTGCAATAACAGAGTTAGACACCGAGGCTTCCAAGTGGGCGACCTCGTGTTGAGAAGGGCTGATGCCATAGGTAACATTGGGAAGCTGGACACCAAATCAGTCGGACCATATCAAGTGATTAGGATTGTGGGGAAAAGAACGTACCGCCTGCAAAAATAGGAGGGGAAAAAAGTACCACGTACTGGGAATGTGGTCTACTTGAAGAAGTATTTTGTCTAAATTTTATTTCCGCATTTTAAGTTGTATGATGTTTTATAATTTGAGATTATACTTCTGATCATGGTAATAAAATTTTCTTTTGACGAGTTCTTGTTGCCTATATGTTTTATTTTTTAGAAAAAAGGGGAATTGCCCCGAGATAATAAAGAGATGGACTGCCTCTCACAGATAATAAAGAGAGGGACTGCCTCTCACAGGGGGATTGCCCCAAGATAATAAAGAGAGGGACTGCCTCTCACAGGGGGATTGCCCCAAAATAATAAAGAGAGGGACTGCCTCTCACAGGGGGATTGCCCCAAAATAATAAAGAGAGGGACTGCCTCTCAGAGGGGGATTGCCCCAAGTTATCAAGAGAGGGACTGCCTCTCATAGGGGGACTGCCCCTAATACTTAAACATCATCTAAAAGAGAGGGACTGCCTCTCATAGGGGGATTGCCCCTTACATTAATATTATATCTATAAGAGGGGGACTGCCCCTCACAGTATTATTTCTTCTAAAAGAGGGGGATGACCTCTCACGTTAATATTTTTGCTTGCAAGAGGGGGATAACTCCTCACCTTAATATCTTGTTTGAAAGAGGGGGATTGCCCCTCAAAGTATTTAGTTTAATATTTTTGCTTGAAAAAGGGGGGATGACCCCTCACGTTAATATTTTTGCTTGCAAGAGGGGGATGACCCCTCACCTTAATATCTTGTTTGAAAGAGGGGGATTGCCCCTCACAGTATTTAGTTTAAAATCTTTGCTTGCCAAAGGGGGGGTGACCCCTTACATTTGTATTCTTCTTGACAGTATTTAGTTTAATATTTTTTTCTTGCAAGAGGGGGATGACCCCTCACTTTAATATCTTGTTTGAAAGAGGGGGGATTGCCCCTCACAGTATTTAGTTTAATATTTCTGCTTGTAAGAGGGGGATTGCCCCTTTCGTTTGAAAGTTAATTCGAGAAAAAACAGCTTAACATAATAAGCAATAGAGAAACAAAATTTAATAACATAGTAAAAAAAAAGCCTTTGCAAAATTCCAAATGTATTTTGATAAGAAGAACTCTTAAGAAGTTCCTCGAATGACAAAGAACTCCCGCGAAATTAAAAAGTGTCCCAACCAAGGGAACTCCTACAGAGCTTTCGAAGAGATCAATAGGATGCATCGCGACGCGAGGTGATCTAAATGCAACGCAACACAATTACAACAACCATTAAAGGGGCAAGGCCCCCCGCCACCACGGCGGCATACGAGATGGCGGAGGATGAGGGAGCGAGCAACAACATCTCCCTTCCATGATGAAAAGTGAAGCACACCAAACCTCTGGGGAAAAACGTTTTACAACTGTGGAGAGGAAGGGATAGAGGAGCGAGTCCTTAACAGCTCTCCCAAGGATGAGCAAGATATCGAAAAGCCGCAAGAGAGGAGGTGGCGCCGAGATCCTACAAACACCGGAAGAAACTCTTCGAAGTACGCAAAACAATTAGGAGAGAAGTGGCTGACGCGCGACCTCGAGGTTTGAAGCGGGGGGCTTGCGCTATCAAATGAAATCGAGGAAGTTTTCAACTTTTTTCTAATTCTAAATTCCGGGAAAATCTAGCAAGTCAAATGAATGTTCCTAGTGCCATAAACCGAAATCACCTCGTGATCAAAATCAAAACACTTTAGCAAGCGAGAGAAGAGGAAGGAGGGGCAACAAGACACCTTCAACTGAAATCCGACTGGCCGAGGCAAACGCCTCGGCCACTTCCAGGCCGAGGCACACCGAGGCGTCTGCCTCGGCCACCTCCAGGCCTAGGCAAACGCCTCGGCCACAGCCAGGCCGAGGCATATGCCTCGGCCACAAGGCCACCTCCAGCGCCTCGGCCACAACCAGGCCGAGGCAACTACGCCTCGGCCACTTCCAGGCCGAGGCTTGTGCCTCGGTCAGGCCATTATCCACCATCGACGCATCCGCCATTGACGGACCCTTGACAATGCATCCTTGGACATTTTCTTGACGTGCGTGACATCCTAAAAAACTCTCGAACTAGCAAATTATTTATGTCTCTTCTAGATTGATGAACGATGACTTTTGGAAGTCGAACAACAAAAAGACTGCAAGGAAAGAGATGAAAAGCCATATACTCGAGCCAAATCGTTTGGACATCTTTCTGGAATGGGGCGGAGACCAAGTAGGCAGACCAAACAAAGCAAGAGGAAAGAAGTCAGAATATCCCACCAAGTGTATATGTAGAAGATAGGGAATCCCAGCGAGGGAAGGAAGAAACCCGTGGCAGAAGTGGAAGGTCAAGGAAAAAGAGCCCTAGTAGAAGTAGGAGCTCTAGTAAAAGGAGGATGTGTGCCAAGAGGACTCCCCGAAGAACAAGACCCTACGTCAAAAGGGAACATTATCAAGAAGAGGAAGACGAATCAGAATCAACTTGCTGATTGGAACTTTCAGATTTCCAAGGAAATACTTGAAAGTCGGGGGGCTACTGATGTGGAGAAAAAACCCACTTTGCAAGAAGACCCTCCAACTTATGAATAATAGCCCAAAGACCCCCAGATGGAAGTTAAAAGGAGTTGAGGGAAGTTGAGGAGGAGGAAGTTGAAAAGAGAGTGGGCTAGCAAAATGACGAAAATGCCCTCCGCAGATCAATTTTAGGCCGTAGGATCAAAGGGCAACATTGTAATTTCACCCCCTAAAATTTACTATAAATAGGGGGTGAATTCATTGTAAACTGATCTTTTTCATTAATAAGAAGAACGACATCTACATTTTCCAGTACATTCCTTTAGCTTCTCGAATTGTTTTGGTGCGTACATGCTTAGGTTACACTTTCCCTAATTTTACACCATCAGTAGCTCTTGTCAATCAAAATATTATTGGCTAGTTTAGTCACATGAAAGTCTCACCCCCTTTTCTTGCTACACTTGACAATTCATCTTTCTCCCTATATTTTCTAGTGTATTGATTGCATGGTCTAATAATAAATTTCTTGCATTACTTGTCACTATGTATATAAAAGAGGTTAGCTTAAACTTAAAAATATCCCCAAAAAAAAAAAAAAATCACAGACAGGAACAAACAAGAATGTGTTAAAAGCAGTGTTGAAATACACATTAAGCAATATACAAGAATCAACTCATATTTTCTGAACAAATTTTTTTAAAAAAAAAAGTTAAAATAACAAAATTACCTTGAAATCAAGCTCAGATCTAGCTTACTACAAACCTGGATTTATTACTGATCTACTAGCAAACAAAAAAAAAAATCAGCTTTAGTTTAAAAATTGAAGTATAATAATCAGTAAATGAGGACGAGTGAAGCTTGTAAGTGAGATTAAGAGCTTGGTTATCAATTTAGACAACAAAAAAAATCATATGAAAGAAAATTTACCTTGTCTAAAGCTTGGGACTTCAATGTTCACTACTGCAGGTTCTTCGAGAGACTTGAAGTAATTGGTTGAGGAAAAGAAGATGGGCAATGATATAATTTAATTCCAAGTGAAAGTTGAGGCAAAAATGGACAATTTTCCTAAAAACCAGCTTTGCATGAATCATTAGCAATTTAGGATAATTCATCCCACCTCCAAAGGTGGAATGAGTTGTGCACGTTCAATGGTGTTTAGTACAGGGCCTTATTATATCGGGCCCCCATACCTCAGATAATCATTATACTAAGCTAGATTATTTTTCTTATTTAGGTTAATATATCAAAATAAACTTCAATAGTCCCGGCACAAGTGTCCAAATAAAGGGATTCAAGTTCTGTTATTTTATAAGTGGATTTTTCTTTCTATTAATTGGTAAAACATTTCCATGTTGAATTGTATAAATATCTGTATGTAGATATTTTGTACTCTTTAAAAATGCTTTCACTTAAATTAAATTATGAATGCCTTTATGATACCCAGATTTTTCTATTGAAATAATTTATACGTTGTGTGATGCCGAATGCTTTCAGTTGGGTTAAATAGGAATGTATTTGTTATAATTGGACTTTTCTATATAAATAGTTATGCGTATCACCTGCAAATATATGTAAATGTTAAATATGTGAGTAATCCATATTTTTTTGTTGTAAACTATTTTTGTAAATAATTTTCTTTTTAAAAATCAGTATTGACGACAACAATAAGTGAGGGGATTAATATTCATAAATTTTCTCATATACCTTCTCCGAGAGATGGTCAATAAGAAAGGGACAATCCAAAGCAAATACATGTGTTGTTAGAAATCATGAACAATAAATGTGTTGCCTAATCAAAAGCTAGGGTATCAAATTCATAACCTGATATTGTGTTAATTTATTCAAACATCTCCTGTCACTACAAGAAAATAGAAGATTAATGACAAAATAGTAAGTGACAATTTTAATATTGTCACTATTTATATATATTTGGTGACAAAGAATATTTATTTTGTCACAATAATGAATTAGTATTTGCTATTATTTTGTAAAAATTGTTATTAGCAAGAATCGGTGACAAAAAATGTGCATAAAGTTTTCACTAAATACAATTAGTGACTCATGTATAGTGACAACCTATGGACAATAAATAATTATTGTCATTATATTGTGTTGTCACTATGGATGAGTCACTAATAGTTTTAGTGACAACTTTATACACAATTTTTGTCACTAATAATTATATAGTGACAAAATAAAAAAATATTATCACTTAATATATATTTCTAATAACAAATTTAAAATTATTATTTGATATTTTGTCACTAATATCATGTTTTCTTGTAGTGTATCTTTTATAAAATTACAAGTACATTTCATTAGAGGTGTTGATGTAATTTTCTTCAGGGGGTCTACTTATAAACTTTTGTTCCTGAATCAATAATGTACTTGTAATTATAACTACAACCTCATGAGGTATATATACTTGTAGGGAATGTTTACTACATATGATTGGACTTGATTTATAGCTCAATTACCCCCAAATCCATGCTTATTTGCAAAAAACATGGGCCCTTGATTTGATTTGGGGGCCCGGTATAATGTAGGATATATCCATGATTTGAATACCACTTTTTGAGGTGGTCTTCGAATCATCCAAAAATTGGTCCAAATTATGATTTGTGCGTTGGTCAATATAATTCATATCCTTTTAAAATCATAAATTAATACAATTGCTAGTAAACAAGAAATTAAATAATTCTACATCATATCATAATAAATAAACAAAATATTATATTATCCTACAACCATTTATCTCAAATAATATCATTTATTAATCTATCACATCATAATCACATTTAAAGTAGTAAACATGCCCGTAATTTTGAAAATAGCATAACGTGTTTATAGAATTAACACGAGTGTCTAATCTAATTTACCCCCAAAATTAAAAAGAAACTTGTTTTGAAGTAGATTTATTGGCAACCAAAAGGAGAAGAGCTCCTGGAATTGTAGAGAGAAGAGAGTTTTGGTTGAACAAAAGAATTAGTAACATTAGTTTGGAATTTGATAATAGATCAAATGACCTGCATATATAATTCAATATTAGTTTTGGTTAGTTTTGCATAGGCCGAGATGTTAAACATAGCGAAAATTAAAGTACTGAATTATAAAATAATAAAATAAATAGTAATCAAATCGTCCGCCATGTTGCTATTATAATGTGGTCTCATGCATAATAGAATGTCAATTGAATAGTTAAGATAAATCAACCTTTCTTGCACTTCGGGTGTGTTAATTACTTAACGTTCTCAAGAACGGCTCTTTACCTTACAACCGGTGGAACATCAAAACGGAATCGTTTTTGTTTATTTTTCATGGTAGAAACACAAGTGTCTTTCCTCTAAAATTAGTCCAGACCATCTATGATGGAATCACCCTCAACCCTATGCTAGTAGGTATTAGAGTATTAAGGTAGATCAACTATCTATCTATAGAGAAATAAAAGGAACTCTTCTCTTTCGACATGAGAAATGGACATGAGAACAAGGCTAGAATGAAAGCTAGATTTTTTAGCTTTGCAGGAGAAAGAGTCTAGAGCCAGATGGCAAAAAGGGAGAGCAAGAGCTTTGGATCTTTATAAATATGTATGAACTAGTACCTAAGTCTCTAGCCTTTTATCCACTTTTATAGGCAATTCTTTGTCCTAGCATTAGCTAGATACGTTGAATGTAGATAAACCATTTTGTCTTGCTCATAGACAAACCTAGACAATACTTGTATTTATATTCTCTCTCCATAGACAAGCCATAGAAAAACTCATCTTTTCTTCTTCATCTAAAGTGAAGCCTTGTCATGTTCAATGAACCTTGCTTCACTTGTCATATGGGCTTGGGCTAAAACTTGGACCTCATGTTAATTCTCAATTGGACTAAGTCCAAATTTAATTGATTCTCAATTAATTGAATCCAATTATTAAGTCTATGGTATTTAATTTTTTTAATTAAATACAAGTACAAATCACTTAATCCAATTAATTAACTTTCAAGCCTAAATTGATTAATCCTAATTAATCTATCACAAATCTATTAATCAAATTAATACTTTTGAATAAGGCTCAAAATTAAATACTCACATTATTTAATTTTCCATGAATCGATTTCATAAAACATTCAGTCAGTTAATTTAACTCTTTAAATTATGTGATTTCTTCTCCATTATTAATTCAATCAATTAATTCCAATAATTCCATCATGGATTTGTGTGTGGCTCTTTAGTTTTACTACTCAACTAGACTTGGGCTTGTATCATATATACAATTTAATTAGCAACTTATTTGCATTAGATTATCAATTAACTCCTTAATTGGAGGGTACCCATCACCATGGGTGGCCATCTAGCAATGGTCCATGACACTAGATAATAGATCAATTATTGTGTGAACCTGTGAGCTATGCGTACCACGCAGATACGATCCCTCCACCACTAACCTCCCGATCAAAGTCTAGGTCATGGAATTAGTTAATGGTTCCCATGGTCGACTTTGATGTATATGTATCAACTCTACAAGTTATGCTTCCAATTTATCAATATAGAAAAAAAAAAAAAAAAAAAAAACCCTTTTTTGCCTATTTGATCAGCAACCATGGCCATGGGCTTCAAGGAATGCATACCGTATAGAACATAGGAGGTTCGTTATCATCTCATAATAAGTAGCAAATCCTATCTTGGAACTCACCAACCTTCATGCATCTTCATCTATGTCTAAAACATGATTGTATAGTAATCCAGGATGAAACATGATACTACGTTGGACATGATCAAGTCATACCGTCCTATGTACAAAGTTACTGTGGAACCTCAAGTTTAAGGATTAATTAGTACACTGTCGTAAGCCAGGAGTGCTAATCATACTGATCTGCCACATAGGGCTTCCATATGACAACTTTCTGCTAGTCAATTCAGTGAACTTGATAACTCCTTATCAAGTATCCACTAAAGTGCGCAAACGTCACACGTCTCTGTCCATGAAACTCGACTTCATCATATAAACACATCACTTAGTGAAAGTCTCTAAGCAATGATCGATGCCCTGTCCCAATCGATTTATCGACTTGGAATATTTTAGATCATATCATAGAGGTTGGTTTTACGGTCACTATCTTATGCGCGAGCCAATCCCGAAACATAAATTATGTAAGGGCTTCAACCAAATGCACATATAAATACAATGTTTAAAGCATATGATGAAGATGGCCAAAAAATAATTCTAAATTAATATTTTATTGAAAAAGATCGTCTAGAATAGTTTATAAAGAATCAATCAATTGGCTTGACAGTTACCTATTCTAATATTTTTTATTGCAATATCATATATATACATACATACATAATATATATATATATATTCATTCTCTTGATGGGAGCTATAGGACATTTTATATAAGTCGACATCTACATCTACATCTATATCTACATATAAAAGTATGAATTGACAAGTGCTTGTTCTTATTGTGAAAAGACATTCATATCTTATCGAAATAATACTTTTAATAATAAATAATAATAAGAATTAGCTAAACATAAAAAAGAAGTCCAATTAAAGAGGGAAATTGTTTAATAGTCCTAATTCCTTTAAACAACATGTATATAATTTAAGAATTAATTTTTTTTCCAACAAAAGCAAAGTAACAACACAAGTAATATTCAATGCAATTAAATTTGAAGTAACGATTTTATACATTTTAAGAAAATTTTAGTTTACTAATGAACATATAATGACTTCTTATGGTAAAATTTTAAATGAACTACATATGAATATGATATAAAATATGAAGCTAAAACATCAAAAACTACAAAAATGTTAAAGAATAAACATTCTTAAGTTGAAAATAACAAATGGTCACTCGTATGAAATTGGATTAGCTTTAGAAAATTTGTAAAACGTGCGAGAATTTACTATATTTTTATTAAAATATTGGATAATTGTTTGTATTTTTCATTTTTACAGCTTTGTCACAATATCGTGAATGTAAAATATTAAACAATGCTATATGGATGCTAACTTGTACAAAAACGATATACTATTTAACAGAGAAAATAGTGCCCATCTGATTAATTTGGAAAAGTATTAAATTAAAGAAGTATTACAAAAGTAAATTACAAAACAAATCTTCAACAAATAAAAAATATATATATAACGAGGAAAGAAGAAAATGGCATTGTATATATGTTCGCACAAAATTTTGTGTCTGCAAAAATAATTACGAGACAAGAAAAAAATATGGATAAATGATTTTATTTATTTTAAAAAAAAAGTGGATACAATCTCTAATTTGAATGTAATCCCCTGATTCTTCCTTCCGAATGTCAATCCAAGGGCTAATGCTTGTTCTTGGACGTTGATGTGTAATCTCCTCTGGATTTGTGGAGTGAACTACGTGTCACCTTGAAATTTGGTATTAAGACTTGATGAATTTGACGCCAAGAAAGACGTGGAACCTTCGTGGTTATGGATCTTCGTCGTGGCAGAGAGCTTTGGGACTTAGGTCCATTTGAATTTCTTGTGCCGTGTGGAATGACTTCTTGTTTTGTGCTCCAATGCTCTATGTCCTCCTCTCTTGAGTGGTGGAGGCCCCTTATTTATAGGCATGAGTAGGACTACGGTAGCTTGGGCTCATGTCTGTTGGGCTTGATCACCGCGGGCTTTGACATGGACTAGTCTTCTGATAGACTGCATTTCTGAACGTGTACTTGACCCAATTTAGCCAATCCAAAATAATATATATATTTATTTCGGATTGACTCATAAAAATACATAAGACCCAAATTTAATATGGGCTTATGAATTTAATTTCTTCATGACGAGCCCAAATTTATTATGGACTTTTATCTTGGAACCCAATTGCTAGCCGATTTATTTGGGCTTTAATTGGTAATTTATTCTAAAATATTTTGACGTCAACAGATGCCCCCACTTCAAGGCTCGGGAAAGAGCATGCCAATTAATGTCGGAGACGGGACTTAAAGTATTTTTTTTTTTTTTCTGCTACAAAATATTCCTTCCTCTGAAATATCAAGGCCCGAAAGCTGCAAATTTATTCCTCTGCATGATGAGAGAACCACATTTGCCTTGAATAACCCCCCCCCCCCCCCCCCTTTATTTATAACTTTTGAGCATGCAACCAACTTAAGTATATAATTCTTTTCCCAAGAAGTGAAAGGCCCCACCTTAGGTATTACCAAGCTCAAATATTGCATTTTCTAGCTCTGGATCAGTGTGTTGAGTAGCACACCTTAATTTTGTTATCTTCCAATCACACTTGCGGCCGGATTTGCAATTTAAATCTTCAATGCGATTTGAGAAAGATTTCTTGGGAAACTTATTCATTTGAAGAATGGAATCCAAGACTTTCTTTTAACAGAGTATGGAAAGCTTCCTTTTCCCTTGTTAGCCTTCTCATTAACAATAATATCAAAGCTTATAAAAAAGGTGTACATCACCACTTTGATTGCACAGAGCAGGCCGCAACTCTTCAATCCGCGATGTTCTTCTTCACGTCCTCTATCAAGTGTTGTGAATAACGATCGCGCGCCACCTCTTTATGGATTCGTCACCAGGAAGATTCTTTACTTTTTTCGATATTTTCAAACACACATGTACATTCATGTATTTACACCATCTTGACTTTTCATTTTCTTATGTGGATTTGTTTCTTTGACAGAGATGGGCTTCGAGGATCTCAATGAGCCATTCTGACGCACCGTCGTTTGAAGTAGCGAGAACAACCTCGAGGTTGAAAGAATCACCATCTGCGTCCCCGAGCCATTCCCACACATCATCATTTGAAGCGGCAAGGACAACCACAAGATCCAAGGTGCCACTTTGTACATCCATGGTCGACCGACATCATTCCATCGTCCAAAGTTTAGTCTTTGCACAAGTCATGCACATCCATTGGTGGTTTGAAGAGGCGAAAAGAGAGGCGCTTGACTCCCGCTCCAATGCTTCGTCCCAATCCAAGGTCTTGGTGGACAATCCTTCTCTTCATGACGTTAAAATTGACATTGAATTTGCACTTCCAAGTCGTCACTGCATCATAGATGGGCTCATGAATTCCACCGTCCAAGTTCTGCAAGATATCCCTTTTCTCGAAAGACGCACTAGGCCAAGGAAGCACCCTTCACGAAGCCAAGATTCATGTCGTCGTTCATGCATTCCTCTTCACGTGCATCTGCGTCAGCGACAAGAATATTCTTCAAGCCTCCCTGAGCTAGGGTGCCTTCTATGACGTCTTGTCTTCCATCGTTAGAGAAATCTAGAGAAGAAGTTGAATCTTCATGGTCGCTTGTACTTGGAGATTTCAACGATGATGTCGTCTTTTCTTTCAAGGAGTTGCTAGGTGATGACGCTTGTAAGCTCTCCATGCCATGAAGTCGTGATTTTTACTTTTGGTGCGCCAACGGCTTTCCACAGATTTAGACGGCATGCTCACCTCCGATTCGGTCAACCTTCGTCCAAGCGACGTCTTCTTCACGCGTTTCTTGAGAGAAAGCTACTTTCTGACTCGAACAACCGTGGTTGCTCCACTTGTTGACGTTGATCATTGAACCCAAGCTGTGAAGCACTTGATGAGAAGCCTTTTCTACTTAAGTGAGAAGACCCTTGCCAAGAAGCCGAAGAGAGCTTGTCCAACCTCGAGGGACATGGTCGCCAAAAGAGAGAAGACCTCATTGCTTGAAGACACTTTACATTTGTTCGAAGAATTCAACCAAGGGCATTGAAGAGGATGGATGTGCTTTTTGAAGACTCAAGACGAAATTTGACAACTTTCAACTTGTTCGCCTAATTGTTTAGCATTTAGCGCTATCTCCATTTTATTTTTTTTTTCTTGTCTTCTTGATGTAAATGGATCTTTGTGCAATAAAAGTATTTTTTTTTTTACGTAATCTCTTCTCGAAATTTGCATTCCGTAACATTTGGAGCATTTCTTTTGTTGTTGACATTGAGCATGATACGAATGGTTGCAATGCACATTTAAGATCAATCGGAACTTCAAAACTTGTTTACTTTGGATATGAAATCGACCAACCTCTGCATTGCCCTCTTCCTTCTCGAGAGAATTATTTTTTTTTCCACATGGTTGAGAGAACACGGCCATGTCAGAGAACACGGCCAGGGTGTGTTCCTCTCGGTTTGTTGCCGGTGAGACCCCCTTTTTTTTTTATACGGTCGTGTTTCTGGACCCCCAGGGCGTGTTCTGCTTGCCCCCATGGACACAACTGTATTCTTGAACACGGCTAGGGCATGTTCGACTATCTCCCTTCATTTTTTTTCATCTGATTTCTTCCCAAAAAGAGCACGACTTAGCATGCACAACATAGCTTAGTATGCTGACACCGCTAGAATGCATTTTGCTTGCATTTTCATTGTGGGAAAGAGGTCTTGCTTAAAACAACAACGGACTTGTTTGAAGATATGACTGAACTTAGGAACATATACCCAAGCTGCCTACATACCCCGTGAAAGGATCAAGTGAAACGTAGTTCAAAAAAACTTGAATTTTCTTTATTTCTGCCCTTTTTTTTTTTTGTTTAACAGGAGGGATGCCGTACACAGTTTATACTCATGCAGGCCAGGAGTAACATGCAGTTTAGGCTCGTGCGTCAAGGAGCAACATGCAGTGTAAGCTCATGCATCAAGGAGCAACCTTTTCATGAACTTTTCATTTGTAAGGCCGAGACTGTATCTTTGATTTGAGATGATGGAGGTTTCATGTTCTCCACCTTCAAGTTGTGCTTGGGAGTGTCTTGAATCTCATTTTTGAAGATCTTCAAGTCAGAGTTTTCATCAACACTGACGTGGTTGGATGGACATAGCTTGGTGCTTTCTTCGTCCTCTTTATCTGAAGTGCTTTCTTGATCATGCAATCGTCTAGCGAGGTGTTATTTCACCTTGATTGGCTTGTTCGAAAGGATGAGCAGGGATGACGTCTTACTTCTCCGGGGTCGAGAAAGATGAAGTGCTTGACTTTCAACTTTTTCTATCGACTTGTTTGTTAGGTCACGTTGACTTATTTTCTTCAGTTGTCGTGATAGGCTTGATTAGTTCAACCTTGGCACCTTGAAGGTCATTGGATTTCACCTTACTTTGTCGTTTGGTTCCTTTGGATATTGGAGGAGCATGGTCTTGTGACGAGCTTTGTTTATCTTTGTCGTCGAACCGAACCACATAGGGGAATACTGGCGAGTAAGGTGGCTTATTTGACTTATGACTTTTGCCTGTCGGCACTTCACCGATGGTCAATTTGCCAAGCTTTTCATCATCTCTTTCAGCAGGAATGGGTTTGGAGTGTGCCCCCTTGATTGGTTAACAGACTGGGATCATTGAAGGTGTTGCTTCTTGCATCTCCTTTCTCTCGAGGTAGGGCTTGGCGTCAACAACATATTCCACCTTGATGAAGGGCTTCATGTCAACATCAGAGGCATCCACTCGTATACGCTCAAGACTATCCAATTGAAGTTTTGGTGGCGCTGCCGGTAGAGCTTCTTCTTCGCTTTCCGAAATATGCAAGTCATTTGTTGGAGTAACGTTGATGATGTTTGTTCCCGCCGTATCGTCGTCATCCAAAGTGAGCCAACCTTTGTAACGTGACATTTGGTGGTTTTGAGGCCCTTCACTCCTTCTTTCGCTTGGTAGAAATTTGATAGAAGTTGCTTTGATGGCCATGGACTCTTTGACATCGGGTGTGACGAAGTCTTCATCCTCTTTTGACTCCTTCTTTTGGTAGTCAATTGGAAACTTGGGTTTGTGATTGGCAATGCTTATCCCCATGTTGTGTGCGCGGGTAGCCAACTCTTCAAAGCTTCTTGGCTTGATCCCCTGCAAGATGTAAACAAGACCCCAATGGATACCTTGGATGCACATTTCTATCGCCGAGGCCTCCAAAAGTTTATCTTTGCAACTCAGACTTAAAGCGCACCAACGATTGATGTACTCAATGACTGGCTCGTCCTTCCAATGCCTTGAATTAGTGAGTTCGTACATGCACACCGTCCGCGGGTGCTGTAGAAGCGATTTAGGAATTGCCTCTCCATCTCGTCCCAACTGTCAATTGACTCGGGCTGTAGATCGACATACCATTCAAAAGCGTTCCCTTTAAGCGATCGGGCGAACTGCTTCACTAAGAGGTCACCTTCGTTGCCGGCATCGTTGCATGTCTCGATGAAGTGGATGATGTTTTGTTTTGGGTTGCCTCTTCCATTGAATTGTCGCAGTTCTGACGGTAGGTATCCCATTGGCATCCTCAAGGCCTCGATGCACTTGGTATAAGGTTTTGAATACGTGGGTGAGCTTTGGCTCGTTCCGCCGTATTGGGCTTTGATGGTGTTGACAATCATCTCTTGCAATTTTTGAACAGACTATATAGCAATAGATGTTTCAGAATGTGTAGACTTTTGCACGAAGTCATGCGTCGGTGGTACTTTATCCACTTGCTTCTCACTTTCGATATGGTTTGAGAAAGAGGCATGCTTGTGGTTGTCATTGGTTTCTTCAACGCTCGTATGCTCTTGGTTGCTCATCAATTGGGCGATTTGGAGGTCTTTTTCCTCGATGGTCTTTTGGAGATTAGTGATGGCTTCGGCCATTTGTGCTAGTTGTTCCTCCATTACTGTCGCGTTGGCCATCGCAGCGGGGAGGATAGCAAAATGCGTGGATTTGGAGTTGATCTCGATAGGACTTGCCGAGTTTGAACCATCTGAAGGGGTTGTATCAACAATCTTGTCCACGGTGGAGGATTGACCGATGGTATTGGCGTTGACGGTGACTTGATCCTTCTTGGACGCCATTGAGCGTTTGGATGTGATGACTTGAACTTTGATGTAGGAGGAAGAGATGAGGGGCAGAGATTGTTCCACTGGGCGTGCCAGAAATTTGTTCACACAAAATTTCGTGTCTGCAAAAATAATTACGAGACAAGAAAAAAATATGGACAAATTATTTTATTTATTTAAAAAAAAAAAGTGGATACAATCTCTAATTTGGATGTAATCCCCTTATTCTTCCTTCCGAATGTCAATCCAAGGGCTAATGCTTGTTCTTGGACGTTGATGTGTAATCTCCTCCGGATTTGTGGAGTGAACTACGTGTCACCTTGAAATTTGGTATCAAGGCTTGATGAATTTGACGCCAAGGAAGACGTGGAACCTTCGTGGTTGTGGATTTTCGTCGTGGCAGAGAGCTTTTGGACTTGGGTCCCTTTGGATTTCTTGTGTCGTGTGGATTGACTTCTTGTTTTATGCTCCAATGCTCTATGTCCTCCTCTCTTGAGTGGTGGAGGCCCCTTATTTATAGGCATGAGTAGGGCTACGATAGCTTGGACTCATGTCTGTTGGGCTTGATCACCGCGGGCTTTGACATTGACTAGTCTTCTAATGGACTGCATTTCTGAACATGTACTTGGCCCAATTTAGCCAATCCAAAATAATATATATATTTATTTCGAATTGACTAATAAAAATACATAAGACCCAAATTTAATATGGGCTTATAAATTTAATTTCTTCACGACGAGCCCAAATTTATTATGGACTTTTATCTTGGAACCCAATTACTAGCCGATTTATTTGGGTTTTAATTGGTAATTTATTCCAAAATATTTTGACGTCAACAATATATATAGAAATATGTTGGAGTGAGAGGACGACGAACTTATACAAGTATGAAATCAAATTATCAAATTTAAATCTAAATAAAGTAGCCAGAAGTTCTTCTCGGGGTTTTTCGTTTCGGCTTGCACCTGTAATCGGTTTAATGAAGAATATAAATTTTACATAAATAGCATAAATCAAATTATATATATAGCGCACTACTTGATTTAACTAATTACACGACGTTTGAACCGTTCTTTGAAATTAGTGGTTACAAATTAATCAATAATTGAGTCATCGACCTCATATTGCTCGTACAATTCATTCAGGGACCGGTTGCCATTCAATAAATAAAATATCACATTCAAATTCTCTCAATAAAATTCTGTGTGAAAATTTTTTAATTAACCAAATACTTACTTAGGATTATAGCATGACTTCGTGGCAGTTGCACAACACATATGTCTCAATTATATGTTGTTTCTAACTGGCTATCTCATCTTCGAAGCAACACTTGGACGGTCGGCAGTTACATATATTCTTTAAATCCTTCGATGCATTCAGATTGTTCTTTGTTTTCCCCTTGATGTCTGTGATGTTATTAAGATGTTGTCAAATACGTTGTTTTTAATATTCATGACATC
Organism: Sesamum alatum; assembly: GCA_034509735.1. Classification (NCBI taxonomy): domain Eukaryota; kingdom Viridiplantae; phylum Streptophyta; class Magnoliopsida; order Lamiales; family Pedaliaceae; genus Sesamum; species Sesamum alatum. The sequence continues at coordinate 10,143,952 of JACGWO010000004.1, forward strand.
AAGGTTGTATCGTATCATGTGGGTCCCTTAGTATGAAAATCCAAAAGGATGTTTTTCTTCCTCCACTTGTGGTCAATGTCATATTTTGTCAGATGTGTTAATGGATCTTCAACCACATACTATACAGCCCTACATGACGATGGATTTCATCACCAGTCAGCCTCGGCCTTATAATCTTCCTCTCTTGCCGATTTCCAGTGAAGGATCTCTTGTTCCTCCATTACAAATGGTCATAGTGGAGGAATTGTTTGTGACTATCAAAGTAGCACGCCTTTCTATTGTGTTGTAGATGGAATGTCAATGTGTCATCCATACAAATAACACACCCATAATATTAGCGGTACTTCTATCCGGACACCATCCACATTAATGTTGCACGCATCATGAATGCCCAGTATTTGGTTTGGTCATCTACCCGCACACCCACATTTTGCAATTGCAGTAACCCCTCGATTAACTGATGCATGTACACTTCGATCAAACATTTCTGATTGAACGGGCCCTAGATCACAAGAGTCAAGAACCTGTACTTAGACTTCATACATATCTCGGGTGGAAGATTATACAGTGTTAGGATAATTAGCCAACATGAGTATGTGCGGCCGTAATGCACGTGCGGTGCAAACCCATTGGTGCAACTACCCAGCTAACATTAGGAGGCTCCACTGCGAAATCTGGGTGCAACCAATCAAAATGCCTTTATGCCTCGACATCAAAAGGATGACACATTGAGCCCTCCTCCATCTGATGACTAATATGTTATGTCATGTGTTTTGCAGTCACTAGTGAAACATACAATCTCTGTAGTCAAGAAGTCAGTGACGGTACCTAAGCACTGACAGATTTCCTGCATAGTCATCTAACTGCGCAAGATTAACTATTACTGGATCAATGAGCAAGTTTTTATGTCATTAACTTTGCTAATTCAAACCTCACACCCTCAAAGATAATACCTTCAGCCTTGTTGTTTTTTAATACCTTACTTTCTGCAACAACCAGTGATGGTGTAAGATTCAGGAGATTATCGATCTAAGCACAATAATTCAAAACGACGTCGCGCGGCACACAAACTTCATAATTCCTTCCCGAAATAGGAAAAGTAGATTGCTATATATGAAAAATGAGATATCTTTACAAAGGACTTCACCTTTTATTTATAGTAAATTACATGGGGTGAAAGTACGACGTCGTCCCTCAACCGCCTTCAATCCAACGGCCAAGGTCGAATCTATGGGGGTGCTTTGGTAATTTAACGTTACCCCACTAACCAATAACTACAGTTTACAACTTCCTCTAATAACTGCCAATAACTTCCACAAATAACATTCTTGTAAATTCTTTTATAACTTGAGGGTATTTTGATAATTCTAATTGCTTGATTTTAAAAAAACTTAGAGAAATAAATCGCTATTTCTTTTTTCATATGGGACTAATCTGCTCATTTGTAATATCACAGGGGTAAATTTTATTAAACCAAAAAAAAAATAATACTGTTGTCAAAGGTTATATATTACATACATGTGCATATTATATCTAAAGTTAATAGTTTTTCGACTTATTAGGTATGTTTATATCGTACTACATAGGAGTACTCAAGTCAAAATATATTTTGTGCGTGGAAAAAGATATTGATATTGTTTTAAAGGTAAGTAAAAGTTATGTGTGGATTTAATTTTGAGTTGATAAACAATTTAATTTGTCAAGTATGTTTATATATCTTTGTTTAAGAATCCTCGTCACAAAAAAAATGTTAGTAAGAACTGTGTATTTACTTAGTTTTAAGTTAATAAGTTACTTAGATTATTAACTATATTTATATATAACATTTTGTAGAAGCTAGCTATCAAGTCCAACCAAATGTATTTTGTTCATCATACAAATTTTGTTAAAAGTTATTCTTAGAGAAATATATTAAAGAATATGTTTTTGTAACATGATTAAAACTAAATATATAATATATATTTAATTTTTATTAATGTGATGGCTAGTCTCGAAAAAACATGTTTAAAAGACCATATAAACAAGTTTACAAGACATAATTCTTTGGGTAAATTAGACTCTCTTGAGAATTGTCATAATTACAAATATTATCTTATTTTTTGAAAAACTACAAGTAGTCCCTAAAATTAACGGCCGTCTAACAAATATCCCTTACAATGAACTGTCACGAGGGGTATTTATTTGAGGGCCATTAATTTAAAAGAGTATACATAATTTTTCAAATCGAAAAAAATATTTGTAATTATTACAAATCTTAAGAAAACCGTTGTGAGTTACCATAATTCTTTTATAAGTAAATACGTTAAAAAAAATTAAATATATACTTTAATAGAACTATTAGTACTTTCCGCATGCAAACATGTTATTGGTGGAAGGGGAATAAAGGTCGTAATAGTGTTGGTAATGGGAGAGAGGTGGCGCCGCCGTGGATGTGGTGGCTATATCCTAGAACGAGGGAGAAAGGACATTTTGGGTAACCTAAGTTATTTTTGTTTATTTTAGGGAAAAAAATTAAAAAGAAAGAAAAATGAAAAAGTGAAAGACATTCCGACCTGCCGGATTCGAACCAGCGACCTAAGGATTGCTATGATGCCACTACAGTCCTCCGCTCTACCAACTGAGCTAAGGTCGGTGTGTTGACGGTGTTACTTTCTTTATTTATTATTTCTGGAAATATATGCAATCTATGTAGGAATTTCCTCCCTTGCTTTAGAGCAGAAAACTTATAGTACACAATAGAGTACATCCAATGCATGTTTGGAGTTAAAAATTTAATATTTATATATTTGTAAAAAAAAAAAAGATAAGTACTAAGCATAATACGTTTTCCTTTTCCTCATGACAGCATAAAAATAAATTTATGTACAAATATTAAAAAAATAAAAGAAATTAGATGTTGGTGATTGCTATTTTCTAAATAAAATCACATTTATAAATCTATGAGATATATTTGACCAAAAAAAATAAGGATATTTTCGTATATCTATATGATGACTATCAAGTTAGCTTCTCTAAGGCCCTTCCACTTAATTAATGGTATTTATATCTTTATATAATTGAAAAATACTTTTTGTGCCTTTAATTTATTTGGTCTGTCATTTTAATTTTTTTAATTATTTTATTAATTTTCATTTTTTCTTCTCTCGCTCTTTTCAACTTCTCATTTTCCCTGTTCTTAACTTTCATGTCTCTTTTTCTTCCACTACAAGAAAATAGAAGATTATCGATAAAAAAAATAAGTGATAATTTTAATATTGTCACTAATTATATGTATTTAGTGACAAGAATATTTACTTTGTTATCATAATGATTTTATGATTTTAATAATTACTACTATTTTGTAAAAATTATTATTAACAAAAATTGGTGACAAAAAAATATGCACAAAGTCGTCACTAAATACAATTACTGACTCATGTATAGTGACAACAAAAAATTGTTGTCACTATATTGTGTTTGTTAGAATAGGTGACCAAAAAGCCAATAGGTTTAGCGTTTTATACGTATTTGGCAACTTGATGTAATGTAACATTATGTAATGAATAAAATGAGTATTGGTTACCTTTGATATTATCTTTGTTGCGCTCACTTTCCATATGCTAAAATGGTATTTTACACATATCGCAACAAAGCCCATAGACCACGATTAACAACTCATGCAGTTGGGTCACGCATTGGATGGTGGTCATGAAATCAAGTGATTAAGAGTTGGGTCTGAAACGTTCCAAGTCGAGGACCTCGAAATAGGGCATCGAGAGTCCTATAGCGACTTGCATCAAGAGTCGTGTTCATTGGATGAGTGTCGTGTTTCATCAGCGACAGGCGCGGGACGCCTACACGATCTTGATGGGTGGGTCAACTAAGGTCAAGCCGACTGAACTGACTTGCGGGGATCATCATATGAAAGCCTTGGAGGCTTGGTCGGTATGATTAGATTTCTCTAGTTCCGATAGTATGGGAGTAGTCCTCAGACTTGATGAACCGTGACAATTACGTGCACAGGACGGTTGTATCTTGAATTTAGCGAGAGGTGATCATTTGTAAGATGATCATTATAAGCCTTGTCCAGTGCAGTCAGAATGTGTAGCAAGGACGGTGGGTTTCAAGAAGAGGATCCGTCCCCTGTCAGTATGTGACAGAGGTATCTCCTATGCACTCGAAGACACATTCATGCTGGTTAAAACTGGCCACAGTGGTTGGTCGAACAAAAAATGATTTCCTATGTCGATGCAATGAGAACCGACACCCAATTCCATACCCTAGACTAAGGCCGGGAGACGGTAGACGGAAGGACTGTACCCGTATGGAATCGGCGCCTAAATGTTCATGCCAACATTCACCTAGTCTCTAGTGGTATGGATCGTTGCTAGACATCCACCCATGGTAACGGGCCCTTGTGGGACACAGGCCTAAATCTAGCTGAGGGTGAATCTAAAGGGTCACACACAAATCACCAAGAAGGTGGAGAAATTGACTTGGAGTCAATTTTGGAGGATGAATAAGTAATTGGATTACTTAAGGGATTGTCCATTGGATGAACAGACCGATATTGTATCGGGCCCTCATTTAATCGATAAATGGAATTTATCGATTAACGTAGAAAGTTGAGAAGTTGGATCTTTTAATTGGATTAAAAGATCAACGGAAATTATTTAAGTGGACATTAAATTAAATTAGATTTAATTTTGGGTTCGTTGTAATTGGATTACAATGGAACCCGGTCCGCTAAAAATGCTACCTTGGAGGGAGCAAAAATCAGCCATGTTTGATGCTAGATGTAGCTAACTTGTCTCTTTTGGTAAGAGACAAATCAACTCCAATCAAGCCTCTCCCTTGGTATGATTTGATCATACCTGAAGAGATGGTAGGCTTGATTGAAGAATTGATGATGATTGATTGGGATGAATCTAGACATCCTTGGATGAACCTAGACACATTCTAATAATCACATTAATAATGTATATATATGAGTATATACTAACATCAAAGCATAAGATTCATTATTCATCTTTTCTAAGAAAAGAAGAAGAAAAAAACACTCCTCTCTCTCCCTTAGCTCTCGGCCTCTCTCCCTCTCCCTACACTTGTGTCCTTCATTTGATCTAGGATCATTTGAAAAAACAAAGTGAGTTTAAGAAAAATACTAATTCATAGACTTCATCTTCTTAAACCGAGTCTATCTAGACCCGTTTTCTTCTAGCAGGAAAACAAAGATCTCTTACAGTGTGGTGTGGATCACCTTTGGAGAGTTCATACGTTTGAACTTCGTGGACATTCCGGAGAGGAACAATGCAAGTAGCGGCACACGTGATAAACTACAAAGGTAACCTCAGCTTATACGCTTTCGTAGTTTATTTTAATTCTATGCCTTATGTTCAATATCAATTTTATGTTGATACATCCTACATCGAACGCTCGGTTGAGCATCCAAGTGTACACCCCTTGGGATCTTCTGATTATTACATTTATGTATACGATTTTAAATTTACATATTCGTATCCTTCCTTCCCCTCGCGCTCCTGGGCGGATCCGCTTGTCGTTCAGTGTTGTCACTATAAATGTGTCACTAATTGTATTTAGTGACAACTTTATACACAATTTTTATCATTAATAATTATATAGTGACAAGATGAAACATATTGTCACTTAATATATGTTTTTAGTGAAAATTTTAAAATTGTCATTTGATATTTTGTCACTAATATTATTTTTTCTTGTATCTCTCACTCTTTTTTAAATAACTTCTTATAACTTTCTGTTGTTACTTTAATATGTTTTTATTTAACCAATTAATGCATATGCTTTAGAAACTAATAATTATTTTTTAAAGTTTAAAATTGATTTTGCGCTCATATTTGAGTATGACGCGTATACTAATAGATACAATTGAAGAGAATGGTTTTGGTATCTTATAGTTTTCAACTTGTTTTTTGTATATTTATTTTAAAATTAATTAACTTATTTTATTTTTTTCACTTGTCATGTTCTGGTTCCACTCACTCAATCATTATCACACCCATTCAGATTTTTCTCTCTGTCAGAGTTTTTCTTTTTTCTTTTTTTTCATTAGTGAATCTTCTCCGAAGTCTACGAGTTGCGTTTTCGATGGGAATGGGACTGGTCAACTGCAAAAGTTTCTGCTACCCTATCTCTCCGACACTTTCTGATACCGAACACCTTCTTTTGATTGCTTTTCTCTTTGTTTTAAGTCTTGTATCCTTTCATTACGATCTTTTGTTCTTTTTGTTCCTGTTTTACAGGGATTGCCTGGCCTTTTCTGGTTGCACTCTGTGGAGGGCTTGGCTTAGTGAATAGTGTGACCTTTGTCCCGACTTTCATTGAGTAACAGACTTGGTAGCCTTCATCGGTGGTTTTCGGTACTTTGCAGATCATGGATTTGGGTTTCAATATTTCTCTGTCGGAGGAGGAGGCGGCACATGTGAACATTCCCAGTAATGTGTGGAAAAAAGGACCGGACACAAAACTTACACTGGTGGGTCGTATTCTTTTCGAAAAACCCTACAACTTTGAAGTTTTCGCATAGCCATCCAGCGCTTCATGAATCCAGAGAAAGAGATGGTCATACATAGAGTGATGAGAATAGATTCTTCCTTGCCTTTTCTCACCCTGTTGAGCTGCGACGCGTTTGTGAAGGGGGCCCGTGGATCTTTCGTAAGAATCTTATTATCTTGAACAAGTTGGAGGATGGACAACAAATGACTGAAGTGAATTTAGACTGGTATGACTTTACAGTATTTGTTCATAACCTTCTGTACGAGCAACGCACTGGAGATATGGCACGGTATATTGGAAATATTTTAGGGACCTTCAGGGAGTCCCATTGGGAGGATGATAATGGTCTATTCGGTGCATATCTTAAGGTTAGAGTCTGTCTCAATATTCAGAATCCACTTCTACGTATGATGAGGTTGAGATCACCAATGGGGGAAGAGATTATCATTAAGTTTACCTATGCTCGTTTGCCGAACTTTAGCTTCCTTTGTGGATGAATGGGACATATCCAGAGAGACTATAGCGTTCCGTATCAGGAGGGTTTTGTGGATTCGGATTCAAACACACCGTTCAGGCCATGGTTACGACATTCTGGCACGGGGTTCCGATAGTTCAATCAACCGCCAGCGAGGAACCCCCCAATCGGGAAAGATGCAGCCGTTCCAACAATAATCCAATCCGGTAATCACCCATTAAGGAAAGGAATCAAGTCCATAGAGGGACCAATATTTTCGGGAACTTTCGGGGGGAGAGTACGGCGCATTGTGCATCAGATTCCTAAGATTAAGCAAGAATTTGATCTTGGTCAGACTTGCCAATTAGGTACTCAGGATGGAAAAGGAAAATGTGCATAATTGATGCAAGATAGGCTATGAAACAATGCGAATTCTATTACCCAAATAAACACTAGACGGCCTATCTTTCCACCTCCTAAATCTCCAACCTCTAAATTGGGAACCCCCCCCCCCCCCACTACAAACCAAGCCTTGTCAAAATCTTTATCCATCGAACCAATAACCCCCATATCGCAGGCCCTAGGTGCAAGTAACCCAATCCCCTTCACCCCAGCCCACCACGGCCCAACTCCTCACAAAACCAATCTACTAGACTATCCTCTTTCCCAGGCAGTAAAGCCCCCCGTAGGTGACAACCCACATAACCATGCACATACACCCTACCCACAAACCCCAAACATTTTGGACAATCCCATCATCCCCACCAGCGAGTTCATCAAAGCTTTCGCTAATCCTTTCCCGAACAACTCCTCAGGCAGTAACACTAAATCCCAGACCCATATCGTCCCATTCTCTCCATGTCTAAAAAGAGGAGTTCGCCAGGTCCATTCGCCATCCAAGCTATTTTCGATCAGGTATCCAGACCTAAAAAGAAAAATGCTCCTTCATCAGAGGTTGCGGGGCAGACCACCGAGCATTATGAGTTGCTTAGCTTGGAACCGCTAGGGATTGAGGGGCCCTACAACAGTTTGAGAGCTCGAACGGCTGATTCGAGCATATGATCCCTCATTGGTTTTCTTATCGGAAACTAGGTGTAATACGACTGTCATTGAGCGGATTAAACGTAAATTTTTTATGTTCGGAATTGGGGTTAACTCAATTGGTAAAAGTGGCGGATTGGCATTACTATGGACGAAGAATTTGGATTTCACTGTACAAAGCTTCTCTACTAACCATGTTGATGTGTTCGTATTGTGCTCGGATAATGTTCTAAACTGGAGACTCACGGGAGTTTATGGGGAACCTGAGGTAGCACGCCGTACGGATTTTTGGAATCTCCTTGAACAGCTTAGTGCGCGATCCTATCTGCCGTCGGTGTGTATCGGTGACTTTAATGAGATACTCCATGCGTCGGCAAAGGAAGGATTGAATCCGAAACCCCTTCGGCAAATGTGTGAGTTCCGAAGAACTTTAGCGAGCTGCAGACTGCACTATTTGGGTTATGAGATGCTCAAGTTTACATGGTCAAATAACCGTAAAGAGCCACACACGGTCCATGAACGTCTCGACAGGGCTTGCGTGACATAGACATGGCGTGACTTGTTTCGGGAAAGTTGGGTGGAGCATCTTTCGGTAACAAGCTCTGACCACGATCCCATTTTGCTGAGCTCAAAGACGAAAAAAGTGAAGGAACGAAAAAGGGATTTTAGGCCGCAACGATTTGAGGAGTCTGGGTCAAATACAAGGACTGCAAGAAGATCATCAACAGTAGCTGGGATAGAAGAAGGGAGACAAGGAGCGTTGAGCAAGCACTGGAATAGATTGAACATTGTAGAATAGGCTTGATCAATTGGAGTCAGACAACTTTTGGCAATGCGAGGAAAGAATTATCGAGTGTGAAAAATGAATAAAACAACTCTGAGCCAGCAGACTGTCAGTGAATTTGAAGGAGGAATAGAGTCGGATGAGGCCTAAACTGAAGAGTTTGAGGAAAGACGAGGAGAGGATATGGAAACAAAAGGGGAAGGTCGATTGGTTGAAATATGGGGATCGAAACACCAGGTTTTTCCACGCTAGAGCCACCAGTGGATGTAAGAAGAAGGAAATTCTGGGGCTGAAGGACGAGAATGGAGTGGTACAGTCTGATATAGAGGAGGTGTAGAGAATTATTAAAACCTATTTCGGTAAGCTATTTAAGTCCTCGAAGCCGCATGATGAGGCTATTAATGAGATTCTCAATTGCGTGGAGCCTCGGGTCACTACTCTCATGAACCAAGTCCTCCTATAGCCGTTCACCGCCGAAGAGGTCTTGAAATCCCTTAAACAGATGGATCATGTGCCAGGGACCGGATGGTATGCCTGCTCTTTTCTTTCAACGTTATTGGCATATTGTCGGTCCATCTATTTTTGCTTGTGTGCTTGCTTTCTAAATCGCGGGATTATTGCTCCAAAAATGAATTATAAACACATTTTTCTAATCCCAAATGTGACAAACCCAACACTATCACCCAATTTAGACCTATTAGCTTGTGTAATATCATTTATAAGCTTGCTTCTAAATCCTTGGCTAATAGGCTAAAACCCTTCTTGAATAGTATTATCTCAGAATCACAGTCTGCTTTCATCCCAGGCAGACTTATATCAGACAATATTCTTGTGGCTTATGAGATTAATCATTATGCTAAGAATAAGGGGGGGTAAAGATTCTTTTGCAGCGCTTAAGCTCACATGAGGAAAGCTTATGACCGTGTCGAGTGGTCTTTCTGAAGGGCGTGCTTTGTAGACTCGGGTTCGACGAGAGGTTTGTCCATCGTGTGTTTCAGTGCATTTCTTCAGTTTCCTTTTTGTTTATTCTATATGGTGAACAATTAAATTGTCTATGTCCAGAAGGGGTCTTCGGCAAGGGGACCCCCTATCACCCTACCTATTCATTTTGTGCGCAGAGGTGTTTAGTCGTATGCTGGTCATGAAGGAGCACTGCAAGGTGTTAAAATTGCACGTACAGCCCCCAGGAGCAGCCACCTTTTGTTTTCCGATGATACGGTAATTTTTTGTCGGGCGACCAAGGAGGATTTGTGTTGTATCAAAGAGGTGTTGTGGAGGTACGAGCTGGCGTCGGGGCAATAGATTAATTTAGGTAAGTCCTCAATTATTTTCAGCAAAAACACCTTACCAACAACACATGTTGAACTCGTCGCTACTCTTCAGCTTCAAGTGGAGGTGGCTCATGTGAAATATTTGGGACTACTTGTTGTTCTGGGCCGCTCAAAGAGCAAGCAGTTTTCGCATATTTGTGATAAGGCTTGGAATAGAACGATCGGATGGAAGGAGCAATACCTCTCGCAAGCAGGCCGTACCATCCTCATTATGTCAATGATTCAATCCCTCCCGATGTACGCCATGTCCTGTTTCCATCTACTGGATTATGTTCTTAAAAAGCTTAACTCTATTACATTGAATTTTTGGTGGAACATCGTAAAGGGTGTGTTTTTGGTCCAATCAGCATACAACCTTGCATGTTGTATAGTGAATCAGGAAGTGGTCGAATCTAGTACGATATCAAGATATCTATCATGGGATTTCATTTGGAAGGCCGAGGTGCCGGGTCGCGTTCCCTCTTTGCGTGGAAGGCCTGCAAAAATGCTATCCTGATTGGTGAGAACTTCGTTCGCCGTGGGATTTCTTCCGCCTCGTTTTGTCTGGTCTGTGGCATGGAGAGGGAGGACGTTGGGCATGTACTCACTCATTTTCTGTTCATTTGCTAGGTTGCTTTGGGTTGTTTCAGATTTGCCTTGGGGTGTGGTGAAGGAGTGGAACGGTGGTTGTGAAGATTGGATGTGGGGAGCATATGAGAGGCTGGAGTCGGGGCAATTTTGTGTGGTTCTTGATAGTGTGCAAGACATTATGGAACAATCGCAACAAAAGGCTTATGGAGGGCTCCATGGAAGACACATGGAATCTCCATGCTAACTCTAGGAAATATCTTGCGGCCTATGCAGAAGCTCTTATGACGCCACCAATTCAATGGGTGAGAATGATGTAAGAAAGCTAGGTTCCACCACCACGGGGTATGATCAAGATAAACTTCAACGGAGCGGTGCATAAGAATTGTCACGGTGCGGGAGTGGGAGCAGTGGCCAGGAATGATACGGTAAGTTGTCTGGGATGGTCTTCCAAGTTCTTTCGGGGAGTCCAGACACAGAACATGCTGAGGCTTTGGCATCACGAGCAGCAATAGACTTGGCTCGTGAGCTTGGGCTTAAAGAGGTGATCATTGAGGGAGATTGTGCGTCAGTTATCCTCAAGCTAAAATCGAGCGAGGAGGATGCATCAGTTGTCAGCCCGATCATTTGTGAAGCTAAAACTATCCTTGCACTACTAGACAAAGTTGAATTTCTCCATGCCTACCGTGAGTGCAATTCTGTGGCTCACATCATTGCTAAACACTCCACCAGCCATAATGATGGATTGGTGAATTTACCTACTATTGTTGTGAACGTCATTCAGGCGGAATTATTTCAGCATATTGAATAAAATTACTTGGTTCCCCCTATAAAAAAAGTTTATTATTTTAATAAAATTATCGTGTATATAATCGTATTTGCACACTCATCGAGCATGTATTTTTAATTATTTATTATTCATCTCTTAAACATAGTAGAAAAAAAAATCACAAAAGGACTATAGAAAAACATGAAAGCATATGAACATGCTCTAGCAACAAGACAAGATGAGCGTATATACACACACGAAATTCAATTTATTCAACTTGCCGATCAAACTCATTAATATTTAAGGTAAATTTCATGGGAAGTTGAGAACAAAGCAAGGATGAATGCTTGCACTCCAGTCATGGAGGCCACCCCGGTCGGCCTGGATGAGCAAGAAGATCATGGAAAGTGTTAACATATTAATATGGAAGTAATTATCCTCTCTGACTTTTAGATAAGGTGGTCGATTAACATGGTATTCGACCTACGAAAAATAAGACGTTTTTGGGTTCTAATGCCTATAAAAATGGACTAGCCCAATGAGGCCCAAGTGCCCAATAGGAAGAAAGAGATAGCGAGAGTTCAAAGGAACGAAAGGTCCACGAAACATTAAAGGGGCCAAGAAACCCAGTCTGAGTAAAGGCCCAAAGTGCCCCCAAGGAGTCAGGCAGAAGGGCACTAGAAAATATATTAGTCCAAGGAGGCCTAACTAGCCCAAAGTCGATAGAAGACCACTCAGGCCCACAAGGAAACCTAGGGCCCAATATCACACAACCAAAACAGAGGCCTAACTAACAATCGAGCCCAAACATGGCAGCCCCCATGGGTTGTTGACGTGGCATCCACGTTAGGTTGCGTTAGTTGGAGGTCTCACATGGTCGAATCAACATTAGCCACATAAGCAGGGGGCACGTGGCCCCTTCAGTCCGAAGTAACCTACGACCCCTAAAATCTTAGGATTTCGGATGAGGGAAGTCATCCCCTCAACCATGCTAAAAATCCAGTAGATATCCTCATTGGTAAAAGATATCCTTATCCAGAGAAGGCATCTTTATCCTTCACCAAGAATCGTGGGACTTCAACCGATAGGAGACGACCATCCATGGGGGATTCGGTCTTATCCAATCGACTGAGAGTTCACCCATAATTTACAAGCTCCCCCAGTGGAAAAAGGTAGTTTCCAATTCAAATTCCAACTTTTACTTTCAAACTAAAACTTTGAAGTTTCACAATTTCAACTTCAATTTAAATCTCTCATTTATACATAAAAAATGAGGACTTTCACTCTCAATATCACTCATTTGTACTCTATTAAATTCTATTATTTTATCTCATTATTTTGTACTCCAATTGCACTCGAGCATCATTTTTTGAGCGCATCAACTGGCACAGTCTGTGGAAACACAAAACTAAGATGTGAGACGGTGAAAATTACTAACACAAGAACCAAAATCGAGAAGTAGATAATCAACAAACCGGGCCCGAAAAAAGTGACCGACATGCGAATGGATGCCCCCTCCTCGAGATGGAAGAACAAAGAAGGACCCTCATGCTACAACTCGAGCCAGAACCTCCTTGGATACCTTCTCCAAAAGGATGTTCCCCGTCTCGTTGGACCACCTCCAGCAGATGATCACTATCGTTGTTTAGGGTCCGCCTTCAATGACTTTTCACCAGCTCCATCAATATCCTTACCTAATATTGATACTACTACTATTAACCTAATTTGAATGTGCAAGGAACCTTGCAGTAGGACTTCCCCTTGAACAAAAGGCTAGAGCACCTGCCCCCACAAGAAGGTGTCCCCAACGATTGACTGTACATGGATATGCTTCAACAGAATTCCTAGACCTACACAAGCGTGTCCTAGGAATCCCCTTGGGAGAGAGCAGGAGGGCCCCCCTTTAGTAAAGAAATATCTACGGACGAGCTTCCCCCGACTTGGAGAGAAGCCAATCTATTAAAGTATGATGGACCATGGATCCACAGGAGCACCAATCCTACTTCAAGATTGTTGCCCTTCTCCACCGTTAGACCGTTGGGATCAAGTATCGCGTGTTCGTAACCACCTTCACACAGTCGACCCAATAGCGGTTCAACCAATTTCCCACGGGATCAATCTGATCATTTGGAGAATTTCGTTCTCTCTTCCAACACCAATTTGTTGGAAATAAACGACGGCGGAAGACGACTTTTATGCGGTTTTGCAATACGACGGAACGAAGACGAATCGCTGAGGGAATATCTCCAACGTTTTAACTTAACGACCCTAGAGGTGCCTTCTTCTACCTCTGATGTAGTAATATGTGTTTTGGCGCAAGGATTACAAGATGTGTACTTCTTCAAGTTCCTAGTCAAGAGGAGCCTTAAACACATGTGATTATTTAATTTAAAGTTAATAATTTTTCAAGTTATTAGGTATGCTTATATCTTCCTGTGCAGGAGTACTCAAGTCCAGAAGATATATTTTATGCGTGAAAAAGGATATTAATAATTTGTTAAAGGTAAGTAACAATTATTGATTATTTAATTTAAGTTGATAAAAGATTTAATTCATTTCATATGTTTATATATCTTTATTTAAGAGCTCCCATACACCAAAACAAAAATATTAGTAAGAAATATTTTTTTATCTGGTTTTAAATTAATAAATTACTCACATTTTGTAGGCGCTCTCAAGGGAAATCAGATGCAATTTGTTCATCAAACATATTTTGTTAAAATTTACTCTCGAAAAAGTAAATTAAAAAATATTTTTCGTAACATGATTAAAACTAAATAAAATATTTTTTATTTTTATTAAGCTAAAGTTTTGGAAAAGCATGTTTAACAAAATATATAAACAGGTGGCAAGACATAATTATTTCATAAATAAACATGTTAGGAAAACTTCGTCTATATTTCGGTAGAACTATTACAAGTTGCGATAATTATTTTGTAACTAATCATGTTACACAAACTAAGAGTATACTTTGGTAGAACTATTAGTTCGTTTTTCCATGCAAAAATATTAATTTCCTTCCATCTAAATTTATGTGCAAGAGACTAATTACCGATGGAATTTAAATGTGAGGGACTGACATGAGTTATGTCAATATGTAAAACTTTTAGGTGAATAACCTAATTTCAAGATACACAATGGTCTGGGTTGGGTCAATCCAGCCTAGGACCGAATATATTCATATTGGCCCAACCCACGCCGTTTGGGACTGGACTGGTCCTCGGTCGGTCCTAAGTATCAATACCAAGGACCAACCCAGTCCAGTGGCCTAGGACCACCTAGTCCTGGCTGGGCTTAGACCGGGCTTGTTGGGCCATTTTATTTATTTTAATAATACTTGTCATATTATTTTTATTTTATTTTTTTAAGTTGACTATTTTAATAGATTTTTTTATACTTTTGAAACTCTAATTCTTTTTTATCTTTATTGTTTCTATATTCTTAGAATATTATTCATTAATACTTATTTATTTATTTTTGTCAAAGTTCATTTTAAATTCTTTTTTAATTTGTTATTATTTAAGCTTATTAGTCAAATTACTATTTAAGTTTATTATATAGTTTTAACTACTTTTTTTCTAGTCATAAATTTTTGTGCGATTTAATTGTTTATTTGCTCATTTCATAAGACAATCATAAATTTAAATAATTACTCAAAAGAACACCTCAAATTCATAAATAAAAAATAAAACAAGCACATCAGAGCCTAATTCGAACCTGGTCTGGGCCTGGTCCAGGGCTCAACCAGGTTGATCCATGGTTGGGTCTTGGTTTGGGTCTGGGTTTAAAAATGATCCCAATTGGGGCCCATTTAAAGGTCCAAGACCGGCTATAAACAGTAGTGGACCAGTCTTGGACCAAGCTTTTCTAAGCTGGCGTGCCAATCCTGAACTGACCCAATCCACTGTGTACCTTGAACCTAATCACATAATTTGGCCACAAATTAATGTCAAATTCAATGAAGGGAATAATTTGAAGTCAAACTGATAAGACAAAGATGACTTTGGAAATCATATGAAATCTTTTCACATGTACATTGATACCTTAAGTACCAATTTTTCAAGGCTCAATGGAATTATCCAGCCTAATTAAGATTTAAAAAAACAACAACAATAAACCAAAGTGCATGAAGCTCAAGAAGCAGAATACTGCCTCTAACCTGGCTGAAAGCTGCTGGTGAAATCGAACTGGCCCAAGCCCTCTTTCAGCCTATCGGTAGTCCAACCAGCTTAGATGACATGTCGCACGAAAACACATTTAAGAGGATAAACATGTCAATTGAAATTTCAGAATAAGGGCAGATTGCCCCCTAATAGGTAACTAACTTCTTCGCAAATAGGATATTTTTCTATCGATATGGGAAATACCGTTTCTACTCAAGTGGAACACGTAATATACAATTGGCTCAATGTTATAACATGAAAGTAGCCTTCCCAAAAAGTGCAGGGACGTCCAAATCATAATCAATCGATCCCCCAATTTTTTCATGACTTTACTTATTTCAACTCACTTAAGCCACCAGTCCGTCATCTCATTTTCACAACACTCTCTACGTTCATTAAACATTCTCACTTAGTTTACTGATTTTTATATATTTCCTACATATTCTTGTTTTAATCTTCACCAATGTCCATACTAACTTAAGCATAAAAATGTTAACTCCTATTATGCAAGTTAATCCTCTAAGGCCTCGTTTACTTTGAGGGATGAGATTAAGTCATGATAAATTAATGATGGATAAAATGTGGGATGAGATTAAATAGTATTACCTATATTTTCATTTAAATCATCTATTTATCATAATTAATCATCTATTTACCTAAATATAAGTAAACAAGAGATTGAGTTGGATATCCAATTCAATCCTTACAAATAAACAAGGCCTAAAAGTTTTAGTATCATCAACAAGTCCTTCGATATTATATGGTACTGCTGGATTCGTACATGAACTTTTTAATAATCAAATAAATAAAGTAAATGAATAAGAGCATTCTTTTTGACATATTATAAGATATTTCAACCAACTGATACCGAGCAAACACCCATACTTTGTGTCCTCTGTGAATGGGTTCTTAAAAACACTACCTGAGAAATGGTGTCAAATGTTGCTAGCTCTTTAATCTAATGCCATTGAGTCCCTCTATTACTCAGCAGTAACTTAAGAAGATATTACATGCCATGCAAGAATGAACCAACGTTAGGAGAGGCCTCCAACTTAGGTAACAAGAAATCACCCCGCATAAGTAAGCAAAATAAGATGAAAGTGACAACAAAATTCAGTTAATATTGGCAATAGAAGAGATCAAACTCAAGTGAACATCTTTATTTAAAGCACTTCTATACACTATGAAAACATACTTTGCTTATTGTATAACGTCTTTCACAATATAATTTTATGTATAATTCTATCCCTACAATGAGACATCACAAGGAGAACTAGTGTATGACACTATTTTTGTTCCACTTGCCTCATGACTCGACGTGTACTTACATGGCCCTATGTCTGCCCTGCAGCTCCATAGGAGTTGTGGGTCGTAAAAAATATCACGTTTCTGCTCCCTCCTATCTTCTTTCTGTTCAAAAACCTCCGTTCCACCATTCTGTGGAACTTAATGGCGATAAACTCAGTACCAGAAATGGAAGCATGTATTATCATCTAGTATATTTGGTTACCAGCCACTTTCAAGAATTAGCTCGCTTGTCTTTTGGAGAAAGGTTTCTGGCAGATTAGGAGTCTCTCGTTGCTGTTACTCTCAACCTCTACGATTCGTGCATCCCATTTCAGCTGTGTTGTAAGAGATCTTGCAAACTCAATAAGAGGAGCACTGTCCCTCAGGATCACCCATCCCTGCATTCCCGCATTGATTAGCAAAAAGAAAGCCTAGTATTAAGAAAACAAGACAAGACCGAAGACAATGACTGTTTCTCTACTAATTAATTAAAACCAATAGGCAGAAAGAAATAGAAGAAGATAATCCAAGACATTTTACATAAATGATCAACCATCCATAATAATTTAATTTGCCTATAGAACATATCACTAGTACTAAGTGGGCAACTAGAAAGACCGATTAACAAGTGAATTCAGTTTCACTGTTCAAGTGTCTCAAGGCATGGAAAAGTTGTAAAGAGATTTGAGTCAGGCCATAGATCAAATCTTCAGGTTTATTAGGAACATGTTAATTGCATACATACGTAACTAGTTTGCTAGTTATAAGCCTCCTGGTCAGAAGCAAAAAAACTCAATCCAGTTCTTTGAGATCTAACAATTTTCAAATGACTAAAATGAACCACATGATGATGTAAATATAACTAAGTTATCAATCACCTGATATATTTTTAGGTTAGAAGGACTTCAAACAATATATCTTTTCTAATTGGTAGGATCTAGAAACCACATAAAAATATAAAGAGCACAATCCAATGATCAAAGCCTGAGGTGGAGAATCAAACCAAAGCCCTTGTTTCTAGTTCCAGAATTTCTCCCTATCCTAGTTATTGTAAGGGGACTGGCAGCATAGTTGACACATTTTGGGATCTCATCTATCAGAACGACCACCTACCGCCCCCAGTAGTAACATATTGTTAGGGTAGGTAACAGAATATTATAATTGCTACAAGTGAGCACCTCAAATCTTTAAACCATACACCAACCAAACACCAAATTTTGATTTTAGCCCTGCCATAAGATCCTTTATTGCCGACTGGGCCAAAAAATCCCCTCCTCAACAATTGCCCCTCTCAGGAGCAGAACCTGTGCAGTTGGCCTTGATACTAATTGTTCGATCAAGCACCTGTTGCTGTGCCAAAAACTATAGATGATAGATGGATAACTCATAATTTTAAATTATACAGCAACAGAAGACCTTTTGATTATAGCCCCGCCATGAGAGCATTATTGCCATACAAGCCAAAACATATCAACTAGACTTGGTAAATCATAACTCTTAATTGGTGAGAGCAAAGTGTGTTTCTGATTAGGAATTAATTAGGTCAAACATTTGAAGTACAACACCCCTTAGAATATGGAAACTTTTCCAGCACTTGAATTGAATAAACCAGTCCTATTCTACTTAGACCATCCTTGTTGCTCCGAATGGTCCAATAAAGCTTGACTTATTAAAAAATTCTTAATTTTAAAA
Source organism: Sesamum alatum (assembly GCA_034509735.1). Classification (NCBI taxonomy): domain Eukaryota; kingdom Viridiplantae; phylum Streptophyta; class Magnoliopsida; order Lamiales; family Pedaliaceae; genus Sesamum; species Sesamum alatum. The sequence continues at coordinate 10,162,553 of JACGWO010000004.1, forward strand.
CTATAAAATCTAACAGTCTTCTAAAGTATAGTAATTATCCAATTCATTTTAGACAATTCCGAGGCACAACTAATTCATCGTTCCATCCATGCCCTCATATGTGAAGATTCATGTATTGTTTCATAGATCTTGAAAGAATCAACTTAATCAAGATACAAGTTTAGAACTTGCATTCAAAATTATACCTCTGGACGAAGTAAGCGATCTATCTCAGCAAACAAATCTGTCAGTTGGCATCTTGGCTGCTCAGCAAATTCAAGAGAGAGAAATCCTTCAGCATGAACCAGATCATATGTTCTTGGGTATGTTGGAAATGGTTCACACCTGCCAAGAAAAAGGGAGAGGGAGAAAATGTAAATGATGAAAGAAGTACACTGCACTCTTATCAGTTTAGTCCAGATGCATATAAGTCTTCACTGGTAAAACTTTTTTCTTTTCTTATTTTTTTTGAAGGGCACTGGTTAAACTTGAATAACCACAAACAGATTAGAAATGGCACAGGTAACTTGCTGGTGTGGATAGGTTTTCATCAACCCAAGCATGTTTTTGAATGCTAGGTTGGTACTAATATCTTTTTCAATAGGAGATTGTTGCATCAAACTCTCCAGTACAGTTCGTTTCTGAAAAACATGGAAGACCTTTATCTCCATTCTGCCTTACTTAAAAGTATCATTTTTCTTTATTTCCCTGGTCTGTTAATGAATTATGTAGGACTCTCATAAGGTAAAAAAGCAAGCCTCTGAATCTCTATATGCAACCTATAGCATAAACTCAAGCAATCAACTTCTACAGAGTCTTGGAGAAAAGGGCAACCCGTGAGAACAGAACCAAAAGAGAATAGGCCACAATTGCATACAGGGTGGTTTAGACTCTCTGATCAATCCTCATTCTTTCAGTATGCATAAGGAAATATACAACTAAAGTTCACAGAATTATGCAAGTGAAGTTTCTGGAAGATATATTTCAATAACATAAAGCCTGCATTTGAGAAGTTCTTTCCTCAGGTTTTCAACAGCTGCAAATTCCAGAAGTCAAATGATAATGTATGGTGTTTCCAACATCGGTGAATTCTAGAATTCAAATGGTAAGGTATGGTGGCTTAACTCTTTACAAAGGAAGGAGGAATGTTGTCCATGCTACAGCACAGGATATTTGGATAGTAAGTATTTAATCAATAATAAGATTGATAATTACCAAACAAAGAAACTGATACGAGCAATGCAATAGAAGCGAGAACTTACCAGTCATGCAGCAGTCCAATAAACCCCCTGTCAAGTATTAAAGGTAGAGTATTACGTCCATTTGTAGGGACTACATTCATCACCCACACAGATTTCCTAGTTTCTAATAAGGCAGCATTGAAACCGCCAAAATGAGCATTCATGTCCAACACATTCCTCAGCATGTTATAAGGTGGTGACGGATCCTCATCGCCAGGTCTCTTGGGATGGTCAGAAAATATAAGGGGTGAGAGCAGAGACCAATAATTCTGGACAGCAGATTTCCAGTTAATGCCATCCTCCGCAAACTCTTCCGAATGCAAACCTAACATGACAAGAAAATAAGGTGATGCTAAGTAAAAGGCAATATGAGGGGTCAAGCTTCAAGATCTGTCTATGCTAAATTATACTCGGTGCCATGGTGCTCAAATCAACTACACTACACAGAAAAGGCAGTAAATTCAAGGTCTAATACCATAAATGTCAAGCTCAGCTGAGTTTAACGTAGCCTGTGAAGGCCATTTTCTCCTTTCCTCAATAGGAACCCATCGAGGGCTCTGAGTTCCTCCAATGCACACTTGGAGCGGACGATAATATGGGGAATCAATGTCATGGCCCTTTCTGCAGAGAGAAACGGAACTAGTTTTCCTGGAAATACAAACAAACAGTTCCTTCTCAGGAATCAGGATTATCTATCACTTGCACATGCAACCATCTGTGCATTTATATCATATAACTAAACTATACTTCCGCAGTCCCAACACACAGAAAAGAATAAAGAATATTTCATGAATACTGATTCATGGAAAAATCCAAAGTCCCTGCCTGAAATGTAAATGACGCCATTGTAGACATCTTTTTTTACTGTACATCATTCGTCTTACCCATGAACAAAGCGGACGTCAGCCAAAATCCTAAAATAGTGCTGCATAATGGACACATTTTAAAACTTGCTCTAGGCATAAAAAGGTTGTTTCATTAGAAGCAAAGGTTATTTGTGCAAGTACAAATAAAGATAGGTGTTCATGGCAGCCTTACCTTGTTGAATAACAATTCTTCGTACTAGTCTTCTTCCACACAACAGTTTCATCTTGCTGTGGCAACAACTCCCAGCAGAGATTTTCTGCAAACATGTGCACTGTATTCCATTTTTTGAGGTTACCATTGTTGCGTTGGGAACGCTGAGAATTTATGAGAGGATCAGTCCACACAAAATATCCACCAGGCCGCAACAAACGATCAACTTCAATCAAAAATATGCCATCTGCATCACATGAGAAGAATCATTAAATTGTGCAAAATATGTTCTGAATGATAAGGTATTCCTCTGTAACCTCTGAAACAAAACGAAAGCATCACATTTTCAATTGGGTAAGAATTACAGATTGGTCCTAAAGCAGAGTCTCAATGCTTGGTTGTAACTTGTACAAGTTTGTAAGGTCATTAGTGATTTTGGCTCCCACAGATGTCACATAAATCATATTGTCTTTGTGAGGCATGGGGTGTCTAGTATAGTTACTTTGGTGGTTCATATTGATGATATCTTGATCTCTCACACTGATGTTGGGGAAATAAATGGGACCAAGGCGTATTTGTAGCAACATCATGTTATCAAGGACTTAGGATGTCCCAAGTATTTTTTGGGCATCAGCAAACATGGGCATTCACTATCCCAGTGGAAATGTGCTCTTGATTTACGTCACGAGACTGATCTACTTGGTAGTAAATATTAACATTCCAATGGCTTTCAGCCATGACTTCATAAATGATGGTGATGATTATTTGGAGCCCAAGACAAAGAAGAGACAATTCAAACTGAAGTTAATTGATTTGACAATAACTAGTCCAGATATCTCCTTCATAGTAGAAGTGGTTAGTTAGTTATGGATAAGTTACGACTATTCACTTGGAAGCTGTCCTTTAGATCCTAAAATATATTAACAGCGCTTTTAGTAATGGTTTAATATTCAGAAAACATGGGCACTTGAAATAGAAGCTTACTCAGATGCAGACTGTTTTGGTTTCTAGAGAGTAGAGAAGACCTACCTTTGAACATTGCACCTAGGTTGCGAGCAATCTTGCGACTTACTAGCAAAAAGCACACCAATCATTGCTAGATCCTGTGCTAAACCTAATACAAAAGTATGTTACACATACTCAGCAAGATGGTGTCACTGAGGAATTAATCTACTGGGAGAGAGAGGTTTCACATACAATGGCCATTGCTTATCTACTACAACAATCAGGCAGCTGTAGTAGCAGTCATCCATTTTCTATGAGTGAGCTAAGCACATAAAAGTTGATGATCACTTCATTCGTGATGCTGAGATGAACCAGGGAATTAGCACCCTGTTGACTCCCTCCGTCCTCGGAACAAAAAGCAGATGTTTTAACTAAAGTTTTCTTGAGCCGAACAATTTAAACTTTGCGTAACAAACTGAGCATGGTTGATATATATCTTCCAACTTGAGGTAGAGTGTTAGAAGATTTGTGTATATTTTCCTTATTTACTTTTATTATTTCTGGTAGCTAGATTAATCATATCTATACATTAACAAGTAGCAGAAGCATTTATTAAAGCTTTAAGAGCCATACAATTGCTAAGCACGGTTGACATATAGGCTTCACCCTGAGTTGGAGTATCAGAAGATTTGTTTGTATTGCTTATTTACTTTTGTTATTCTTGGTAACTGATACCACCTTTTTGCCCCAAATCTAGTCTCAACAATACATTTTTAAGACAATTAGTTTTCCTTATTCTACAAAATTATTTAAAATTGAGGTGGCCCAGGAGGTCTCCTCTTGTTCCTCATTGAACAGAGAAAAACACCAGGTACTACAAGCTAAGCTCCTAAAACATAGAAGAGGTGTACCTAGTTCTTTTTTTTTTTTTTAATGGCGTGTTCTGTGCTTTTTCCACTGATATAACTTCCCTCCCTTTAAAATCTACATTGTTCAACAATCTATATCCAAGATTTTTAAGTTGAGATTCTGGTTCTGATTATGATTCTAATAGTTTGATCATGAGAAGGCCAACCTATTAGTAGAAGTTCATTTAAACCAAATATACATGAAATTAGGAAGTTCATAGGACTATTATCTTCAGCTGTGGTCATAGATAATGAAAACAGGGCTTAATAATGTGGTAATATAAAAGAATTATGTTCAGTCAGACTTTCCCAATTTAATTTTAGATTTCTTTTCAATCTTATAGTTGATTTCATCATATCCAGTGTATCATCGAAGAACATTTCATTATTACACAGACCTCTAATTTCTTTAAAAACTATTAAGAGGTCCCAATATGACCTAAAAATAGTAATTGTACGAAGTGATAAAAGAAGAGATGAATCTATATTATTGATTAATGATGATTCCACCTCTATTTATAGTGATGGAATTTAAGGATAACTACACCTATAGAAGAGACCTACTTGAAGTAAAACTACACCTATAGAAGAGACCTACTTGAAGTAAAATAGGAAAAGATAAGAACAAATTTAAATATTCTAACACTCCCCCTCAAGCTGGAGCAAATATATCAATCATGCCCAGCTTGTTACACATAATATTAAATTGTTTTGTTCCTAAAGCCTTGGTAAAAACATCTGCTCTTTGCTCTGAAGAAGGAGTAAAGGGAGTGCAAATTTTCTGACTCATGACAGCCTCACGAATGAAGTGACAATCAACCTCAATATGCTTTGTCCTCTCATGGAAAATAGGATTACTGGCAATATGAATAGCTGCTTGATTGTCACAGTGCATAGGTACAGGATCATTGTTCGTAAAACCTAACTCTTTCAAAAGATTCTTTAACCACAAAACTTCACTAGTGGTGTGAGCCATAGCCCGATATTCAGCTTCTGCGCTTGACCTAGCAACTGTAGTTTGTTTTTTGCTACGCCAAGTCACAAGGTTCCCACCAACATAGGTGCAATATCCAGAAGTAGATTTTCTATCATCCTTCGACCCTGCATAGTCTGCATCAGAATAGGCTTCTATCTTTGTGTGTCCATGCTGTTGGAAGAATAATCCTTTTCCCGGGGATGCCTTTATATATTTCAAGATCCTTAGAACAGCTTCCCAATGAACTGATCGTGGCTTATCCATAAACTGACTAACTAGGCCAACTGCAAAGGAGATATCAGGTCTAGTTACGGTTAAGTAGATTAGCTTGCCAACAAGTCTTCTATACTTTGCCTTGTCCTCCAAATAGTTACTATCATCATTCCAAAAATCAGGATTAAATTCCATAGGAGTGTCCACCGGTTTAGTGCCGAGTAAACCTGCTTTCTGAAGGAGATCACAGGCATATTTTCTCTGAGATAGAGAGATCCCATGCTTGCTATGAGCAATTTCAATCCCCAAAAAATACTTCGGCCTCCCCAAATCTTTAGTGACGAAGTGCTTCCTTAGGTATGTCTTGGCTTCTTCTATCCCGGAAACATCACTACCGGTGATTAAGATATCATCAACATAGACTGCTAGAATAACCGTACCTGATTCCTTAATTCGAACAAAGACTGAATGATCTGCTTGGCACCGTGAAAATCCAAACTCACCAATAATAGTACTGAATTTATCAAACCATGCCCTTGGACTTTGTTTAAGACCGTAGATCGCTTTCTTCAATCTGCACACCATTCGTTGCTTCTCCCCCTGAGCAACATAACCTGGAGGTTGCTCCATATAGACAATTTCCTTCAAGTCACCATATAAGAAAACATTTTTGATGTCCATCTGATGCATTGGCCAACTGAGATTAACTGCCAAGGAAAACAAAACTCTAATAGAGTTAAGACGAGCAACAGGGGAGAATGTTTCAAAATAATCTACCCCATATGTCTGAGTAAAGCCCTTGGCAACCAGGCGAGCTTTATATCGGTCTAGGGACCCGTCAGCATGAAACTTGAGGGCGAACACCCATCGACAAGCGACGACGTCGACGTTAGGAGGTGGATGGACAAGCTCCCAGGTTCCCCGGGAAAGGAGAGCCGACATCTCCTCATCCATCGCCGCCTTCCACTCCGAATGCGAAAGTGCCTCATAATAAGAATTAGGGATAGAAACAGATGATAGAGAGACAGAGAAAGCACGATAAACAGGACTAAGACATTTATAGGAAAGGGAATGAGCCAATGGATGAGCAGTGCAAGACCTTTTACCTTTGCGAAGGGCAATGGGAAGATCCTCCGCAGACATAGGGGTCGGGGTGCCAGGAGCTGCAGCAAGAGGAAGACTTGGCGGATCAACAGGCATGGTAGTCGTAGAATGAGTACGCCTGCAATACACCTGTAAAGGTCGTGTAGGTGGTTCGGTATGGGGAGGATGTGAGAGTGCCGGGACCGGTAAGGGAAGAGATGGAAGAGGAACATAAGGGGAAGGGGTCTTAGAGTAATAAGCAGTGGACTCAAAGAAAGTAACATCGGCAGAGGTAAATGACCGGTGAGATATAGGATCATAACACCGATACCCTTTTTGTGCTCGTGAATACCCCAAAAATATACATTTAACAGAACGAGGTGACAGTTTATCGAGGTTAGGAGAATGGAGATGAACAAAGCACACACACACCCAAAGACTCGAGGAGTTAACCCAAAGAGAGGCTTACCAGGGAAAAGACAAGAATACGGAATATCCCCACTGAGAACACTAGAAGGCATACGGTTAATGAGATAACAAGCTGTGAGAATAGCATCCCCCCAATAGGATTTTGGAACATGCGTATGAGCCAAAATAGTGCGAGCAACATCGAGAAGGTGGCGATGTTTGCGTTCGGCGACACCATTTTGTTGAGAGGTATACGAGCAAGAAGATTGATGTAAAATGCCATGAGAATCACAGAAGTTAGAAACTGCTTTTTGGACATATTCAAGAGCATTATCAGTACGGAAAATACGAATATTAACAGAGAACTGAGTTTTTATTTCATTATAAAAGGAAGTGATTATACTAGGTACTTGAGACCTATCCTTGAGTAAATAGACCCAAGTCATTCTTGAGTAATCATCAACAAAGGTAAGAAAGTACCTAAACCCACCAATAGACTCAATACGACACGGACCCCAAATATCAGAATGAACTAAACTAAAAGGAGAGGAACTACGGTTGTCAAGACGAGGTGGAAAGCTAGCACGATGGTGCTTTCCCAACTGACAAGACTCACAATCCAAGCGTGTAGACTGAATAGGTAAAACCTTCTTTAGATTAGGTAAGGATGGATGACCAAGACGACAATGCCACTGAAGAGGGGAGACAGAGGCAGAAAGAGCACGAGCATCTACAGGTGTAGTATGATCTAGAAAGTAGAGACCACCACGCTCATGACCGCCACCAATCGTCCTCTGTGTTTGCAGATCCTGGAACACACAGTAAGAAGGAAAAAAAGTTACCGAGCAGTTGTGGACTTTTGTAAGTTGACTAAATAGAGAGGAGACTAACAGGAAACTTTGGTGCATACAAGACATTATTAAGGGTAAGTTGGTGTGTGGGATGAACAGTACCAGAGCCATATATGGGAGAGTAGGATCCATCAGCGAGGCGAACGAAGGGAGAGGTATGAGAAGGAGAGAGGGAGTAAAAAAGAGAGCGATTACCAGTGAGGTGTGTAGTAGCACCTGAATCTAGCATCCAAGACTCACCAGGAGTTGCAGCAAAGGCACCCGGAGTGGAAGCTGTGGCAGGGGCAGTGGAATTAGCCACAGGGCGATGGAGGAGCTGTTCATATTCTTCACGGCTAAGGGTAACCAAATCAGATTCATTAGCAGAAGGTTCCGATGTTGTAGGTTCACCATCACCTTTAACTGTATTGGCCCACTCCGGTTTGCCATATTTGAGCCAACATTTTTCCACAACATGATTAGTTCGACCACAATGGGTGCAGTAACGGGAGTTAGTAGAAGCATTGGAGCCTCGACCACGACCACCACGGCCTCGGGAGGAGTTTCGACCGCGACCACGAACTGCCATGGCTGAGGACTCGGTGGTTGGACCAGATGAAGAGTCAGAGGATATAGTAGCCACGCGGAGGACACGAGACAGAGCATTGGATAACGTAGGCACAGAGTCACTGGCTAGGAGGTGATCACGAACCGATTTCAAATTGTTGTCGAGGCCGGACAGGAACTTCGCCACCAAAAAAATCTTCCCACTGAGTCTTGCGAGTCTGAGCATCACAACTCAAGGGGTGATATAGCAAAATTTCATCAGATGTGCCCTTCAAGGAGGCAAAATAGTCGGCTACTGTACGGCCATCTTGTTTGAGGGAAAAAAGTCTCTCATACAGTTCAAATACCCGAGAAAACGTTCTTTTCCTGAGAATACATGTCATGTAAAGTATCCCACATTGTTTTAGCAGAAGTGAGAAACATAACATTGGAACCGACAGTTTCCTCCATACTATTCAGAAGCCAAGTCATAACCGAGTAATCAGCTTGTTGCCAAGTCGAAAAATTAGCATCAGTAGAGGTTGGTGGAGGAGCCAAAATATGATTAAGCTTATTTTGAGACCCAAGAAACAACCGAAAGGCTTGGGACCAGAGGATATAATTCTGGCCATTCAACTTGACAGTGGTGCCAAGAGCACCTTTATGTTCAACGGTAGCCATGATCAAGGGGGGATAGACAGACAGATAGATAGGACAGCAGCAGCAGGGAGAGCAGTCAGCAACGAAAAGCTGATTCAGGTGAGCATCTCAGATCGGGCGCGGCGCAAGGTGCAACGCCGGAGGCGGGCGTCGCGAGCAGAAGTGGCGGAAGGGCGGGGCGGCGCAAGAAGAAGGCGCGGCGCCGCGAACAGAGGCGCCGGAGGCGCGAGAGAAAGCGGCGACGGCGGCGACCGACGGGTGTGAACGCAAGGTGAGGGCCGACGGCCGCGGCGGCCGAGTGACCTGCGGCGGCGGAAGGGGGTGGCGGTGGGTTGCAAAAAACTAGGGTTAGGTTTTTTCTCTCTTGTTTTTTTTTTTTTTTTTTTTTTTCAGAAATATATATATATATACAACTTCTTTCTCACTTTTTCTGAACCTGCTCTTATACCATGTACGAAGTGATAAAAGAAGAGATGAATCTATATTATTGATTAATGATGATTCCACCTCTATTTATAGTGATGGAATTTAAGGATAACTACACCTATAGAAGAGACCTACTTGAAGTAAAACTACACCTATAGAAGAGACCTACTTGAAGTAAAATAGGAAAAGATAAGAACAAATTTAAATATTCTAACAGTAATATTCATTCCATCTGACACAAAATTAAATAAAAACAAAACATATTCAATGAAGCCTACACTTCATAACTTGGAAAGAAATTATACTTTTACCCAAAATAGTAATATTAGGTTCCATATTACACCAAATAATAATAATAACAACATCAACAACAAAGTCTACACTTCAAATTTGGAAAAAAAAACTAAACAAACAAAAGAACAAAAAAATGAATCAAAACCACAATTAAAAGGTTATGAAGGTTCAACATTTCCACGCTCCCAAACACCTAAGGAGAACTTAGACAAACTAAGATGATTATAGTGCATTACAGTCACAGGAGAAAATATTAGCCAAGATCTTAACATCCATATTGGATCCTCTTCTAGGCCTTCCTCTTCTTTTCATCTTTGGAGGCCATTTACCCTGTTTCCAAATCATTTTTTCTTTATTTTGACCCCAGTTGAAGCCAAGTTATATCACTAGTATGACGAGAGAAGCTCCATTACCTATCTACTTACCTTCAGTAATTTTTTTCTGTCTATGACAGAAAGTAAGGTAGGTTGATGCTTTGACCATCTACCCTCCACCTTGGTTCCAAATTTTACGTATCAAATTTCCATGTTGATCTTAAAACTTATGAAAGAAGATCAGGCTTATATCCTCTACACTACCCAAGTATATAGCTTAAATCCTTTTCTAAGAAAAAAAAATTGAAGCATGAAGAAATGTGCCTCTCAGATTGATTCAGCACATGTTCTTCAAAACCTAACATCTATTTTTATGTATGGTGAAAGAGCTTTTGTAAATATATGTTTATGAATAAGAGTAACAGTTCATAATATCCACTCCTCAAAACCCACAGGTTTCAACTATAATTGAAAATTTTCAATTTTTAACATCATATTTTCTCTTCTGTCTTTGATAGCGATTCCTTAACAAATATATAAATCTTGTCAAACCTTTTATCGCACAATTGCCTCTGCAAACTATCAGACATTAAAGGTTTAATAGAAAATACTCTCCAATATTTTTATATTTTTTTAATTGCTTCTGAGGTAACTTATTTACCATTTCCTCTTCAACCACTCGTGAACACAAAGATGCAACGGAAGAAGAAACATGAAGGAAAACAATGAAAATAGCAGAGTCATACCTTTTGTATCCCAATCAACACGACATCTTGCGCAATGTATCATATCAAATGAGAGAGATGGATATGGCAGCTGCTTTGAAGTAAATGAACCTATTATTGCTGGAAGACCTCTTTCTAAAGTTAGTTGAACTTGACTGCCTGATGCCTCATAGTTTGCCAAGCACATGGTCAATAGTTGGTTTGAAGATAAATGTGCACCAAAACTACCATATCCACATTCTATGTCCAGGATAGTGCGTACCTGGAAGTGAAACAAAATCATATGCAGTTATATTCCAGAATCCGTAACGAGTTGTTTGGTAGAATACAAAAGAAATCAAAAATTTCCATAAATAGATACAACATTACCCAGCTACGGAAAACACAAACTGGTAGATACAAATAATGTATGGTAAAATAGAACTGTGAATTTGAGCCATTGCTTCAAGGAAGGGAGTGATACTTCTAAGATAATTGAGAAAAATGTTGAGGATAAAATTAATTTCTGACAGAGCACTCATTGTTGAGTATAATCATTTTTCATATAAATTATTAAATTGTGAAGAATATTGAAGATGAAAATGGCAGTAGTTCCACACTTTCTTTCTTTGTTCTATTCTTATGTTGATTGTATGCACACATCTGTCAAGCTGGCGCATAGCTGGCAAGTTGGTTAGGAAGTTAGTTAGCATTTTTGTTCCAGTCTCTTTCCCGCCTGAAGGCAGCTATTTAAAGTAGAACTCCATTGCAAGGGTGTGAGATAACATAGATTTATATCAGCAACTGCTAGACCTACTTCCATGCTTTGAGTTGCATAATCCAAATATCTCAGGAGACGATCATGGTGTTGGAGATTAACTGTAACAAGTGCAATCCAGATGTACAATAGGCATACCGAAAGACCGGAAGTTAAATGAAAGAGAGGGTATATCATGCAAAGAACATATGGTAATATGTACTTACTCCAGCTTGTATAAAGTAGGACTCATTTCGTAGGCCAATAATTTCTGCAATTTGATGCGAGTAGTCTTCAACATCAAAAGTAGAAGATACTGAACGGAAGGAAATCTGATCTTCATCCAACATCATCATTCTGTAGTTACAAGACATGGGAAAAAGTATATCAGATGGAAGACCCAATACCAAATTTCTTTTCAACGAAAAATCCCAGCTCTTCCACTCACCTTTTGGTCAAACTTCCAGAAGACAGTACCTCCTGTGCCGTAATATTAACATTTGCATACCAGATGACATCTCTTCCGGTCGGCCACCTAAGAGGAATCCTATAATTGACAGGTGGAAGAACCAAACAGTTTTGCTTCGACCTGTGTCCACAATGGCGTGCGTACTCTTCACCATCAGAAAATCCCAGAGCAAGATTTTCGGATACGTTGAAGCATGGAACATAGTTTTCCGACTCCTCAGAACAGAACTCCAATTCTCTCAACCTTGAAGAACCAATAGAGAGCTCCCCAATCTCATACAGGTCAGAGACCAGTTGCTCCTGAAGCCGCCTATATCCATGAACTATTTGTCCTCTTGAGATTGATGTTACAGAAAGTGTCCACCAGAAGGAACCAATAAGAGCAAGAATTACAATTACAGCTAAACTGATTTTGAGCAAACAGAGTGTCACTTTATGCAGACTCCTTGGAGCCCCAGGGCCAAAGGGATCAGATATGAAACCATGATCACCCAAACCGTGGTTCGAAGAAAAATTATCGGTGAAAAGAAAACGAAAAGGATATTTGAAAAATAAATATGTACTGACAGCTCCATTTGTTCGATCCTTCTCTGTCCTTTCTTTCAACTGAGAATCTTCCGAGAAATCATGAATGGTACCTGAGAATCGCCCACCACCACCTGATACACCTCGTAGAAGAGGCCTCGACATTTTTACCTGCAGAATACAAATCATAAAACAGCATAAGAACCAATATCAGAGCCCCTCATTAGAAAATAGCCAGATTGTGATTAAATTAGCAACTAGATGCCCCCGGATAGCTCTGTTCTAAAATCTTATACTAGAACCGGTAGCCTCGAAAATAAAGTACATCCGTGATTTTTGCATTAACAAATAGACAACATCAACCCAAAAAGAGGAAGCTTTTTCTGTAACTTGAACCAAATTTAGTAATTGGAAATCCGAAATCCAATCAAGATAGAATAATAATTAAGCAAATAAATTCAGAAAAAACATAACTAAAATGCAAGTCTGAGTAAGAATGATGAGTTTTTTTCTCTTCTTGAACACAATAGTGATGAGTTAACGACTCGGCTACCAAGCAATAACAGAGATGCAACCTGAAATGAAACTGAACTCACAGTTCAGCTCAATAACCGCAGAAAACCATAAGCACAACCCGGGAAATGGTTACCTTAAAAGGAATCTCATTTAGATCAATAACTCACGAAACTCACTGAACAAAATGAAGGTCGCCGGACAAATGAATCTAAAACATAGTAAAACAAGCGATAGCAGTCGCAGAAAACAACAGTATCACTGGCAGTGCGTACCTCAAATGATGCAAATTTCTCTAAGAAACCGAGGCGAATAAATAACCCCTCGATTTCAGCCTATCATGCTACGTCTGTTCATCAATTCTCAGTAACCCGAAATTTCTCTCTTCTCAGCTCCATCTATTATCCCCTGATTTCAGACACGCACTTCATTCCAATCCTCCTCAAAGCAGTACCTCTCTTGGGCGGCTTCTCGCTATTCTTGAGAGAATGCGAGCAAGAAAACAACAATTACAGAGAGAGCAGTGGATATGGCGGGGTAAAATATCATATATATGCCAACAGATACTGGGAGTTTGAACAGCGTGCGCTGTGGAGTCGATCCAATCTCAGCACTCAGCAGCAGTCTCTCGTGAAAGACTCTGGCCTTTGTCCTATTCACATAACTTGACGACAAGGTAATTCATCACAGAGTGATTATAGGTTTTCAATTCATAATTTTGCAATAGATCATGCAAATGTCGATTATAGTTATATTTCAAAATTTGACGATAAATGTAGAAACAAAAAAACTATTTAACAGACACGATAGGTAGCTCGATCAAAAATAATTGTTATAGGATCAAAAGCCACTATTGCAGTTTCTATCAGAACTTGATTTCGGTGGAATTTAATTCCCGAAGTGACTGTGAAAAAGGAACTAAACAATATAAAAAATCACATTTGCATTCAAAATGCAGATTTGATATGCTGAATTGCAGAACCAAACCAGCATTTTGTTTCTTTTTTGCTTTTTCATTATTTAAAAAAATAATTAAAAACATTCGAAGTATTTATTTACAGAAATATAATCACATACTAGTTAGAAAAGCACATTTGATACTTGTGCAAATACAATAATATTATTAATAAATTAATAATCTATTATCAAATTAAAATTGAGTAAAATAATATAGAGCGAATAAATGGATAAAAGAAAATTCATGTATAAAAAAAATATAAATAAGCTGGATAATAGGTTGGGAGAAATAATTACTTCAACATGAAAAGTGAAAAAATAAATATAAAAAATAAATCTTAAAATAAAAATAAAATTGATAGACCAGAATTGAGGGACACTAAATTGGTGCCCTCCCTTAATACTAAGGTATTTATAATATATTTATTTTTGTATAATATAAAAAGAAAAACTTAAATCTATTAAATATTCTAAAAATTACATATGTCCGTGTATAAATATTTGAGATTCATTTGTTATTACCAAGTAATATAAATAATTAATTCGTATAAATATAGCACTGTATCTTACTTTTATTTTTATTTTAAATTCTAATAGGCATCTTGGTGGGACTTATAGAGCGTTCGTTCGGTAAAGTTAAATCGAATTGTCAAAATAGTGCACCGAATACTAAATCTAATTATTCGGTTCAATTTGGTAAAAACTGTACAAATTTTGAGTTGGTTCGACTTATTACCGAATCAATCAAAATTTTAAAACGAATCCTACGTCTCATTAAAATAATTGTTATTTATTACTTAATTGTTAGAGTAATTACAATAATTAAATTTAGGTATTATATAAATAAATCTGATATTCAATATTTATATATATATATATTTTTATTTATTTTATTTATATAGATAATTATAATATATATATATTTTATATTTAAAAAAAATGGTATCCGATACAGTACGATTTACGAGTACTAATTACCGGTATTGTACCAAATATCGTATTGGCCAAAATTGATCACAGAGTTGAGTTTTTGATTCAATATTTTGTACGTATAAATTTTTCTGATTCAATTTCGTACGATGGATTTATCGAACTATGCATACCCCTAGGTGTTATGGATGGACCTATATGGTTCAAATTGGACATGCAACAACAATAATTCGATACGTATAATTTAAGATGAGTATATTAATAATAAAATATTAAATAATATTAAAATTTTGTATATAATAGATATTAGATGAAAATTTTATTTTACTTTAATAATAATTTTCAAGATTTAATAGTATCAAGATTATACATTTAGTCACTACTTTAAATAAATAATTAATGATATATGTATTGATAATAATGTTAACACAAATTTTGAGTTTGCAAAAAATTTAGTTACAAGACTAAAAATAATATGGACAAATGGACTTTGTAATTGAAAAATTAAAAAAGAATTACAATCTCCAGAAGATGATTATCCCACTTGTCTTCAAATTGCTATCTAAGGGCTGCTTGAAGCGTATTTTTTGATACAGATGCATAATCTTCTTCGATTTTATGGAACAAGTTACGTGTCAGCTTGAAATATGCTATCAAAACTTTGAATTCAATGCCTTGGAATATAGTATCAAGGTTTTGAGGATTTGATTCCAAGAAAGACGTGGATCTTTTGTGGTTGCAAAATTTTGTCGTGGCAAATAGTTTTACTTGCTTTCGACCTAAGTTCTTTGGGATTTGTTGTGTGTTGTATATTTTGAGGTTGTTGCATGTGGTGGAGGCCCTTTGTTATAAGCATGTACATGGGTTAGGTAGCTTAGGTTCACTTGTATTGAGGTTGAACTATGATTTTTGACATTAATCAGTCTTTAGACGGACAATATTTGAACATGTTGTGACCCAATTTCGTTAATCCAAAAATAAATAAAAAATTTGTGTTTATCTTGAAATGATCCATCAAGATATATGGGTTAAAAAATGTTTTTTAAAACAAATTAACAAGAATATTTTGTTAGTAATAACAATATTAATAATTGAAACAAAAATAATGTTAATATTTATTTTGTAAACGAGTTTAAGTTCAAGCTCGTAAACAATTTTGTGTATACTGATGTGTGTCTGAATTAGGAAACTTCGTTTAGGGTCTAAACCGTTTGTGCTATGCTCCAAATATGCTCAAGTAAGCTTGAAATTTGTTTGCGTGTCCTGCAAAAATGAAACACGTTAGAACAACATTAGGACGGTTCCGATTTTATTTTTCCGATACTTTAGTTATGTGATGTTCATTTTGGTTGACAAATTTACTATCCATTTTCTTCAACAAAACTTGTTTTTCTTTTTCTTTTTCGGGAAAGTAGTATGCATCATATAAACAAACCAAGGTTTACAAAATATTGTTACAGAGATAATTTCTAGTCCTAGTATAAGTACTACTAATATCACCGCTTACAAAATTTTTTAAGAAACTTGGACATATTTTAAAATCTAATTTTATATTCGATTTGACACCATAATTATCTAATATATCCGCCGCTTGATTCCCTTCTTTGTAACAATGCTACATGTTGACTTCTTGAAAATCAGAAAGCTTCCTCTTGCACGCTAGAAGAAGACTCTCCTTGCATGCTAGAAGATGATGGCCTCTCAAACTATTAATTAGGTACTGATGGGGATTATAGGAATTAAATTACCAAAATACCCCTATAAATACAAGAAATTACACAAATACCACCAATATCCGCATGTTATCCAAGTGGGCCGGATCAACTCGACCCTACCCGACCCAGTGACCCACTGATGTGACTCGGAATGGAGACCATTGATTTTCTGACAATGTCCCTACCAGATCATGCCACGTGGACCAGAAGAAAAAATACACTTGGCTCTATAAATACCCCAACAACCACATTTATTACAGGTTACATATCTTTACTACACTACATTAAATACATTAGATCGGAGGGTCTTAGTTGGGAACCATCTCAACTAGCCTAATGTGTGTCTTCTTCTTAGAGATCCATTATATATGGGACGAGCACTCTATTTGGACCTCAAGGATCAAACTCCAACACTTAGCGTCAGGCGACCAACATAGCCTATAGGTCTAATTGTTCGACCCCGGACCGGGTACAAGGAGTTAGATTCAATAACAAGATGCGATATTTCCAAATCCGAAGTAAGGCATAAACCCATGACCCCATAACTCAGCTCTATTCTTCGTAGTTACTCCTATTGGACATCCAAAACCAACTATATGCTCACCCTTACAATCTCTAATTAAGCCTCCAGCACTAGATGATCCAGGATTACCTTTCAAGCTCCATCTATATTTAGTTTATAAGAAAAATTGTGTGGGGATTCTATTTAACTGAAATCGAAACACTTTCTGTAAGTCTGTTGCCTTTGATAAAGAAATCATTTAAACATTTTATTTTTGAAGAAACTTGTGTGATATTTATTAGGGCTTTTTCAAAAATAAACTTGATACAAAGTTTCCATATGAACCAAAAAGAGTGCAAGGTATATATTCAAGGCTTCCGGGGCATATACTTAAGTATATTAAGAATAATAGCGAGGTTTGTATTTTCTTGTTCTAAAGAATTTTTTTGATGAATTTGGTTCAAAGCCTGGCATCTTAAGAAAATGTGATTTGTATCCTCGGCTTCAAGTTTACAACAACTGCATGTAGGATCATTTGAAGTTTTCTTTTGCATAAGTTTAATGTTAGTCTAAATAGCATCATGGCTCATCATCCAACCATAGAAACTAATTCTGGGGGTAGTTTTAATCTTCCCCAATGAATTCCATGGGAAAGAAGTGTTGGAAAAAGTGTAACATCCGTAGTAACGTTTTGAAATTTAATTAGATTTCACAAAACAATTTTTGAACCAAAAACACAACAAGCAAGTTGGAACAAAACGATAAACAGTTAGATATGTTGTTTTTACAGAATCATAAACCAAGACCTTACAACGATAGATGTATCATAACAACTCTCGGTCTCAAACAGGAACTAATCGAATTACAAAAAAAAATTGACTTGCCTTGAAGAAATTATACGTCTAATCGACGTGCACCGGGTATTACACAACTTTTTCCATTGTAAGACTGTTCAATTCAACAATATTGCACTATACTGTTGAATATCTCGAACAACACTCAGTAGCCTTAAAACTAGAGTTGAAAATATATAACTTGAGAGAGCAAAACCGAGAGAAAAAGGCATAAATCGGATTCTTGAGGTGTGTGTTGAAGTGAGACCTTTTTAGCTTTATATAGGCAAGGCCTGCAGCAGCAATTAAGACTAGCAATAACAACCATTAAACAGGATTTAGTCCAGGTTTTTAAATCAGCGATTAAACCTCTAAAACAGTCCACAAACAGAAAAAAAAGATATTAATCAGCCCATGTTTCAAGTTTTGACTTTGGAAATACATTTAAACTTTTTTGCTGCAAAAAGATATATATTGAGACTGAGATATTCGCTCTAACGCCCGGAGTTGGAGTCGGGTCGGGCAGGTGGCGACGACACGTGTGTGGGGCAACCCGTTGTTCATTCTGGTCTCCATAACACTTCAAACACCACTTGAACATTGATATGATGTGTTTTTATCACCCAAATGTATGTTTACTTGGGGTATTTTAGAACTAATTCTCTACATTGATAATTGAATTATGCATCTTTTGAGTGAATGATCGATTTTGACCTATTGTGAAGGAAATGGGGTGAAAAAGCTCTAAATGAAGCTGAAAAGTGATCAAGGGAAGATTGAACACGAATCAGACTTGAGAAGTCATTGAGGTGTGATCGCGCCCTATTCAATAACTAAGTCTGCGCGAGAAAGAAGAAGATTTGAAAAGATTTTGACTGCGATTTGTTTTCTTTTCCACAATGCAAGTTGAAAGGCAAGAAGAGCACATTTTTTGTGCTATAAAAGGGGTCTTAAGGCTGAAGATCAAGCATTGGATTTCATATTTGATCACCCTCTTAGTTTAGATCATCTCTCCCCTTCTCCTTTCTTTTATTTTATATTTTGCTATAGGATTTTAGGTTTTTCTACACACATGATGTGTAGCTAATTTTATTCAGATTCAAGGGAAACGTTGAACCCAATTATTATGTTTTGAGGTTATGATCTTATCTGATTTCACCGAGTATTTCTCGTCTTGATTTACTGTTTATGGAATAATTATTATTGATAGATCTGACAATTCGATTCAATGTTAATTGTTCTACTGCTATCCATGAGTTCAGTGATCCGTAATTGTCATGAATGATTGGTATGAGTAGCAATCAAGTTTATTATGTGGTTTGCATGATTTATATGTGGGAGGAGAAAACTAGGTTACATAATTGCAGTTATCTCAATTGTTTGATCTAAGTTCAACTGTTTTCATTGTTGCAAACGCTATTATTGATTTAATATGAAACTCTATCGTGCACAGTCTTGATATAATAAGTTTGGATTTAGATGCTTGAGTCAAATCCATTACAACAGGAGAATGGGAATTTATTACGGCTATCCAATAGATTTCAAAGTTGAATGCTTGGTTGTGAATTGGATCGGGTGTCAACCTATGGAGGCACCATTTGTTACTATTGGACAAATTTCTCCTTTTCTTTTCTTTTTCTTTTTTGCCATAACGCCCATTCTGGGACGAGTTGGAAGAGGAATTCCTAATTTTTACACAGATAATTCAAGAAAATAAAATAGGAAATCAGTGTGAAAAATGAAAATTCTGACACCAATTATTTACGAGTGAGTATTACACCAAGAATTGACAAGCGGATGAGTTTTCTAGTTGGCTATGTTGATATAGCTTAGATAAGGAAAATCTACGAGAAGAAAACGATATTAATCATTTGTGACCTATGATATACATAACGATTGGGTGATACACTCCCTTGAATTGGAATTCCTCTCTCTTGATCTATTCGTAGTTATTTATGCTTACTTTCTATTTAGTTTATATGTATTAGTAGTTAATTCTCATCTCCCCACCCCCTTTGGTTACCACGATTAGGCTGAGAAATTAATTCATAGTTCCCTAGGGATTCGACTTGGTTCCATGACTGCTACAGTTTTAGAATTAGTAATTGTATTTGACGGCTTCGTACAACCGATCAAATTTTGGCTCTATTGTCGGGGAGCTATTTTTAGTTTCTTAGTCTAGTTTTTTGCTTTTTCATCCCTTGCTAATCTTTTTGTCTGGCAGGAACCTTCGTGCTAGATATAGACTAACTATTGGTGTTGAATCTATTTTTGGGGAAATTGGAAACGAGATGGCAACAAGACGGTGGATTCCTACCATAGCCGAGAATCATAGACAATATGGATTTCGTACAAGGTAAGTGCCATTACTTTGGGAAACCAAATTTTTGATCTCACTACTTTGGTTCATCAATTAAATGTAGGACAAATGCAACTAGCGAATGTTTGTGGGATTTGCTCAAGTCTTGGACATCCTATATATAAAAGCCTAGCAAAGGCGTGTGGATAGGCCTGGGAGTAGTGCGAATGCGGAAGCGCGGTATAATTAAAATTGCAAGAATTTAAAACATGCATAAACGAGATAAAATAAACATGTTCAAGGGGTGTTCCCTTGAACCTCCTGGGCGTTCGGTGTATCTCATGAATAATAAAAACATATAAAACTTTTCATGGAGGCCATTGCGTTTAAAAGAAAAGGACGAAAATTGTAAATTGAAAACCTACCGATTGTTGTTTTCGTCTTCCAGCCGGTACTCGCGTTGTTCCCCGTTTTGCTCCAAGATCTCGAATGGGAGACCCTCTAATTCTTACACGCAATCCGCCCATGTATCTTGATCTTCGTGCTAACGAAAGAACAAGTGTATGTTTATTTGGAGAGGACGAATTGATCGAACGTGATTGATTAACGAGATCAACGCTCCTTAGAGTTCAATTGTGAAACACAAAAGAACTTGGAAGAGTTTCTTAGAAGAGAGGGAGAGCGGGTTCGGCCCAGAGAGAGAGAGAGAGAGGAGGAGCCGAAGTGTGTGTATGTGTGTGTGCTTCAATTTTTCATCATCTCTTCCAAAGAGAACACTTAGGAGTATTTATAGAAGAGGAATCCTATTCCTCTTCTAATTCCTACTCTTTGAAAACTCCTCCTTGAATAGGATTTGACCTAGTCAAATCCTAGTCAACTACTAGCTTTCTTGGTCAAACCAATCCTAGCCATTGATTCCCCTCTTTAATCTCAACCATTGATTAATTTAATGGAATATTTAAATCTCATTTAAATAATCCAAAAGGCAATAAATAAATATATCAAATATAAATATTTATTCCAAGCCTATTAAATTATTTTTCAATAAATCTAATTTATTAAATAAATTCATTTCATCTAATAAAAGGAATTAATTTTTCAAGAAAAGAAGGACCCGATTAAATCCAATTCAATCGTTCTATTTCTCCAAATATTTAATTCCAAATTAAATATGTCATGTGTGCGGATTGTGTGTGACTCTTTAGGTTCACCTTCAACTAGACTTGGTTGGATTCCTAGAATCCGCCCGTCACCATGGGTGGCCGTCTAACAACGGTCCATGGCACTAGAGACTAGGTGAATATGCGTGGGGATGAACATTTAAGCTCTATAGTACATATATCCTTCCGTCTACGATTTCACCACTTAGGGTCTAGGGCACGGATATGTAGGTGCCCATTTTAGACCTAAGTGTCGGTCTGTCCTTTACCAAACGCCGCAGGAAAACCTTCCCTTCTGTTCAGTTACTGTGGCCACAGATTTTAGGGACGAGACACAGAGTATGGTGAGATACAACTGTCAACACCCTTGACAGGAGACAGATCCTTTCTTGGAAACTACTGTCACGTTGTACACCGTGACTGCACTAGACATGGCTTATGACTACTCAACTGCATTTTGGCAATGTCTCACCATACCTAAGATACAGTCTCGATGTACAGGTAAACTCAGCAATTGCTCAAGTCAAAGGATTTGACCTGTACTGTTGGAACCGGGAACTCACGTCATACCTAGCCGACCCTACTCAAGGTCCTCCGCAAGACGGTTCCCGCGAGTCACCTCAGTCAGCCGCTCCCCAGCAGGCCGACCCACTAACACTGCTTAGACGACCCTCGTCACCTGTCGATGAAACACGACAGCAAATGCTTAGTGCAAGTTTCAAGTGGAATCTCGGTACCCATTTTCGAGATTCCTTGACTTGGAGATTTCCAGAGTGATTCGGTGGAACTGATTTCATGGACCTACCTCCAAGTGTAGTCCCAGTCCCCGAAATATGATTTCAGTCTGTGGGCTTTGTTTGTGTAGCGAAAGTTATAAAGCAGATAAAGTGAACACAAACAAAGTATGCGTCAAATGAATTTTCACTTTCTTATTCATCAAGGTTTTATTAAAACTTTAAAATTGTTCAGACATAGGTTACAATTCGCCTAACAAGATTGGCTACATGGTCACCTATTCTAACAATATATGCATGTCCATCGTTACAACACAGCGCGATAAGCGATGTAAACACGGTAGGGGGATTTCCTAGGCAACCTTAACAACAATATGATCCCTACTATGAGTTCTATAATCCTGGATGGCAAGGTTACCCGAATTTCAGCTATTGGAGTCAAAAGGAGCAACCGAGATATCAACCACTTCTGGCACCCACGCAAGCCCCACCTCACGCATCAAATTTAGGTATAAGTTTAGAGGATATTGTTAAATCCCTTGTTGTTACTACTCAACAATTTCATGAGAGGATAGAGGTGAGCTTGGAGAAGACATAGGCCGGCTTGCAACACTTGGAAAACCTATTCTCGCAGTTAGCGATATCGGTCAGCAGGTTAGAAGCTCAAAGACCCGTCAAGCTACCATCACAAACAGAGACAAAACCAAGGGAAGATATGAGTGAGATGACATTCTGGAATGGGAAGGAGCTATACCCAATTGAACAAGTACTGCAAAAGTTGACGGTGTTGAGAAGGCTCTTCAAGACACCGGCGCCCCAAGCAAAAGGTAGAATCCAATTTAATCCCACCTTCTGCATTTAATACTTGTGCTCTTCCTCCCCCCAACACGATGACAAATCAAAGGAGGATGAGCGTGAGATGGAGATTATGAATACCTTCACGAAGGCATCCCCACAGAAGCTAAAAGAACTGCCCAACCACCTAAAAAATATCTATTTGGGTATACGAGAAAACATTGTTTGCCATGATTTTAAAAGGACTATTTACAGAGCAAAACGAACAAAAGTTGGATGGAAGAGAAGATTTGAGAAGTTGCAAGGAGAAAACACA
Source organism: Sesamum alatum (assembly GCA_034509735.1). Lineage (NCBI taxonomy): Eukaryota > Viridiplantae > Streptophyta > Magnoliopsida > Lamiales > Pedaliaceae > Sesamum > Sesamum alatum. The sequence goes on from JACGWO010000004.1 coordinate 10,185,601, forward strand.
AAGGTTTCATGACCATATGATTTTGAAGAAGCTATTTGAGGTTGGGAAGAAGGTATTGTTCTACAAAACTCGCTTGAAGCTCATCCCAGGTAAGTCAAGTTCTCGTTTTGAAGGTGTCAATGTTTTTCCTCATGGTGTAGCGAGAATTAAAAGTCTCAACACGGTGAATGGCCATCAATTGGAATCATCTCTTGGTGGTGATGAAGTCACAAGCATCATTGGTATTGCATTGGCGTCACTCCAACAGTTAACATATTGGAAAGAAGGCATTTCGTCGAGCATAACGACGTTAAATAATTGCGCTTGTTGGGAGGCAACCCGACTCTTTATTTGCTTTCTTTTGATTTTTTTTAGGATGTTACTCTTAGAACTTCGCTAATTTGACCTTCATATAAGGCCTGATCACGCTTTGTCTGACGCCGATATCAATCCTCTACTTCTGGCCCCCAACAAATTACATCGAGAGATAGGGCGTGATCACGTCCTATCTTACTATCTGATCTGTCTGAAGTTACTCTACACAATAAACTTGAGGGTCTGCTAAGGAGTGATTTTGTCCGATTAAGCCTACAGTCGACGTGCCTCCACCTATCTCCACCACCTTCCATCTAGTCGGCTTTGCCCCACCACACATTTCAGGGACGTTCTATATCTCCCTTTTTACTTGTCAATTCCTTGCTATGTGTTGTGTTTTATGCATACATTGGGGACAGTGTATATACTTGGTGTGGGTGAGGTTTGTGCTAACATGTTGTTTTAGCGAATGTTGATTATATGCTTAATACTCCCGTTGGTTAGGTGTTGATGGAAATGTTGATATTTTGTGGGGGGGCAAAAATACTTTTTTGATCCCGTAAGACTAGGGTATTATTTGTTTTGGTACCACAACTTAGGTAGGTGGCTGTTTTAGTCTCATAAAACACATTTTTTCAATTCTTTTGGTCCCAACACATGACATTTTGGGACCAAAAAAAATTGAAAAACATATTTTATGGGACTAAAACCACCACCTCTATTTGGGACCAAAAAAACTGAAAAAACGTGTTTTATGGGACTAAAACAGCGGCTTACCTAAGTGGCACATGATTTTTGAGGACCAAAAAAACTGAAAAATGTATTTTATGGGACTAAAACAACAACCTACCTACGTTGTGGTACCAAAATAAATAATGCCCTAATCTTACGGGACCAAAAAAACATTTTACCCTTTTTTGGGGAGATTGATTTTTGTGGAAACGAAACTTGCGCTTGGAATAAGCTTGTCTTGAAACAAAATGTGTGAATTATCCTGTAACTTGAACAAAATTTCTTGAATGTTGTCTAGTGTTGTCCTTTCAACTGATAGGAAATTGCGGTTTAAGTCGAGATTAGTAGGCAGAACTAAAACTAGTGGAATGTAAAAAAAAATATTGTGAAGGTTGTCCCATTGATTGCATTAAACGTACAACGTTCAAGAATCAATACTAAAACCCTATATGTGAGCTTTTGAGCCAAAGTACCTGCATTCACATAGTGCTTGTATATTTCTTTCAATTGAGGCCATCGGACTTAGTGTGTGCATTCTAGAACCTGCTTGTGTAATACATTTCGAGGCCACATTCTTGCAGATTGGTGTATGAAAGTGATAAGGACACTTAGGAATAGCCAATTAACATTGAAAAGAGCCTACCAAAAGTTCACCCTTAGAAAACTCATTTGAGCCTTGGCCTCTATTTTCTTGGTTAAACCGTATTTTAAGCCGCTTATCCCCTTCTTGGTTATTTCCTATAGAAATATTTGAATCCTTTCAAGGGGATGATGTTAATGTGGTTGCTTGTAAGTCGATGCGAAAATGAGCTAATGAATTGGTTCAAGTTGCACATGGGAGACATATTACTAGACCCAAGAAAGAAAAAAATGAAAGGGAAGCAATGAAAAAAAGAAGAAAAAAATGATGAACGAGGAAAAAGAAAGAAAAAAGGAGGAAAGATTCAAACAAAAAAGCAAAAACTGAAAAATCTTGTTGGAAAGTTTGAATGCTCCAAGCACTTTAGTGAAGATCGAAGGAAAAGAAATGAGCAGGGAAAAACAAGCAACTAGGTTGACATCATCCTTTTGGATTCATGAGCCACAATTTGACCACTCTTGACACACCTTGTCCCTAGTCCCGTTACAACCATATTAAGATCCTTTGATTTATGCACTGATTTGCATTTTGCAGTGGTGGAGATTTGATTCGCAAGCAAGCATATGGTAATGGCACTCTAATATCTTGATTTGAGTGCAACCCACTTTCTAAAACACTTTTCGAGTGATTAGAGAGACACCCTTGTGAGGAGTGTTGAGACTTGTTTCGTTTAAGTTTGATATAATCAATGGGATACTTGTTTGTGAATTAATGTCATTAGTGTTTATTTTCAATATTACTATCTCCTCTTAAACTGTGAAGACATATTGATTAAGAGGCATACTTGACTAACATGAAGAAAAATTTGGGTTTGGCTACTTAGATAATCCGTGTATTTTGAATCAAACATTGAATTTAATATAAGGAGTTTATGTAGTACATAAACATCCAATGTGGGACACAAAATGAATGTAAAACACTCACCCTACATACCCCTGAAGGACAAGCGGATCCGCCCGGGAGCGCGAGCGGAAGCGAGAAAGCATGGAAAGTGCGTAAATTTAAATCAAATTCAAAATACGCGAATCCCAAGGGGTGCACCCTTGGGTGCTCAACCGGGCGTTCGATGTAGGATGTGTAAATATTAAAACATATATTTAAGCACATAGGGCATAGATATATAAATGAAATCAATCAAAGCGTAATAAACCGTTACCTTTGATTGTTTAGCGTATGCTCTCGGCTACTTGCGTTGTTCCTTCTCCGGAATGCTATGAAATCCAAACGTATGGATTCTCCAAAGGTGATCCACACCACACCGGAAGAAACACACGTTCTTCTTGCTAGAAAAGAACGGGTTTAGGAAGGAATCGGTTTAAGAGAAGAACACTATGAATTAGTGTTCTCTTAAACTTACTTTGTTCTTCTTCTTGATTCAAAATCAAGTGAAGAACACAAGTGTAAGAGAGGGAGAGAGCACGAAAATTGAGAGAGAGGAGAGGATTTTTTTCTTCTCTTTTTCCTAGAAAAAGATGAATAATGAATCACTTATGCTTGGTGTTGTATATTCTAATATATATACATAATTAATGTGATTATTGGAATGTGTCTAGGTTCATCCAAGGATGTCTAGATTCATTCCAATCAATCATCATCAATTCTTCAATCAAGCCTACTAAAATTTATGGTATGATCAAATCATACCAAAAGGGAAGAGCTTGATTGGAGTTGATTTGTCTCTTTCCAAAAGAAATAAGTCAACATACCACCTAGCATGAAACATGGCTGATTTTGTTTCCTCCAAGGGAGCATGTCGGCCATGTTTAATTAAGGGAAAGAAGTCCAACTTCTTCCCATTCCAAAATAGGAATTATTTCTCCTCTCGGGTATAATTTAACGGACCGGGTTTTATCGTAATCCAATTACGACGAGTCCAACATTAAATCCAATTTAATGTCCATTTAAATTATTTCTGTTGATCTTTTAATCCAATTAAAAGATCCAACGTCTCAATGTCTCAACTTTCCATATTTAATCGAAAATCCAATTTACCGATTAAACGAAAGCCCGATACAATATTGGCCGGTCCATCCAATGGACTTTCCCTTAAGTAATCCAATTACTTATTTTATCCTTCGAGATTGACTCCAAGTCGATCTCTCAACCTCCTCGGTGATTTGTGTGTGACCCTTTAAGTTCACCCTCAACTAGACTTGGGCCCGTGTCCCACAAGGGCCCGTTACCATGGGTGGCCGTCTAGCAACGGTCCATGGCACTGGAGACTAGGTGAAATTGGTGTGAACATTTAGGCGCCGATTCCATACGGGTACGATCCTTCCGTCTACCGTCTCCCAGCCTTAGTCTAGGGTATGGAATTGGACGTCGGTTCCCATCCTTGACTAGGCATCTATGCTTAATACTCGAGACCACGTATGCTTCATTGCGTCGACACAGGAAACCATTCCCTGTTCGACCAACCACTGTGGCCACAGCTTCAAACAGCATGAACGTGTCTCCGAGTGCATAGGAGATACCTCTGTCACATACTGACAGGGGACGGATCCTCTTCTTGATATCCACCATCCTCGCTACACATTCCGACTGCACTGGACAAGGCTTATGATAATCATCTTACAGAATGATTACCTCTCGCCAGATCCAAGATACAGCCGTCCTGTGCACGCGACTGCCATGATCCCTCAAGTCTGAGGATTACTCCCGTACTATCGGAACTGGGGAAAAACCAATCATACCGACCAAGCCTCCAAGGCTTCCATATGATGATCCCCGCGAGTCAGTCCAGTCGGCTCGACCCCAGTCGACCAACCCATCAAGATCGTGTAGGCGTCCCACGCCTGTCGCCGATGAAACACGACACTCATCCAATGAACACGACTCTTGACGCAAGTCTCAATAGGACTCTCGATGCCCTGTCTCGAGGTCCTCGACTTGGAACGTTTCAGACCCAACTCTTAATCAGTTGGTTTCATGACCACCATCCAATGCGTGGCCCAACTGCACGAGTTGTTATCCATGTTCTGTGGGCTTTGTTGCGATATAAGTTAAACACCGTTTTAACAAATGTAAGATGAGCGCAACAAAGAAGGTAGCATTGGTGACGAACACTCATCTTATTCATCACATAATAATATTACATTCACATCAAGTTGTCGGATAGGTTACAAATTGCCAAACCTATTGGCTTTCTGGTCACCTATTCAGACAATCTCCCACTTGACCTAAAGCCAATCACCCATTGACCTCGAACCTCTTATTCAGATGGTGAGTATGGGCAACTTGCGACATGGGCTTAGCAAGTGGATCTGCTATGTTTTCTGCGGAGCTGACTCGGTCCAACCGAACGTCACTCCTGCTATCCATCTCTCTAAGAGATGGTAGCGTCTAAGAATATGCTTGGATCGTAATGAGATCTCGGTTCCTTTGCTAGCGCTATCGCCCCGTTGTTATCATAAAAGATAATTACAGGCTTAGCAATGCTAGGTACTACATCTAACCCTTGGATGTAGCTCATCAACCAAACCACTGCTTAGCAGCTTCCAAAGCCGCTATGTATTCAAAACTCTATGGTGGAGTCCGCCGTGGTAGCCTACTAGGAACCCTTCCAAGTAACCACGCCACCATTTAGTCTAAATACAAAACCATACTGAGAATTGGCATCATCGTCATCCGACTGGAAGCTAGCGTCGCTATAGCCTTCCAGTATCAACTCTCCACCACCGTAGATCAAGAACATGTCCTTAGTCCTTTTTCAGGTACTTCAGGATAGTCTTGACTGCACTCCAGTGTGCCTTCCCGGCACACGACTGATATCGACTAGTTACGCTCAAAGCGAAAGCCACATCAAGTCTAGTGCACTGAATAACATACTGTATGCTGCCTACGGCTGAAGCATAGGGATGTCCAACATCCGTTTAAGTTCCTCATCAGTCTTAGGAGACTGCTTCTTGGATAACTTAATTTCATGCCTCATATACGAGACTGGGCCATTCCTAACATCCTTCTAGATCTATCCCTGTAGATCTTGATGCCAAGGATGTAGTATGCCTCGCCCATATCCTTCATAGAGAATTGCGTTGACAACCAAGCTTTAGTGGTACCTAACATCTTAGCATCATTCCCAATGAGCAAGATGTCATCCACGTAAAGCACCAGAAACGCAATTGAGCTCCCACTGATCTTCTTGTATACACAAGGATCGGACTCGTTCTTGATGAAATCATATCCCCGTATGACTTCATCAAAACGTATGTTCCAGCTTCGCGAAGCTTGTTTGAGGCCATAGATGGACCTTTGGAGACGGCAGACCTTCTACTCTTCTCCAACAGTTGTGAAACCTTCCGGCTGATCCATATAGATCTCTTCCTCTACGAAACCGTTGAGGAAATCCATTTTCACGTCCATCTGCCATATTTCATAGTCATACCATGCTGCTATGGCAAGCAGTATCCGAATGGACTTGGCCATTGCTACGGGCGAGTAGGTTTCCTCAAAATCGACCCCGGGTCGCTGAGTATAACCTTTCGCCACATGCCTGGCTTTGAAGGTTGTAACCTCCCCGTCAGCTCCAAGCTTACGTTTGTAGACCCATTTACACCCTACGGGTTTAACCCCTTTGGGTGGATCTACTAGGGTCCAAACCTTGTTTGTACCCATTGAGTCCATCTCGGATTTCATGGCCTCAAGCCACTTGTCCGAATCGATGTCCGACATCGCTTCTCCGTATGTCTTTAGATCATTATCCAACTGACCGGTCAGGCCCAGAAATCCATACCGATCAGGTGCATGGGATACTCTGGCCGACCTACGGAGGACTGGAACAATATCAGTGGGAACCACTGGCTCAGATGTCACTACCGCCTCATGGGGTACCTCACTTGATTCCTCAAGGAGTACCTCATCGCGTCGACTATCCGATGGAAAACCTTTTTCCAAGAACACTGCGTTTCGCGAGACAAAAACCTTTTGCTCGGAGGGATCATAGAAATAATACCCCGCAGTTTCTTTCGGATAGCCGATGAACCTGCATAAACTAGACCTCGAGTCCAGTTTATCTTCCACTAATCTCTTGACATATGCGGGGCAACCCTACACTTTCAAGTATTTGTAGGAGGCAGGCTTGCCATGCCATATCTCATATGGCGTCTAGGATACCTTTTTAGATGGCGCCAAGTTCAAAACTTTGGCCGCCGTCTCAAGAGCGTATCCCCAGAAGGAAAGGGGTAGTTCGGTAAAACTCATCATGGATCGGACCATGTCCAACAAGGTCCGATTCCTCCTTTCAGACACACCATTAAGCTGCGGTGTTCCAGGAGGGGTCCACTGAGAGAGAATCCCATTCTCTTTTAGATAATCAGTAAACTCACCACTCAAATACTCTCCACCTCGGTCCAATCGAAGGGCTTTAATCTTTCGACCGGTTTGGTTCTCTACTTCAAGTCTGTATTCCTTAAACCTTCCAAAGGCTTCAGACTTGTACCTCATCAGGTAAACATAACCATACCGTGAGTGATCATCGGTAAAGGTTATGAAGTACGAGTACCCACCTCTAGCCTGAGTATTTAGTGGACCACAGACATCTGTATGGATCAAATCCAACAGACCACTGGCTAGCGTACTTTGTCCAACAAAGGGTTTCTTGGTCATCTTTCCCTTTAGACAGGATTCGCAGGTCGGTAGGTTGTCCAAATCGTCTATTTCTACACTCTTTGAGTCCACCAACCTTCTTATCCTATCTTTAGAGATATGACCTAACCTCGCATGCCATATCTGTACGTTATTATGATCATCACGTTTTCGTTTGTGTTCTGCAGTCATAATCCAATTAGACTGTTGAAGTATGTACAGACCGTTGACCAATGTACCAAGCAAATGAGAAATACCATCTTTGATAATGAAAAAACCGTTTTTATTGATGGTAAATTCATATCCCTCCTTATCAAGGACAGGGATGGAAACGATGTTTTTAATCATGCTAGGTACATAGAAACAGTCGTTCAATACAATCCTAACATGACTACTAATGGCTAACTCTTGTGATCCTACGGCCTCCGCAGCAACGGCCTTGCCATCGCCTAGCCTCAGGATCATCTCATCCTTGGTTAGCCTTCTGCTTCTTTGCAGTGCCTGCAAATCATTGCAGATGTGAGCACCACATCCAGTATCCAATACCCATGAAGCAGAATTAGTAATCATATTTACTTCAACCACAAACATACCTGCATTGGAGAGGAGTTGTGGGCACTCCCTCTTCCAATGCCCTTTCCCTTGGCAATGCATGCAGACGTCATTTGCCTTGGACCGCTCAGAATCACAGGCCTTCCCTTTCCCTTTGCTCGGTCCAACCAGAGCAACAGGGACGCCCGGAGCGCGAGCAGGGGCCGCAACCATCTTCCCTTTGCCCTTCTTCCTTTTCCAGCGTCCGGCCCTCTTGCCATTCGCCTTGGAGGTCGAAGCCTCTCCTATCAATACCGCCGGGGCCGACTTGTGGGTCGTTGCCTCGTATTGGACCAGCATGTTGATCAACTCATGAATAGACTTCTCAAGTCCGTTCATGTTGTAGTTTACAACAAACGGGTCATAGGATGGAGGAAGCGACTGGAGGATCACGTCAATGTACGTGTCATTGTTAAGCCCAGCTTTAAGGTCCTCGAGTTTCTCCGCTAGGGAGAGCATCTTGACCCCATGACTCTGTATAGACGCTCCTTCAGCGAGCTTGGTGCCAAAGAATGCTTTTGTGGCGGCATATCTAATATGCCTATCCAGAACCACATAAACCTCGTTCATGCGGAGCATTATGGCGGAGACGTTGTCCAGCCTCTCATACTGCTTCTGGATGTCGTTAGACATCGAAGCCAGTATGATACTGCGTACTTTCCGGTTGTCCTCATGCCATTTCTCGAACGTCAAATGTTCTTCAGGCGTGGACCCCTCCGGTAAGTCGCTCGGTGGCGGCTCGTCCAAGACGTAGCCTTGGTTCTCGAAACCGAGGACAATCCTCAGGTTTCTCAGCCAGTCCGAGTAGTTCGTTCCATTGAATTTGTTAGTCTCAAGAATCATGGTTAACGGGTTCTTAGACATATGTACATTAATGAAAATATAAAGCAGAAATTAGCAGATGATGGTAATATTATTGTTCAATTTGAAGACTTGGTCTTTTAGTCTTTAACCCTCCCACTATTTATACGAAAGTCCGCCACTCTCAAGCGGAGTTTCGGGAAACCATTTCCTAGTGGGCTTGGGATCCACAAGTGTAATCTCCATGCCCCGCTTTTACGATTCACATGAAGAAGACCTGGTGGGAGATATCCAATATCATTCTCATCCAATGAGATTCCCAAGATATTTTGCCTCACCTATTCACATGGTCCCGAGGACTCCAAGCGAACCATGTTACTCAGTGTTGGGCCCGACCCATCAACCAAATCATGCCTTAAACTGTCGCCCCCCACGACTCGTGAGACAGGGAAACAGCGAGCACAGTCTTTTGTTCACAACAATAGTGCAGCTTTCCCTTAGTCCAAGTGTGCCACGACTCGTGAGACCACACTTGGGTAGTGGTATCTTCCTCACCACATTGCTGTGGATGGAAGGCTCGGACATACCAAAATATCATTTTGATCCAAGTCCGTTCTGGGCCTAATATTTAATTTGGTCCAACCAAATGAGAGTTTGTGTATGACCGAGACCTCATCACATTATTGTGTTTTAGCATGCATAAATATCCAATATTTAAAGCGATAAATAAATACGCCGCATGCAGAAAACATAGCATACCCCTGTTTAGGATGATCACAAGCCCAACCTATGCGACCCATTGAGCCCGCAGTGAGTCTATGGTCTGTCTAGGGTGGTCCTAAATTATTACAATAATAATAAACCCATTGTCATTCCAATGGGCCTTGAAGTGCTTCTTGTTTCACGCCTTGATGCTCCTCCTTGTGGTCTCCGACTCTAATTGCTTGTTAAAATTGACCAATCCTATCTACTCTCATTACAACTGAAAGTAATACATTGGTAATAAAGAAAACAAGCCTTAAAATCATGAGGCTGAAAATACGGGAGATGATAGTCCCAAAAACAAGAGGCACGCAGGCCCCACCCAACAGAAAATAAATGATCATACATTCATCCATACATAAGGTCTAGCGCTCTTGTGATCATCCCATGTTGATTCTATCAACTCACATAACATAATTATTCCAAATAATCATGCATAAATAACCAATGGATATTCCAAATACCCAAGTGATGTCCAACATCACAAAAGCATAAATATACAAATAATATGCAAAATTCAAATTTTAAATTTAATGGACATTTTAAACAATGCATCCAATGCATGTATTAATCCCAAATTAATTAAGCAAATTTAATTCAAGGAATAATCCAATTATTCCAAAATCAAATATGCAAAATTAATATATTTTCAGAATATTGTGCAGAAAATACAGAAAATCAAAATTTTCCGGAAAAAGTCGAAAAATGGCACAAAACGGCCCAGCCGTTGTGCTGGCCGGCCGCCCGCGCGCACAGGGCAGCGCGCGCGCTCTGTGCGGCGCGCTGGCAACGACCGGCTGCGCACAGCGCGCGCGCAGGCGCCCGCCTGCGCGCGGCCGCTGCCGACCGATCCCAATTTTTTTTTTTTTTTGTGTTTTTCAAAGCTGTTTCAGCACAATAACAGTAATATTTTTCTGAAAATAAGCATGCGATTTTAGATCCAATCTAACAAAATAAAGCATGCCAAAAGTCCATTAAATCCAAACAATTGAATCATCATATTATTCATATATTTATATGATCTAACATGCCAATAAAGTCATTTAAAAAGCAAGTAGATCATGCCAAACACATAGATCTATGCCCCTTACATCGAACCGGGCTCTGATACCACATGAAGGACAAGCGGATCCGCCGGGAGCGCGAGCGGAAGCGAGAAAGCGTGGAAAGTGCGTAAATTTAAATCAAATTCAAAATACGCGAATCCCAAGGGGTGTACCCTTGGGTGCTCAACCGGGCGTTCGATGTAGGATGTGTAAATATTAAAACATATATTTAAGCACATAGGGCATACATATATATATGAAATCAATCAAAGCGTAATAAACCGTTACATTTGATTGTTTAGCGTATGCTCCCGACTACTTGCGTTGTTCCTTCTCCGGAATGCTCACGAAATCCAAACGTATAGATTCTCCAAAGGTGATCCACACCACACCGGAAGAAACACACGTTCTTCTTGCTAGAAAAGAACGGGTTTAGGAAGGAATCGGTTTAAGAGAAGAACACTATGAATTAGTGTTCTCTTAAACTTACTTTGTTCTTCTTCTTGATTCAAAAATCAAGTGAAGAACACAAGTGTAAGAGAGGGAGAGAGCACGAAAATTGAGAGAGAGGAGAGGATTTTTTTCTTCTGTTTTTCCTAGAAAAAGATGAATAATGAATCACTTATGCTTGGTGTTGTATATTCTAATATAAATACATAATTAATGTGACTATTGGAATGTGTCTAGGTTCATCCAAGGATGTCTAGATTCATTCCAATCAATCACCATCAATTCTTCAATCAAGCCTACCAAAATTTATGGTATGATCAAATCATACCAAAAGGGAAGAGCTTGATTGGAGTTGATTTGTCTCTTTCCAAAAGAAATAAGTCAACATACCACCTAGCATGAAACATGGCTGATTTTGCTTCCTCCACAGGAGCATGTCGGCCATGTTTAATTAAGGGAAAGAAGTCCAACTTCTTCCCATTCGAAAATAGGAATTATTTCTCCTCTCGGGTATAATTTAACGGACCGGGTTTTATCGTAATCCAATTACAATGAGTCCAACATTAAATCCAATTTAATGTCCATTTAAATTATTCCTGTTGATCTTTTAATCCAATTAAAAGATCCAACGTCTCAACGTCTCAACTTTCATATTTAATCGAAAATCCAATTTACCGATTAAACGAAAGCCCGATACAATATTGGCCGGTCCATCCAATGGACTTTCCCTTAAGTAATCCAATTACTTATTTTATCCTTCGAGATTGACTCCAAGTCGATCTCTCAACCTCCTCGGTGATTTGTGTGTGACCCTTTAGGTTCACCCTCAGCTAGACTTGGGCCCGTGTCCCACAAGGGCCCGTTACCATGGGTGGCTGTCTAGCAACGGTCCATGGCACTGGAGACTAGGTGAATTGGCGTGAACATTCAGGCGCCGATTCCGTACGGGTACGATCCTTCCGTCTACCATCTCCCGGCCTTAGTCTAGGGTATGGAATTGTGCGTCGGTTCCCATCCTTGACTAGGCATCTATGCTTAATACTCGAGACCACGTATGCTTCATTGCGTCGACACAGGAAACCATTCCCTGTTCGACCAACCACTGTGGCCACAGCTTCAAACAGCATGAACGTATCTCCGAGTGCATAGGAGATACCTCTGTCACATACTGACAGGGGACGGATCCTCTTCTTGGTATCCACCATCCTCGCTACACATTCCGACTGCACTGGACAAGGCTTATGATAATCATCTTACAGAATGATTACCTCTCGCCAGATCCAAGATACAACCGTCCTGTGCACGCGACTGCCATGATCCCTTAAGTCTGAGGATTACTCCCGTACTATCGGAACCGGGGAAAACCAATCATACCGACCAAGCCTCCAAGGCTTCCATATGATGATCCCCGCGAGTCAGTCCAGTCGGCACGACCCCAGTCGACCAACCCATCAAGATCGTGTAGGCGTCCCACGCCTGTCGCCGATGAAACACGACACTCATCCAATGAACACAACTCTTGACGCAAGTCTCAATAGGACTCTCGATGCCCTATCTCGAGGTCCTCGACTTGGAACGTTTCAAACCCAACTCTTAATCAGTTGGTTTCATGACCACCATCCAATGCGTGGCCCAACTGCACGAGTTGTTATCCATGGTCTGTGGGCTTTGTTGCGATATAAGTTAAACACCGTTTTAACAAATGTAAGATGAGCACAACAAAGAAGGTACCATTGGTGACGAACACTCATCTTATTCATCACATAATAATATTACATTCACATCAAGTTGTCGGATAGGTTACAAATTGCCAAACCTATTGGTTTTCTGGTCACCTATTTCAACAACCCCTTATATACTTATCAAATGCTCCACACTTTCCATCATATTCCTATGTGGGACAAGTGCATTTCTCTATTTTTCTCTCAATTTAATCTATGGATTAACATGTAATTGTATGAAGGACAAGCGGATCCGCTCGAGAGCGCGAGTAGATGCGAGAGAGTGCAGGAATTAATGATATAAAACATATAACAATAAACGTCCTATGAGTTGTACCCTTGGGTGCTCAACCGCGCGTTCGATGTAGAATATGATAACTAAAATATGTATATCATATAGAGCACATAAATAGATGTAAAGAGAACTACAATAATGAAAACGGACTTTACCTTTGTAGTTATCTCTTGTGCACCGCTACTAGCGTTGTTCCCTCATGATTGGATAGAAAAACGTTCGTCGAGATTCAAACTTATGAATCCTCTAACATAGTCCAGACCACACAGGGAGAAGTGATGTTTTTCTTGCTAGAGAAAACGGACCTAGAAGATGAGAGGAAGAAAAAGATCACACTATTGAATTAGTGTATCCTTCTTAATCTATCTTTGTTCTTCAATTGATCCTTGATCAATGAAGCAACAAAGTGAGATGTATGGAGAGTAGAGAGGGGGCTGAAAATGAGAGAGAGAGAGAGAGAGAGAGAGAGAGAGAGAGAGTTGTGAATGTTTTTCTTCTTTTTCCTAGAAAAATAATGAAATAAATGAGTCACTTGTTTTGATGATTGTATATACACATATATATACATAATTAATGTAATTATTGAAATATGTCTAGGTCCATCCAAGGATGTCTAGATACATTCCAATCAATCCCCATTAATCTTCAATCAAGCCTACCACTTTACAAGATATGATTAAATCATACCAAGCGAAGTAGGCTTGATCGGGGTTGATTAGTCTCTTTCCAAAAGAGACAAGTCAAGCTTGTCATCAAAGCCCATAGTGGCCGATTTATGCTTCTAGATGAAGCTAAAATCGATCATCCTAATTTTAGAAGAAGTCCAACTTCTTATAATTTTAGAAGTGGAATCAACTTCTCTCTTTGGCCATGATTTAATGGACTGGGTTTTATTGTAATCCAATTACAAAAGCCCAAGAATTAAATCCTATTTAATACAAGGTCCAATTAAATAATTGAAAGCCAATGCATGGCGTGTGGATCGTCCCGGGAGGAGCGCAAATGCGGAAGCGTGATATAAAATAAAACATGAATTTAAAACATGCTCGTACATAATTGTAAATAACACGTTCAAGGGGTGTTCTCTTGAACCTTCCGGGCATTCGGTGTATCTCATGACTAAATAAAACATGCAAATCATGGAGGCAATAGGGTAAGAAAATCGAAGACACAAATAAAGGAACCTACCCGGTTTGTAGTTTTGTCTTCAAACTGCTACTCGTGTTGTTCCCCGTTTTGCACCAAGTTCTGGAACAAGAGACCCTCTGAATCGTACACGCAATCCACCCACGTATCTTGATCCTCGTGCTAGCGAAAAACCAAATGTATATTTTAGAGAGGACGGATCGACCAAGCGTTATTAGTTAACATGATCAATCCTCCTTAGGGTTCACTTGTATGAAACAAGAAACCAAAACCTTTCATGGGAAAAGGGGATGGGGACGAGAGAGAGGGAGAGTAACCGTGCCTTGTGTGTGTGTGTGTGTGTGTGTGCACTTGTTGATCATCATCGTCCTTCTAAAGTCTCTACCAAGGAGTATTTATAGAAGGGGAATCCTATTCCTCTTCAAACTCCAACTTTAGAAGTGTGGTTTGAGTAGGATTTTGACCTCGTCAAAGTCCTAGTCAAACTAGGCTTGGATTAGTCAAACTAATGTAGGACCTTGATCTCTCCTCTTTAATCTCATCTGTCCATCACTATGATGGATTTAATTATAGAATATTTAAATCCTATTTAAATAAACCATAGGGCTTTTTTAATAAATAATAATATTTATTTTAAGCCACTTAATATATTCCAATAAATCTAATTTATTTATTAGTTAATTCTATTTAATCTAATTAAAGGAACCAACATCCCAAGAAAGGAAAGGGAACCGATTAAATCCAATTTAAATTGTTCAACCTCTCTAAATTAATTTTAAATTAAATACCATTATTGCGGGCGAATTGTGTGTGGCTCTTTAGGTTCACCCTCAGCTAGACTTGGCCGAATTCCCAATCATCTCATGACAGGAATTCGTCCGTCACCATGGGTGGCCGTCTAGCAACGATACATGGCACTAGAGACTTGGTAAATGTTTATTGTGTGAACATTTAGCCTCTTTAGTACGTTTATCCTTCCACCTACAATCTCACTGCTTAGAGTCTGGGACATGGATCTGTAGGTATCCATTCTCGATTTAAGCTTTGCCTCGTCCACACTAAATGTCACAGGGATCCTACCCATTGTTCAGTCACTGTGGCCACAGATTCATCAGGGATGAGTCTCAGAGTAAAGTGAGATATTCCCCTCAGCCTTCTGACAGGAGATGGATCCTCTCTTAGGACCTACTGTCACGCTACACATCTTGACTACACTAGACAGGACTTACGACAACCGAGTTACTCGACTTAGTAGCCTTTTTCTATACCTAAGATACAGGCACGGTGTGTAGGTGATCTCAGTAATCCCTCAAGTCTAAGGATCAATTCATACTGTTCGAACCGGGAAAGCAAGTCATACCGACTGACCCTACTTAAGGCCTTCCACATGACGGTTCCCACGAGTCACCTCAATCAGCAGCCACCTAGCTGGCTGACCCACTAACATTGCATGGACGAGCCTCGTCATTTGTCGATGAAACGCAGTTGCAAATGTAGTGCAAGTCTCACACGGATTCTCGATACCCTGTCTCGAGATTCTTGACTTAGAGTGTTTCAGACCGATCCGGAGAAACTGATTTCATGAACCACCATCTATGCGCAATTCCAGTTTCCCAGAATGTGTTTTCGGTCTGTGGGCTTTGCTTGTGCAGTGAACAGTTAATGTAAAGCAGTAAGTGAATACAAACAAAGTATTGAGCCAAATGAATATCACTTTCTTATTCATTGTAGTTTATTAAAACACTAAAACTGTTTAGACAAAGGTTACATTTAGCCCAATCAAATAGGCTTCACGGCTACTTATTCTAACAATAATGCCCATCAATCTTTTAATCCAATTAGAAGATCTAAGCCCTTAATCTCTACTTAATCAATAAATCTCATTTATCAATAAATCGAGGGCCCAATACAATATCAGCCCGTCCATTGAATGGACTATCCCATAAATAATTTAATTATTTATCATCCTCTAAAATTGACTCCAAGTCAATTTCTTCCCCTCCTTGGTGATTTGCATGTGACCCTTTAGGTTCACTCTCTGGTAGACTTGGGCTCAGGTCCAACAGAAGCCCGCCGCCATGGGTGACCGTCTAGCAACGGTCTATGGCACTAGAGACTAGGTGAGTGTTGGCGGGAACATTTGGGCACCAATTTCGTACGGGTATGGTCCTTCCGTCTAGCGTCTCTCAGCCTTAGTCTAGGGTATGGAATTGGGCGTCGGTTGTCATCCTCGACCAGGCGACTATGCTAAATACTTGAGATTATGCATGCCTCATTGCATCGATGTAAGAAACCATTTCCTACTCGATCAACCACTATGACCACAGGAAGCAGCATGAACGTGTCTCCGAGTACATGGGAGATACCTCATTCACATACTGACAGGGGACGGATCCTCTTCTTGGAAACCCGGCGTCCTTGCTACACATTTTGACTGCACTGGACAAGGCTTTTAATGAATATGTCTGCGACACGATCACCTCTCGCCAGATCGATGATACAACCATTGTATGCACGTGACTGTCGTGGTTCCTCAAGTCCGAGGACTACTTCCGTACTATCGGAACCGGGGAACTCTAATCATACGATCAAACCTCCAAGGCTTCCATATGATGATCCTCGCGAGTCAGCTAAGTCGGCTCGACCCCAGTCGACCAACCCACCAAGATCATATAGACATCCCATGCCTGTCGCCGATGAAACACAACACTCATCTACTGAATATGACTCTAGGTGCAAATCTTAACAAGACTCTTGATACCCTGTCTTGAGGTCCTTTGTTGAGAACGTTTCAAACCCGACCCTTGATAAGTTGGTTTCATAACCACCATCTAATGCGCAGCCCAACTGCATGAGTTGTTAACATTGGCTGTGGGCTTTGTTGAGATATACGTGAATAGACATTTAACATATGAGAATGAGCACCACAAAGACAATAGCAATGGTAACGAATACTCATTTTATTCATTACATAATATTACAATACATCAATTTGTCAAATGGATTACATACAGGCTAATCTAATTGGCTTTCTGGACACCTATTCTAATATTGCATTCATATTTTAGACTACATTTTTTTTAAAAGGGGAATTATATGATCTTACAAATTGAAAGAGGCATCAACATTCAAAAGTGTCAAATAGGGTTATAGGAGGCTCGGAACCTTCCTGAACAATACTAACCAAACGCGAAAGGTAATGAGCAACAGAATTTGCTGACCTTTGCACAAACAAAAAGGAAAGCTACCCCTATCGGGAATAAGGGAACGAATATCTTGTATGATTGGACTGATAGTTGATGAGTCCGCTTCAGTCGAGCGAATCTTCTGAATAACTTGTAAGCAATCACCCTCAATGATACAAGAGGACCATCCAAACTGTCGACGCATTTCAATGGCCAGCCGAGTTGCAGGTGCTTCTCTATGTTCCGGATCCGATATATCTGCAACAAAAGCCTTCTTCCAAGCAATGGAATATCCCCAGTGACCTCGTGCAATGACACCAATGCTAATGCCATTCCTTTTGTGCGACACAGAGGTTTCAAAATTGATTTTTATCTAATCTTGTCGTGGAGCAAACCATCGAGTGGTGGATGGAGCAGTGGAAGGTGGGACAAAGACAACATTATACAAGTCAAACAACAGCCTACTCGCGAATGCCACACACTCATCGGGATGACAATCAGTATTCTCGATGAAAAGTTTGTAACACATCCCCACAGACTCTAGCAAACCATGATGAAAAAAGTTGAATGGTTCATTCCCAAGTTTTCCCCTAACATTCCGAATCCACTCTCCCGTCCCTCCACGCGAATCAAAAATCACCGCTCATGGGAGACATGGAATAGCCCAAGCTTGCCTAGCGAAAGGGCATAAAAGGAACACATGTCTCACATCTTCGGTAGAATAGCCACATGTTGTTAGAATAGGTGACCATGTAGCCAATCTTGGTAGGCGAATTATAACCTATGTCTGAACAATTTCGAAGTTTTTGATAAAACCTTGATGAATAATAAAGTGAAATTCATTTGGCGCATACTTTGTCTGTGTTCACTTTATATGCTTTATAACTGTTCGCTATACAAACAAAGCCCACAGACTGAAATCACATTTCGGGGACTGGGATTACACTTGGAGGTAGGTCCATGAAATCAGTTCCCCCGAATCAGACTGAAAATCTCCAAGTCAAGGAATCTCGAAAATGGGTACCGAGATTCCCCTTGAGACTTGCACTAAGCATCTGATGTCGTGTTTCATCGACGGGTGACGAGGGTCGTCTAAGCAGTGTTAGTGCGTCGGCCTGCTGGGGAGCGGCCGACTGAGGTGACTCTCGGAAACCATCTTTACGGAGGACCTTGAGTAGGGTCGGCTAGGTATGACGTGAGTTCCCGGTTCCAACGGTACAGGTTAAGTCCTTTGACTTGAGGAATTGCTAAGTTTACCTGTACATCGAGACTGTATCTTAGGTATGGTGAGACATTGCCAAAATGCATTAAAGTAGTCATAAGCTATATCTAGTGCAGCCACGGTGTACAACGTGACAGTAGTTTCCAAGAAAGGATCTGTCTCCTGTCAAGGGTGTTGACAGTTGTGTCTCACTATACTCTATGTCTTGTCCCTAAAATCTGTGGCCACAGTAACTGAACAGAAGGGAAGGATTCCCTTGCGGTGTTTAGTAAAGGACAGACCGACACTTAGGTCCAAAATGGGTACCTACATATCCGTGCCCTAGATGCAAAGTGGTGAGACCGTAGACGGAAGGATAAATGTACTGTAGAGCCTAAATGTTTATCCCCACGCATATTCACCTAGTTTCTAATGCCATGGACCGTTGCTAGACAGCCACCCATGGTGACGGGTGGATTCTAGGAATCCAACCAAGTCTAGCTGAAGGTGAACCTAAAGAGTCACACACAATCCGCACACATGATGTATTTAATTTGGAATTAAATATTTGAAGAAATGGAATGATTAAATTGGATTTAATCGGGTCCTTCTTTTCTTGGGAAGAAATTAATTCCTTTTATTAAATGAAAGGGATTTATCTAATAAATTAGATTTATTAAAAATTAATTTAATGGGCTTGGAATAAATATTTATATTTGATATATTTATTTATTGCCTTTAGGACTATTTAAATGAGATTTAAATATTCCATTAAATTAATCAATGATTGAGATTAAAGAGAGAAATCTATGGCTTAAATTGGTTTGACCAAGAAAGCTAGATGTTGACTAGGATTTGACTAGGTCAAATCCTATTCAAGAAGGAGTCTTCAAAGTGTAGGAATTAGAAGAGGAATGGGATTCCTCCTCTATAAATATTCGTAAGTGTCCGCTTTAGAAGAGATGATGAAATTTTGAAGCACACACACAACACACACTCGGCCTCTTCCTCTCTCTCTCTCGGCCGCACCCTCTCGTTCCCTTCCAAGAAAGTCTTCCAAGTTCTCTTGTTTCTATAATTGAACTTTAGGAGGATTGATCTCGTTAATCAATAACGTTTGATCGATCTGTCCTATCCAAAAACATACACTTGTTCTTTCACTAGCACGAAGATCAAGATACGTGGGCAGATTGCGTATACGAATTAGAGGGTCTCCCGTTCGAGATCTTGGAGGAAAACGGAGAAGAACGTGAGTACCGGTTTGAAGACGAAAACGAAAATCGGTAGGTTTCTGATTTACAATTTTCGTCCCTTTTCTCTTTTAAACTCTATGGCCTCCATGATAAATCTTGTATGTTTTATAATTCATGAGATACGCCGAATGTCCGGGAGATTCAAGGGAACACCCCTTGGACGTGTTTTTACATATTGTTTATGCATGTTTAAATTCTTGCAATCTTTTAGTTATCCCGCGCTTCCGCATTCGCGCTACTCCCGGGCCAATCCACACGCCTTTGCTAGAGTTTCAGTGGTATCAGAGCCCGGTTTGGTGTATAGGCCTAGAGTTTTGTGTTCGTCTGAAGCATGAAATCGTGTATGGCATGATTTATTTAATTCTTGATATTTATTATCAAGCATGTTGTTTTCTTGCTTTTAATTATGTATGAATTTTTAGTGCTGTTGGTTTCATGTTTTTCTTGGGAAACGAGGGGCGGGGCAAAATAAATAAAACGGAAGAAAACGGCACATGCGGCCAGCCGGTGGTTGTCCGCGCACGCAGTGCGCCCAGGCGAGGCGCGCGCAGGTAGGGGAGCCAGTGCGCGGCAGCCTCGCCAGGCGCGCACCGCGCGTGTGGATCCGGCTGGCATGCGCTCAGCCGGACGCCAGGTGCGGACGGATAGCCGGGCGCGCATGCACGCAGGCAGGGAAGCCTGCGCGCGCGTGCCAGGCCAGTCCGTCGCGGCGTCCGCGCGGTTGGGCCGCGCGCGCGCACGCGTGCATGAGGCAGGGCTGCCAGGCACGCCCGATGCGCATGCGCGCGCGGGCAAAGGTGCCTGCGCGCGCCAACATGCACAACACAGCCGGCCTGCGCGCGCGCGCGCAATGACAGCAGGCCAGGCCTTCTGGCCTGTGTGCGCCGGTAGAACGCTGCCGGAGGCGGCAGCCGGTTAACGCCTACGTTTTCTTGTTATTTTTTTGGATAAATTCTAAAAAAATAGTTTTATTTAATTTTGCATGTTTTTCTCAAAGAACATTATTTGGAAGGTTGTTGTATTGGATTTGGAATCCCGGGGATTATTCACCTTCAAATAATGAGGAAGGGTCTTCCTAATCGAGAATGGTTATTACCAACGTTGTACCATGTTTTTCATACATAACTCGTTTATTTATCATGGGATGATGTGATTGGATATAATGGATTATATGCATATGTTGATATGATCGGAATCATGGAATTATGTGCGTTCATTGAGAGTGGATGATCACGAGCCCTAGATCGAATGTATGGTTTAATTTGTATTGGGCCTGTAGGCCTCTTTTGCTTTCTCCTTCTCCTGTTCTAGTTGCCTTGGAATAATAAGGCATTCTATCTCCCTCCTATTATACTCCTCCCGGGTTTTCGCTGGGGATTCTTTTTACATATGTAATGAGAGTAGTGTAGGAGTGAGGATTTTATTTTTATGTACTTGGTGGAGATGAAGGAAGGTCCACATGGAGAGCCCAGAATGGAGGATCCAAGGCGTTTCCATGGAGATTTTAAAGAGAAAAGAGACCAAGGCCCATCAGCATGTTGATCGGGTTACTATTAAATGTAATAGTGTAGGACCAACCCTAGATTGACCATAGATCCACTGCGGGCTCAGTGGGTTGCATAGGATTCGGGCTCGTGATCATCCAACAAGGGCGTGCTAGGCTTTAATTTTGCATGTGGCTTTATGGTGAATGAATGGTTTATTTATCATATTATTGCTATGGTATGCAAACTTTAAATTACGCATTATGGATGAATATGTTTATGTATGGGATCTTGGTCATTTACAACTCTCACTTGGTTGGACCAAAGTTCAAAATATTAGACCCTCGATAAATAGACATGAACTCTAAGAGTTCATCCATGCCTTCCAATCCATGGCATAGTGAGGAAGCTGATTTGGGTCGATAGCGTGGTCTCACGAGTCGTGGCACGACTATCGTGCTTAAAAGAAGCTGCACTATGTCATGAACGAAAAGTAGACTGCTGTTACCTGTCTCACGAGTCGTGGAGGTAGCAGTAGGTCTATGATTCGGTCGATTGGGTCGGGTCTAACGCCCAAGTAACGTGATTCGCTTGGAGTCCTCGGGATCACGTGAAAGGGTGAGGCAATTATCTTGGTAATTTCGTGGAACGAGAATGGTATGGTATACCTCCCACACGATTCTTCCCATGCGAATCATAAAAGCGGGTATGGGAAAAAATCGTTGTGGATCCCAAGCCCACTAGGAAAAGGGTGTTTCCCGAAAACAACATTTGAGGGTATCGTGTTTTTCGTATAAATAGTGGGAGCATTAAATGACTAAAGTCCAAGCATTTAATTATTTATCAAAACTTCCGTCTTTTAAAATTCTGTTGATTGTAGTTCTGTTTTTTTAAATGTAGATTTAAAAATGTTTAAGAAGCTATTATCAACTATACTTGAGACCAACAAGTTTAATGGAACCAATTACAACGACTGGTTGCGCAATCTGAGGATAGTCCTAGATTACGAGAACCAAGGCTATGTCATGGACGAGCCGTTCCCTAGGACCTTGCCGGGAGGATCCACGCCAGAAGAACGTGAGACGTTCGAGACTTGGCATAAGGATAATCGGAAAGTCCGTAGCATCATACTTGCCTCTATGACAAATGAGATTCAGAAGCAATATGAAAGGCTAGACGATGTCCCTTCCATTATGGCTCTCCTGAAGGATTGCTATGCAGTCCCGGACTGGCATACTAGGTATGCCGCGACGAAGGCATTCTTTGGAACTAAAATGACCGAAGGATCCTCTGTACAAGAGCATGGGGTCAAGATGCTTACCTTGAAGGAAAAGCTTGAGGACCTCAAGGCAGGGCTCGATAACGAGACGTACATAGATGTGATCCCTCAGTCTCTCCCACCTTCCTTCAACCAATTCATTGTTACCTACAACATGACCGCACTTGAGAAGGGTATTCATGAGTTAATCAATATGTTGGTGCAATACGAGGCAACGACCAAAAAGTCTACGCCATCGGTATTGTTTGGAGATGCTTCAACTTCCAACACGAAAGGCAACGGTGCCGGACGTTAGGAAAGGAAGAAGGGAAAGGGAAAAGCCATCAAAGCAGCTACAAACACTAAGAGTGTTCCCGTTGCCAAAAGTGGGGAAAGGCAAAGGAAAATGGGAGGTTGACTCAAAGCAACAGTCGAAGGCATATGACATATGTATCAATTACCGTGAGAAAGGGCATTGGAAGAGGGATTGCCCCAAACTCCTCTCCAAACAAGGTATCTTTGTGATTGAGGTTAATATGGTTACTAACACTCCTCTTGGGTATTAGATACCGGCTGTGGAGCTCACATTTGCAATAATTTGCAGGTGCTGAAAAGAAGCAGAAAACTGAGTAGGGGGGACATGGTCCTAAAGCTTGGGAATGGCAAGGCCATCTCTGCAGAAGCAGTAGGATCCGCCACTCTAGTAGTTAGTGATCGCATTAGCATAGAATTAGAGCAAGTTTATTTTGTACCTAGCATGATTAGAAAACATCATTTCCATTCCGTTGTTAGACAATAGTGGATATGAGTTTATGATCAATAAAAATTGCTTTTATTTGATGAGGTGTGGAATTGCTCATCTGCTTGGTACGCTTAATAACGGCCTCTATGTCTTGCAACAAAACTAATTTCGTTCTAAACGCTCAACACAAACGTAAAATAGATAATAACGGGAATGCACAACTATGGCACGCTAGGCTAAGTCACATTTCCCAAGACAGGATGAAGAAATTGGTAGACTCAAAGAACCTAGAGGTAAGGGGACTTGAGTGAACTACCAACTTGCGAATCCTGCCTTAGAGGGAAAATGACCAAGAGGCCCTTTGTAGGACAAAGCAGGCTTGTCACAGGCCTGTTGGACTTGGTCTATACAGATGTATGTGGACCACTAAGGTCGCAAGCCCGAGGTGGGTTCTCCTACTTCATAACCTTCACCTATGATCATTCACGGTATGGTTATGTATACCTGATGAGGTACAAGTTTGAAGCTCTTGCGAGGTTTAAAGAATTCAGACTTGAAGTTGAGAATTAAACCGGCTGCAAAATTAAAGTCGTACGGTCAGACCGAGGCGGAGAGTACCTTAGTACTGAGTTCCTTAATTATCTTAAAGAAAACGGTATAATCTCTGAATGGACACCTCCTGGGACACCACAGTTAAATGGGGTCTCTAAAAGGAGGAACCGAACCCTGTTGGACATGGTTCGATCCATGATGAGTTTTACCAAATTGCCCTTGTCCTTTTGGGGCTACGCATTGGAGACTGCAGCCAAGTTGTTAAATTTGGCGCTAACTAATGTATTGACCCAAACGCCGTATGAAATATGGCACGACAAGCCTGCATCCTACAACTACTTGATAGTGTGGGGTAGCCCCCCATACGTCAAGAAGGTAGTGGGAGACAAGCTAGAATCGAAGTCTAGTTTATGCAGGTTCGTTGGATATCCCAAGGAAACTATGGGTTATTATTTCTATGACCCCTTGGAACAAAAGATATTTGTTTCAAGGAAAGCAGTGTTCTTGGAGCAAGGCTTTCCAGAGGATATCCAACCTGATGAACTGATCCTTGAGGAATCAAGTGATGGAAACCAGTCATCAGTGAAAGCCGCGGATTCCTTACTTAGAGGATTCAGGATAGATACCCAGAGGGCTGACCAACCTCGAGAAGTCCAGCATGCTAGGCATGAAGGACGACCTCAGGAAGGGCCAGCTTCGGTACTTGAACCGCGGCTCCAATACAGTCAGCGCCCACAGTCACCACTGACGTTCCCGCTCTCCGTAGGTCAGCTAGAGAGTCTCGACCTCCGGTGAGATACGGCTTTCTAAACACGACTAGTCTACTGGATAAGGATCCTAAGATATACGGGGAAGTAATGTTTGACATCGACTCCGGGAAATGGCTTGAGGCCATGAAAACCGAAATGGACTCCATGAATAAGAACCAAGTCTGGACACTTGTAGACCCGCCCAAAGGGGTTAAGCCAGTTGGCTGTAAATGGGTCTATAAGCGCAAACTTGGCGTTAATGGAGAGGTCACAACCTTCAAGGCTAGGCTAGTAGCAAAAGGGTACACTCAACGACCCGGGGTCGATTGTTAGGACACCTACTCACCAGTAGCCATGGTTAAGTTCATTCGGATCCTGCTTGCCATAGCAGCATGGCATGACTATGAGATATGGCAGATGGACGTGAAAACGGCCTTCCTCAATGGTCTCCTTGAGGAAGAGATCTACATGGATCAGCCGGAGGGTTTCACGGTTGCCAGTAAAGAACAGAAGGTCTGTTGTCTCCAAAAGTCCATCTATGGCCTCAAACAAGCGTCCCGAAGTTGGAACATTCAGTTTGACGAAGTCATACGGGGTTATGATTTCATCAAAAACGAATCCGACCCTTGTGTATACAAGAAGGTCAGTGAGAGCTCTATAGTGTTTCTAATGCTTTATGTGGATGACATTCTACTCATAGGAAATGACCTGAGAATGTTGGGTGACACAAAAGCATGGTTATCAACTCAGTTTTCCATGAAGGACTTGGGTGAAGCCTCCTACATTCTAGGCATCCAGATTGTCAGGGACAGATCTAAGAGAATGTTAGGACTAACCCAAAACTCGTATATGGAGAAAGTCCTGAAAAGGTTTTGGATGGACAACTCCAAACGAGGATTCCTTCCCATTAGGCATGGGATCAAATTGTCCAAGAAACAGTCCCCGCAGATTGATGAGGAACTTGAAAAGATGAAAATCGTTCCCTATGCTTCTGCCGTAGGAAGCATCCAATAGTGTTAGTGGGTCGGGCTGCTGGGGAGCGGCCGACTGAGGTGACTCGCGGGAATCGTCTTACGGAGGACCTTGAGTAGGGTTGGCTAGGTATGACGTGAGTTCCTGGTTCCAACGGTACAGGTTAAGTCCTTTGACTTGAGGAATTGTTGAGTTTACCTGTACGTCGAGACTGTATCTTAGGTATGGTGAGAGATTGCCAAAATGCATTTGAGTACTCATAAGCCATATCTAGTGCAGCCATGGTGTATAATGTGACAGTAGTTTCCAAGAAAGGATCTGTCTCCTGTCAAGGGTGTTGACAGTTGTGTCTCACTATACTCTGTGTCTTGTCTCTAAAATCTGTGGCCACAGTAACTGAATAGAAGGGAAGGATTCCCTTGCGGCGTTTAGTAAAAGACAGACCGACACTTAGGTCCAAAATGGGTACATACATATCCGTGCCCTAGACGCTAAGTGGTGAGACCATGGACGGAAGGATAAATGTACTGTAGAGCCTAAATGTTCATTCCCACGCATAGTCTCTAGTGCCATGGACCGTTGCTAGACGATCATCCGTGGGTGACGGGCAGATTCTAGAAATCCAACCAAGTCTAGCTGAAGGTGAACCTAAATAGTCACACACAATCCGCACACATGACGCATTTAATTTGGAATTAAATATTTGGAGAAATGAAATGATTAAATTGTATTTAATCGGGTCCTTCTTTTCTTGGGAAGAAATTAATTTCTTTTATTAGATGAAAGGAATTTATCTAATAAATTAGATTTATTAGAAATTAATTTAATTGGCTTGGAATAAATATTTATATTTGATATATTTATTTATTGCCTTTAGGACTATTTAAATGAGATTTAAATATTCCATTAAATTTAATCAATGGTTGAGATTAAAGAGAGAAATCTATGGTTTAGATTGGTTTGACCAAGAAAGCTAGATGTTGACTAGGATTTTACTAGGTCAAATCCTATTCAAGAAGGAGTCTTCAAAGTGTAGGAATTAGAAGAGGAATGGGATTCCTCCTCTATAAATATTCCTAAGTGTCCTCTTTAGAAGAGATGATGAAATTTTGAAGCACACACACAACACACACTCGGCCTCTTCCTCTCTCTCTCTTGGCCACACCCTCTCCTTCTCTTCCAAGAAAGTCTTCCAAGTTCTCTTGTTTCTACAATTGAACTTTAGGAGGATTGATCTCGTTAATCAATAATGTTTGATCGATCCGTCCTCTCCAAAAACATACACCTGTTCTTTCGGTAGCACGAAGATCAAGATATGTGGGCAGATTGCATGTACGAATTAGAGGTCTCCCACTCGAGATCTTGGAGCAAAACTGGAAACAACGCGAGTACCAGTTTGAAGACGAAAACGACAATCGGTAGGTTTCCGATTTACAATTTTCGTCCCTTTTTTCTTTTAAACCCTATGGCCTCCATGATAAATCTTGTATGTTTTATAATTCATGAGATACACCGAATGCCCGGGAGATTCAAGGGAACACCCCTTGAACGTTTTTTTACATATCGTTTATGCATGTTTAAATTCTTGCAATCTTTTATTTATCCTGCGCTTCCGCATTCCCGCTACTCCCAGGCTGATCCACACGCTTTTGCTAGGCTTTTACACGTCACACACTGAGTTCAACATTACAACGTCTGTGGCAGAGGTTCGTCATCGTGGAGAGCGCGCCTTTGCATCGGCGCCAGAAAAAGACTTTGATTTTATGTGGCACTTTTTATTTCCAAATGAAAGAACAATTGTTATCGCAACAACTACTGTTTTTTGCTCCAAGCCGAGAGCCTTCCATGATCAATTTGAGAGGAATATGATATGCAGATTTAACAGAAAACTTGCCATGCCTATCATAGTGCCAAATCCACGAGTCAGCTAGGGGGAGCGGCCGATTGGAATCTTTTTAATGAGCTTGGCGTCATCTAGATAAAGAAAGGAGTCAAGTAGCTCAACATTCCAACCCCTCGTTGAGGAATCCAGTAGATCCGATACATGAAGATCCTGGAGGAAGGGAGGCTTTGGAGTAATGGGCCTGAAGGTATGGGGCCATGGGAGCCAAGGATCGGACCAAACACGAACCTGTCTCCCATCCCCGATGCGCTACCTCAAGCCTGCCTCAAAAATGCCTCGAGCATCAAGGATGCTTCTCCAAGTGTTTCCATGCGCTCAAGAAGTCTTCGGAGGGAAAATATCTCACTCGGAGAATGCGGCTCAACAAAATATCCGGTTGCTTGAGGATCCTCCAACCCTATTTTGGAAAGCATCGCAAGGTTGAAAGCTTGGAGATTCCTAAAACCCATGCTTCCATCCTTCTTGCTCCAACACATCTTGTCTCAGACCACCAATGGATTTTATTCTTAGTGGAGTCATTCTAGAAAAAAATTGATGAGATGCTCTCGAGTTCTTCAGGAAGCATAGTAGGTAATTTAAACACACTCATGCAATAGGTAGGAATAGCTTGGATTATAGATTTGATAAGGATGTCATTACCCCCCTTTGATAAAAGCTTTTCTTTCCAGCCTCCAACACGTTGCCAAAAGCATTCTCTAACTCAACTGAAGATATCTCTTTTATTTTGTCTAACAAAGAAAGGTAGCCTTAGTTACTTCATAGGGAAAAGCTCAATTCGGACTCCCAAGATGTGAGCCAGGGCCTCCGTATCCTCCTTTGAGCAGTTCCGGCTAAAGAAGACAGATGATTTGTCCAAGTTAATGACTTGTCTGGAAGCCCTCTCATACATATGAAAAAATGTCCAGAACCGCTCTCATAACTCACGATAGAAGCTTTGAAAAAGATCAAGGTGTCATTGGAAAATAGGAGGTAGGACACTCTTGGAGCATTTTGGGCGACAGAGATTCCTTGAAGATCACCATTTAGTTCTTTGTCCTACAATAAGCAACTGAGTGCCTCTGCACATAGAATAGAAAGATAAGGAGAGAGGGGGTCTCCTTGACGAATGCCCCTCTCCATCCGGAGGAAGTCAAACTACAGTCCTTTAAGCATAGACGAATAAGTAACCGAAGTGACACAGTGCATGATCAAGGAAATGACTCGATGATGAAAAGCCTAACCTAAACAACATTCCCTCAAGAAATTTGCATTTTATTCTATCGTACGCTTTACTCATATCTAACTTAATAGACATTTGACCCTCACGACCCTCTCTCCTAGACCTAAGAAAGTCGTTCATCTCGAAAGCCACAAGCACATTATCAGTTATGAGTCTCACGGGTATGAATTTAGACTGGACGGCGAAATGATAGAATCAAGAAAAGGTTTTCAGTCTATTAGCAATGTTTTTAGTAGCCAGTTTGAAAGCTACGTTATACAAACTAATAGGTCTGAAGTGAGAAAATGTTTCAGGATTTTTGTATTTTGGGATAAGAACAATATGGGTAAAGTTCAGAAGGGAGTAAAGTCAAGAATACATTGTTGTTAAAAATTAGCAACTAGAATGCCAATTACAACAATCCCCCACAAATCCATAGATTTGAACTCAAGCTTCTGTATCTTACTTTCAGCAATGGTACCTTTCGATTTGAACCACTACCTAAGTTATCTAACGTCAGCTGTCACCGGGTCAAGTGGAACTAAACCTTAAATTTGAGCCTGTGATTGTGACAGCATCTGTCCGTAAGAACAAGCCACCGAATTTGTGTTGATCTTTAGGGTTGACACTTTAGGCCATGTGTCCCGATCCTATTCATCAATGCTTTGAGGAATAACCCGATTCCTTAGTTGCGGCCAAACAGCTGCATTTACTTAGTTGGGCATCTCTAGGGATGCACTACTAGCATCTCGTCTAAAAGACTTAACCCCACTCAGAGTTAAACTCTTACTATACTCGTAGTATCTCAACACCTTTAGGACATACAGGGGATAGACTCCAGATACATAGTATCAATCTATATTGGTGCTCTAACATACCCTATGACTTGTTAATACCACATTGAACCTTCTTTGTGGGACCTCCACTTAGAAGGCTGGGTTGCTATTGTAGATATATCACTTATGGATTTTCAATCCCATCCCCAATCTGAATTTTTGTACTAGTGACAGTTATAATCCTTTCGTCAAAAACCACATTGTCCATTGTTCCCCACAAAGTCAATGCCTATAACTTTGTCCGATACTAATCCCCTTATAGACTTAAGTCTAACTTAGATGTGTCTTTTGGTCTTTTGGTTGTATTTACGACTCCGAACCTTTGCTATTGTAGTTTGACTATCACAATGTACAACAATAGGTGGAAGAGGGTGGCTTACAATGGGAAATTGTATCTAACGCACATAACTCGACTTCAAAAGTAGATCGGGTTATCAAAGTTTATTTTGCAGAGTTCCAGGAGACTGTGCCCCCATGTAAGGTAAATATATATCCTCATTAGTACCAGAGTTTTTGGCTATCCAGCTAGCATCACTATTTCCCTCAAGAACAACAGGGAATCTGCCATAATGAATGGCCAGTGACACTGTGCCCTTAAGGTACCTTAGTACTCTATCTAAAGCTCTCCAATGGGTTCTGTCCGGACAACTAGTGTATCAAGCCAGCTTTGAGATTGAAAAAGAAATATCTGATCTCGTGCCATTTGCCATATACTGCAAACTCCCAATAATTTGGGAATACCTTAGTTGTGCTACCAGGACACCACTTTCAAATTTGAATATAGGCACAGAAGGATCATATGGTGTCTTTGCAATTCTACTATTTCGATAGCCAAATTTCTCAATTATCTTCTCGACATAATGAGATTCAGAAATAGCTATCCCATCACTTGAACGAATCAACTTGATGCCAAGAATCACATTAGCCTTACCCATATCCTTCATTTCAAACTTATTTTTTAAAAATGACTTGGTTTCAGTAATAATATCTAAATGTGATCCTATTAAAAGAATGTCATCTACATACAGGCATAAAATGACATTCTTATCCCCTTGACCTTGCAGTAAATACATTTGTCATTCTCATTCACGATGAAGCCAAATACAAGAATCGTTTTATCAAAATTTTCATGCCACTATTTGGGTGCTTGTTTAAGTCCATAAAGAGACTTAACAAGTTTACAAACTTTGTGCTCGTTACCATGAGCAACAAATCCCTCAGGCTGATCCATGTATATTTCTTCCTCGAGTTCACCATACAAGAAGGGTGTTTTCACATCCATCTAGTGAATTGGAAGATTATCTATAAGCACCCGGATTATAGTTAACCGAGCTACCGAAGAATAGTATCGAAACAGTCTATTCCCTCTTTTTGTTTAAAACTCTTAGCCACCAATCTGGTCTTAAACTTATGATGGTCCCATCAGGTTTCAGTTTCTTCTTAAAAATCCACTTATATCCAATTGATATATGCTTTGTTGTGCAGTTAATGGTAAAACTATGCTTAAACAAATAAGTGAACACAACAAAGGACACTGCCATGGAACTGAATATCACTTTTATTCATAACATAAATATTATATCGTATCAAAATTGTTCAAAAAATGGATTACAAAAGCCCAATCTAATTAGCTTTATCTTCACCTATTCTAACAATCTCCTACTTGACCTAAAGCCAATCACTCATATGCCTCAAACTCATCTTTCGAAGATGCTGAGCATGAACGATTTGTGACACGGACTTGGTCAGCAGATCCACTGTATTTTCTACTGAGCTGACTACGTCCATCCGAACGTCACCTCTTGCCACCATCTTCCTAAGCAGGTGGTACCGTCTAAGAATGTGCTTGGACTGATGATGAGATCTCGGTTCCTTCGCTTGCGCTATAGCCCAGTTGTTATCACAGAAGATACCTACTGGCTCAACAATGCTAGGCAGCACATCTAACTCTTGGATATAGTTTTTCATCCGAACAGCTTCCTTAGTAGCTTCAGAAGTTGCAATGTATTCAGCTTCCATGGTGGAATCAGCTGTGCTATTCTGCTTGGAACTCTTCCAAGCTACCACTCCACCATTAAGGTTAAATACAAAT
Source organism: Sesamum alatum (assembly GCA_034509735.1). Lineage (NCBI taxonomy): Eukaryota > Viridiplantae > Streptophyta > Magnoliopsida > Lamiales > Pedaliaceae > Sesamum > Sesamum alatum. The sequence continues at coordinate 10,217,087 of JACGWO010000004.1, forward strand.
CCCGATTGAGACTTGGCATCATCGTCATCTGACTAGAAGCCAGCATCACTAAAGCCTTCCAATATCAACTCCCCACCTCCATAGATTAAGAGCAAGTCCTTAGTCCTCCTCATGTACGACACATGCTTGATATCTGCTCGTTGCGCTCAAAGAATTGGGAATATCGGGCCTCGTGCATTGAACGGCATACTGGATGTTGCCTACAGTAGAAGCACAGGGGATGTCCTTCATCATTTCAAGTTCCTCATCAGTCTCGGGAGACTACTTCTTGGACAACTTAACCCCATGCCTCATGGGAAGGAAACATCGTTTGGAGTTATTCATCTTGAACCTTTTCAAAACTTTCTCAACATACGAGTTCTGGGTCATTCCTAACATCCTTGTAGATCTATCCCTAAAGATCTTGATGCCAAGGATGTAGGAAGCTTCACCCAAATCCTTTATGGAGAACTTTGTTGATAACCATGCTTTTGTGTCGCCTAACATCTCGACATCATTCCCAGTGAGCAAGATGTCGTCCGCATAAAGCACTAGGAACATAATAGAGCTCCCACCGACCTTCTTGTATACACAAGGGTCATCATCGTTCTTAATGACATTGTAAACCCGAATGACTTCATCAAAACATATATTCCAGCTTCGGGAAGCTTGTTTGAGGCCAGATGGACCTTTGGAGACTATAGACCTTATGCTCTTTTCCAAGCCATGAATCCCTTTAGCTGATCCATATAGATCTCCTCCTCAACATACCCATTAAGGAAAGCCATTTTCACATCCATCTGTCATATTTCATAGTCATACCATGCAGCTATGGCAAGCATTATCCGAATGGACTTGACCATGGCAACAGGTGAGTAAGTTTCCTTGATATCGATCCCGGGTCGCTGAGTATAACCTGTCGCCACGAGCCTAGCCTTGAAGGTAGTCACCTCCCCATCAGCTCCAAGTTTATGTTTGTAAACCCATTTACACCCGACGGTTTTGACCCCTTTGGGTGGATCTACCAACGTCCAAATTTGGTTCGAGCTCATGGAGTCCATCTCGAATCTCATGGCCTCAAGCCACTTTTCTGAATCGATGTCCGACATCGCATCTCCGTACGTCTTTGGATCACTATCCAATTGACCAGTCACGCCCAAGAAGTCGTATCTCTTGGAAGGATTTGGCACTCTTGCTAGCCTATAGAGGAATAGAATAACCATTAGTGTGGACGATGTCGCCGCTGGTGACTTAGATGCCTCATTTAATTCCTCAAGGAGCAGCTTATCGCGCTGGGTACCTGACGAAAACCTCTTCCCAAGAATTCTGCATTCCTCGAGATAAAAATCTTTTGCTCAGAGGGGTCAGAAATAATAACCAACAGTTTCTTTCGGGAAATCGATGAACCTGCACAAACTAGACCTCGACTCTAGCTTGTCTCCTACTAGCCTCTTGACGTATGCAGGGGCTACCCCACATTCTCAAGTACTTGTAGGAAGCATGCTTGCCATGCCATATCTCAGATAGTGTCTGGGCCACCGGTTTGGACGGTGCTATGTTCAATAACTTAATTGTTATCTTAAGTGCATACCCTCAGAAAGACAAGGGCAATTCGGTAAAGCTCATCATGGATCGGACCATGTCCAACAGAGGCCGATTCCTCCTTTCAGAGACGCCATTCAATTGGGGTATTCCGGGAGGTGTCCACATAGAGACAATACCATTTTCTTTTAGATAATCCAGAATTTCACCACTTAGGTACTCTCCACGTCCGTCCAACTGAAGGACTTTGATTTTTCAGCCAAGGTTCTCAACATCAAGTCTAAACTTCTCAAACCTCATAAAGGCTTCAGACTTGTACCTCATCAGGTAAACATAACCATACTGTGAGTGATAATTAGTAAATATTATGAAGTAGGAGAATCCGCCCCTAGCTTGAGTATTCAGTAGTCCACAGACGTCTATATGGATCAAATCTAAGAGACCAGTGGCAAGGGTGCTTTGTCCAACAAAGGACTTCTTGGTCATTTTTCCTTTCTGACAGGACTCGCAAGATGGCATGTGATCCAAACCATCTATTTCTAGAGGATTGTCACATCTGTGCGTTTAGAGGATTGTCTAGTTTTTGTTTGTTTTGAGCAGTTATGATCCAATCAGACTTATTCATAATATAAAGGCCACTGTTAAATTTGCCTAGCAGATGAGAAGATCCATCTTTCATCAAATAAAATCAACTTTTATTGATAAAAAATTCAAAACCATTATTTTCTAACAACGGAATGGAAATAATATTTTGATCATGCTACGTACATAATAAAAATCCTTTAATTCTAGCCTAACATAATCACTAACTACTAAGCTAACGGTTCCTATAGCTTCAGCAGCGACAGCCTTGCCAATCACCAAGCCTTAGGATGACATCGTCTTTACTTAGCCTTGTGTTTCTTTGCAGCACCTGCAAATCATTGCAGATGTGAGCTCCACAGCCAGTATCTAAAACCCAAGTAGCTGAGTTAGTGACCATATTAATCTCAACAATAAACAAACCCTGTCCCGAGAGGAACTTGGAGCAATCCCTCTTCCAATGCCCTTTCTCACAGCAATGGGTGCAAATGTCATTTGCCCTGAACTGTTGCTGTTGTGAACCTTGTGTGCTCGCCTTCCCTTTACCCTTGCCTTTCCTTCCTTTGGAAATGGGAGCGCTCTAAGCACCGGTAGTGGCTCCGACGACTTTCCCCTTACCCTTCTTCCTCTTCCAGCGTCTGGCTACCTTGCCTTTCGCCTTAGAGGTTGAAGCCTCCCCTATCAATACCGACGGTATTGACTTCTTAGTCGTTTCCTTGTATTGGACCAACATATTAATTAACTCATGAATGCCTTTTTCAAGCTCATTCATGTTGTAGTTAATAATAAATGGGTCAAAGGATGGAGGAAGTGACTGGAGGATTACGCCAATGTACGTCTTCTTATCGAGCCCAGCCTTAAGGTCTTCGAGCTTTTCCACTAAGATAAGCATCTTGACCCCATGCTCATGTACAGAGGATCCCTCTTTCATCTTGGTTCCAAAAAATGCTTTTGTAGTGACATACCTAGTATGCCAATCCGGGATTGAATAGCAATCCTTCATACGAAGCATCATTGCGGAGACATCGTCTAGCCTCTCACACTGCTTTTGGATTTCGTTAGTCATCGAAGCAAATATGATATTGCAGACTTTTCGATTGTCCTCCTACCACTTGTCGAACGTCTCACGTTCTTTAGGTTAGGAGTTTCTCAGCAAAGCCTGTGGAAGCGGCTTGTCCAAGATATAGCTTTGGTTCTCAAAACCAAGGACTATCCTTAGATTGTGCAACCAGTCATTGTAGTTTGTTCCATTGAATTTGTTGGTCTCAAATATAGAGGATAATGGATTCTTAGACATTTTTAAATCTATATTTAAAATAAAGCAAACAATCAACAGACAATAATAATTTTTAATTCAAGTTAAAGGCTTGGACTTCAGTCATCAACTCTCCCATAATTTCTACGAGAACGCGCTACTCTCAAAATGTCATTTTCGAGAAATCTTTTCCTAGTGGGCTTGAGGTCCACAAGCGAAATTCTCCATAACCCACTTTTATGGTTCTCATGAAAAATAATCTTGTGGGAGGTATTCCATACCGTTCTCGTCCCACGAGATCCCCGAGATAGTTTTGCGTCGCCTCTTTCACGTGATCTCGAGGACTCTAAGCGAATCACGTTACTTTGCGTTAGACCCAACCCATAAACCGAATCATAGCACTAAAGTTACCCCCCACGACTCATGAGATAGGGAAACAAAAGTCTATTCTCTTCATTTACAACAACAGTGCAACAACATTATGACTAGCCATAAAAACCATGTAATAGGATTTAATCCAGGTTTTGAAATCAACCATAAACCTTTGAAACAATCGATAAACAGTAAAAAAACGTTCAGGTTTTAAGTCTGATTTTGAAAGACATTAATCAGCCCATGTTTCAGGTTTTAAACCTGAAATCGAAAATTTAAAAATTAAAATTTTAAATCTGAAGTTTTGACTTTTGAAAATAAATTTAAATATTTTTGCTGCAAAAAGATTATACTGAGACATTTGCCCCTACGCCCGAAACCGGGTCAGGCGGGTGGCGGCAATGCGTGTGTGGGGTAACCCCAAGTTCACTCTAGTCTCCATAACACTTCAAAAACCACCTGAATATTGAACATAATATAAGGAGTTTATGTTGTATATAAACTTCCAATGTGGGGACACAAAATGAGTGTAAAACACTCACTCCCACATACCCCTTATATACTTATCAAATGTTCCACACTTTCTCATCATATTCCTATGTGGGACAAGTGAATTTCTCTATTTCTCTCTCAATCTAATCTATGAATTAACATGTAATTGCATCTATATTTTAGATTACATTGTTGTTACAAATTAAAAACTAAAATGCCAATTACAACAAGAAGAACCTAATGTTGTATTCTAACAAAGAACTAAGTACGGATGGCTTTTATGAGGTTTATAATCTCAAGTGGAAGGAATCTAAGGACTAAGTCCATTTTCCAAAAGGAAAGCTTCGGACTAGAAACGAGGCTAACCGATTTATAGATAATCTCCTGGTTAGTGATATCAGTTATGTTGCATAATATGAAGTTTCCAATCCACTATACTCCGGAAAATAGATTCTTAATTTAATGAAGGGAATGCTTTTTGTAATATTTTTCCAAATCCAACTATTATGATTTTTCTGCTGTATTTCTAGAAACTCTTTTTGGGGAAAACATTTACTTTTAAATAGGGAATTAGGATTTGTGAGAATGTTCTAAGCAATTCTCGCGATTAAAATCGATTAAGCATTTCGTAATCTGAGAAGTAGAAGAATGATTGGCCTTTGTAAACAAGAAACAGTCATCCACAAAGCAAAGAATTGAGTTGGAGGGACATTCCTTTCTTATTTTAAAATCCTTGATTTTCTTCAAAAAAGTAAGTTTAAGAACTTGAACCAACATGTCAAGGGAAATGATGAAAATATATAAAGAGAGAGGATCTCCTTGCCTTAAGCGTCTTTTAGGAATTTTAGGATTTGAATTTAAACCATTTATATTGAGGGTGAAAGATACAATTGAGATACAAGACATAATTCGTTTAAAATAAACTCAGAAAAGTTATATTTTTTTAAGACGTACTCTATAAAAGATCATTTGAGTTTGTCGTATGCTTTTTCCGAATCAACTTTCAAACCCATAAAACAATCTTTTGTTCTATTATTTTTGGGAAAAATGCAATTTGCTCTCCTGTGTTAGCCAAAATGTGCAAAAAACCCCCTGTGAAAAAAAAAGCCGCATTTTACCCCCCTGTGTTTTTAGAAATTGAGCAAAAAACCCCCTAAAGGCTGGGGTGGGATGCACGCGCTGACTGCGCGATTTTTACTTGATTTTCACTATTAAAATATTATTTTTATATTATTATTTATCTATAAATATTCAATTATATATATTAATATATTTTTTATATAGTATATATTATATATTTATATATATTGATATATATATATATATTAATAATATAAATTTTTTCCCCCTTTTTTCTTCATCTTTCTGCTCCGCCGCCCATCCGCCGCCGGCCAGACGCCTTCCCCGTCGCTGCCCATCTTTCTGCTCCCCCCGTCGCCGCGTCGTGCCCGCACCTCCACCTCGCCTCCACTGCGCCTCCCCTTCCCCCACCGCTCTGCCTCGCCACGCCTCTCCTTCCCTCCACCGCGCCTCCCCCTCAACGGTTGCCGTATCCCGCTCCCTCAAACGTCGGCCACGCCTCGTATCCCAGCGACGCCTCGTCTCCCGCCTCCCCCAAATCTGTCTTCGCTCTCGCCGCCTCCCCCTCCCCCCGTCGCTCCCCATCGCCTTCGCACACCTTCGCTCTCGCCGCCTCCCCCCTCCCCCCTCCCCCTGTCGCTTCCCATCGCCTCCCCCTTCTCCCCGTCGCTCCCCCTCAGCGGTTGTCGCCGCCGCTGCCGCTGCCTTACACATCTTCATATATATATATATATAATTATTAATTGTATATATATAAATTTTTTTAAATGTATTATATAAAGATATATTACATATATATAATTGAAAATTTAATTTATATATTTAAATTTTTTAACCGTTTATGTAAAGTAAATAAGATCTGCACTGTTGATTGACTAGTTAAATTTCGACCGTAGATTCAACAAATCGAACGGTTCAAGATAAAGTTATAAATTTAATTTTATAATTAAAATTTAAAAAAATAAAAAAAATTCAAAAAAAGCGCGTGAAACACACGAGCTCGCGTGAGGGGGTTTTTTGCTCAATTTCTAAAAACACAGGAGGGTAAATTGCTGCTTTTTTTTCACAGGGGTTTTTTTGCACATTTTAACTAACACAGGGGAGCAAATTGCATTTTTTCCTATTATTTTTTTTGCATTTCATAAAGTGCAGAATTTCGTGAGCCATTAACAAATTATGGTTTATACTTCTCGTTGGAACAAAAGCATTTTGGAAAGGAGATACAACATCATTCATAAAAAGTCTTATTCTATTAACTAAAATGTTTGAAATTATTTTATAAATCACATTTCCAAGACTAATTGGCTGAAAATCTTTTAATCTTTGTAGATTTTCTAATTTGGGAATGAAAATGAACCTAATTTTATTAATGTTGGGGTCCATACTTCCAGAATTAAAAAATTTGTAACTAAGGAAATAACATTTTTTTAATGTGCGGTCAATTTTTTTTAAAAAGTGATTGTTGAAGTCATATGGTCAATTGATTTGTTTTGACCTATCTTATTTACAGCTTCCCAAATTTCAGTTTCCGTGACTTCCTTACAAAAAAAAAAAAGAATAAAAAAAAAAAAATCGTGGCCCTTATTAGCAATTTTATGATAAGTCTCATCACCCGCGAAATCATAAGTTGAAAAGGCTAATATTGTAAACATTTTGATAGTAATCGACAAAAGCTTCCATAATCTGTTCTAATTAATAAACAAAATTATTACTCTCATCTCTTATGCCTTGGATAAAATTTCTTCTTCTACGATTACAAGCATAGAATTGGAAAAAAATTTGTATTTGCACCACCTTCAAGGTTCCATTTTATTTTGCTCCCTGGGCCCAATAAAAGTTTTGAAGCTCTAAGTAAATTAAGCATTTTCTTTTCTAAGATTTCTTCTTTTGCTAATAGAAGATCATCAGGTCCTGACGAAATCCACCTAGCTAGCTCACTTGTAGTGGTCTCAATTTTTTGGCTCAAATTCCCTAGGAAATTTTGTCGTGTTTACTAGGAAATTGCAGTCGCACTATTATTCTTGTTTTCGTTCCAAGTGTTTCCAACTAGCATCTTATAACTATCATGTTTTGCCGATATGCGCATCTAAAGAGATGTTTTCTGTAAGGTTCCTTGTTAGTTTCGAGTAAAATATGGCAGTGGCCAGAGGTAGGTGAAGTAAGATGGTAAACTCTCATTTGGGGGTATGCATGTAGAAATTGCTTATTTGCAAAACATAGATCTAATCTCTCACATATAAAAACAGAGCCATACCTCCTATTTGACCAAGTGTAGTTATGCCCGGTTTAGCCTAGGTCAATAAGGTTGCATGCATGAATGCATTCTAAAAAAGTTTTGTATGGTTAAGTAACATGAACACCCCCAATTTTTTCTTTTTTGTGTAGTACGTTATTAAAATCCCCGACCACTATCCATTTAGCATAAATTGATGAAGCTAGGGATTTCAGGGGTGGCCATAACTTGTTTTGGAGGTGTTGTTGGGGATGATTGTAAAGTGTTGTTAGTACGACTGGTGGTTCCCCTCCCGGTAGTGTAGCTTCAATATGTAGTGTCCTTGCAGAAGCCTAAACCGCAGTTGCAGTAACAACATTTGAGTTCCAAAGTATCTAGATTCTGCCTGATAGGCCAACTGCAGCTACAACTGCCTAACTATCATAATGCAGACAACAAATAATCGAGCTTGCTCTCTCTACTTGCATGGGCGTGTCAAGAACCACAAATATAGTACGCGTAAAGCGATGTATCAGAGATCTAGCCACATTCATGAATTCCAGCCTCGAGGCCACTCGACTATTCTACACAAGAACTTTCATAAGTGCAAGGAGTTGGGGTAAGCTAGGGGACCTGAAGCCGTTTTGTTGCATCCTTCTTGCCATTGCATGTTAGGTTCTGGAGCTGTATGTTGACGGTGGACTTGATTTCCTCTTAGCAAAGGGAACACCAACACATGGAATTGGATCTGTGTGTGTGTGTGTGAAAGATTATGTTTATAGTCACTCTTTTGTTGTGGAGTGGATTTATAAAGATATGGGGCACTACATGGAATGGATGGATTATGAATTGGTATTGACCTAAGGCTATCATGTTGCTCCTTGTTCTTTGTACTTCTTGTTGGGTAGTATTTTTGTTAGAATAGGTGATCAGAAAAGTCAATAGCTTTGGCATTTTATAACCTATTTGATAACTTGATATAATATAATATTATGTAATGAATAAAATGAGTGTTCATTATCATTGGTGCTATCTTTGTTGTGCTCATTTTTTATATGTTAAATGTTGCTTTACATATATCACAACAAAGCCCACAGACCATGATTAACAACTCATGCAGTTGGGCTATGCATTGGATGGGGGTTATGAAACCAACTAATAAAGGGTTGGGTCTAAAACGTTCCAAGTCGAGGCGTGGGACGCCTATACGATCTTGGTGAGTTGGTCGACTGGGGTCGAGCCGACTGAGCTGACTCGTGGGTATCATCATTTGAAAGCCTTGGAGGCTTGGTCGGTATGATTGGATTTTCCCGGTTCCGATAGTATGGGTGTAATCCTCAAACTTCAGGAACCATGGCAGTCACGTGCACACGATGGTTGTATCTTGGATCTGGCGAGAGGTGATCATTCTATAAGATGGTCATTATAAGCCTTGTCCAGTGCAGTCAGAATGTGCAGCAAGGACGCTGGGTTTCAAGAAGAGGATCCGTCCCCTATCAGTATGTGACAGAGGCATCTCCTATGCACTCGAGACACGTTCATGCTGCTTAAACCTGTGGCCACATGGTTGATCGAGCAAGAAATTGTTTCCTGTGTCGATGCAATGAGGCATGCGTAGTCTCGAGTATTAAGCATAGACGCCTAGTCAGTGGGCTTAAGGAAGAGATAAAAGGGTACGTAGCTACCATGAGACCCTCAAACATGAACCAAGCAATGGTGTTAGCTAGGAAACAACAAGATATTGTGAAGGCAATCCTCAAGAAAACCCAAAACAACAAAAGAAATAGTCAAAATAGACCTGTGAGCAGGCCGCAAAACAAACCCCCAGCTTATAAACCATTCTTCATACCTGGAATAAAAACCAGAAATGATAACACCTACCAAAGAAGGCTGCTAATAGAAAAAGAATTGAGAGCCAGAAAGGAAAAGAATTTGTGCTATAACTGTGATGAGATTTTTGTACTGGGACACAAATGCAAAGTTAGGTACTCATACATGCTGATGAATGAGGAAGAACTTAAGGCTTATAAGGAAGACAATGGCCAATTAGAAAAACAAAATGAGGACATTGAGAATGAAGACATCATTATTCCACTTCATGCTATGTGTGGAAACATTGGCAGTGGCACACTAAGGGTCAAGGGGATAGTTGATAGCAAGGAGATTCACATCCTAATTGACAGTGGTAGCACTCACAGCTTCATTGATGAAAAGGTGGTTAGAGCCTTGGGGGTTCAAACTGAACATACTACTCCCATGATGGTTAGTGTGGCAGATAGGTACAAGCTTGTGAGTGGAGTTATATGTTAGTTTCGTATAAGCCCCGAGACGTTAAACGCAACAGAAATTAAAAGTTTAATTACAAAAATATTATAATTAGCGATCAAATCGCCCGTCTCATTGCTATAACGATGTGGATCTCATGCATAAAAGAATGTCAATTGTACAGTTAAAAGAAAACAACCTTTTAGTACTCCGGTTGATGTTGACGACTTGAATGTCTCAAGAACGGTTTCTTACCTTACAAACGGTGGAACGTTACGTCGATTGTCCACAGTAGGAACACAAGTGTCTTCCCTCTAAAGTTAGTCCACACGACCTACGACGGAATCTCCTTTAACCCTATGCTAGTAGGCGTTAGAGGATTATGGTAGATCAACGATTGATCAATGGAGAAGACAAGAAAACTTGTTTCTCTTTTGGAGAAGGGACGAGAGCAAAAGAGCAAAAGCAAGAGAGCAAGAAGTAAGAAATGCAAAGGTGTCTTGAATGGCAACCAAGGTCTCTATTTATAGACCTTCCATTGAAGAAGCCAAGTTCAACTTGTCTTCTTCTTCTTTCAAAGAGGAAGACAAGTTTGATTCTTCTTCTTACAAAATGTCAAACTTGTTTTGTCATATTAAGAAGAGAAGTTCAACTTTGCTTCTTCATCTTGCAAAAAGGAAGACAAGTTTGATTCTTCTTCTTACGATATGACAAACTTGTTTTGTCATATTAAGAAGAGAAGTTCGACTTTGTTTCTTCATCTTATGAAAACAAATCCAACTTTGCTTCTTCGTCTTTCAGGAAGACAAATCCAACTTTTCTTCTTCGTCTTTCAAGAAGACAAATCCAATTTTGCTTCTTTGTTTTTCAAGAAGACAAATCCAACTTTGCTTCTTGTTTTTAAAGAAGACAAATCCAACTTTGCTTCTTCGTTTTTAAGAAGACAAATCGAACTTTGCTTCTTCAAGAAGACAATTCCAACTTTGCTTCTTCATAAGAAGACAAATTGAACTTTGCTTCTTTAAGAAGACAGGTCCAACTTTGCTTCCTCATAAGAAGACAAATTGAACTTTGCTTCTTCATCTTCTCCAATTAATCCAATTAATTATTTTCAAGAATTCCATCATAAATTTGTGTGTGACCCTTTAGGTTCACCACTCAGCTAGACTTGGGTTTGTATCACATATATAATTTAATTAGCAACTTACTTGCATTAGATTAATTAGATCTTATCATAATTAATCACCCTCAATTAACACCTTAATTGGAGGGTACCCATCACCATGGGTGGCCATCTAGCAATGGTCCATGGCACTAGAAAATAGGTGAATTTATAGCGTGAACCTGTGAGCTACGCGTACCATGCAGATTCGGTCCCTCCGTTACTAAACTCCCGATCAAAGTCTAGGGCATGGAATTAGTTACCGGTTCCCATTATCGACTTTGATGTCTATGTATCATATGCTTCCAATTTATCAATATAGGAAAAACCCTTTCTCCTATTTGATCAGCAGCCATGGTCATGGGCTTCGAGGAACGCATAATGTAAAGAACATAGGAGGTTTCTTATCATCTCATGATAAGTAGCAGATCCTATCTTGGAACTCACCAACCTCCATGCATGTTTCAACTATGTCTGAAACATGACCATATAGTGATCCAGGATGAAACCTGAGACTACATTGTACATGGTCAAGTCATAGCCATCCTATGCACAAGGTTACTATGGAACCTCAAGTCTAAGGACTAGTTAGTGCACTATCGTAGCCTAGGAGCTCTAGTCATACCGATCATGCCATATAGGGCTTCCATATGGCAACTCCTGCGAGTCAATTCAGTGAACTTGATAACTCTTTATCAAGCACCCATTAAAGTGCGCAGACGTCATACGTCTCTACCTATGAAACTCGACATTCATCATATGAACGCATCACTTAGTGCAAGTCTTTAAGGAATGGTCAATGCCCTATCTTGACCGATTCATCGACTTGGAATATTTTAGATCAAACCATAGAGGTTGGTTTCATGGTCTCCATCATATGCGCGAGCCAACCCTTTAGCATAATTGATCTAAGGGCTTCAACCAAATGCTCATATAAATATAATGTTAAAAGTATATGATGAAGATGGCTAAAGAACATTTCTTAAATTAACATATTATTGAAAAAGATCGTATTGAATAGTTTACAAAGAGCCAATAAATTGGCTTGACGGTCACCTATTCTAACATTATATGCCTTAAATTCAGATGGGAGATACAAGGATATCAATTCATCTATCCAGTGAGGGTGCTGAAATTAGGAGGGTGTGACTTTGTGTTAGGGTGTGATTGGCTGGGAGCTCACAATCCTGTGGAACTGGACTTTCATCAACTCACAGTGACTATCAACTTGAAGGGCAGGAAGATCATCTTGAACACACTACCACAGAAGACTGATCTTAGTCTTATGATAGTAGACTCTCTAAGTAAGCTTCTGGGGAGGAAATCCTATGGAGTGTTAGGTCAGTTGTTTGCTGCTAATGCATCAGAAGAACAGGAACCTCAGGACCTAAAAATATTTGACCTCCTTTTACAGTGTGAGGAAGTGTTCCAGGAACCAAAAAGCCTTCCCCCTGAAAGATCTATTGAACATAATGCTGAATTGGTACCTGATGCTATTCCAAGGAAATAACACCCTTATAGGTATGCTTATCGCCAGAAAACTGAGATTGAGAACATTGTTAAAGAAATGCTGGAAAGTGGTATTATTAGAACTAGCCAGAGTTCTTTTGCATCTCCAGTTCTGTTTATGAAGAAGAAGGATGGAGGTTGGAGGCTTTGTGTGGACTATAGATACCTCAACAAGCTGATAGTTAAACACAAGTTTCCCATTCCAGTTATACATGAATTATTGGATGAACCACATGGTGCCAGATACTTCACAAAGTTGGACCTGAGATCTGGCTACTTTCAGATCAGAATGAAGAAGGAGGATGTGTCCAAAACCAGTTTTATCACCCACAGTGGACACTATGAGTTCCTGGTCATGCCCTTTGGGCTTTGCAATGCCCCATCTACTTTCAAGCTCTAATGAACCAAGTTTTTGAACCCTTTCTCAGGACATTTGTACTTGTTTTCTTTGATGACATCTTAATATATAGCAAAAGCTTGGATAATCACATACATCATTTGAGAACTGTGTTGGATCTTCTGAAAAAACATCAGCTTTATGCTAAGAAGAGCAAATGCTCCTTTGCTCAATCACATATAGAGTACCTTGGTCACATCATCTCACAGGAAGGGGTAGCCACAGACCTTAAAAAAATAGAATGCATGAAGAATTGGCCCATCCCAACCACTGTTAAGGCCTTAAGGGGATTTCTTGGTCTAACAGGGTACTATAGGAAGTTCATTAAAGGGTATGGAATGATCAGTAAACCCCTCATTACTTTGTTAAAAAAGGAAGGGTTCCTCTGGAATGAAGAGGTTGAAACAACCTTTAGAAGGCTGAAGGAAGTAATGACCACTGCACTTGTCCTAGCTCTTCCTGATTTCATAAAGTCCTTTGTATTAGAAACAAATGCAAGTGGGAAAGGCATTGGAGCTGTCTTAATGCAGGAGGGGGGCCTATAGCTTATCTAAGCAAGGCTTTGGCCCAAAAAACTTGGGGATGTCCACCTATGAGAAGGACTTCCTAGCACTCCTACTAGCTGTCACTAAATGGAGACACCACCTTCAAGGAAATCACTTTGTTATTAGAACTGACCAGAAAAGTCTGAAACACTTGCTTGATCAAAGAATTGATTCCATTCTGCAGCAAAAAAGGGTGACCAAGTTGTTAGGACATAGTTGTGAAGTCTAATACAAGAAGGGAAGTTCCAACAGAGTTGTTGATGCCCTATCAGGATTGAGCATGGACTTATTGAAGCTCAATCTAACGCTATCTCCACATAGATACCTCTGTGGATGCAAGAGTTACAAAACAGTTATGAGGGAAACACTCTATTTCAGACAATCATCCAAGCCAAATTAGTGGATGAACAGTCCTACCCTGACTACACTTACGAGTCTGGAATACTGAGGAGAGGGGGTAGAATTTGTGTTGGGAGGCATGGTGGAATTAGAGAGAAACTCATCAAGCTTTTGCATGATTCAGCTTTAGGGGGACACTCTGGGATAAATGGTACATATCAGAGGATCAAACCATTGTTTTACTGGCCTACCTTGAGGGAAGAAGTTCACAGATGGGTGAAGGAGTGTGAAATCTATCAGAGGGCCAAACATGACAACAGTACCTACCCTGGACATCTTCAGCCTCTACCTATCCTGACTAAGCATGGCCATGTATATCCATGGATTTCATAGAAGGATTGCCTACATTAGAGGGAAAGGACTCCATTATGGTGATTGTGGACAAACTCACCAAGTATTCTCACTTCTTAACCCTCAAGCACCCCTATACAACTACATCTATTGCAAAAGTCTTCTTTGATCACATATACAAATTGCATGGGCTGCCAGTTAGTATTGTAACTAACAGAGATAAGTTGTTTACCAGTAGATTTTGGAAGGATCTATTCAATTTAGCAAGGGTGTCTCTGGATATGTCCTCAGCATACCATCCTCAAAGTGATGGTCAGACTGAAAGGGTGAACCAATGTCTTGAAAATTACCTGCGATGTATGTGCCATCAACACGCAAAGAACTGGGCACAATGGATAACTTTAGCAGAATTCTGGTTCAACACAAATTTTCACACAGGTTTGAAGGCCACCCCATTCCAGGTCTTGTATGGATATCCACCACATCAGCTATCTATTGGGCCCTATCTGCAGAGTCATCACACTGAAGTAGAGGAACTTATACAGGAAAGAATCAAGGTTACTCAACTCTTGAAGGAGAATTTACATCAAGCTCAGAATAGGATGAAGCTTTTTGCTGATAGGAAGAGATTAGAGAGAGAATTTGTGGTAGGTGATGAGGTCTTTCTTAAGCTGCAGCCATACAAACAAACTACCATTACATTGAGGAAGCAGCTCAAGTTGTCTGTGAAGAATTTTGGACCTTATAAGGTGCTAGAGAAGATTTGAAAGGTGGCTTACAAGCTAACATTACCATCTGGAGCAAAGATACATCCTGTCTTCCATGTTTCACTATTGAAGAAGAAGATAGGAGCAAAATATTTTCCTTCAAAGGACCTAGCAGAGTTTGCAGATGAAGTATTTAAAGTGTACCCTATAGCCATCCTAGCCCGATGATTGATACCAAGGAACAATATTGGAGTTCCTAAAGTGCTGATACAATGGTCTCATGCCTCACCAAACCAAGCCACTTGGGAGCACTATCATGCCATTACTTCAAATTCCCAGATTTTGATCCTTGGGGACAAGGAAGAAAAAATGCAGGAGGAACTGTCACGTTTTTAGTTCGAAACACGACTTTAAAAAATAGTCGTTCGATGGAGAAGATGGATGACAACCGTTGGATTAAAGGAAGGGCTGCAATAGGGGGAAATTGGAATGAGGACTGGACAAGCGACGTCGTTCCTGGAGGAATTAGGGTCAAATCCCAAGAGAGGGATTTTGCCAAGAATGACAACATTTCGAAGAGAGAGAAAGCCACCAACAAGGCGACACGCGTCTGCTGAAGAAGTGGGAAAGAAGGCGGCTCGTAGAGTGAAGCTGAAGATTGGGCCTTTTCTCAGCTATTTGCACCAATCATGAGCTGGGGGAAGAGCGCACCTCATTTAATGTTTCAAAATTTGTATTTTTGAATGTTTTGGAAATTAGGGTTTAAAGATGTAATGTTGCTTTACTATTGAGCTTAATGAAAATCTCTCTATCTCTCTTCTTCTCTCTTCTTCTTTCTTAATTCTCAACCTTCTTATCTTCTTCTTCCTCCTACAAATCTTCTGAGAAAATTTGCAATTACGTTACAAAGAACTGCAGGAAAATGAGGGGTTAGAGATTTGGGATAAAGCATCGAAGGAAGGATTTGAATTAGTTTTTGAAGGCTGAACAAATATGGGAAATGGGTCCACCTGCAGAAAAAATGTGCGCTCCTGGTGTAGATTAACTGGGAGACAGAGATGTGTGTGTTTTAGTTTCTTTTAATTGTTTTGATTATTGTATACATGTGTATTTGTCCCCACTCTATTTTTTCACTCGGGATTCATCCCTACAACCACAAACCACACCTACATCACTCTTATTTCCAAAAACCAAAGAGCAATGACAGTAGAAAAATTTAGACCCATTAGCTTCTGCAACACTACATACAAAGTGATTTCCAAGATCTTGGCGAATATACTAAAGCCGAACTTGGACAAAATCATCTCCCCTTTCCAAATGGCTTTCGTCCCTGGTAGAACGATAAATGAAAACTCAATCATTTCTCAAGAAATCATGCATTACCTCCACAGGATAAAAGGTAGCAAAGGATTCATGGCCATCAAGATCGATCTCTCAAAAGCATATGACCAGGTGGAATGGCCATTCCTCGTTGCACGGATGAGAAGTGTTGGTTTCTGTGAAACTTTTGTCAACTGGATTACCCTCTGTGTGTCCTCCACTAGTTTCTCAATACTTATTAATGGCGCACCCTTTGATTTATTTATACCAACACGAGGCATCCGACAGGGAGACCCCCTCTCACCCTATCTCTTCATTATTTATGATGAATTTCATTCCCGGTCGTTGCTAAATGAGGAATCTTTGGGCAACATTAAGAGACTTAAATTAAGTAGAAATGCGCCGGCTGTTTCACATCTTTTATATGCTGATGACCTAACGACTTTTTGCAGGGCAGACGACCGAGATGCATAAGCAGTCAAAAGATGCCTTTCCAAATTCGAAGAGTGGTCCAACCAAGTCAAAAACAGCAAGAAATCATTCATCCATTTCAGCCAAAATGTACCCAACAGGCATAAGAGATCTATCTTGGATATCCTCCAAATGCCCGAGTGCAACCACAGAGACAAACACCTTGGCCTCCCTTTTCTTAAGCCAAAGTCAAGAGGAGCAGCATTTGAGGAGCTTATTGGAAAAATATCAAACAAACTCTCGTTGTGGAAGGCCAAAAACCTCTCAAGGGCGGTCAAACTTGTGCTTATTAAAAAATGTGGCACAATCGATCCCTGTTTTCACATGTCCATATACTTGCTGTCAAAGAGGATTTGAAGATGGACTCCATTTTTCGACGATTCTGATGGCAATCACAAAGTGCGGACCAAAACAGAAAATTCTTGGCCCTGAAATCTGAAAGAATCGGTACGGGCCGAGAACGCGGCGGAAGCGTAAAATAAAAGAAATTTAAAACGATTTCAAAGGGTGTTCCCTTTGAATTCCCGGGCGTTCGGTGTATTCAAAAGCATAATAACATACATAAAAATATGCTTGAACGTGTGGCTAGAGGAGGAAACAAAAAGGTACAATAATTTAAAAAGAAACATACCTTTTTCGTTTCACATGTTGAACGGCAACAAGCTTTGATTCTCTTTTCGTTTCTTTTTCGTTCACCTTAGGATTCAAATTAGAACCCCTCTAATTTGTCCACACCACAGCAATGGAAGAAAATCTACATCTACTGCTACGTAGAAGCTAGATTAAGGAAGAAACGAAAAAACGTATTACACTATTGATTAGTGTATACGTCTTTCTCATGTTCTCATCTTGAATCCAATTCAAAGAGAACTCAAAGGAGAAAAAGCTGAAAATTTTCGTGGCTTGTGTGCTAGGGAGAGCAAGTTAGGGAGATGAAAAGTGTATACATGTGTTGTGTAGTTGTAGGTAGTTTCCAAAACGACCTACACACTAATGCACAACTTGTGCTCAACCTCCAACCATGTTAGCACAATATGTGGACCACCTAGCCATCATGGCAAGCCACATCATTACTTACATGGAGCCACATCATTGCTTACATGGAGGACTTTCAACTCCTCTTAAACTTGCATCAAACCTTTGAGCTTTAATTTCAAGACATGGACCGGTTTTGACCGGACTTGATTTAATCAAATTAAATCAAGTGATCCATGGGTTTTAAATTAATCCAATTAATTTTAAACCTTATTGAAATCCAAAAGTTCATTTAATCCAATTAAATAAACATAAGCTCAAACACTAATTAATTGATCCAATCAATTAATTAAACGAAATCCAATAAATTAATCCAATTAATTTAAAGGTATTAAGCCCAAAATTAATTAATCCAATTAATTAATTCTTGGGCTATCCATCCAATGGATTTTCCCAATAAATGATCCAATCATTTATATTCTCCTTGAATTAATTTAATCCAATTAAATTAATTCACTTCTTCCAGAATTAATTCCAAATTAATTCCATTACTTCCATAGTGATTTATGTGTGACTCTTTAGGTTCATCCTCAGCTAGACTTGGGCTTGTGTCTAACACAATTGATCAATTAAATCCAATTTAATTAATTATTTCTGATTAACCATTAATCAGAAATGCCCGTTACCATGGGTGGCCGTCTAGCAACGGTCCATGGCACTAGAGACTAGGTGAATGTTGGCGTGAACATTTAGGCTCCGAATTCCATACAAGTACAGTCCTTCTGTCGATCATCTCCCGGCCTTAGTCTAGGGCATGGAATTGGGCGTCGGTTCCCATCCTGGACTAGGAAACTATGCTACAAACTCGAGACGCATTTGCTCTATTGATCGACCTAGGGAACCACTCCCTACTCGACCAATCGCTACGGCCGTAGACTTAATGAGTCGAAACCATCTCAGAGCGCATAGGAGACATAACTGTCAAATACTGACAGAGGACAGATTCTATCTTGGAATCCACCATCCTCACTACATACTCCGACTGCACTGGATAAGGCTTATAATGACCATATTAAAGACACGGTCACCTCTCGCCAGATCCAAGATACAACCTTCATATGTATGCGACTGCCATGATTCCTCAAGTCCGAAGACTAATCCCGTACTATTAGAATCGGGAATTCTAGTCATACAGACCAAGCCTCTACCGCGAGTCAGTTCAGTCAGTCGACTATCTTGCCAACTAACCCACTAAAATTGCATAGACGACCTACGTCTGGCACCGATGAAACTCGGCACTCACCCAATGAATGCAATACTTAGTGCAAGTTTCTATAGGACACTCGAGGCCCAGTCTCGAGGTCCTCGACTTGGAACATTTCAGACCGACCCTTAAGGAGTTGGTTTCATAGCCGCCAACCTATGCGCAGCTCAATTCAATGGGTTTAACCAATCGGTCTGTGGGCATTTGTTGTGATATTGAAACACATTCAATGTAAGTAGTAAGCACAACAAACACATTTTGCCAATGATGAATACTTACTTTATCCATCAGTATAATATTACTTTGATAAAGATCGACGAATAATTCCCAGAACAGCCAATCTAATTGACTTTCTGGTCACCTATTCTAACAAAATCATGGGACCGAATATGCAAACCGACGACTAAGGAGGGGCTTGGACTTTGAAAATTTTCAAATTTTAATGAGGCCCTTGTGTCAAAACTTTCCTAGAACATCCTTCAAAACACTGACAAACTCTGGGTTTGAATTCTGTCAGCCAAATATCTTAAAAATAATGTTGCGTTTAATGTTTCCTTGCAGGTAAAAGGGACCTCGTGGGAATGGAAAGATGCAGTCAAATGTGCGAAAATCCTCCAATTGGGCGTGTACTTCTCTGTTTCAGCATCGTCAACGGCACAGATTTGGGAGGATCCATAGATTCCCACAATTGATGCTTTCAAACCACCTCAACCAACAACCCTGAACCACAACTGGCCAACAATGATCAGAGAGTTGGTTGAGCCCAATGGTAATCAATGGAGATTGGAAATCATCTCAAATATGTTCCCAGCGATAATTGTAAACAAAATTAGAAAAATCCAAATTCCGGGTACACCAGAACCCCCCCATCCGTTTTGGCCCCCTCCAAGTCAGGGAAGTTCTTGGCTAAAGGGGCTTTTAATGCGATACAACAAACAAAAATGCTTTCGAGACCGGAAGATGAAAGCATTGCAAAAAGGGTGTGGAAACTGGATATGCACAACAGGCTCAAACTGTTCATTTGGCGTGTGCTCTTCGATATACTTCCCATGAAAGGTAAACTATCCCAATTTTTCAATGTTGTTGAAACTGAATGTTGCTTTTGTGATGTGCATGTTGAGACAGCCCATCATCTTTTCCTTTGTTGCCCCTTCGCTAAAAGATTATGGCTTCTCTCTAAGTGGCAAATGCAACTTCACCCTCTGTCACATTTGTCACTTATAGAGTGGTTCATGGAAGCCTCGGATCCATTCTCAAACTTCTTCCCAGACATTTGCATCCAGCAAGAATTCCTCACGTCATGGACCATCAATTTGGAAATAATTTGGAGAGCTCACAATGGTCTTGTCCATGGGAATGTACTACAACTTGTTGATAAAATGGGGAGAGCTATACAAAAAAGCGCAGCAGCCTACTTAGCGGCAAGAACCTCTAGGAAGACAAAAGAAACCACAAAAGAAAAATGGCAACCTCCACCACAAGGATGGTTCAAGACAAATTCAGATGTTGCAGTGAAAGAGGAAAAGTGTGTTGCAACTTTCATCACTCGGAATCAGCAGGGTTTTGCAATACGTGCGAGCTCAAAAAGAATTTTTGTTCAGAATGCATCATGGGAAAACTCAAAGCCATCCGAATGGCAGTGGAGGAAACGCATAAGGTTGAATGGCACCAAGTCATCTTAGAATCAGACTCACTGGAGGTTGTCAAATGGATCACAAAACGCCCAGAAGATGTCGACCATGCTGCCAAAATTGATGTCCAAGAGATTAAAAAAATTTGGGCTTTTAGACCCAAATGGTTCTTTAGAAAAACACCCTGAATTGTTAATGGAATGGCCCATGGATTAGCAAAGTGGGCCCATAGGGCCAATTCCACCACCCATGTTCCCTGTACATACTTTTTGTGACCAGGGCCCAGAAACCCTGGAGTTCCTTATTGTTTAATGAAGTTATTTCTAGATCAAAAATAAAGAAGATGCCTTTTCTTTTTTATATATGTGTATTGGTCCCATCCCCTTTTTCGTATACTATACATATTAGCATTTCATTATGTTGCATTGTTTATTTTCTCTTAATAATTTGCAGGCAACGGTGTCGGAGTGATTTTGCTACTTTTTTGTTTGATTAGCACGCATCGAGGGGGGTGTATTATAGAATGAGTTCCAAAAGATTAAGTATATAGGATATAAAGGTTTGATATCCTGATAAAGAGATGCTTTTTTTATAATAATTTGATAAAAATGTATACAAAAGCAAGGAGTAAAGTCACAAATGTTTGTATATATCTTTTCACTACCAGGGCAAACATTAGATAATGGGGTAAAGTAAAGCACATATGTGAAACATGTGAACACATATTGCACATAATCAGTTCCGGTGATAACCTCAATATTATGGTATGTCAATATGCAATGGAATTAGTTTGTGACACCCGGATCTTTGTGGCTCGCCTAAAAGCTTCCTACCATCTCGTGGATCTGCAAGCACGTCCTACGAACTCGTGGATCTGCAAGCACGTCCCTTTCATGGCCTTGTCACGAGCGCCCTTTTCTCGCTCCAAACGGATAGTTACCAGAGCTATCCACCAGAGTTCACACGTCTTAAACTCTCGGAGACTTTTGGTGATCCTCCAAGAGAAAACAGAAAGAGTATTTAGCGAGAGACTTTGGGAGAGTGTACGTCGAACTGAAAATTGAATTTCTGATTCCATAGAACCACCTTATTTATAGGTGTACACGAGAGGAGTCCAACCCTAATACAAACTATAGGGGACTACAGACTTTTCACACAAGAGGAGTCCTCCCTAACCACAAGTTTGGGAGACATCAAACTCTTGAAATATGGATGTTATTTAATATCTCCAACTCATACATATTTGACATAGCCTCTCCAATCCAAAATTTCTATCTCCCATCCCCTCTTTCATACAGGGAGTAAGGCGTGCGACCAAGCGAGAAAGAAAGGAAAAATGTGAGGAGAGTTATATTAAGTCATCACCAAAACTAACATAACTCATCAACTCCAAAAAACTCTCTATGTACCCCCAAACCTCGTGGTCGCACTTGATCAAGCATCTCCAAATCTCTCAACAAATAGAGCGTGCTAGACCCTCTCAGATATGCTTCTACGTTCATGACTAGTCAGATATTTTCTGACTAAGTCGCCCGGGCTATGAACAATAGGACATAAGTGTGTCACCAACTTAGTTCTTCCTCGGCCTCTCACATCAATAGTTTGGCCTTGACAGCTTTCCTAGACATGCTCCGACATACCGCATCATTCGTGGCCATTGGATAACATGCTAAAGTAGCATCATCAAGCTTACGCTTCATGACATGGTCCAGAGTCCCAAATGGTACAAGAGATTATATGGGCTCACACAGTGATGAAGCACGGACCTATTCAATCACTCCCCATTATAGGTCGACTTAACGCGCCTGTAGTATGATTACATGCTATGATGGAGCTCCCACTCAACTTGGGCATGCCACTGCTCTTAACATCATATGAACCTGAGTTCAGTCGCTGTTCAAGCGCCTAACATGCGTACCACCAAACAGTTATGCTCTTGATATCTTCTAGCAGTTCGCACGTTCAGCTGTAAACAGGCTTTTATGAAGTTTGGACATACTTCATAGTCGATCACACATGATCTCATCCTAGCTCTTTAGCTAACGCAGCCTTGGTTATAAGTTAACATCCATCACTCTTAAAGCGTGAAGGCGATCATTCGCATGACTCACTTATGCAAAGTGATCCTTCTAAGCCTCATCCTGCTCGCTATCACAACGCCAGGGTGATTACCCATGTGAGTGGGTCAATCTAAGCCCGGTGATGTTTACACATATATGTAAAATAAACACAGTACTCTGACAAAACAAGAATCACATATTCTTATTGATAAAAATAGTTCTTACAGGCTCAAAACTTAAATCCTACGCAGTCCCATACTACTCACATGCCTTTGAAATGTGTCTCTACACAAAGGTTTAGTAAAGGGATCCGCTATCATATCATTAGTAGGGATATGCTTGAGAACCACTTGGCTTTGCGCTATACTATCACGAATGAAGTGATATCTGGTATCTATATGCTTAGTCCTCCCATGGTACTTGGGGTCCTTCGCATATGCTATAGTAGCTGTGTTATCACAATAGATCACAACAACATCATCAACATGCGCCGAAATGCGCAGACTCTTAAGGAATCTCTTCAACCAGATAGCCTCTTGGGCCGCTGATGTACAAGCCACATATTCTACTTCCATGGTGGACAAGGAGATGTAAGGTTGTTTCTTGCTACACCAAGTGATAGCAACGCCTCCTAACAAGAATGCATATCCCGATGTGGATTTGCGTTCATCTCTGTCCATCGATCCATCAGCATCACTATATCCAACCAACTTTAAACTTCCCCCATGGTAGGTCAATGCCAGATCACTTGTTCCTTTTAGATATCTGAGTATCCTCTTGACCGCTACCCAGTGGTCGGGTCCAAGATTACTTTGATACCTGCTCACCATTCCAACTGCAAAGCACAAGTCTGGTCGAGTACACATCATAGCGTACATCAAACTTCCTACAGCGCTAGCATATGGAACCTTAGCCATGCGTTTCTTTTCTTCTTCTGTCTTAGGGCACAATTCTCTGCTAAGAACACAACTTTTGTCCATGGGTGTGTCAACAGGATTGGCATTGTGCATACGAAATTACTCTATGATCCTTTTGATATAAGTCTCTTGAGACAAGCTCAAAAGTTTCCTAAAGCGATCTCGGTGTATCTTAACACAAAGTATGTACTCAGCTTCTCCTATGTCCTTCATCTCAAATGTTGAGGACAACCACTTCTGAGTGGCGACAATCAGTTCCATGTCATTTCCTGCCAATAAAATATCGCCACATACAGTGAAAGAATCAGGAACTTCTTTCCACTTCTTTTGGCATACACACAGTGGTCCTCCTCAACCATCGTGAAGCCTATCGAGGTGATAGCTCGATGAAATGGATTGTACCACTTCCAGGATGATTGTTTCAGGCCATAACTGGAACGTTTTAAGCGGCACACCTTGCCCTCTTGTCCCATTTCCTGAAAACCTTTAGGTTGATCCATATAGATCTCCTCATCCAGTTCTCCATTGAGAAATGTGAAAGAATAGTGTGTGGATCGTCCCGTGAGGAGCTCAAATGCGGAATCGCGATATAAAATAAAAAACATGAAATTAAACATGCTTGAACAGAAATGTAAGTACACGTTCAAGGGGTGTTCCCTTCAACCTCCCGGGTGTTTGGTGTATCTCATGATTAAACT
Source organism: Sesamum alatum (assembly GCA_034509735.1). Classification (NCBI taxonomy): domain Eukaryota; kingdom Viridiplantae; phylum Streptophyta; class Magnoliopsida; order Lamiales; family Pedaliaceae; genus Sesamum; species Sesamum alatum. Next base: position 10,241,212 of record JACGWO010000004.1, read on the forward strand.
AAACATGCAATTATCATGGTGGCCACAGGGTGGAAATGAAAACTGTAAATAAAGAAACCTACCCGGTTGTAGTTTTGTCTTTGTAATGCTACACGCATTGTTCCACGTTTTGCCACCAAGATCCCAATGATAGGAATCCTCTAAATCGTCCACGCAACCCTATCGGTTCTTGATCCTTGTGCTAGCAAGAAATCAAGCGTGTATTTAGGGAGGACGAATCGATCAAAAGTTATCAATTAACATGATCAATCCGTCTAAAAGTCCACTTGTATTAAACAAGGAACTTGGAATTTCTTGGAGGAAAAAGGGGAAGGGGACAAGAGAGAGAGAGAGAGAGAGAGAGAGAGAGAGAGAGACACGGCCGGTGGTGTGTGTGTGTGTGTGTGTGTGTGTGTGTGTGTGTGTGCTCACAAGTTGATCAATCTCTTATGTGCATGCCTCTAAGAGTATTTATAGAAGTGGAATCCTATTCCTCTTCAAACTCTAATTTAAGAAGCATACTTTGACTAGGATTTGACTAGGTCAAAATCCTAGTTAAACTAAACTTTAGACTAGTCAAACTAATCTAGGCCCTTGATCTCTGTACTTCAATCTCGTCCGTCCATCACCTTGATGAATTATTTATGGAATATTTAAATCTTATTTAAATAAATCATAGGGCTTTAAATAATTAATATTTATTTATATTAAGTCTCATTTCCTCATTTCTAATAAATCTAATTTATTAGTTAATTCCATTTAATCTAATTAAAGGAATCAACAATCCAAGAAAATGGGAACCAATTTAATCCAATTAAATTGTTCAACCTCCCGAGATTAATTCTAAATTAAATCCTTTTCAACGGCGGATTGTGTGTGACTCTTTAGGTTCACCCTCAGCTAGACTTGGCCGAATCCCCAATCATCTCATGAAGCGAATTCGTCTGTCACCATGGGTGGCCGTCTAGCAACGGTCCATAGCACTGAGACTAGGTGAATATTTATGGCGTGAACATTTAGGCTCTCCAATACGCTTATCCTTCCATCTACTATCTCACATCTATAGTCTAGAGTATGGATATTTAGGTTGTTGGTACCCATTCTTGACTTAAACCTTGGCTCGTCCACGCTAAACGTCACAGGGATCCAATCCCATTGTTTAGTCACTATGGCCACAGATTTATTGGAGACGAGTCTTAGAGTAAAGTGAGACATTACTGTCAACCTTTTTGACAGGAGATGGATCCTCTCTTAGGACCAACTGTTCACACTACACATCTTGACTGCACTAGATAGGGCTTATGACAACCAAGTCTCTTGACTTGGTAGCCTCTTGCCAAACCTAAGATACAACCACGGTGTGTATGTGATCTCAGTAGTCCCTCAAGTCTGAGGATTGAATCCGTACTGTTGGAACCGGGAATACAAGTCTGTTAGAATAGATTACCAGAAAGCCAACAGGTTTGGCGTTTTGTAACATATTTGAAAAACTTTATGTAATGTAATATTATGTGATGAATAAAATGAGTGTTCGTCACCAATGTTACATACTTTGTTGCGCTCTTTTTTCATATGTTAAAACGGTATTTTACTTATATCGCAACAAAGACCACAGACCACAGTTAACAACTCATGCAGTTGGGCCACGCATTGGATGGTGGTCATGAAACCAACTGATTGAGAGTTGGGTCTGAAACATTCCAAGTCGAGGACCTTGAGACAGGGCATCGAGAGTCCTATGGAGACTTGCATCAAGAGTCGTGTTCATTGGATGAGTGTCATGTTTCATCGGCGACAAGCGTGGGACGCTTACACGATCTTGATGGGTTGATCGACTGGGGTCGAGCCGACTAAACTTACTCGCAGGGATCATCATAGGAATCCTTGGAGGCTTGGGCGGTATAATTGGATTTTCCCAATTTCGATAGTACGGGAGTAGTCCTCAGACTTGAGGAACCATGGCAGTCACGTGCACAGGACGACTGTATCTTGGATATGGCGAGAGGTGATCATTCTGTAAGATGATCATTATAAGCCTTGTCCAGTGCAGTCAGAATGTGTAGCGAGAACGGTGGATTCCAAGAAGAGGGTCCGTCCCCTATCAGTATGTGACAGAGGTATCTCCTATGCATTTGGAGACACGTTCATACTGTTTAAAGATGTGGCCACAGTGGTTAGTCGAACAGGGAATGGTTTCCTGTGTCGACACAATGAGGCATGCGTACTCTCGAGTATTAAGCATAGATGCTTAGTTAAGGATGGGAACCGACGCCCAATTCCATACCCTAGACTAAGGCCGGAAGACGATAGACGGTACACGAAAGGACCGTACCCGTACAGAATCGGCGCCTAAATGTTCACACCAATATTCACCTAGTTTCTAGTGCCATGGACCGTTGCTAGACGTCCTCGTTTAATTGGTAAATGGGATTTATCGATTAAATAAGGAAAATCGAGACATTGGATCTTTTGATTGGATTGAAAGATCAACGGGAATCATTTAAATGGACATTAGATTAGATTTAAATTTGGGTTGGTCGTAATTGGATTACGCTAAAACCTGGTCCATTAAATTTTGACCCGAGAGGAGAATTAATTCCTATTTTGGAATAGAAAGAAGTTGGACTTCTTCCCTATTTTGCTAGGTGGTGGTTGACGTGTCTCTTTTGGTAAGAGACAAATCAACTCCAATCAAGCCCTTCCCTTTTGGTATGATTTGATCATACCTTAAAAGTTGGTAGGCTTGATTGAAGAATTAATGGTGATTGATTGAGATGTATCTAGACATCCTTGGATGAACCTAGACACATTCCAATAATCAAATTAATTGTGTATATATATGTAGTATATACTAACACCTAAGCATAATTCATCTTTTCTAGGAAAAGAAGAACAAAATTCGGCCTCCTCTCTCTCCCTCTCTTGCTATTGTTCTTCATTTGATCTTGGATAAAAAAGGAATAACAAAATAGGTTTAAGAAGAACACTAATTCATAGTGTTCATCTTCTTAAACCGATTCTTTCATAAACCCATTTTCTTCTAGCAAGGAGAACGTGAGTTTCTTCCGGTGTGGTGTGCATCACCTTTGGAGAGTTCATACATTTGAACTTGGTGAACATTCGGAAGAAGGAACAAAGCTTGTAGCCATACGCACGTGAAAACTACGAAGGTAACATTTTATTACGCTTTTATTGTTTTCCATTTGTCTATGCCCTATGTATCATACGTGCCTTTAGTACTAATACATCCTGCATCGAATGCCCGGTTGAGCAACCAAGGGTACACCCCTTGGGATTTCATTTTGATATGCGATTTAATTCATGCTATTGTTTGCAATTCTCGCATTTCTCGCATTTCTCGCTTCTACTCGCGCTCCCGGGCGGATCCGCTTGCCTTCAAATGGTACCAGAGCCCGGTTCGATGTAAGGTGCATAGATCTATGTACTTGGCATGATCTATTTGCTTTTGCAACTTTAATGGCATGTATGATTGCATGAATATATGAATAAATATGATGATTCAATTCTTTAAATTCGATGGACGTTAAGCATGCTAATTTTGTGACATTGGATCTTGAATTGCATGTTCATTTTCAGTTTACTACTGTTGATTTGTGCTGAAAAAAGGTGTCAAAAATTATGAAAAAATGGATAGCAGCGGCAGCGGTTGGTTGCCGCCCCTGTCGGCCGATCACTAGTTAGCAGGCGTGCTGCCGGGCGCGCGCGGGCTCACGCCTGCGCGCCGGCTTGGCTGGCATGCCTACCAGCGTGCGTGCTGGTAGGGGTGGCAGCGCATACCAGCGCGGCAAGGGACGCGCACGCGCAGGGCGCGGAGGCTGGCTGCCTGCGCACGCGGGTGGCCGGCAGGCACAACGGCTGGGCTGTTTTGTGCCTTTTTTGATGTTTTCTAGAAAATTTGATTTTCTGGGTTTTCTGCACATTATTCTGAAAATGTATTAATTTTGACATTTTGATTTTGGAATTAATTTGATTGTTCCTTAGATCAAATTTTCTTAATTAATTTGGGATTAATACATGCTTGGATGCATTGTGTAAAATGTCCATTGAATTTGAAATTTGGATTTTTGCATATTGTTTATATATTTATGCTTTGTGATGTTGGACATCACTTGGATATTTGGAATATCCATGGTTTAAGCATGATTATTTGGAATAATTATATTATGTGCATCGATGGGATCAATATGGCATGATCACAAGAACCCTAGACCTTGTGTATGGATGAATGTATGTTATTTACGATTCTGTTGGGTGAGGCCTGCGTGCTTCTTGTTTTGGGACTATTATCTCCCATATTTCAGCCTCATGATGTTAAGACTTGTTTTTATTTCTCAAATGTAGTACTTTCAATTGTAATGAGAGTAGGTAGTTTTTGGTGAGATTTTTATTTTAACAAGCCCATGGAGTCGGAGACCGAAGGTGGAGCATCAAGGCGTAAAACAAGAGAATCACAAGGCCCATTATAATGACAACGCGTATATTATTTTGTAATAATATAGGACCACCCTAGACAAACCATGGACTCACTGCGGGCTCAGTGGGTCGCATAGGTTGGGCTTGTGATCATCCTAACAGGGGTATGCTATGTTTTCTGCATGGGGCGTAATTATTTAATCGCTTTAAATATTGGATATTTATGCATGCTAAAACACCTTAATGTGATGAGGTCTCGGTCGTTCATTAAGCTCTCATTTGGATGGACTAAGTCAAATATTAGGCCCAGAACGGACTTGGATCAAAATAGTATTTTGATCTATCCGAGCATTCCATCCACAGCAATGTGGTGAGGAAGCTACCACTACCCAAGTGTGGTTTCACGAGTCGTGGCACAGTTGGACTAGGGGAAAGCTGCACCATTATTGTGAACAAAGAGACTGCACTCGTTGTTTCCCTGTCTAATGAGTCGTGAGGGGCGACAGTTTGAGGCATGATTTGGTTGATAGGTCGAGCCCAACACTGAGTAACATGGTTCGCTTGGAGTCCTCGAAACCATGCGAATAGGTGAGGCAAAATATCTAGCGAATCTCATGGGATGAGATTGATATTGGATATCTCCCACGAGGTCTTCTTCATGTGAATCGTAAAAGCGGGGCATGGAGATTACGCTTGTGGATCCCAAGTCCATTAGGAAATGGTTTCCCAAAACTCAGCTTGAGAGTGGCGGACTTTCGTACAAATAGTGGGAGGGTTGAAGACTAAAAGACCAAGTCTTCAACTTAAATAATAACATTACCATCATCTGCTAATTTCTGCCTTACATTTTATAAATGTAGATATGTCTAAGAATTCATTAACCATGGTACTTGAAACTAATAAGTTCAGCGGAACGAACTACTTGGACTGTTTGAAAAACCTGAGGATTGTCCTCGGTTTCGAGAACCAAGGCTACGTCTTGGACGAGCTTGCGCCGAGCGACTTACCGGAGGGATCCACGCCAGAAGAACATTTCACGTTCGAGAAATGGCATGAGGACAATCGAAAAGTGCGCAGTATCATAGTGGCTTCGATGTCTGACGACATCCAGAAGCAATATGAGAGGTTGGACAACGTCTCCGCCATAATGCTCCTCATGAACGAGGTTTATGTGGTTCCGGATAGGCATATTAGATATGCCGCCACAAAAGCATTCTTTGTCACCAAGCTTGCTGCAGGATCGTCTGTACGGAGTCACGGGGTTAAGATGCTCTCCCTAGCGGAGAACCTCGAGGACCATAAAGTTGGGCTTAACAATGACACATACATTGACGTGATCCTCCAATCGCTTCCTCCATCCTATGACCCGTTTGTTGTGAACTACAACATGAACGGACTTGAGAAGTCTATTCATGAGTTGATCAACATGCTGGTTCAATATGAGGCAACGACCCACAAGTCGGTGCCGGCGGTATTGATAGGAGAAGCTTCGACCTCCAAGGCGAATGGCAAGAGGGTCGGACGCTGGAAGAGTAAGAAGGGAAAGAGGAAGACGGTTGCGGCCCCTGCTCGCGCTCCAGGCGCCCCTGTTGCCCCGGTGGGGATGGGCAAAGGGATAGGGAAGGCCCGTGGTTCTCAGCGGTCCAAGGCAAATAATGTCTGCATGTATTGCCAAGGAAAGGGGCATTGGAAGAGGGAGTGCCACAACTCCTCTCCAATCCAGGTATGTTTGTGTTCAAGAGTCTAATTGGATTATGACTGCAGAACACAAACGAGACCATGATAATCAAGATAATCCACAGATTTGGCATGCGAGGTTAGATCATATCTCCAAAGATAGGATAAAAAGGTTGGTAGACTCAAATAGTCTAGAATAGACCATTTGGACAACCTACCGACCTGCGAATCCTGTCTGAAGGGAAAGATGACCAAGAAACTGTTAGAATAGGTGACCATGTAGCCAATCTTGGCAGGCGAATTATAACCTATGTCTAGACAATTTCAAGGATTTGATATATTATTAATGAATAAAGAAGTGAAATTCATTTGGCATTACTTTGTTTGTGTTCACTTTATCTGCTTTATACATATCTGTTCACTACGCAAACAAAGCCCACGAACTGAAAATGTATTTCGGGGACTGGGACTACGCTTGGAGGTAGGTCCATGAAATCAGTCCCTCCGAATCATTCCGGAAATCTCCAAGTCAAGGAATCTCGAAAATGGGTACCGAGGTTCCCCTTGAGACTTGCACTAAGTATCTGCTGTCGTATTTCATCGACGGGTGACGAAGGTCGTCTAAGCAGTGTTAGTGGGTTAGCCTGCTAGGGAGCAGCTGACTGAGGTGACTCGCGGGAACCGTCTTACAGAGGACCTTAAGTAGGGTCGGCTAGGTATGACGTGTGCTCCCGGTTCCAACAGTACAGGTTAAGTCCTTTGACTTGAGGAACTGCTGAGTTTACCTGTATATCGGGGCTGTATCTTAGATATGGTGAGAGATTGCCAAAATGCACTTGAGTAGTCATAAGCCATGTCTAGTGCACCTCCGGTGTACAGCGTGACAGTAGTTTCCAAGAAAGGATCTGTCTCCTATCAAAAAGGCATTGACAGTTGAGTCTCACATATTCTCTGTGTCTTGTCCCTAAAATCTGTGGCCACAGTAACTGAACAGAAGGGAAGGTTTCCCTTGCGGCGTTTAGTAAGGACAGACCGACACTTAGGTCCAGAATGGGTACCTGCATTTTCCGTGCCCTAGACCCTAAGTGGTGAGACCGAATACGGAAGGACAAGTGTACTGTTAGAGCCTAAATGTTCATCCTCGAATATTCACATAGTCTCTAGTGCCATGGATCGTTGCTAGATGGCCACCCATGGTAACGGGCGAATTCTAGGAATCCAACCAAGTCTAGCTGAAAGGTGAACCTAAAGAGTCACACACAACCCACACACATTAAGTATTTAATTTAGAATTAAATATTGGAGAAATGGAATGATTAAATTGGATTTAATTGGGTCATTTATTTTCTTGGAGAGAATTAATTCCTTTTATTAGATAAAAGGGATTAATCTAATAAATTAGATTTATTAGAAAATTAATTTAATGGGCCTAGAATAAATATTTATTATATTTATTTATTGCCCTTTAGAATATTTAAATAGGTTTTAAATATTCCATTAAATTAAATTAATGGTTGAGATTAAAAGGAGAGATGGATGGCTAGGATTAATTTGACTAGGTCAAAATCCTAGTCAAATTAGTCTTCTAGAGTTGGAGTTTGAAGAGGATTAAACTCCTCCTCTATAAATAGTCCTAGCCCTTCATCATTATAGAGATGATGAAACTCCAACACACACACACACACACACACACTACAACTCGGCACTCTCTCCCTCTCCTCTCGTCCGCCCCTCTTTCTCTCTCTCAAGAATATTTTTTCTTGTTCTTTTGTTCTTGGAACAATCGAACATAGGAGGATTAATCCCGTTAACCTAATAACGTGTGATTGATCCATCCTCTCCAAAATACTTGTTCATTCGCTAGCACGACGTGCAAGATACGTTGGTGGATTGCATGTTACAATTTGGAGAATCTCACATACGAGATTTGGTGTAAATTCGGGAACAACGCGAGTAACTGTTAGAAGACGAAAACGACAATCGGTAGGTTCCGATTTATTTTTTTTCGTCCCTCTTTATTTTTAATCCTATGACCTCCATGATTCTTGTATGCTTTTTAATTCATGAGATGCACCAAACACTCGGGAACTTCAAGGGAACACCCCTTGAACGTGTTCTTTATTTTTCGTAAAGCATGTTTAAATTTTGATATTTAATTTTATACCGCACTTCCGCATTCGCGCTATTTTCCCGGGCGATCCACAATCTTTCAGAAACCCTTTGTTGGACAAAGCACGCTAGCCAACGGTCTGTTGGATTTGATCCATACGGACGTCTGTGGCACACTAAATACTCAGGCTAGAGGTAGGTACTCGTACTTTATAACCTTTACCGATGATCACTCACGGTATGGTTATGTTTACCTGATGAGGTACAACCCTGAAGCCTTTGGAAGGTTTATGGAATACAGACTTGAAGTAGAGAACCAAACCGGTTCCCTACGGTCGGACCGAGGTGAAGAGTATTTGAGTGGTGAGTTTACTGATTATCTAAAAGAGAATGGGATTCTCTCTCAGTGGACCCCTGCTAGAACACCACATCTTAATGGTGTGTCTGAAAGGAGGAATCAGACCTTGTTGGACATGGTCCGATCCAAGATGAGTTTTACCGAACTCCCCTTATCCTTTTGGGGATATGCTCTTGAGACGGCGGCCAAATTTTTGAACTTGGCGCCATCTAAGAAGATATCCCAGACACCATATGAGATATGGCATGGCAAGCCTGCCTCCTATAAATATTTGAAAGTGTGGGATTACACCGCATATGTGAAGAGATTAGTGGGAAATAAACTGGACTTGAGGTCTAGTTTATGCAGGTTCATCGGATATCCGAAAGAAACTGCGGGGTATTATTTCTATGATCCCTCCGAGCAAAAGGTTTTTGTCTCGCGAAATGCAGTGTTCTTGGAAAAGGGTTTTTCATCGAATAGTCGACGCGATGAGGTACTCCTTGAGGAATCAAGTAAGGTACCCCATGAGGCGCAGTGACATCTGAGCCACCGGTTCCCACTGATGATGTTCTAGTCCTCCGTAGGTCGGCTAGAGTATCCCAAGCACCTGATAGGTATGGGTTTCTGGGCCTGACCGGTCAGTTGGATAATGATCCAAAGACGTACGGAGAAGCGATGTCGGACATCTATTCGGATAAGTGGCTTGCGGCTATGAAATCCGAGATGGACTCGATGGGTGCAAACCAGGTTTGGACCCTAGGGGACCCACCCAAAGGGGTAAAACACGTAGGGTGTAAATGGGTCTACAAACATAAGCTTAGAGCTAACTGGGAGGTTACAACCTTCAAAGCCAGGCTTGTGGCAAAGGGGTATACGCAGCGACCTGGGGTCGACTTTGAGGAAACCTACTCGCCTGTAGCAATGGCTAAGTCCATTTGGATACTACTTATCATAGCAGCATGGTATGACTATGAAATATGGCAGATGGACATGAAAACCGCCTTCCTCAACGGTTTCGTAAAGGAAGAGATCTATATAGATCAATTGGAAGGTTTCACATCTGTTGAAGAAGAGCAGAAGGTCTGTCGTCTCCAAAGGTCCATCTATGGCCTCAAACAAGCTTCCCGAAGCTGGAACATATGTTTTGATGAAGTCATACGGGGATATGATTTCATCAAGAATGAGTTCGATCTTTGTGTATGCAAGAAGATCAGTGGGAGCTCAGTTGCATTTCTGAGTGTAACCCTTCGCCACAAGCCTGGCTTTAAAGGTTGTAACCTCTCCGTCAGCTCCAAGCTTACGTTTGTAGACCCATTTACACCTTACGGGTTTTACCCCTTTGGGTGGGTCCACTATGTTAGAATAGGCGACCAGAAAGCCAATAGGTTTGGCAATTTGTAACCTATCTGACAACTTGATGTAAATGTAATATTATTATGTGATGAATAAGATGAGTGTTCGTCACCAATGGTACCTTCTTTGTTGCGCTCATCTTACATTTGTTAAAACAGTGTTTAACTTATATCGCAACAAAGCCCACAGACCATGGATAACAACTCGTGCAGTTGGGCCACGCATTGGATGGTGGTCATGAAACCAACTGATTAAGAGTTGGGTCTGAAATGTTCCAAGTCGAGGACCTCGAGACAGGGCATCGAGAGTCCTATTGAGACTTGCGTCAAGAGTCGTGTTCATTGGATGAGTGCCGTGTTTCATCGGCGACAGGCGTGGGACGCCTACATGATCTTGATGGGTTGGTCGACTGGGGTCGAGCCGACTGGACGGACTCGTGGGGATCATCATATGGAAGCCTTGGAGGCTTGGTCGGTATGATTGCTTTTCCCCGGTTCCGATAGTACGGGAGTAATCCTCAGACTTGACGAATCATGGCAGTCACGTGCACATGACGGCTGTATCTTGGATCTGGCGAGAGGTAATCATTCTGTAAGATGATTATCATAAGCCTTGTCCAGTGCAGTCGGAATGTGTAGTGAGGATGGTGGATTCCAAGAAGAGGATTTGTCCCCTATCAGTATGTGACAGAGGTATCTCCTATGCACTCGGAGACACGTTCATGCTGTTTAAAATTGTGGCCACAGTGGTTGGTCGAACATGGAATGGTTTCCTGTGTCGACGCAATGAAGCATACATGGTCTCGAGTATTAAGCATAGATGCCTAGTTAAGAATGGGAACCGACGCCCAATTCCATACCCTAGACTAAGGCCGGGAGACGGTAGATGGAAGGATCGTACCCGTACGGAATCGGCGCCTAAATGTTCACGCCAATTCACCTAGTCTCTAGTGCCATGGACCGTTGCTAGACGGCCACCCATGGTAACGGGCCCTTGTGGGACACGGGCCCAAGTCTAGCTGAGGGTGAACCTAAAGGGTCACACACAAATCACCGAGGAGGTTGAGAGATCGACTTGGAGTCAATCTCGAAGGATTAAATAAGTAATTGGATTACTTAAGGGAAACTCCATTGGATGGACGGGTCGATATTGTATCGGGCTATCGTTTAATCGGTAAATTGGATTTTCGATTAAATTTGGAAAGTTGAGAAGTTGATTCATTGGATCTTTTAATTGGATTAAAAGATCAACGGGAATAATTTAAATGGACATTAAATTGGATTTAATGTTGGATTCGTCGTAATTGAATTACGATAAAATCCGGTCTGTTAAATTATACCCGAGAGGAGAAATAATTCCTATTTTGGAATAGGAAGAAGTTGAACTTCTTCCCTTAATTAAACATGGCCGACATGCTCCCTTGGAGGAAGCAAAATCAGCCAGGTTTCATGCTAGGTGGTATGTTGACTTATCTCCTTTGGAAAGAGACAAATCAACTCCAATCAAGCTCTTCCCTTTTGGTCATACCATAAATTTTGGTAGGCTTGATTGAAGAATTGATGGTGATTGATTGGAATGAATCTAGACATCCTTGGATGAACCTAGACACATTCCAATAATCACATTAATTATGTATATATATTAGAATATACAGCACCAAGCATAAGTGATTCATTATTCATCTTTTTCTAGGAAAAAGAGAAGACAAAATCCCTCTCCTCTCTTTCAACTCTCGGCCCTCTCTCCCTCTCCTACACTTGTGTTCTTCACTTGATTTTGAATCAAGAAGAAGAACAAAGTAAGTTTAAGAGAACACTAATTCATAGTGTTCTTCTCTTAAACCGATTCCTTCTTAAACCCGTTCTTTTCTAGCAAGAAGAACGTGTGTTTCTTCCAGTGTGGTGTGGATCACCTTTGGAGAATCCATACGTTTGGATTTCGTGAGCATTCCGAAGAAGGAACAACGCTAGTAGCCGAGAGCATACACTAAACCATCAAAGGTAACGGTTTTTACTACGCTTTGATTGATTTAATATACATCTATGCCCTATGTGTTTAAATATATGTTTATAATATTTACACATCCTACATCGAACGCCCGATTGAGCACCTAAGGGTACACCCCTTGGGATTTGTTTATTTAAATTAGATTTAAATTTACGCACATTTCTTGCTTCCTCGCTTCCGCTCGCGCTTCCGGGCGGATCCGCTTGTCCGTCACACTAGGGTCCAAACCTGGTTTGTACCCATCGAGTCCATCTCGGATCTCATAGCTTCAAGCCACTTATCCGAATCGATTTCCGACATCGCTTCTCCGTACGTCTTTGGATCCTTATCCAACTGACCGGTCAGGCCTAGAAACCCATACCTATCAGGTGCTTGGGATACTCTAGCTGACCTACGGAGGATTGGAACATCATCAGTGGGAACTACGGGCTCAGATGCCACTACTGTCTCATGGGGTACCTCACTTGATTCCTCAAGGAGTACCTCATCGCGTCGACTATCCGATGGAAAACTCTTTTCCAAGAACAATGCGTTTCGCGAGACAAAAACCTTTTGCTCGGACAGATCATAGAAATAATACCCCGCTGTTTCTTTCGGATACCTGATGAACCTGCATAAACTAGACCTCGATTCCAGTTTATCTCCCACTAATCTCTTGATGTATACGGGGCAACCCCACACTTTCAAGTATTTGTAGGAGACAGGCTTGCCATGCCATATGTCATATGGCATCTGGGAGATCTTCTTAGATGGTGCCAAGTTCAAAACTTTGACCGCCGTCTCGAGAGCGTATCCCCAGAAGGATAAGGGGAGTTCGGTAAAACTCATCATGGATCGGACCATATCCAATAAGGTCCGATTCCTCCTTTCAGACACACCATTAAAGTTGTGGTGTTCCAGGAGGGGTCCACTGAGAGAGAATCCCATTCTCTTTTAAATAATCAATGAACTCCCCACTCAAATACTCTCCACCTCGGTCCGATCGAAGGGCTTCGATCTTTCGACCGATTTAGTTCTCTACTTCAAGTCTGTATTCCTTAAACCTTCCAAAGGCTTCAGACTTGTACCTCATCAGGTAAACATAATTATACCGTGAGTGATCATCGGTAAAGGTTATGAAGTACGAGTACGCACCTCTACCCTGAGTATTTAGTGGGCCACAGACGTCTGTATGGATCAAATACAACAGACCGTTGGCTAGCGTGCTTTGTCCAACAAAGGGTTTCTTGGTCATCTTTCCCTTCAGACAAGATTCGAAAGTCGGTAGGTTGTCCAAATCGTCTATTTCTAGACTTTTTGAGTCTACCAACCTTCTTATCCTATCTTTGGAGATATGACCTAACCTCGCATGCCATATCTGTGCGTTATCATGATTATCATGTTTTCGTTTGTGTTTCGCAGTCATAATCCAATTAGATTATTGAAGTATGTACAGACCGTTTACCAATGTACCAAGCAAAAGAGAAATACCATCCTTTATAATGAAAAAACCATTTTTATTGATGGTAAATGAATATCCCTCCTTGTCAAAGACCGGGATAGATACAATGTTTTTAATCATGCTAGGTACATAAAAACATTCGTTCAGTACAATCCTAACATGACTACTAATGGCTAACTCCATTGATCCTACGGCTTCTGCAGCAACGGCCTTGCCATCGCCTAGCCTCAGGATCATCTCATCCTTGGTTAGCCTTCGCTTCTTTGCAGTGCTTGCAAATCATTGCAGATGTGAGCACCACACCCAGTATCCAATACCCACGAAGCAGAATTAGTTATCATGTTCTTCAACCACAAACATACCTGGGTTGGAGAGGAGTTGTGGGCACTCCCTCTTCCAATGCCCCTTTCCTTGGCAATGCATACAGACATCATTTGCCTTGGACCGCTGAGAACCACGGGCTATCCCTTTCCTTTTGCGCATCCCCACCGGGGCAACAGGGGCACCTGGAGCACGAGCAGGGGTCATAACCGTCTTCCCCTTTCCCTTCTTCCTCTTCCAGCGTCCGGCCCTCTTGCTATTTGCCTTGGAGGTCTAAGCTTCTCCTATCAATACCGTTGGTGCCGACTTGTGGGTCGTTGCCTCGTATTAGACCAGCATGTTGATCAACTCATGAATAGACTTCTCAAGTCCGTTCATGTTGTAGTTTACAAAAAACGGGTCATAGGACGGAGAAAGCGACTGGAGGATCACGTCAATGTACGTGTCATTGTTAAGCCCAGCTTTAAGGTCCTCGAGCTTCTCCACTAGGGAGAGCATCTTAACCCCATGACTCTGTACAGACGATCCTTCAGCAAGCTTGGTGCCAAAGAATGCTTTTGTGGCGGCATATCTAATATGCCTATCCGGAACCGCATAAACCTCGTTCATGCGGAGCATTATGGGGGAGACGTTGTCCAACCTCTTATATTGCTTCTAGATATCGTTAGACATCGAAGCCAATGATACTGCGCACTTTCCGGTTATCCTCATGCCATTTCTCGAACGTCAAACGTTCTTCTGGCGTGGATCCCTCTGGTAAGTCGCTCGGCGGCAGCTCGTTCGAGACGTAACCTTGGTTCTCGAAACCGAGGATAATCCTGAGGTTTCTCAGCCAGTCTGAGTATTTTGTTCCATTGAACTTATTAGTCTCAAGTAACATGGTCAAAGGATTCTTAGACATATCTACATTTATAAAATGTAAAGCAGAAATTAGCAACTGATGGTAATATTATTATTCAAGTTGAAGACATGGTCTTTAGTCTTTAACCCTCCTATTATTTATACGAAAGTCCACCATTCTCAAGCAGAGTTTCGGGAAACCATTTCCTAGTGGGCTTGGGATCCACAAGCGTAATCTCCATACCCCGCTTTTACGATTCACGTGAAGAAGATCTCGTGGGAGATATCCAATATCATTCTCATCCTATGAGATTCCCAAGATGTTTTGCCTCACCTATTCGCATGGTTCCGAGGACTCCAAGCGAACCATGTTACTCAGTGTTGGGCCCGACCTATCAACCAAATCATGCCTCAAACTGTCGCCCCTCACGACTCGTGAGACAGGGAAACAACGAGTGCAGTCTCTTTGTTCACAACAATGGTGCAGCTTTCCCCTAGTCCAAGTATGCCACGACTCGTGAGACCACACTTGGGTAGTGGTAGCTTCCTCACCACATTGATGTGGATGGAAGGCTCGGACAGATCAAAATACCAGTTTGATCCAAGTCCGTTCTGGGCCTAATATTTAATTTGGACCAACCGAATGAGAGCTTTAATGAACGACCGAAACCTCATCACACTAAGGTGTTTTAGCATGCATAAATATCCAATATTTAAAGCGATTAAATAAATACGCCGTATGCAAAAAATATGGCATACCCCTGTTAGGATGATCACAAGCCCAATCTATGCGACCCACTGAGCCTGCAGTGAGTCTATGGTCTGTCCAGGGTGGTCCTATATTATTACAAAATAATATACCCATTGTCACTCCAATGGGCCTTGTGATTCTCTTGTTTAACGCCTTGATGCTCCACCTTGGGTCTCCGACTCCATGGGTTTGTTAAAATTAAAATCTCACCAAAACTACCTACTCTCATTACAATTGAAAGTAATACATGGGAAATAATTAACAAGCCTTAACATCATGAGGCTGAAATACAGGAGATTTTAGTCCTAAAACAAGAAGCACGCAGGCCCCAACCAACAGAAATGTAAATAATCATATATTCATCCATACACAAGGTCTAGGGCTCTTGTGATCATCCCATGTTGATTCCATCAATGCACATAACACAATTTTTCAAATAATCATGCTTAAAACATGGATATTTAAAATATCCAAGTGATGTACAACATCACAAGGCATAAATATATAAACAATATGCAAAATTCAAATTTCAAATTCAATGGACAGTATACACAATGCATCCAATGCATGTATTAATCCCAAATTAATTTTGATCCAAGGAAAAATGCAATAATTCCAAAATCAAATGTGCAAAATTAATACATTTTCAGAAAAATGTGCAGAAATCCCAGAAAATCAAATTTTCCAGAAAACGTCAAAAAAGGGCATAAAAATGGCCCAGCCGTTGTGCCTGCCGGCGACCCGCGTGCGTGCGCGCGCGCAGGCAGCCAGCCTCGCACCCTGCGCACGCCCTGTGCCCCGCTAGCCTCGGCCGGCAGTGGCGTGCATACGCACAGCGCACACGCGCAGGCGTGGTATGCGCGGCCGCCCCTGCCAGCACGCACGGTAGCAGGCACGCCAGCCAAGCCGCGTGCAGGCGTGAGCCAGCGTGGGCCCGACCGCGCTCCTGCTAGCTAGTGACTGGCCGGCAGGGGCGGCAGCCAACCGTTGCAACTGCTGTCCGTTTTTCTATAATTTTCGACACTTCTTTTCAGCACAAATTAACAATAATAAACTGAAAATGAACATGCAATTCACGATCCAATCTCACAAAATCTGCATGCTTAACGTCCATCAAATTTAAACAAATGAGTCATCATATTTATTCATATATTCATGCAATCATACATGTCATTAAAATCCTAAAAGCAAGTAGATCATGCCAAGCACATATATCTATGCCCCTTACATCGAACCGGGCTCTGATACCACTTGAAGGACAAGCAGATCCGCCCGGGAGCGCGAGCGAAAGCGAGAAGCATGAAAAAATACGTAAATTTAAATAAATAAATAAACGTAATCCTAAGGGGTGTACCCTTGGGTGCTCAACCAGGCATTTGATGTAAGATGTATAAATATTGAAGCACATATCATACATAGGGCATAGATGAAATGAAAACAATGAAAGCGTAATAAATTGTTACCTTCGTAGTTTTCACGTGTGCACGGCTACTTGCTTTGTTCCTTCTTCGGAATGTTCACCAAGTTCAAATGTATGAACTCTCCAAAAGTGATCCACACCAAACCGGAAGAAACTCACGTTCTTCTTGCCATAAGAAAACGGGTTTAGAAGGAATCGATTTAAAAACACAAACACTATGGATTAGTTTTCTTCTTAAACTTACTTTGTTCTTCCCTTTGATCCATGATCAAATGAAGAACACTAGTAAGAAAGGGAGAGAGGGCTGAAAGTTTGACAGAGAGGAACGGCCGATTTTTGTCTTCTTTTCTTAGAAAAGATGAATTATGAATCTCTTGCATAGGTGTTAGTATATACTCATATATATATATACATAATTCATGTGATTATTGAAATGTGTCTAGGTTCATCCTAGGATGTCTAGGTACATCCCAATCAATCAGTATTAATTCTTCAATCAAGCCTACCAACTGTTAAGGTATGATCAAATCATACCAAAAGGGAAGGGCTTGATTGGAGTTGATTTATCTCTCACCAAAAGAGACAAGTCAACTACCACCTTGCATCCAACATGGCCGAATTTTGCTCCCTCCAAAGTAGCATTTTCGGCCATGCCTATTTAGGGAAGAAGTCCAACTTCTCCTATTCCAAAATAGGAATTAATTCTCCTCTCGGGTCAAAATTTAACGGGCCGGGTTTTACTGTAATCCAATTATGACAAACCAAAAATTAAATCCAATTTAATCTAATGTCCACTTAAATGATTCCCGTTGATCTTTCAATCCAATCAAAAGATCCAACATCTCAACTTTCCATATTTAATCGATAAATCTCATTTACCGATAAAACGAGGGCCCGATACTATATCGGCCGGTCCATCTAATGGACAATCCCTTAAGTAATTCAATTACTTATTCATCCTTCGAAATTGACTCCAAGTCAATCTCTCAATCTTCTCGGTGATTTGTGTGTGACCCTTTAGGTCCACCCTCAGCTAGACTTGGGCCCGTGTCCTACAAGGGCCTGTTACCATAGGTGGCCGTCTAGCAACGGTCCATGGCACTAGAGACTAGGTGAATGTTGGCGTAAAACATTTAGACGCCGATTCCGTACGGGTACGGTCCTTCTGTCTACCAGCTCCCGGTCTTAGTTTAGGGTATGGAATTGAGCGTCGGTTCCCATCCTTGACTAGGCATATATGCTTAATACTCGAGACTACCCATGCCTCATTGCGTCGACACAGGAAACCATTCCCTGTTCAACCAACCATTGTGGCCACAGCTTTAAACAACATGAACGTGTCTCCGAGTGCATAGGAGATACCTCTATCACATACTGACAGGGGTCGGATCCTCTTCTTGGAACCCACCGTCCTCGCTATACATTTTGACTGCACTGGACAAGGCTTATAATGATCATCTTACAGAATGATCACCTCTCGCCAGATCCAAGATACAGCCATCCTGTGCACGTGACTGCCATGGTTCCTCAAGTCTGAGGACTACTCCCATACTATCGGAACCGGGGAAATCCAATCATACCGACCAAGCCTCCAAGGCTTTCATATGATGATCCCCGCGAGTCAGTCCAGTCGTCTCGACCCCTGTCGACCAACCCATCAAGATCGTGTAGGCGTCCCACGCCTGTCGCTGATGAAACACGGCACTCATCCAATGAACATGACTTTTGATGCAAGTCTCTATACGACTCTTGATGCCCTGTCTCGAGGTCCTCGACTTGGAATGTTTCAGACCCAACTCTTAATCAGTTGGTTTCATGACCACCATCCAACGCGTGGCCCAACTGCATGAGTTGTTAATCGTGGTCTGTAGGCTTTGTTGCGATATAAGTAAAACATCGTTTTAACATATGTGAAGTGAGCACAACAAAGAAGATACCATTGGTGACGAACACTCATTTTATTCATCACATAATATTACATTCACATCAAGTTGTCAAATAGGTTACAAAACGCCAAACCTATTGGCTTTCTGGTCACCTATTCTAACATTTGTTGTGTGGTCTGCAGAGTTGACTCGGTCCAACCGAACGTCACCTCTTCCTATAGTCTCCCTCAAAAAGTGGTAGCGTCTAAGAATGTGCTTGGATCGATGATGGGATCTCGGTTCCTTTGCTTGCGATATTGCTCCGTTGTTATCATAGAAGATAACCACGGGCTCGGCAATGCTAAGCACCTACCCAACTCTTGGATGTAGTTTCTCATCCAAACCGCTTCTTTGGCAGCTTCTGAAGCTGCTATGTATTCGGCTTCAGTAGTGGAATCAGTTGTGGTTTCTTGCTTGGAACTTTTCCATGCTACCACACCACCATTGAGTTTGAACACATAGCCCGACTGAGACTTGGCATCATCGTCGTCCGTCTGGAAACTAGCGTCGCGAAAACCTTCCCGAATCAATTCTCCATTGCCATAGACCAAGAACGTGTCCTTAGTACTTCTTAGGTACTTAAGGATGCTCTTGACTGCACTCCAATGCGTCTCGCTTGCACAGGGTTGATATCTACTAGTTACACTCAAGGCGTAACCGATGTTAGGCCTCGTGCAGTGGACGGTGTACTGGATGCTGGCTACGACAGAAGCATAGGGGATGCCTTTCATCCATTCAAGCTCCTCATCAGTCTTGGGAGACTATTTCTTGGATAACTTGGTCCCATGCCTCATGGGAAGGAAGCCTCATTTGGAGTAATCCATGTTAAATCTTTTCAGGATTTTCTCCACATACGAGTTTTGGGTTAGTCCTAACATTCTCTTAGATCTGTCCCTGACGATCTGGATGCCTAGAATGTAGGAAGCTTCACCCAAATCCTTCATGAAAAATTGCGTGGATAACTATGCTTTTATGTCACTTAACATTCTAACGTCATTCCCAATGAGCAAAATGTCGTCCACATAAAGCACTAGGAACTATAGAGCTCCCACTGCCTTCTTGTACACACAAGGGTCATATTCGTTTTTGATACAATCATATCCTTGTATGACTTCATCAAAGCGAATGTTCCAACTACGGGATGCTTGTTTGAGGTCATAGATGGACTTTTGGAGACGGCAGACTTTCTGCTCTTCTCCAACAACAGTGAATCCCTTCGGTTGATCCATGTAGATCTCTTCCTCAACGAATCCGTTGAGAAACGTCGTTTTCACGTCCATCTGCCATATTTCATAGTCATACCATGCAGCTATGGCAAGCATGATTCGAATGGACTTAGCCATGGCTACTGGCGAGTAGGTATCCTCAAAGTCGACCCCGAGTCGTTGAGTGTAACCTTTCGCCACTAGCCTAGCCTTGAAGGTGGTAACTTCTCCATCAACGACAAGTTTACGCTTATAGACCCATTTACACCCGACTGGTTTAACGCCTTTGGGTGGGTCTACAAGTGTCCACACTTGGTTTGTGTGCTCATGGAGTCCATATGGCCTCAAGCCACTTTCCTGAGTCGATGTCAGACATCGCATCCCCGTTTGTCTTAGGATCCTTATCCAATTGACCGGTCAAGCCTAGGAAGCCATACCTCATAGGAGGGCGAGGCACTCCAGCTGACCTATGGAGGACTGGAACGTCAGTGGTGACTGCGGGCGAGACATGACAGGAGCTGGCGGTTCAGGTACCGTGGTTGGCTCCTCATGAGGTTGTTCGACATGCCGAGAATGTTGATCCTCACGAGGTGGCTCGACCCATTGGGTACTTATCCTAAAACCTCTTAGTGAGGTATCCGCAGCTTCTAGGGCTGATGACTGATTCGTCTCACTTGATTCCTCAAGGAGCA
This sequence comes from Sesamum alatum, assembly GCA_034509735.1. Taxonomy (NCBI): domain Eukaryota; kingdom Viridiplantae; phylum Streptophyta; class Magnoliopsida; order Lamiales; family Pedaliaceae; genus Sesamum; species Sesamum alatum. Next base: position 10,261,706 of record JACGWO010000004.1, read on the forward strand.
GTTCATCACGTTGGATACCCGTTGAAAAACCTTTCTCCAAGAACACTGCATTCCTCGAAACAAAGACTTTTTGTTCCGAGGGGTCATAGAAGTAATAACCTATAGTTTCTTTAGGATATCCAACGAACCTGCACAAGCTAGAACTTGATTCTAACTTGTCTCCCACTAACCTCTTGACGTATGCAGGGCTACCCCACACTCTCAAGTATTTATCGGAAGCAGGCTTGCTGTGCCATATCTCATATGGTGTTTGGATCACGGCACTGGTTGGCGCTAAGTTTAGCAACTTGGCTGCTGTTTCCAGTGCGTAGCCCCGAAAAGACAAGGGTAGTTCGGTAAAACTCATCATGGATCGGACCATCTCTAACAGGGTTCGATTCCTTCTTTCAGAGACGCCGTTTAACTACGGTGTCCCAGGAGGTGTCCAATGAGAGACTATACCATTTTCTTTTGGATAATCGAGAAATTTTTTGCCACTAAGGTACTCTCTGTCTCGGTCTGACCATAGGACTTTAATTTTGCACTCGATTTGGTTCTCAACTTGAAGTCTAAAGTCTTTAAACCTCTCAAAAGCTTCTGACTTATACCTCATTAGGTAAACATAACCGTACCGTGAGTGATCATCGGTGAAGGTTGTGAAGTAGGAGAACCCACCTCTGGCTTGTGTTCTTAGTGGTCCACACACATCTGTATGGACCAAGTCCAACAGACCTGTGGCAAGCCTGCTTTGTCCTGCAAAGGGCCTCTTCATCATTTTTCCTTTAAGGCAGGATTCACAAGTTGGTAGATCGCTCAAGTTCCCAACCTCTAGGTTATTTGAGTCTACCAACTTCTTCATCCTTTCTTGAGAGATGATACCTAGCCTTGCATGCCACAGTTGTGCGTCCCTATGATTATCTATTTTGTGTTTGTGTTGAGCATTCATAATGAAATTCGATTATTGCAGAATATAGAGTCCGTTATTAAGTGTACCAAGCAGATGAGAAAATCCACCCTTCATCAAATAAAAGCAATTTTGATTGATCGAAAATTCATAACCACTATTGTCTAACAATGGAATGAAAATGATATTTTTGATCATGCTAGGTACATAATAAAATTTCTCAAAATCTATGCTAATACAATCACTAATTACTAAGGTGGTGGTTCCTACTGCTTCTGCAGCAACGGCCTTGCCATTGCCAAGCTTTAGGACTATATCGTCGCTACGCAGTTTTCTGCTTCTTTTCAGCACCTGTAGGTCGTTGCAAATATGAGCTCCACAGTCGGTATCTAATACCCAAGAGGCAGAGTTAGTGACCATATTAACTTCAACCACAAACGTACCTTGCTTGGAAAGGAGCTTGGGGCAATCCCTCTTCCAATGCCCTTTCTCACGCGAATGAATACCTATGTCATTTGCCATCGACTGTTGCTTCGAGTCAACCTTCCTTTTCCCTTTGCCTTTCCCCACTTTGGCAACGGGAACGCTCCTAGCGTTGGCAGCGGTTGTGATGGCCTTTCCCTTTGCCTTCTTCTTTTTCAAACGTCCGGCACCCTTGCATTTCATCTTGGAAGTCGAAGCCTCTCCAAATAATATCGATGGCGCAGACTTTTTGATCGTTGCCTCGTATTGCACCAACATATTGATCAACTCATGGATGCCTTTCTCAAGAACTTTCATGTTGTAGTTAACAGTGAATTGGTCAAAGGAGAGTGGGAGTGACTGAATGATCACATCAATGTACGTCTCATTATCGACTGCTTTGAAGTCTTCGAGCATTTCCACTAAGGTAAGCATCTTGACCCCATGCTCATGTACAGAGGATTCTTCGGTCATCTTAGTTCCAAAGAACGCCTTTGATGCGACATACCTAGTATGTCGGTCCAAGACTGCCATAGCAATCCTTCAGGCAAGCCATTATGGAAGGAACGTCGTCTAGCCTCTCATACTGCTTTTGTATCTCATTAGTCATAGATGCTAGTATGATGCTATGGACTTTCCGGTTATCCTGATGCAAAGTCCGAGGAAACGGCTTGTCCATGACATAGCCTTGGTTCTCATAATCGAGGACTATCCTCATATTGCGCAACTAGTCGTTATAATTTATTCCATTAAATTTATTTATCTCAAGTACGGTTGATAACGGGTTCTTAGACATGGATTTAAATCTACATTTAAAAACGAAATATAATCAGCAGAATTAAAATGGTTTTTAATAATAATTAAAGACTTGGACTTCAGTCATTTAATGCTTCTACTATTTGTACAAAAACACGGCACTCTCAAATGTTGTTTTCGGAAAACCCTTTCCTAGTGGGCTCGGGATCCACAATGATGTTTTCCATATCCTGCTTTTACGATTCGCATGAAAAAACAACTTGTGGGAGGTATTCCATACCATTCTCGTCTAATTAGATTTCCAAGATGTCTTGCCTTACCCTTGTACGTGATCCCGAGGACTCCAAGCGAATCACGTAGGCGTTAGGCCCGACCCAATCAACCGAATCATAGCACTCACTGCTACCCCCACGACTTGCGAGACAGGCAACAGGCGTGTATTCACTAGTTCACAACAAAGTGCGCTTATTTTCAAGACAAGAGACGTGCCACGACTCGTGAGACCACGCAATTGACTGAAACTAGCTTCCTCGCTTTGTCATGGATGGAAGGCTTGGACAAACTACCAGAGTTCTAGTCCATTTATTAAGGGTTTAATATTTTAACTTGGTCCAACTAAGTGAGAGTTTAATGACCGAGATCTCATTATATCTCATACATACATACATTATACATAGATCGTTTTGCATGATATAGCAGTAATACGATAAATAAATCATTCATCCATCATATAAGCCACATGCAAAATAAAAGCCTAGCACGCCCCTGTTGGATGATCACAAGCCCGAATCCTATGCGTCCCACTGAGCCCGCAGTGGATCTATGGTCAATCTAAGGTTGGTCCTACACTATTACATTTAATAATAGAAACCCATCAACACACTGATGGGCCTTGCCTCTTTTCCACCGGGTCTCCATGGAACTCCTTGGATCCTCCTTTTTGGGCCATCCTTCATCAAAAATAAAATAAAACCTCACATCTATACTACTCTCATTACAACTTAAAAAGAAACCCCGGCGAACACCCGGGGGAGTACATTTGGAGGGAGATAGAAAGCCTTATTATTCCAAGGCAACCAGAAGAGAGAGAGAGAGAGAGAGAGAGAGAGAGAGAGAGAGAGAGAGGAAAATAAAAGAGGCACACAGGCCCAACACAAAATTAAAACCATACATTCGGTTTAGGGCTTGTGATCATCCATTCACATTGAACGCAAATAATATTGCACATAATCCATAATATCCAACATCATCAATCCATAAGAGAAATAAAATAATTTCTGCATTCAAAATTGGTGTAACAATGGCAACCCTTTTCTTGTTAGGAAAACCTTTCCTCATTATTCAAACAATATTAGATTTTGGTGGTTCCAAACCAAGCAAAATAAAATATTTCTAAATAATGTCTTTAAGAAGAACATGCAAAATAATAAAATAATTTCAGAAAATTAATTCTGAAAATAAAACAAGAAAAACCCTACTGAAGATCGGCTAAGGGTCGCCGCTGCCAGGGGCACCCTGGCCGGAAAACACAGACTGGCAGGATAAGGGTGTAGGCCCTTCTAATGACTCGTACTCTTAGTTTTTCTTTTTTTGAAAGATCATAATAAAATAATTACCGATCCAAGAATAAAATTGCATATATCTATGAAAATATGCCTTCAATAATATAAACTGAATTGAATTCGGTGCTTCATGTTGAAATAATCTTATGGCCTATGGTAATAATAAGCGAAACATATACCCAAAATAAAATACATGACCTCAAAATGGGCCCCAGAATACATGTCCCATAAAATACAATACATATGTTTGGGCCTACTACATCAATCTAGAAAAACAAGGGGATACCGCATTCTCACCATCTCCATAAATTATTTCAATCAGAAAATTAAAAAAAAAATGCACATTATTCATGAGCACCCGAATTTCAACTCATATGTCATATAACAACAAACACTTATAGGCATAGTATGCAATTACCAAGAAATGCAAAAAAATATTTTATCTCCTAAGGCATACACAATCACCCAAAAAAATAATAATATTTTTTGCACTTAGGAAAAAATATAATATTTCATAAAGGTCAAATTTCCTTTAGAAAAATTTTTCTGTTTTCTTTTTAACCTTCAAAAATAGGAAAAAATAGAAAATAATGAAACAAAAATAAACAACAATCAAGCTGGCTCAGCTCGGCTTGGCGCAAGCCAGCGCGCCGCATAGCTAGCGCCAGCAAGCCAATGGACACGCGCCAGCTGGTGCACGGTCAGCGCCTAGTCAACCCTCTATTTTCATTTTTTTAAAAAAAAAAATCCAGCGCCGTTTTCTGGCGAAAAATTAGAAAATACATATCTCACTCATTTTAAAGCCGTTTTCAATGAATCATATACCGTTTCAAACCTCTTTTCATGCCCAATCACACAGCACAAAAATATTCATGTAAAAGCAACAGATTCAGGTCCGTTTTATGTTTAAAAAAAAACAATTTTCAAAACTAGGGCTTTGATTTTTCTCACAAATCATTCATCTATTTTCCACCAAAATTTAACTATGTGATTTTAACATCAAAAACTACATATAATAGGAAAAAGACTACAAAAAAACCCAGATCTCGTGCAAAAGGAAATTTGAATTTGCCATGAACAAGTGGGTTTACATATAAAAAATACCTAATATCTTCAATATGTAAAAACATATCATGCTCATTACATATTTAATCTCATGCTTCATAAGATAGTTTCATAGCATAAAATTAAATTCGCACATGCTTTGCAATATAAAGCGAGTACAAGCCCTGATGGCTCTGATACCACTGTTCGAAAATAAAGTACATATGTGAAACACGTTAACACATACTGCACATATTCAGTTCTGGTGATTACCTTAATACTATGGTATGTCAATATGCAGCGGATTTAGTTTGTGACACCCGGATCTTTGTGGCTCGCCTACAAGCTTCCTGTGATCTCGTGGATCTGCAAGCACGTCCCTTTCACGGCCTTGTCACTAGCGCCCTTTTCTCGCTCCAAATGGATTGCTACCAGAGCTATCCACCAGAGTTCACATGCCTTAAACTCTCGGAAACTTTTGGTGATCCTCCAAGAGAAAACAGAGAGAGTATTTAGCGAGAGGTTTTGGGAGAGTGTACGTCGAATTGAAAATTGAATTTCTGATTCCACAGAAGCACCCTATTTATAGGTGTGCACGAGAAGAGTCCAACCCTAATACAAACTATAGGGGACTACAGACTCTTCACACAAGAGGAATCCTCCCTAACCACAAGTTTGGGAGATATCCAACTCCTTAAATATGGATGTTATTTAATAGGCACAAATGTTTATATATATCTTTTGACCACCAGGGCAAACATTAGATAATGGGGTAAAACTATTAGAAGGAAATGGGGGTTTTAGGGAGCTTTTGAGAGATTAAAAAAGGGTTGGATATCTATATGTATGTAGAAGAAAAACCTGTTCCTATTATAGTTTTTGATTCATTTGCAACATATTGAAAATGATGTACATGTGCCCCAATCGATCTATGATACTGAAAACATTAATCAAGATACAGGGTTAAGGGAGGCTGAGGATGAGAAGACTGGGGTGGGTGATGAGGTTCAGGGTGTTGGGATAGGGGTTGTTGAGGCTGAGGGTATAGGTGTTTGTGAAGACTGTGGATGTTGGGATTGGGTTGATGAGGATGAGGGAATAAGCGATGGTGATGATTTCAACGAGGGTGATGGAGAGGATGATAGGTCATCGACTTCAAATTGTTCATCTTGAATGTTAGAGGATTTAGATAACCCAATGAATGATGACAAAAGATGGATGGGTTAAGGATGCAAGGGGTGAGGATGATCTTCATTGTTTGAGAGGGGTTCTAATGATGAGAATGTAGATAATTTAATTTGGAATAAGTCCATGAGGGGCAAGATCTTAACCTATGTGTAGAAATGAGATTTCCTATATATAAGAAACACAAAGAGGTTTCGAGGAATTGGGTTATAAGAAGGGGTTGGGGTTAACATTTGTAAAGAGTAAAAAAAATAAAAAAATCATTGCACTTTGCAAAAATAGTTGTGATTGGAAAATTCATGTCTCTCCAGTTATGAGAACTACCACTTTTCATATTAAATCTATAAAGGGCATACATACAAGTACACTGGCAAAAGAATTCAAGAATTTGTAAAGAATAACTCATTAGAGAGTCTGGAATCTTTTTAAAAAAAAAAATTAATCATGAGGGGTGTTGGAGAAAAGAAAGCAAGCCTCATCCTCACATGTCTTCAAGTGGCGATGTTGCCCACCAAATAAGACTTATATTTCATCAGTTCTAAAAGGTGTAATAGATTCATACAGGCCAAGAACGCAACTTAGTGGATTTTCATCAACACGCTAAGCTCTTGGAAGCACGTGTACCGGATCACAACAACAAAGTCCATAATTTACAATGTTTTCGATTTTTATACATAATGAAGTTATGTACTTTCTGAAAACTGAAATTATGTATTTTTGAAAGTATGTTAGAATTAGGGGTGCAAGTTTGCTGAGCCGATTCGCGAGCTCACACTTTTTTTAAAAAAAAATTTATTTATACATACTTTTATATATTTAAATACATTTCAAATTATATTAAGTTTATATTAAAAATTCACTATATATTAAAAATATTAGTCAATATATTTTTTATTTTAATTTTATATAATAATAATAAAATATGGTATTCTTATTTATGTTGTCGAAATACAAGCTTAAGCAACATTTTAGTAAGTTTTGATACTAGTTTTTGTAAATGAATATTTAGTATAATGCATATGAATTTTATTGCTATAATTTAGAATCCACTCCATAAAATATATTTATTTCTAAATTTATCATATATTGGAATTATTAGTCAATAACTCATATTTCAATTTTAGACGATATTAAAATATGGCATTTTAGTTTATATTATCTAAAAACAAGGTTAATCAATAATTTAGTTTGATTTGATAATTATTTTGTAAATAAATATTTAATATAATGCATATGAATTTTATCATTATAAGTTCAATATCTACTACAACAAAATGCGTTTGTTTCAAAATTCATCATATATTAGAATTATTAGCCAATATCTCGTATTTTAGTTTTAAATGATATTAAAATATGGTATTTTAATTTATATTATCTAGAAACAAGCATAATCAACAACTTAGTACGATTTGATAATTTTTTAAATAAATATTTAATACAATTCATATGAATTTTTTTGTCATATTTCAATATTCACTACAACAAAATGCATTTTTTTTCAAAATTCATCATATATTATAAATTATTAGTCAATATCTCATATTTTAGTTTTAGATGATATTAAAATATGGTATTTTAGTTTATTTTATCTAGAAATAAGCTTAATCAACGATTTAATACATTTCGATAATATTTTCATAAATAAATATTTAATACAATTCATAGGAATTTTATCGTTATAATTTCAATATCTACTACAACAAAATGCATGTATTTCAAAATTCACTATATATTAGAATTATTAGTCAATATCTTAGATTTTAGTTTTAGATGATATTAAAATATCGTATTTTAGTTTATATTATCTAAAAACAAGCTTAATCAACAACTTAGTAAGATTTGATATTTTTTAAAATAAATATTTAATACAATTCATATGAATTTTATTGTTATATTTCAATATTCACTACAACAAAATGCATTTGTTTCGATTCATTATATATTAGAATTATTAATCAATATCTCACATTTTAGTTTTAGATGATATTAAAATATGGTATTTTAGTTTGTATTATCTAGAAACAAGCTTAATGTGTGACGTTCGTAGGATTTTGTAAAATAATTGAGAGTTTAATTAGTAATTATTAAAAAAAATTGTTTTAATTATAAATAAATTATAGGGTGAAATTTTGAAATATAATAAAATTTGAACGGAGTAAATTGAAACTCATTATAATATTTGGGAGCGAATTATATTAATTATAAAAATAATAATAATAATAATAACAATAATAATAATAATAATAATAATAATAAAATATAAATAATATATATATATATATGAATTAGAAAGTGAGGTGGGATCACCCCACTATTTCAAATTTGTTTAATAAATATATATATATATATATATATATATATATATATCTTCAACACAAAGCAACACTCACACATTTCAATCTCACACATACACATTTCAATATTTCAATCTCTCTCTCTCTCTCGGGAAGGAAGACAGGTATGAAGATTTTTGCTTTTTAATTTTTATTAATTTATATAATTATATTATACAATCAGTCCATTTACTAAATATAGTGTATATTGATCGATTTATTATTTAATCAAAAAATTTATGAGTTTAATTAGTTAAACTAATATTGTATTAAATATCACATTTGATTTAAGATTTGTTATAATTGGGTAACTAAATTAGTAGATTTGTTAGATTTAATCACTATTGTAGTTAATGTATTTAATTTCATCGGGTGTATTGACTAAATACTTAATTATATATATTGGTATTTAATCATATTATATACTAATGAGGAATTGATAGGAATTAATAGAAATATTATTGAAAAGTTATTTAAGAAAATATAAAATTTTTATAATAATTTAAGTTAGAAATATTATTAACACTGGTAGTTATAATGATATGAAGGTTTTATAAAATGGAATTGTATGCGTTAATTGATAAATTAAAAGTATACCTAAGAAGTGTAGAAAGTTAAATTATTTAAAATAAAATGGAACGGGGGGTTGAATTTCTATATAAATAGAACTATGCGAATGTTATATAATATCTTAATTAGAATTTATGATATTTTTGAGGTATTGCTCGTATAAATTATAATTTACTATAGGACGTGACGATAGAGTGGAAGGTTGAGCAGCTCTTTGTGTTGGCAGACCATTTTGAGAGTTGAGGTAAGTATAGCTAATTGGTTTATATATATTTATATGAATAATAAATATTAATTGTTGGATATATATATATATATATATTTATATGCTTATATGAGTATCATATGTTGAACGTTGGATATAAATATATATAGATATATTTATATGGATATAAAATGTAGATTGTTTATATACTTGATCATGGATGTCGATTGTGATTAAGATTATCTTTATAACTGTGGAATTGCTACTATGTGCTAAAGTGTGATTGTGCTACACGGATGTTGACTGAATGATTGTGTGGTTGTATAATTGATTGTGGTATGAAATCAAATGGGAACGGTACTGATGAAAGAATGATTATTAAATGAATTTGAATAAGGAAATTAATGATGTTGATGATGGAGATTAAAATGAAACGATGACTTAACTAACTGGGGAGCATATTAAATGGCTTAGAATGATACGATCGATGACGAGCTATGTGTTGTCATTGATCAATGAAGAAGATGGGATACACACAAGTTGCGTGTTGTGTGATATCAGTGAGGATGGGATACACACGAGCTGTGTGTTGTGTGATATCAGTGAGGATGAGATACAGACGAGCTGTGTGCTGTGTGATATCAGAAAAGAAAAGAGAGTGGAAGAAGGAGTATTGTGATTTAGATGATGATGATAATGGTGATAGCCGGCTAAGCTCATTGAGTGATGCACTCCAGGTTGGTTAAGCAGGGCCCTAAGGAAACTACTAAAATCCCTCTATTATGTCTTGAGTTAATATCTTATTGTAGCTATGTGATTTTTTATCTGCTGTAATATATGTCGCATGTTGGATTGTATTGGTATACTTTCTTTATACTTGATTGGTTGCTCGTATACTTATATATAGACCGAAAGGCTATACTTATTGAGTAGGCAGCTCATTTCTTGCCACACACGTTTTAGGAGATAGCTCGCACGGACTAATCCCATTAGATCTTAAGTTGTGCTGTGACACCGAATAGGTGGGTCAACCGTGACATCAGAGGTGGAAGTTTTTGGACTATGTAACTTAAACATCCTAGGAGTGTTGAGTTTGTTTTAAAATTCTGGACAGTTGGACGTTGGTTAACTTTTTTGTAAGTTATGCACATCAATGGGAAGTAAATGTAAGGTTTTGGCGATGTTTATTATCTCATGTCGTATATATATTTGTTATATTGATAGAATAAAATTTATATTACGTTATAGAATGAGTTGAAATTAGGAAAATGAAAGATTAATTAGTGGTAACTAGGTGTAGTACTGTATGGGGTGTTACATTAGGTAGTATCAGAGTAGGTCTACATTTCTAGGGTGATTGGTTGACTATGAGATGCGTCTAATGACTGAATTGTCTAATGTAGGATAGCTTCTCAAGGTGCACGTGCTGACCCAGTAGCTGATAGGGAAGCGTCAGGGGAGTCCGTAGAGGGCTCGATTGCACTCGGTGGAGATAGGTCGAGAGGGTGTTGGTGTTGATGCTCCTATTCCTCCCGGTGGTGCTCCGGCGGTAGGGTTACCACCAGAATTTGCACAAATTCTTCAGATGGCCCTCCAGGCCTAAGCACAAGCCCAAGCACAATTTCTCGCACAGGCGCATGCACCCGCTCCAACGCCAGCACTAGCAGTTGCTACAGTTGATCGTAATTATGAAAGGATCAGAAAGATGGGAGATGCTGAATTTGAGGGTACCTTAGATCCTGATATTGCTGAGAGATGGTGGGAAAAGGTCGAAGACGTGCTGAACTTAGTGAACTGTACTCCGAAGAATCGACTTAAGTATGTTGTTTATTTGTTCGTTGGGAATGCCTTGATTTGGTGGAGGTCCGTAAAGAGGGCATACGAGCCAAGAGAGATAACTTGGGCTGAGTTTCGGAGAGAGTTCGATGATAAATACAGACCCAAGATGTACAGAGATAAGAAGAGGATGGAATTTCTAAGCTTAGTGCAAGGGAATGACTAGACAGTGGCAGAATATGAACTTCGTTTTGCTGCATTAGCCAAGTATGCACCAGAAGCAATAGCGACACAAGAGGATCGTTGTTCTCGTTTTGAGCAGGGGCTACGACCGGAGATAAAAAAAAAAGGGTATGGCAGTTAGAATTACGAATTTCAAAACTCTTGTTGAGTCAACGGTTCGAATGGAAGAGGCGGTAACCGAAGAGAAGAAGAACTGCGAAGAAAAGAGAAAATCAACATATACAGTGGGGGAGTTAAGTAGGTTGACCAAGAGGGGAACCAGTCGTTCATTTTCTGCAGGAGGAGGGAACTTTTCGCGTGGTGGTCTTGCTTTCCGGGAAGTAGTTGGCCGAGGTTTAGTGGACCAATGGGCTTCAATAGAGGTTCGATCGAACACAGTTCGTTTACTATGCCTTCTATTGGATCAGGTAGGGGAGCTGGATAGAGTTACAGCAGGGGGTCAGCTTTTATTTCGAGTTGTTCTACTTGTGGGAGGTGACATTCAGGACAATGTTGAGGAGATGCTATATCCAGGATTTGTTATAACTGCTGAGGTAGAGGACACATATCTAGGGATTATAGTAGTCAGACCACGAGTTTAGGTGGAAGTGCGTCCAGAGGGACCCAAAGTCAAAGTAGTATTGGGAGTAGTGGTCGAGGAATTGAGAGAGGCAGAGGCAGAGGCAGAGGTAGGGGTAAAGGCACTGGTAACAAAGATGGTGACCACACTATGGATGGGGGTGTGAGGGGGTCCAGAGCACAAGTCACTCAGAGACAGACCCAAGCAAGAATATATAACATGACCAGAGAGGAAGCTCCGCTCCGAATGACGTGATTATCAGGTACGATTTTGTTATTTGACGTTGAGGCTTATGTTTTGATTGATCCTAGCTCTACACATTCATATAATGAATGATTTAATACGTTTCAATAATATTTATATAAATAAATATTTAATACAATTCATATGAATTTTATCATTATAATTTCAATATCTACTACAACAAAATGCATTTGTTTCAAAATTCACATATATTAGAATTATTAGTCAATATCTCATATTTTAGTTGTAGATGATATTAAAATATGGTATTTTGGTTTATATTGTCTAGAAGCTTAATCAACAACTTAGTATGTTTTGACAATTTTTTTTTTAAAATACATATTTAATACAATTCATATAAATTTTGTAGAATAGTCCATATATTTTGTCGTTGTTTTGAAAAAAAAAATTCAAATTGGAGCTCATGAGCTCGAGCTCGAGCTCGAGCCCGTAAGACACAGACTCGTCGAGCTCGAGCCCATAAGACACAGACTCGTCGAGCTCGAGCTCATTTACCTAAGCTCAAGCTCGATTTTTCGGCCGAGCTCGGCTCGTTGCAAGTTAGAATGATGGTTGTTTTCTTTTGTCACTTTAATTTTGTATTTTTTTATTGCAATTAACAATACATACATTTTCATAATGAAACACATTTACAAATAAGTACATCAATTACACTACTTTAATACTACAACAATCAAATAGAAAAAAGTACAGTTACAACTAATGCTTTTATTACTCCTTGATTAGACTCTAAATACTTCATTTTTATGTCAATTCTTCACAAATAGATAAAAATTCTTTGTAATTCTCTTCCACTCTGTGACCTGTTTGATTCAACCTCTTCTTCACTTTCTGACATATTAATTATGCTTTGATCGGAATTTTTGTCGGAGACACGGATAGGATCCAACTAACAAAAAAAAAGAAAATTGAACTGATTTACTTTACAATTGCAGAACAATTTATCTTTAGTTTCTTCGGTTAGACCAACGACCCATATGGCCGCATTCCTATGACAATGATATTTAGTGCTTTTGTACCTCAAATCAACAATATCATCTTTTTTTCTTGAGAGGTGAATTTACAAGTGGGTAATGAAACAAAAATAATAATAATAATAATAATAATAATAATAATAATAATAATAATAATAATAATAATAAAGATGAAAATTAAATAAGCAATAAATCAATAACAAAATGGAATTTATTTATTTTTTTTTGGAAAAAGGATTAAGTGTTGTATTTAATATTACACGGGGATTTTTCTGCCTCATTACGGATTTGGCACGATTTCACCAAAACATAGGGAGCATTATGCAATTCTCATTATTTTACTTGTCATGTAACGATTAAATGGTACACCTTAACCACCTACATATCCAAACTTGGTCAGCAAAAAACATCAAGTTTGGTGATTGCCACAGTGGATTAAAGTTTCGTTTCCAATGCATGTTTCGAGTTTATAAATATTAGAAATTCTTCACAAACGTTTCGGCAATATTATAAAAAAAATCATTAAATTAAAAAAACATACATAATACTCATAGAAAAAATTAACGCCTCTTTTACTTGCAAGGACTAGCCATGATATCATGGCTAATCCTTGCTAGTAATATGTTTACTTTTTTTTTAGCCCAGCCCGTGATTAGTGAAGGAAGCCCGTATGTTGAGGTGATAATTGCAGGATTAAAATCTACTTCTCCACCCTAAAATTATTTTATCACCATGGCCCACTTCTTTTGATTAATTTTCCGTTTCCCTTTATGTCCTCATCCTTATTCTTTTTATACCCACTTTGCCATTCGATTTTAATTTATTTACATCCAAAACATTGGTCATGATGTGATAGAAAACTTTTTAATGATGTGACAACACATGTAGAAAATTTTTAGTGATGTGACAATACATGCAAAAACACTATTCACATACACAAAAATCAAAATGAATAATGATTTAATCCTACTTCTCAATATTCAAGTAAACAAAATACTAAACAATCTTATTTACTCTTATCACACTTTTAATCACATTTTAGTCAATCCATAGTTAATTCATACCTAAGAAGTAAAATTGCCCTAAAAGTATTACCTTTCTTTTTTTAATTCAGATATATGTAGCTTAATTTTGTATCATTTAGGTGGTATTATTATGTATTTGAAGTTTTTAGGTGGTATTATTATGTATTTGAAGTTATTAATTGATGTAGTTGCCACTAAAACTAAAAGATAATATAACATTTATTTTTAACCGTATTATAAAATATCTATATTGCATCGATATTTATACATATAACATTACTAATTTAATTTAATATTAAATTTGTTCTCATTAAATGAAATACTTGTATATAACACAAGAATTTAAATATTTGAGTTAGAAGTACGAAATAAATATTTTGCTAAAAAATTAGAAAAAGTAAAAAGTTTCTTAAGAAACTCAAAGATTTCAAAAGAAAATTAACAAATAAAATGTTTTGAAGAAAACTAGATAATTTCGAAGCTAGCATGTAATTTTATTTTCATAACATCAAAAAAGAAAATGTTTCTATAGTTGCAATAAAAACGCATGAAAATTTTAAATAACAATTGCCCTTCCTCTGTGTATCAGTAATTGAAGTGGGATAAAGGGGAGAAACAAAGACTACAAGGAATGAAAAGTCGTAAGCAATTATGTTATATTACCAGGTTTAACTCATTACTTTATGAGATAATGAGAGTCGAGCTCATATATTTATAGGCTTACAAAATGTAGAGTCCTACCCAAAACAGATTTCGAAAGGTAAAATCAACTAAGTGAAAAGACTTCAAGGAAAAATATGATCCTAACCAACTTACCAATAACTAATAAGATGATCTTCACCACTTTCGGCTTAGGTCTAACTTATGGATCCAATGATCAAGTTGACTGGATACACATTCTGAACCTGTGGATCCATATGAACTGAACTTTTTGATTGCATTTTCGACTCCAAGAAACTCGTACACGTCCTCATCAAATGATGGGCTTATACTTCTAAGCTCAGCAAGACTCAGATCTTGAAGCTGGCATTTTCTTGAAACACAGAAAGCAACAGACCTTCCGACTATATCATGAGAAGTTCTGAAAGGTATTCCCTGCACACAGTACCACATCACCATTAGCCTTTGCCCGTTCCAAATCTCAAGGGAGCACTTAACTTCATTTTTATTTTGTTCTTTCTTTTCTATGCTGCTATATATTAACATACTTGATGTCAGCAAAATGGGCTAGTCATGAAAAAGAAATTCTCACATTCTATTAGCAAAAGCAATGTTACATGTTTGGGAGTAGGACTTAAAGACTAGGATGGGTGACAGCAGAATGTATGATTCATAAAGGGGCGTTATAATACCTTTTTGACAAGGTAATCTGCAAGTGTTGTTGCATCAAGGTGACCAGCTGGCAGAGCATTCCGGATCCTCTCCTGATTAAAGGTGATATTGTCTGCAAATTCTGCAGACACTTCAAGCATTCCCATTATTGTTTTGACACTGTCAAATACAGGTTCTTTATCTTCCTGTTTCAAGGGGATAAAAAGTTAAGGTTCTTTGCATTGACTCTAAGACCACAATTACATAAACTTCAAAAATTGCTAGGCAATATATAATCAAGAGAAGATAAGAGAGTGATCGACGATGATAAGAGAGGAGTAAACAGAGGGATAAGGACGGGTAGTTTGTAAGAGATAGCAAGCATGGGACATCAGCAAATGACACTGGACCAGGACCACTTCGAATTATGTAACTGCAGTTGTGTTATATTTAACCTGTAAATCCCGGTTGTATGCATGCGGAAGACCCTTGCACAATACAAGAAGTGAAACCAGGTCTCCTACAACTCTGGCAGATTTGCCTCGGACGAGTTCCATCGGGTCTGGGTTCTTTTTCTGAGGCATTATACTACTTCCAGTTGACACAGAGTCACTAGGGGTGAGAAAGCCAAATTCTTCTGATGCCCATAGTACCCATTCTTCCCCAAGCCGAGAGAGATGTATGGCTGTGATGGAATTTGCAGAGAGCAACTCCAAAACAAAATCTCGATCTGAAACTGCATCAATGCTGTTTCATATGATAAGGTTACCAATAATTCAAGAAATTCAATTCAATGTGGAACATAATAGATAAGAGTGAATCGAAATACTAGATCCATTGAATACATCTCAATCGCGGAAAAAGTCCACCAATTATGTATACATCAATAAGAGCAAATGTGTGGAAAGCACCCAAAGATACCCACAATGAAGCATTAACATTATTAGATGCAAAATACAAATGAACAGGACAACTTGGTTCCTGAAATTCATCAGACCTCTTTCTTTACAAAGGCAACAGGTCATCACATCATCATGCATGCCTGAGGAACTTAGCTCTACCCTGAACTTACCTCTACGTGGAAAACTTTTATACACTAGGTTTACTGATATATTAGGTCAAGAGTCATGTCATTTAGATAATGCTGACCCGAAACTACAAGTGTAAAGAGCTATCTTGTAAAAGAACATAAAGGAAAATCCACTTTGAACTGACTATCTTAAGTTAAAGCTTGCTCCCTCTTAGAAGCATAGGACTTATCTGAAAGCCAAAAATTTAATATAGGATATAAGTCTATACAAGTAAGATGGAGAAATGCTACTAATAAGAGTCATAAAAAGTAGGTGTTTCAGTTTCCAGGAGAACTGGATGGATTGTCATTGTGCCCGTAGAAGGGGGTACGGATACAATGCCTAGATTTTGAGAGGGAAATGTAAGAACACTGACTTACAAAATAAATAAAGAAATAATATAGAACAGAACAAAATCATGCACCGCATGTAAGACTCTTTCAACTTATAGGAGTTATAGATATTCTGATCCTACCTATTTCTCATGGGAGCAGTGAACCCCAGAGCCTCGGAAGTCATAAACCTATCAATGGGCAGGCCAGTACCAGCTAATGCACAGGCACCCAGAGGACAGAAATTCATTCTCACGCGGCAGTCTAGCAAACGGGATGCATCGCGTTCAAGCTACAACACATCATTGAACCAGTGATTAGCATCATGGAAGGTGATCATAAATTTAAAGCATCTCTAACAAATGAAGATGATCCACAGATTACTAACTGAAACTGCAAAGGAGAAACCATGAAAAGATGGAAAGAAAAGGAGAAGTAAAGGAACAAGGAAAAGAAGACAAATTTGGAAGAGGAGAGAGAAAACAACCACCACCACAAGGAGAAAAACCATATCAAATTGTCACAAGGATAAACCATACTAATACAAGATGATTCATAGGAGTATCTCAGACAAAAGGCTTCCCTTTTGAATGGGGGATAGTATTCCACCACATTCAACACTAAGGACACCAAATAAGTCTCAAACAATAGAAGGATTTCCTCAACTAATGCTGTAGGACATGCATTGCATGCTATTGATGCTGACCTTACAGTTTGGGCTTAGGGTTCAGACTCCGGTTGGATGATTATTTTAAAGTAGTTCATGATGATCACTTTAGTTTTTCTTATTTACTTATCCTGAGAAAATCGTGATTATACCACAACATAATTTTTCTGTCTTCTTCATGCTTATACACAAGTGATAACTAGAATGGTTCAACATATTATACACTATATCAGTCTTACCATAACCAACTAACCTGCTCGACGTATGCCAAAAGAAGATGTTGCAGAAGAACAGGTTGCGCCCTTTGCAAATGAGTATACCCTGGAACTATCAGACCCTCATTCTTCAGAGCCAGCTTGACCAGCGCACCCTGCAGAATGCAGAAAACAACTATCCAAGTTGGCAGAAGAAGAAAATCTTATGGATAAAGATGGCTTCAATTGTTGCAAAAAGTTAATGAATATTGTCAGGCGATCTCAGTTGAGCACTGATGGTGCTAACACATGAAGATATATTACTGATAACATAACACATTCCGGTCAGTACAATGTTATCGATTGGATAATATTCTTATTCTATCAAAGATCAATATCATGAGGAACTCCACAGTAAGTTAAATGAGACAACAAGATACCAACAAGTTACTGGAGTAAAGTACCTGCAGATGCTTAATACGTAAAACAATTGCATCAATTGCATCTCGACACCAGAGGCGAAAATCAGTGCAAACTTGATCGTTTCTACTGCGAGCAGTGTGAAGCTTTTTTGCAGGCTCGCCAACCAGGTCAGTAAGTGCCGCCTCAATGTTCATGTGCACATCCTCTCTGTCAGTCCTCCAGGCAAACTCTCCTCTCTCAATCTGCCTCTCAATCTCATCAAGACCTTTCAAAATATTGTCCCTGTCGCTGTCGGTCATCAATCCCTATAGCGATAATTATACAACAGAACTAAGAAAGCAATTAACAAGCATTTGTAAAGTAGCAACATCACATTTAAATCTAGGAAAATATCCACAGACTATTGGCACCTGACGAGCAAGCATGGCCGCATGTGCACGGCTGCCCATGATGTCATGCTTGTAAAGGGCTTTGTCAAATGAGATTGACTCTGTGAATTTCTCCACTGCATCGGTGACACTCTCCTCAAAGCGTCCTCCCCAGAGCTTCACCTCTTTGGAGCTCATCTGCACGGCGGCGACCGAGAATGAGCGACGTTGAACTACTACCGGCAGGTTAGGACTTCTAACAATGGGAGTGAACAAGGGTTTAGGTAGCGCTGAGAAAAATGGCATGGTTTCTGCCGAGTAGACTAACAATGACTCCATTATCAACTGCTAGGGCAAATTGGCAGGTCTTGTCGGCTAAAATGGGTTGGGTTTACAAAGAGGATCCAGGTAAAGGGCTCCATTGCAAAAAACAACATAAATTCATTTTCTATCTATTCTCCATCTCTATTATTAAAAAGTTTGAATGGGCTAAATAATTTTTTTCATCTATACTATTATAAAGAGAATATGTCTTATAAACACAAAGTGGTAATTTTCATACTATTACATTAAATTATTATAATACCAAAAATCTCTTTCAACTTCCCAACTCATGTAACTGAATTAAATACCCAATTAAGTCCCTTTAGAAAAATAATTTCATGCATTTACATGTATTCAAAATTTAAATTTACTTCCATTTTGTTTAAGTTTATTGTTAATTGAAACAGAGATAACATATTAATTAGTCTTTGTGTTGTATGTACATATAATAATTACTATCAATATACAATATATTGTACAAAGTTTTAATTATTAAATTAATTTGAGTAAAATATGTATTGATAATTAATGCATTAGAAACAAGTTATTAGAGAATTTTTGTATATGAGGTTGTAAAGAAGTGATAAATTTTAATATATACGAATAAATTATGAGTTTCAAAAAATTAAAAAGCATTACTAAAAATTATGCGCGCAGGTACTGTGTGCCATAGTTCTAATTTTATTAGTTTGACAAAAATATCTTTATAACTATATTAATTTTAGTGATATTTTTATTAATTAATATTATTATCATTATTTAACTTAATTTTTATAATATATTGAATTAATAAATATATTAATCAAAAACATTGAACTTAGACAATTTTGTACCAAAATTATTAATAAGTTCATTGAATTGTATAAATTCAAATCAAAAATTACTAACTTCATGTGATTAATGTTCTAAGTATGTCTCATGATTACATGCAATCTAAATCTAAATATTTATTTAAATTATCTATGTTTATATATAAGAGTTTGAGTATACTATTCATAGTCCTTAACTTTTTTTCCAAAGACAAAAGTATCTGTATATAAGATGTCATTAAAACATTAAATTTGTATATTAACATTGATCATATTTTATACAAATTCTATTTTACATGTAAGGATAAAAAATAAATAAAACACATAAAGAACAAAAAACTAATAGTGCGCAATTGAGTTAATAAGGGATTAATAATTATTCAATTTTTCTAATTTTTAATTATTTTTCAGCGAAAAAAATAAGTTGATAATTAAATGTAACGATCTAATAATTTTAACTAAAAATAATGTAATAAAAAAGCACTCTAATAGATAATTATGATTATGTAATGTATAATTTTTTGAGTACGATAATAATTATGTTGGGTATAATTTTATATTAAATTAATAACTTAAATGATTGAAATATTAAAATAAAAAAAATTTAAAACTACTAAAATTCTCTAAAAAAAGTAGTTTATAAGAATCTTCAAAAGGTGATTACTCAATAGGAGTGTATACGTGTACTGAACACTCCAAAAAATTGGGATGGGAAAAAGAATCAATCACGAGACAAGAATTAAGTAAAGTTATAAATTTTATTTTCTTGCATAGAGAAAATAAAAAATTATAATAATTGTACAATTTAACGGAGGAACACGTAATTATTCTATGATTCTCACCGGTTTTATTATTTCAATATTAACATTTTTATATACAAACTTATCTATGTTATATATATTATTGAAATTAAAAATGAGATCAAGAAGAGTGAACATACTAAAAAATTCAAACTATATATAAACATATGTCCTTTTACGTTATATTTCAAAGTTCTGAACAAGCAATTTGGCAAAAAAATTAATTTGTATATCTACTCAAATTTTTGTTAAGGCAGTAAGTAATTAACTTTATATGGTTATTGTTCTGTTGAAGAATTGTTTTCAACTTGAGTTCAATTCAAAACAAGATTGGTTGAACAGTGAATTATTAGATGCAAATTAAAATAATATATATATAATATTTTAAACAAAATTTTATCAAAAAGTATTCATAATGTTTTATATGAGATGTACTTGTATATGCAATTAAAAGATATGGTGGATTTTCTCAAATTAATTTTATGATTTAAACTTTAAAATCATAGTATTTATTGCAGTATTATTATTATTATGTTGATGTGTGGGATAAAATCGAAAAACTTCTTTTATATATTATATTCTTCGATAATATTATTTTTTTTTATAGAAACAATGCCAAATACCAATGTAATTTTCCTAAAGCAAAGCAAGTTTAGTAAAATGTAAAATATACATACACAAATTTTTATGAGAATTGATCTCATGATCTTACTATCATTAATAATTATTTTTATACCCGAGTCTTGAACATGAATGCCCCTCTCCCTCTCCCTCTCTTGCACTATGTACATTGCTCAATGTTTTTTAATTTTAAACATCTTAGACCAATAGAAAATATGAACAACTTCCAAAACAATTATTTTAAAGGGCGTACGACAGAATATGGGTTAATATTACAAACACTATAAATGCAACATGAAATTAAGAATTTTAAAAATGTTTAGAATATTTTATATAAATACAGGAGTTTGCGGATGCAAAGTTTTAGACAAATGTAAAAGTTGAGAGAAGTTTTAAAAAGGTTTTATGTCTAAGTCTAGAAGGCTCTATAGTATTTAAAAATATTTTCGAAAGAGGTTTTGTAAGCTTATCATCACACCATTACGATTAATCTTCATCGTCGATTTGAAGAGCCACATGTATAAATATTGGATTGGAGTTCATTTTTAATAATCAAGATTCGATATCAATATTTTCATCAAAGTTTTTCATTAAAATCTTTTTACTTATTTACACATTATATAAAAACGGAGAAAGAAAAAAATAAATATTGAAAAAAATAGGCAGATGGCGGCGGCCGCTGGAGTGGGCGTGGTGTTTGAGGTTGAGCATTGAGCAGTAGAAAAAAGTGAGGGTTGGTGAAGAATGAACATTGAATTTTTTTCCCTATTTTTATGAACATTAAAAGTTGAAAATTAACAAAAACAACCTGACATATTCACTAAAGATAAATAATTCCTTATTACTTTATTAATTATATTATTTTTAAATATATTTTTGTAACACATTAATTACCGAATAAATATTTTTATGTTTTCTTCATATATCTGAATAAGTTTCAATATCTATTAACTTCTATATTATTGTTATTGTTTATTATTAAACATAAATATAAAGATTATTAGGATATATTGTAGAAAGGGAAAAAGTAATTGGTGAGTAATTTGTTATAAAAATATATAGAGTAAAATTACATTTACAAAAAGGCGCATGAGGTCCATTTATACAAACACTTTATATACTTTGTAAATTACAAATTATACCCCTTGATATTGTAATTACAACTGCACTCTCTATTCAATGAAATTTTTATATTAGCGAAAATATGCATTATTGCATTAATTAATCTGGTTTGGGATCAAATGAAATAGCTGCCCTTACATACTCAAGTAACTCCTCAATTCCTCATAAATAAGTACTAACCAAATGGGCTAGGAAATGGGTTGGCTTATTACCATCCCTCTTAATAAAATTGAAAGATACTATGCCAAGATATTGGCCTAATGCCTGAGTGTGTTGAAGAAGTGGGCTAAGAAAAGAATTGTCCTCAGCAGTAGACTTCAGCTGTTGGATGAGCTAATAGCAATCTCCTTCGAGGATAATCTTCTCCCTTCCTTTGTCTGCTGCCAATTTCATAGTTGTGCGGGCTGCAAGTGTTTCACGTGGTTCGCTGCGTTAACCTCATGATAAATGACCACTCAGCAGTCAATACATTTACCTGCAGAATCCGGGGCCAGCACTCTAGCTCTAGAACCTCGTGGATGGGTGAAAATAGCTCCATCAAAGTTGATTCTGATGTTGTCAATTGAAGGAGGATTCCGTCGTGCTGCATTTGGATGTGTTTCTTCCTTCCTACGTCTCTAGCATGCTATCTTATACGCTTGCAGAAAGCTTTGAGCTTTTTGAATAACTATAGTTGGCGCAACCTTCTCATCTTATATAAGGGTTCTATTCTACTTATCCAAAGCATCCAACACATGGAAAAAAACCACGGTACTTGTTCTGATCAAGTCTGCTTTTGACTCGTCTTATCTAGTCATCAAACGAGCCATTACAAGAACTCATTATATGCTACGGAAGGTTACTCAATGTCCAAGTCATTCTCGCAAACGAACAAGAAAATAACGCATTATGGCCATCCTCCTCTTGCTCCTCACATCTTGACATCGGCCTTCATCCTAGCATTTCCTTCGAGTAAGACTCCCTACTGTGGGGATGGCGTTTTTGCATGCCCTCCATGCAAACATCTAATTTTAGGTGGAAGTTTGAGCTTCCAAATAAATTGCCATCCACCCTTGTGATCCTCCAAGCTCGTCGAACCCATTGCTATAGACAGAAAATTGTGAATGTTATAAGCCGATCAAATAGAGAAATCACCTTTCATGGAGCGATGCCAAATGAGTTTATCCTCCACCAACCTGCTCAAGGGATACATAGGATCGAATCCACATCTTCCAAAGAGAAAATACCCCGAACAAGCTCAACGTTCCATTCCTGTCCATTATCAGAAATGAGATCTCTAATTGTGGCTTTGGGGTCCCGTCCGAGTGCTGGAGAAAAGACTTTGAATGTGTGTTCCCTTGGTAGCCAATGGTCATCCCATATGCGAACCCTCGATCCATCTCTACTCGTCCATCTTAAGCTACTTTTTACAAGGTCTTGACCTATAACAATACTTTGCCAGGTATATGAATATCTCGATCCTTTTGTGGCTTCAAGAAAATTTGTTGTTGGATAGTACCTAGCCTTAAGTAGTCGACTAAGCAAGGAATAGGGTCTTTTCAGAAGGCGCCACCCATGTTGGCAATAAAAGCCATATTGAAACTATGTAAATCTCGAAGACCAAGGCCCGTCATTTAGTTTCTTACACACTTTACCCCATTTCAACCAATGTATCCTATTTTATCACCAATATCCCAGAAGAAGGCAACCATTGGTCCACTAATATCACTAAGAAAACTCACCAGTAACGAAAACAAGGCATTGCATAGGTAGGGATAGATTGAAGTACCGATTTAATGAGTGTCAACTTGTATGCTTGTGGGAGGTACTTTTCTTTCCACCCTATTGTCCTCGCATTGACACGTTGTCTAATGTTCTTAAACAAGTCTTTTCTTGAACTATTTTCCTGGGAGCCCCAAGTAAATATCATATCTTGTTTCAACTTATAGACCAAAGGCCAATCTCGTTTACTCAAGCTCCTCTATATTTCGATTGAATACCACAGTTGATTTCTCCAAGTTTATTTATTGTCCTGAGACCCTTGAATACCTCTCTAGGACATCCTTAATGCATGCAAAAGATTGCTCATTAGCTTGGCAACAAATCAACGTATCATCCGTGAATAATAAATCGCTCACACTCAGTGATCCCCTACAAATCGTGATTCCTTTCAAGCTTTCCTCCTGTTCTTCTTTTTGGATCATACAACTGAGTACCTCTGCGTAAAGAAGAAACAAATACTGTGACAGGGGATCTCTTCGACAGATGCCCCTTTGAGGATGTAATAGACCAAAGTGTTCACCGTTAAGTATAAGATAGAAACATACTGTAGAAATGCACTCTTGCACTAAAGAAACAAATGGATCATTTAACCCCACTTTAATAAGTACTCTTTTTAATAAAGTCCACTCAACATGGTCGTATGCCTTACTCAGATCAAATTTTAAATTGGCATTACCTTCCTTGCCTCGTCACTTATTTCTAAGGAAATGATTGACTTCTAATGTAATAAGGACATTGTTAATTATAATCCTACTAGGTAGGAACGCTGATTGAGGATAAAAAATGATGCTATTAAGTATGTGTTTCAAATGATTAGCTAGAACTTTAGAGGCAAACTTGTATATCAAATTGCAGAGACTAATTGGTTTAAACTGAGACACTATTTCAGGTTTTTTACACTTGGGAACAAGGACGATATAAGTATGATTCAATTTCTGAGGAAGGGTTCTATATTCAAGAAGTGTAAAATACTATCAATAGTACCGACAATATGCCAATAAGTATGAAAAACTTGTGCTGGTATACAATTGGGTCCGAGGGACCAGTGGGATGCATCTGTTTGAGAGCCATGATGATCTCCTTGATAGTGTATGACTGATTTAATGATCAGTTCATGTCATCATTTATGTGTTCCCCACATATTGCAGGACTTCTTCAATGTGTTGCGGATTAGGCTGGGATGATTCAAACATCTTATGGAAATAGGTAAGAAGCAATCTTAAATGTCTTCTTTCTTCTCTTTCCACTCACCATTCTCATCATTAATTCTTTTGATTTCATTTATCCTTTTTCCATCAGAAGCCATAGCATGAAAAACTTTGTATTCCAATCACCATTCAGAAGCCAGTCAATTTTGTTTCGTTGTTTCCATTTGCATTCATCATCATGTTTTAACTCATTCAATTCCATCCTCACAGCGTTCTCGTCCTCTTTCGTAGCTAACGTGATGTGGCCCCTCCGCAGTATGTACAGTCTTTCCTTTAGTTACCTGATCTTTTTTAGAACTGTTTCCGAACGTCTTTTTGCTCCAATTTAGTAAGCCTATTCTGTATTCATCAATTATGCCAACCAGTTGACCATTTATCAGTCTTTATAATCTAGTTCTAGTATTTCTCTATCACTGCTTCACAATTCGATCTTCTGATCCACATGGCTTCAAATCTTTGAGGACGTGGGCTTTGCATGCTTTAATGAACAGGCGACGATTCTAGAATGCACAATATAGGAGCATGGTTTCATTGAGAGGCTTCAGGATGATCTACACGGAAATTTCGATAATTCTCCACCCAATTTGCAGTAGCATAGACCCAATCATACTGTTCTCTAATAGTGAACGGTTCAGTACGATTTTATGCGTACCAGAGTACAACAACACCACATTGCTCGAAAGATTTTTAACAAAGTCCTAAGATCAAAAGGGAACTAACCTGCAAAACAGGGGTTAGTACTCTAATGCTTAAGTTAGTAAATTTCTTATTGAATAAATAAGGGAAAAACTTAAAATAATGTGAGAATAATGGTTGAATATGAGATGGAACAACATAATTTGTGTGGAGTGCAAAAAGTTAGCTAAAAGTAGCTAGAAACTGAGTAAATGGGGGTGAAAGTATGAGAGAATATGTTACCAAGATTGCACAAAGTATTAATTTATTGGCATTTGTAAAGCAAGATCCAGGAAGTGGTTATGGCAAATCATACACCATTAGAAATCTGCACATGTCAACTAAACAAGAAAAAAACCTGTTGGTTACCTCTTGACTGACTCTTGCCCAGTCAACCCGAAAATCTAGGAACCGATTTACCTGTTGCTTGAGGAGTTGATTTTAGTCGGATTACTTGGAATCAGTTGAGGATTTTTTAGTATGATGTGTCATAGGATATCAACAACCTGTGTGATATGTCATCCCTGCTGTGTGCTGACTCACATTGCTAGATTGGGCTCATTTTTTGTGCCTGCTAGGTTAGTAAGGATAAAACATATTATGGGCTTAATATCTTGCTCATGGGCCAGCAGGGCCTAGCCATTGGGTTGCTCGATAAGGCCCACTCCCTTATGTTTTGGCTTTTAAGGAAAAATATTTAAGGGGGCATCATCAGTCCCCCCACTCTAGGATTGGGAGACTTGGTATCGAACTTCTGGAGTAGGAACTGAAAGCCTGGCAAAGGCGTGTGGATCGGCCTAGGAGTAGCGCGAATGCGGAAGCGCGGTATAATTAAAATTGCAAGAATTTAAGCATGCCATAAACAAGATTAAAATAAAGACGTTCAAGGGGTGTTCTCTTGAATCTCCTGGGCATTCGGTGTATCTCATGAATAAAACATACAAACAGTTCATGGAGGCCATAGGGTTTAAAGAAGAAGCGAAAACATTAAACTGGAAACCTACCCGGTTGTCGTTTTTGACTTCAAACCGCTACTCGCGTTGTTCTCCGTTTTGCTCCAAGATCTCGAGTTTGAGACCCTCTAATTCGTACACGCAATCCGCCCACGTATCTTGATCTTCGTGCTAGCGAAAGAACAAGTGTATATTATATTTGGAGAGGACGGATTGATCAAACGCTATTTAATTAACGAGATCAACCCTCCTTTTTTTCAATTGTATAACACAAAAGAACACAAGAGAGTATCTAGGGAAAGAGGAGAGGGAATGGCCGAGAGAGAGGGAGAGGCCGGCTGTGGTGTGTGTATGTGTGTGTTTTAGAGTTTCATCATCTTTTCCAAAGTGAAGAGTTAGGAATATTTATAAAGGAGGAATCCTATTCCTCTTCTAATTCAACTCTTTGGAAGACTCCACTTGGAATAGGATTTGACCTAGTCAATTTCCAGCTTCTTGGTCAAACCAATCCTAGCCATTGATTTCCCTCTCCAATCTCAACCATTCATTAGTTTATGGAGTATTTAAATCTAATTAAATAATCCAAAGGGCAATAAATAAATATCAATATTTATTTTAAGCCCATAAATTAATTTCCAATAAATCTAATTTATTAGATAAATTCCTTTCATCTAATAAAAGGAATTAATTTCCTAAGATAAGAAAGACCCGATTAAATCTAATTTAATTGTTCTATTTCTCTCTAAATATTTAATTCCAAATTAAATATGTTATGTGTGCGGATTGTGTGTGACTCTTTAGGTTCACCTTCAGCTAGACTTGGTCAGATTCCTTGAATCCGCCCGTCACCATGGGTGGCCGTCTAGCAACAGTCCATGGCACTAGAGACTAGGTGAATATGCGTGGGGATGAACATTTAGGCTCTACAGTACATCTATCCTTCCGTCTACGGCATGGATACGTAGGTACCCATCTTGGACCTAAGTGTCGGTTTGTCCTATACCAAACGCCGCAGGGAATCCTTCCCTTCTGTTCAGTTACTGTGGCCACAGATTTTAGGGACAAGACACAGAGTATTGTGAGACACTACTGTCAACACTCTTGACAGGAGACATATCATTTCTTGAAAACTATTGTCACGTTGCACACCGTGGCTGCACTAGATATGGCTTATGACTACTCAACTGTATTTTGACAATCTCTCACCATACCTAATATACAGTCGCGATGTACAGGTAAACTCAGCAATTCCTCAAGTCAAAGGATTGACCTATACCGTTGGAACCGGGAACTCTCGTCATACCTAGCCGACCCTACTCAAGGTCCTCCGTAATACGGTTCCTGCGAGTCACCTCAGTCAGCCGCTCCCCAGCAAGCTGACCCACCAACACTGCTTAGACGACCCTCGCCACCCGTCGATGAAACACGACAGCAGATGCTTAGTGCAAGTCTCAAGTGGATTCTCGGTACCCATTTTCGAGATTCCTTGACTTGGAGATTTTCAAACTGATTCGGTGAAACTGATTTCATGAACCTACCTCCAAGTGTAGTCCCAATCCCCGAGATGGGCTTTGTTTGTGTAGTGGACAGTTATAAAGCAGTTAAAGTGAACACAGACAAAGTATGAGCCAGATGAATTTCACTTTCTTATTCATCGAGGTTTATTAAAACTTTGAAATTGTTCAGGCATAGGTTACAATTCGCCTAATAAGATTGGCTTCATGGTCACCTATTCTAACAGGAATAATAGTCTTGCAAAAGAAAAGATTTTTCTGTCCATGCTCATCCAACAGGGAAAGTCTTGCTAGGTTGTTTTGGGCTTTCGCCTTGTCGTGCTGTCAAATGAGAGTCCTGTGGATAGCTTAGACGCGCATGTGGATTTGGGGGAATTCTTGCATATTTGCAAAAAGGTAAGTGGTAATTGTAATAAATATAAAGTCGGGAAAGACCTGGTGGTACACGAAAGGCGTGCACTCAATAATTGGAGGAGAGACAACAAGTAGGAGAGAGGGGTGCCGAGTCCTATGCAGATGGGACTGCTTGGTTGTCCTTATATTTAAGGCATCTTTTCCTTTCTAGCTCTTCACACACTTCCTGCACTCTGGGTAAGTCTGTTCCCCTTCATCTTCCTCTCTTTCTCTGTGAAATGAATCTCTCACAAGTTTTGTGAAACTTTCTTTGCAGATTTCCATTCTTCGACTTAGAGCATTTCAATTTTTCCTTGTTCTTTTTACTGTCTATACTAGGTATGAACCCCTTGTCCTCTTCTACCTATTCTGTATTTCTAAAATCACGTCGACCAATAATATTGATGAGAAGGCATTCGAAAAAGTGATGGTAGATTTGGTGGTTCCTGTAGAGAAGAGGGAGAACCATGACTCCTCCGCCTGACATAGAGGTGAGAGCGAGGAGGAAGGGAACAATAGGGAGGAGAAGGAGAGAAAAAAAGTAGACGATAGATTGGTAGTGGCTGGGGTAGAGTCCTTAAGGGTTTAGTGGTCTCAATTTTCTGAGCTTGATGCGATGAACACCAAGGAGAGGTACGAGATACCTACGGATTTTATAAGTCCCTGCTTCTAATGCCCGCCCTAACTTTCCTCCTGAGGGTTTTTTGTGTTTTTATATGGCTGAGCTAGAGGTTGGTTTACGCTTCCCCATCCTTGATTTTTCTTTCTTTTTTTTTTTTTTCCCTGATGTAGCTATTTTACTTAACATTCCTCTGAACCAATTAGTCCCCAAATCATTCAACTTTTCTCTGGTTTTTACATTTTGGTAAGAAATTTGGGGGAGACCCCTCTGCTCTATAATTTCACTCTTTTCTTCTTCCTCAAGAAGGGCCTAGCCTATTTTATTTCACCTCCAGAGGGGAAGCTCGATTCCTTTCCACTGAGTCCTCTGTGAAGGATTGAAAGAACCACTACTTCTTCATCTCTTCTCCTATACCTTGGAAGTTTCCTTCGGTGGATCTCAAGTCCCCCTGAACAACTTAAATATTCTATCGGAACTCGCTCTGCTGCTTTCCAGAACTTGCTAGAATTAATACTTTTCTTTTGATCCTTGCCCGTTAGTTCATCCTGCTATTCTCCATTGCTTCGGGCTGAGCCCAGAAAAAGCAGATATTGATCCTACTGCTGGTATTTGTCCTTGTAGCCTTTTGGTTGTTGTTTTCCTGCTGCCAAAGACTTTTAGAAAATGCTTATATTTTTTTTGATACCTAGATTTGTGCAGAAAAGATGTTCCAGAAGCTACTGCAAGATAGGGTTGTGAAAGGGGAGAAGACTCCTGGTGTCAGATCTTCTGTTAAATGCACCCTGCTGAAAAGTCCTCCATCAACCCTTGCCATCTTTGTTTGAGCTGGAGATCCTAAGGGTTGCCTACACCTACGAAGAGGGATAAGGGTCAGTTCAGCCTCCCTGCACCATATGCCCCGCACACTGTTACTCGAGCTAGGACTCCTTGCCTGCTGAAGAGAAGGCTGCAAAGAAGAAACTCCTCCCCGACTGGACCTTGAATAAGGTTCATTCTGTGCTACTAGAGGAGGGGAGGGCAGCCTAGCTCCGACTTCCTGAAGGGGGTTTGACCACCCTTAGAGGACTTACATAGACAACCTGCCTAGGACACTGGCCCTTGGTCTGTTTACTTCCTATCTCAGCAAGGTAATTGCCAACAGAGAGCAATTTAGTTTCAATAATATAAGTTTAAGTGAGAGTTTTAGCCTGAACAAATGTTTTTATGCCGATGACTGTGTCGGGGAGTGAAAGTGATAAAAAATGATCTTCTTTTAAACTCTAGATCATCATTCCCTTCCCTGGTCTGATCATATGATGAAGAGCTAATTGGAGTGCTTCAAAGTTCACCTATTTCTTTGAAAATACCTTACAGTGGGTGTTAATCGCATATCTTCCGGTTGTTTCCAAATTTCATGAGCAATGGTCGCATTCTCCGTTTCTTCCTCTCTCAGGTTTAGCTTATTACCCATATCCATATGGTCTCATTCCATCCCAAACTAATACTGCCTCCACAAATCAAAATTCCTAGATAGGTTGGTCTCACAGTAATGACAAATGAACCGATTATGATCAACCTAACACTGCCACAAAAAAATAAACTCAAAAAATAGTAAACAAAGATATTAGAAGGTCTAAAAATGTAGAATTAACAATAGATGATAAGAGTGGATTAAGGCTAAAGATGAAATCATAGTGTTAACACGCGACAGTCTCAAAAGGGTCGGGGATGGGACTCTGCAAAAAGAGCAGCAGCATCACTAGAGTTTGATGCCGGGAAATTCTCACACACTCTCATACGAGAAAAGCTGTCATTCCCATGCGAGAGTCTTATTAATAATTGGAGCAGTATTTGTTCAATTGCAAAATTTGAAAACACCTACTGATGTATATTAAGCAGACACCGCCTTAAAGAGTGTACTTGTAGTTTTATAAAGTACAAGAGGTGTTTGTTTAATTAGGTCTAATTACAAGGGATATTAATATATTTTAACCAAATATTTATAAAATTGAGAAAATAAATTAAAAATAATGACAATTTGAGTACTCTTACAAAACATGAAAATTAAATAAAAAATACCAAAAAGTTGATAAATACTGAAAAAAGTACAAAATGTACAAATTTTGTTAAATTAGATAAAAGATAAATGGATAATATCACGAAATAGAAATGCGAAGAAATCAAAGAGAAAAATGAAATTCGAAAAAAAAGCAAAGTTGTAGAGCACTATAGCCTTGTAGCATTGCACATTGCATAAGGTCTAAATGCACACACACCCCTCGAATCTATAGGGGCAATGTACTCTACCCCTAAGTTTTTAATTCGTACAGACAACATTTTAATTTTTGTACAATGTTCACTTACTTTGAGTATATTTTTGGTGGAGTATTTCGCCGGAAATTTTGAAATAGTTTTTATTATGTGCACTTTTGATGAGAACACCGAGGGCGTCCTAAGAGTGTGCACTTGGTGGCGCGCCTGCTAGCCTATGTGAGCTATAGACATGCATTACCTACGTTATCATAATAGTTTTGGCCTGAACTATAGCCTGTATGAAATAGTTTTGGCCTGATATCGAAAACCTTCTTTCTATTATCTCTATTATATATTAGAACAATATTACATATTTTATCCATATCAAATCTAAGTCCCAGGTAATTCATATTATTCACTAGACAAATAATGAAAACTTCTACATTAGAATAATCCTTGGAGAGTGATTTTAAAAACAAGTATAAATTACTATGACACTCACTGATATTAGTCCACAATATGCAAACACTAATTGTCTTTTTCATAACTACAGTGACAACCCTACCGTTTACTGCTATAAGAAAATAGGGCAATTTTCAATGAATTGTCCCTTTTACCCCGACTAAACCAAATCAAAAAATAAAAAGTAAATGAAAATATCTAAAATTTATTATCAATTTTGCCCCTCTGTATTGACGAGTGTAAGAGGCAAAGTGTTTGGCATCGAAACACTTCTCATCTTTCACTCTCTTCTTCTCGTTCACAGAGAAAACCAAACATCAGTCTATGCACAACATTTTTTCTTCAAAAAACTCCATTGTTGACGCATTTGTAAGTGTTAGAAGAGGCGGTTGAAGCACCAAAGCAAAGTTTTTATTTGAAGCAAGGAAAAAAGGTATAGCCGGCCGCTCAAGCAGTGCGCGCTTGGTGGTGCGCCTGCTAGCCTGTGTAGCCGGCTGGGGCAGCAATAATTTTTAAAATTCTCTTTTTATTTTTTTTGTTTTGTATATTAAATTGAAATAAAACACATGTATTTACAGAAAATCCAATTTTCTAAATATATGACTAATGTCCAAATATTCATAAAATTAAACAAGTTATTCTAAACACATAATCATATAAAATCAAAGTAATAACACATGCTTCAAAAGCCAATAAATACGTTTCTCATGTCATACACATTAAGAATACGTAGATCCATAGCCTATTACATTGAATCGGGCTCTAATACCACTTGAAGAAAATGGATCTGCCCAAGACGCGGCGGAAGCATGAAAACAAAAATGTTATACAATTTTAAACTCGGTCCAAGGGGCGTTCCCTTGAACTCTCCCAGGCGTTCGATGCAAAATATGCAGATTTAAATAGCATATAAACATAACCTAGCATACAAGGCTCATGGATGAACAAAGAAACAACAAGTGACGTAATTGTAAATTGAATCGTTACCTCATTGTTTTCTTGATCAGCTACGTGCCTTGCTCCCTTCTTCAAATCCATTCACACAAGATTCCAAGTGTAGGAGTCCTCCAAAAAAACGTCCACACCACAATGGAAAAAATAAGATTCTGAAAGAATCGGGTACGGCCCGGGAACGCAACTAAAGCGTAAAATGCAAAATTTAAAGCATAATTTAAAACAGGTTCAAAGGGGTGTTCCCTTTGAAGTTCTCGGGCGTTCGGTGTATGTCAAAGCATAAATTAAAGAGGAGAAGATGCTAGACATGTGGCTAAAGGATTAAAAACAAAAGATACATGTAACGCATATGGAAATCAACCTTTGTTCGATATACGTACAACCGGTACTAGCGTTGTTCCCTTTCCGTTTCTCTTTGTTCACTTAAGGATCCAAAATAGAATCCCTCTAATTTGTCCAAACCACACTATGGGATGTATATCCTCTAATCTATTGCTAGATAGAAGTACAGAAAAGAAGAAGAAACACTTCCAAAACAACACTATTGTTTAGTGCTTTTGGAATGTTTTTAGTTCAACCTTTCCAAAAGGTATGAACACAAAAAGGAAAAAAATTGCAGAGATTTTTGAGTGTTTTAGGTTGGAAAAATCGGGCAATTAAGTACATGTCATGCAAGTTATGTGCATTGTTTTTGTGTATGTAGGAAATTGAATTCAAAATTCAACCTCCAAAATTAACCTCCAAGGCTAACTTACAAACACATGCACACTATCTCTCCATGAATCATCATGGCCTTTATATGTGGAGGAGTTGAAACTCCTCCTCAACTTGCTCCAACCTCTAGAGCTTGGACTTCAAGCCGTGGACCAATTTTGACCGGTTTTGATTTAATCAAATTAAATCAAGACCATCCAAGACCCGTAGGTTCAAAATTAATCCAATTAATTTTAAACCTTATTGAAATCCAAAAGTTTATTTAAAATACAATTAAATAAACATAAGCTCAAACACTAATTAATTTTGATCCAATCAATTAATTAAACCAAAACCGATAAATTAATCCAATTAATTTAAAGGTTCTTAACCCAACAATTAACTAATCCAATTAATTAATTATTGGACCATCCATCAAATGGATTTCTCAATAAATGATCCAATCATTTATTTTCTCCTTGAATTAATTTAATCCAATTAAATTAATTCGCTTCTTCTAGAATTAATTCCAAATTAATTCTACCAATTCCATAGTGGTTTGTGTGTGACTCTTTAGGTTCACCCTTAGCTAGACTTGGGCTTGTGTCCAACACAATTGGTCAATTAAATCCAATTTAATTAACTGTTTTTCTATTAACCATTAATCGAAAAACGCCCGTCACCATGGGTGGCCGTCTAGCAACGGTCCATGGCACTAGAGACTAAGTGAATGTTGGCATGAACATTTAGGCTCCCGATTACCATATGAGTATGTTCGTTCCATCATCCATCTCCCAATCTAAGTCTAGGGCATGGAATTGGGCTTCGATTCCCATCCTTGACTAGACAACTATGCCCAATAACTCGAGACACGTTTGTTCTATTGATCGACATAGGAAATCATTCCCTACTCGACCAATCACTGTGGCTAGAGACTTAAAGAGCTTAAACCGTCTCAGAGCGCATAGGAGACTCGACTGTCATATACTGACAGGTGATGGATCCTATCTTGGAATTACCATCCTCAATACATATTCCGACTGGATTGGATAAGGCTTATAATGAACGTATCCCAGATACGGACATCTCTTACCAGATCCTAGATACAACTATCATATGCATGCGACTACCATGATTCCTCAAGTCCGAGGACTAATCTCATACTATCGGAGCCGACTAGTCATACCGACCAAGCCTCCAAGGCTTCCAAATGACGATTCCCGCGAGTCAGTTCAGTCAGCTGGCACCCTTGTCAACTAACCCACTAATATTGCATAAACGTTCAACATCTATCGTCGAAGAAACACAACACTCATCCAGTGAATGCAATCCTTAGTGCAAGTCTTTATAAGATCCTCGATGCGCTGTCTCGAGGTCCTCGACTTGGAACATTTCAGACCAACCCTCAGAGTTGGTTTCATAGCTGTCATCTAATGCGCAGCTCACTACATGGGTTATCCTATTGGTCTGTGGGAATTTGTTATGACGTTAAAACGCTGTTTAACGTAATTAGTAAGCACAACAGACACATAGTGCCAAGGATGAATACTTCCTATATTTATCAAATCAACATTACTTTAATAAAGATTGCTAAATAATACCCAAAACTGCCAATTCAATTGGCTTTCTGGTAGCCTGCTATTCTAACAATCTCCCACTTGACCTAAAGCCAATCACCCATGACGCTTAGACTTATCTAAGCATGAGTAATCTACGATATCCGGCTCTGTCTCACGGGTCTACCTTATTTCTACCAAGATGATGCGGTCCAACCGCACATCACCTCTTCATACCATTGCTCCAAGCAGATGGTACTGTCTAAGAATTTTCTTAGATCCGTGATGAGATCTCGGTCCTTTAGCTTGCAGTACAACCATGTTGTTATCCTCCAAGGTAACTACTGGCTTTGTCGTGCTAGGCTCCACACCCAACCATTGGATGTGGTTTTTCATCCAAACCACTCTCTAGAGCAACTTCTAAAGTTGCCATACATTCAACTTTCACGGTCCATCGTGGTGTCCCGCTTGAAACCTTTCCAAGCCACCACCTTACACAACATCAGGTCTAATGCACCAAACAACATACCCATGCTGCCTACGGCAATGACGTAGGGGATGTCAAACATCTAAGCTTCCTCATCAGTCGACAGCTTAACCCTATATATATAGGAATCCAATTCCTTTCATGGAGAATTGCGTGAACAACGTTCGTGTTTCAGTGTTTCCTAACATCTTAAATTCATTCCAAATGAATAAGACGTTACACACTTTAAATACTAGGAACACAACCAAACTCTCACTGACCCTCGAGCTCGTTACTGATCGAGCCATACCCCTATGAGCTCATCAAAACGAATATTCCAGTTACATGGAGTTCCAAACCTAGTTTGAATTCCACGTCAAATCACACGGCTCCAAGCCATTGATTCGATCCAATGTCCAAAATTGCTTCTCTTTATGTCTTTTGGATTATAATTTAATTGACCGGACTGACTCAGAAACCTGTACCTCTCAGGTATGTAAGATATTTTTGTCGTCACTAGGAGAACTGGAATATAGTCAATGAGCAAACGTGATTTCAAATGATGTTTGCTATATCTTACTAAGGTGTCGCTCTACTTGATTCCTCAAGAAGTTACTCCTCACATCGGTTATCTTTTGAAATCCAATTTCCCTTAGGACAACACATGAACCTGTGCAAACCTAGTTTGCCTCCCACTAGTCCCTTGACGTATGCAAGACCATCCTATATACTCAAGTACTTCGTAGGATACAGGCTTGGGATGTCATATCCAATATGGCATCTGGGCCACAATATTTAGAAAGTGCCATATTTTACAATCTGGCTACTGTCTTAAAAACACGCCTAGATGGGCCAAGGTAGTTCAGTGCAACACCGATCGAACCATGTCCAACAAGGTTCGATTCCTCCTTTATCAGAGACGCCCTTCAATTGTGGCGCTTCAGGAAGAATTCCACCGAGTGAGAATTCCATTCTCATTTAGATACATCAAGAACTCCCACTAAATACACACCACTCGATCCAATTAAAGGTTAATTTTGCAACCAGTTCGGTTCCCACTTCAAATCTAATTCCCTTAACCTTCCAAAGGTCCTTAGACTTGTGAACCCTCTTATGGTCCTTAGATTTTTGAGTGTTTTAGGTTGGAAAAATCGGGCAATTAAGAACATGTCATGCAAGTTATGTGCATTGTTTTTGTGTATGTAGGAAATTGAATTCAAAATTCAACCTCCAAAATTAACCTCCAAGGCTAACTTAAATACACATGCACACTATCTCTCCATGAACCATCATGGCCTTCATACGTGGAGGAGTTGAAATTCATCCTCAACTTGCTCCAACCTCTAGAGCTTGGACTTCAAGCCATGGACCAATTTTGATCGATTTTGATTTAATCAAATTAAATCAAGACAAACCAAGATCCGTAGGTTCCAAATTAATCCAATTAATTTTAAACCTTATTGAAATCCAAAAGTTTATTTAATACAATTAAATAAACATAAGCTCAAACACTAATTAATTGATCTAATCAATTAATTAAACCAAATTGATAAATTAATCCAATTAATTTAAAGGTTCTTAACCGAATAATTAACTAATCCAATTAATTAATTATTGGACCATCCATCAAATGGATTTCTCAATAAATATTCCAATTATTTATTTTCTCCTTGAATTAATTTAATCCAATTAAACTAATTCGCTTCTTCTAGAATTAATTTTAAATTAATTCTACCAATTACATAGTGATTTGTGTGTGACTCTTTAGGTTCACACGCAGCTTCCGCACGCATGGCGCACGCGCAGGCGCTCGCCTACGCGCGGCCACTGCCGGCCTGATAAATTTTTTTTTTTTTGTTTTTCAAAACTGTTTCAGCACAATAACAGTAATATTATTCTGAAAATAAGCATGCAATTTTAGATCCAATCTAACAAAATTAAGCATGCCAAAAGTCCATTAAATCCAAACAATTGAATCATCATATTATTCATATATTTATGGAATCTAACATGCCAATAAAGCCATTTAAAAGCAAGTAGATCATGCCAAACACATAGATCTATGCCCCTTACATCGAACTGGGCTCTGATACCACTTGAAGGACAAGCGGATCCGCCCGGGAGCGCGAGCGGAAGCGAGAAAGTGAGGAATTGTGCACAAATTTAAATCTAATTTAAATATGCGAGTCCCAAGGGGTGTACCCTTGGGTGCTCAACCGGGCGTTCGATGTAGGATGTGTAAATATTAAAATATATATTTAAGCACATAGGGCATAGATATATAAATGAAATCAATCAAAGCGTAATAAACCGTTACCTTTGATTGTTTAGCGTATGCTCCCGGCTACTTGCGTTGTTCCTTCTCCGGAATGCTCATGAAATCCAAACGTATGGATTCTCCAAAGGTGATCCACACCACACCGGAAGAAACACACGTTCTTCTTGCTAGAAAAGAACGGGTTTAGAAGGAATCGGTTTAAGAGAAGAACACTATGAATTAGTGTTCTCTTAAACTTACTTTGTTCTTCTTCTTGATTCAAAATCAAGTGAAGAACACAAGTGTGAGAGAGGGAGAGAGCACGGAATTTGAGAGAGAGGAGAGGGATTTTTGTCTTCTCTTTTTCCTAGAAAAAGATGAATAATGAATCACTTTTACTTGGTGTTGTTTATTCTAATATATATACATAATTAATGTGATTATTGGAATGTGTCTAGGTTCATCCAATGATGTCTAGATTCATTCCAATCAATCACCATTAATTCTTCAATCAAGCCTACCAAAATTTATGGTATGATCAAATCATACCAAAAGGGAAGAGCTTGATTGGAGTTGATTTGTCTCTTTCCAAAAGAGATAAGTCAACATACCACCTAGCATGAAACATGGCTGATTTTGCTTCCTCCAAGAGAGCATGTCGGCCATGTTTAATTAAGGGAAGAAGTCCAACTTCTTCCTATTCCAAAATAGGAATTTTTTTCCTCTCGGGTATAATTTAACGGACCGGGTTTTATCGTAATCCAATTATGACGAACCCAACATTAAATCCAATTTAATGTCCATTTAAATTATTTCTGTTGATCTTTTAATCCAATTAAAAGATCCAACGTCTCAACGTCTCAACTTTCCATATTTAATTGAAAATCCAATTTACCGATTAAACGGAAGCCTGATACAATATCGGTCGGTCCATCCAATGGACTTTCCCTTAAGTAATCCAATTACTTATTTTATCCTTCGAGATTGACTCCAAGTCGATCTCTCAACCTCCTCGGTGATTTGTGTGTGACCCTTTAGGTTCACCCTCAGCTAGACTTGGGCCCGTGTCCCACAAGGGCCCGTTACCATGGGTGGCCGTCTAGCAACGGTCCATGGCACTAGAGACTAGGTGAATTGGCGTGAATATTTAGGCGCCGATTCTGTACAGGTACGATCCTTCTGTCTACCGTCTCCCGGCCTTAGTCTAGGGTATGGAATTGGGCGTCGGTTCCCATCCTTGACTAGGCATCTATGCTTAATACTCGAGACCACATATGCTTCATTGCGTCGACACAGGAAACCATTCCCTGTTCGACCAACCACTGTGGCCACAGCTTCAAACAGCATGAACGTGTCTTTGAGTGCATAGGAGATACCTATGTCACATACTGACAGGGGACGGATCCTCTTCTTGGAATCCACCGTCCTCGCTACACATTCCGACTGCACTGGACAAGGCTTATGATAATCATCTTACAGAATGATTACCTGTCGCCAGATCCAAGATACAACCGTCCTGTGCACGCGACTGCCATGATTCCTCAAGTCTGAGGATTACTCCCGTACTCTCTTCTGGTCCTATGTATTCAGTAATCCACAGAAGTCTTTTTGGATCCAATTCAATGGACTATCGGCAAGTCCACTTTGTCTTACAAAATGGCTCTTTAGTCTTTTCCTCTTCAGAGAAGATTTGCAAGCTAGCAGATCCAAATCATCTATTGCTAGACTCTTTGGATCTTCCAACTTCCTCATCCTTAACTAAAGAAAACTGACCTAGCCATGGATGCCAAATTCGTAAGTTCCTCTTGATTATATCCATTTTTAGTCATTTGTTTTGAGTACTCATAGTCCAATTATGGGACCGTGTCAAGTGTTTATGTACCAAACCTAGCAGATAAGAATCGCCATTCTTTGTCAAATAAAAGTAATTCTATTGATCAAATTATTGTATCCAAAATTGTCCAACAATAAATGGAACATATTTTGATCATGCTAGGTTACATAATTCCCGCAGACACAATCTTAACATGATCACTACTAAGCCTAACTAGTCCTTAGTCTTTGCAGCAATAGTTTCGCCATTGCTAGACCTTAGGATCGTCTGTCTTAGCTTTCTATTCCTTATCATCACCTGTGAACGATTCACAGGTTATGAACAACTGGTATCCAATACCAAAGAACAGAACAGTGATCATATTGATACTCAATTCAAATGTCACCTTCATTGGAGAGGGGCTTTAGGAAACTCCCGCTTCCAATGTCCCTTTTTCTCACAGTTAATGCAAACATCATTCGAAAGCTCTGACTGCAGAACCCTTTTTCTCTTTCCTTTACCCCCGCCCAACGGTGTAATAGGAGCACTCAAAGTGCTGGCAGTGGCTGATGTTGTTTGAGCCTTCTTCCTCTTCCTGCGTCCGG
Source organism: Sesamum alatum (assembly GCA_034509735.1). Classification (NCBI taxonomy): domain Eukaryota; kingdom Viridiplantae; phylum Streptophyta; class Magnoliopsida; order Lamiales; family Pedaliaceae; genus Sesamum; species Sesamum alatum. The sequence goes on from JACGWO010000004.1 coordinate 10,301,752, forward strand.
CACCCTTGCCTTTCGCTTCAGAGGTCGAAGCCTCCTCACTAGTACCGTCGGCGGTAGATTTTTCAATCATTGCCTTGTACTGGACCAACGTTTTTATCAACTCATGAAGGTCTTTCTCAAGCCCATCCATGCTGTAGTTGACTATAAATAGGTCGAGTGAGGGGAGAAGAGACTGAAGGATCACGTCGATGTACATCTCTCTTTCGAGATCAGCTTGGAGGTCTTTGAGTTTTTCCACAAGGGATAGCATCATCACTCCATGCTCTTGTACCGACGATCTTTCTATCGTCTTTGCTCAGGAGAATGCCTTCATTGCAGCATATCTAACATGCCGGTCTGGGACCGCATAGACTTGCTACAATCGAAACATCATCGAGCCAACATCCTCCAGCCTACCATACTGCTTCTGCATCTCATTATCAATGGATCCCAGCATGATGCTGCAGACCTTCCAGTTGTCATCAAGCCTTTTCTTGAACGTCTAACGTTCTTTGGGCGATGACCCTTCCGGCAAGGTCTGAGGAAAAACCTTACCTAGAATATAAGTCTGGTTCTTTGAAATCTAAGATCATCTTAAGATTTTACAGCCAGGCGTGGTAATACGTTCCATAGTCTTATTAGTCTCAAGTATAAGGGTTAGTGCATTCTTAGACATCAACAATTAAACAAAAAACATTCAGTAGATTATAACCCCTCCCACTATTTCTACGAAAGCCCATCACTCTCAAATGGGGTTTCGAGAAACCATTTCCTAGTAGGCTTGGGATCCACAAGCGCAATTCTCCATGCCCCGCGTTTACGATTCACGTGGAAAAAAGTCTCGTGGGAGGTATCTAATACAATTCTGAACCGATGAGATTCCCAAGATATTCTGCCTTACCTCTTCACATAATCCCGAGGACTCCAAGCGAATCATGCTACTCGATGTTAGGCCCGACCCATCAACCAAATCATACCTCAACCGTCGCCCCCCACGACTCGTGAGACAGAGAAACAGTGAGTGTACTCTTTGTTCACAACAACGGTGTAGCTTTCCTCTATTCCAAATGTGCCACGACTCGTGAAACCACACTTGGGTAGCAGTAGCTTCCTCACGCATTGCTATGGATGGAAGGCTTGGATAGATCAAAACCATTTTTGATCCAAGTCCATCATGGGCCTAATATTTTAACTTGGTCCAACCAAGTGAGAGTTCGAAATTATTAACCAAGACCTCATCATATTAATATTTTTGCATGCATAAATATCCAATATTACAAAGCATTTAAATAAATGCATCGCATGAAAGTAAATGTAGCATACCCTTGTTGGATGATCACAAGCCCCAACCTATGCGACCCACTGAGCCCGCAGTGAGTCTATGGTCTGTCTAGGGTGGTCCTACACTATTATAACAAATTAACCCAATGTCATGCCAATGGGTCTTATACTCTACTTGTTTCACCTTGATGTCTCACCTTGGGCCTCCGTCCAACATAGGCCTCCTTTTTCTCCGTGGGCTTGCTTTATTATACATAAAATGTAAAACCTCACCAAAAAATTCCTAACTACTCTCATTACAAGAGAAATAGAATACATTGGAAATAAAAGGAAAAAGACAAGCTTTAACATCATGAGGCGAAAGTGGGAGATAACAGTCCCAAAATGAGAGGCACGTAGGCCCCCACCCAAAAGGAATTTAAAACCATATACAGGTCAATGGGCTTCGTGATCATCCCTTGTTAATCCAATTAACAAAACACAACATAATTACATATCCAATATAATCATGCTCCAAATAATACAAACCATGTATTAAAAAAATGATATCCAATATCATTCCATAACATAATTAAATGCAAAAAAATACATGTAAAAAATGCAATTAAAAATGGATATTAGAAACCTCGTACAACCCATGTACATATTCTTTTTTTGTTTGGAAATTATTTCCAAAATAATCTTAGGCAATATAATTTTAGGAAAAATCATTCTCAACTAGAATTAAATCAGCCATAAATTAAATATTTTAGAAAAAATATGCAGAATACCAGAAAATCAAATTTTTTGGAAAAACGGCCCAGCCGTTCGGCCATGCCGGCCGACCGCGCCCGCGCGTGTAGGCGTCATTGCTTGCGCTGGGCGTGTGCGCACACGCCCAGCGTGCATGGCCGGCAGCGCCAGCGCGCGCGCAGGCGCACGCAATCGGCAACGCCCTGTGCGCACTGCTCACACGCCAGCGGCCTGCCTGCGCGCGGCTGCTGCTGTTGTTGTAATTTTTTTTTTGCACATAAAAAACTGAAACAAAAACCCAGATTTCAGAAAATCCAATTTTCTAAAATCACCCAAATATCTATGATTAATCAACATAATTAAACATGAAAATTTCAACAAATAATTATGAAAATTAAAAGCAATAATCACATGCTTTTAAACCGATCTAAACACGTTGAACATGTAATCCATAGCCACATACACCGATCCGAGCTCTGATACCACTTGAAGGAGAGCGGATCGGCCCAAGAACGAACCGGAAGCGCGGTGGAGATAAAAACTTGCGGAATAAAAGAATTTAAATCGCGTTCAAGGGGTGTTCCCTTGAACATTCTCGGGCTATCGGTGTATAAACGCAGAATATAAACATATATAAAAATAAATAAGCATTCGTGGCTATAGAATAAAGAAGAAACCTAGAGCATAAATAAATCGGAGTACCTTTCTCGATTTTGTATTTTGATCGGCTACACACATTGATTCCTCCCGACGTTCGTCGACGCGAGGTCCCAACGTAGAGACCCTCTAACGTAGTCCACACCACACCGGGAGAGATCTCGTTTTTTCTCGCTAGAAAAAAAATAGATCTAGAGGATGAAATCAAAGAAGAGATTACACTATCAAATTAGTGTTCCTTATTGATCTTACTTTGTCCTTCAACTAATCATAGATCAATGAAGCAACAAAGAGGATTTTGAGAGTAGAGAGAGTGAGAGAATGTATGGAGAGTTTTCATCTTTTTCCTAGAAAAAGATGAATAATGAAATTCTTCATCAATAGGTGTTAGTATATCATATATATACATAATTAATGTGATTATTGGAATGTGTCTAGGTTCATCCAAGGATGTCTACTTACATCCCAATCAATCACCATCAATTCTTCAATCATACCAAAAGGGAAGGGCTTGATTGGAGTTGATTTGTCTCTTACCAAAAGAGACAAGTCAACTAACACCTACCATCCAACATGGCTAATTTTTGCTCCCTGCAAGGTGGCAATTTTCGGCCATGCTTATTTAGGGAAGAAGTCCAACTTCTTCCTATTCCATAAATGGAATTAACACACCTCTCGGGTCAAAATTTAGCGGACGGGGTTCTACCATAATCCAATTACGACGAACCCAAAAAATTAAATCCAATTTAATTTAATGTCCACTAAAATAATTCCCGTTGATCATTTAATCCAATTAAAAGATCCAATATCTCAACTTTCCATATTAATCAATAAATCCTATTTACCGATTAAACGAGGGCCCGATACAATATCGGCCCCTCCATCCAATGGACAATCCCTTAAGTAATCCAATTACTTATCATCCTCTGAAATTGACTCCAAGTCAATTCCTTCGCCTCCTCGATGATTTGTGTATGACCCTTTAGGTTCACCCTCAGCTAGACTTGGGCTCGTGTCCAACAGGAGCCCGTCACAATGGGTGGCCGTCTAGCAACGGTCCATGGCACTAGAGACTAGGTGAATGTTGGCGTGAACATTTAGACGCCAATTCCTTACGGGTACGGTCCTACTGTCGACCGTCTCCCGGCCGTAGTCTAGGGTATGGAATTGGGCGTCGGTTCCCATCCTTGACTAGGCAACTATGCTTCATACCAGAGATGCGTTTACTCTATCGATCGACATAGGAAACCCTTTCCTACTCAATCAATTGCTATGGCCATAGACTTTCAGAGTCTAAACCATCTCAGAGTGCATAGGAGACATCACCGTCATGTACTGACAGGGGACAGATCCTATCTTGGAATCCACCATCCTCGCTACATACTCCAACTGCACTGGACAAGACTTATAATGACCATCTTATAGAATGATCACCTCTCGCCAGATCCAAGATACAGTTCTCATATGCACGTGACTGCCATGATTCCTCAAGTCCGAGGACTAATCCCGTACTATCGGAACCGGGAATTCCAATCATACCGACCAAGTCTCCAAGGCTTCCATATGATGATCCCGCGAGTCACTTCAGTCAGTCGACCAACTTGTCAACCAACTCACTAAAATTGCATAGACGACCTTCGTCTGTTGCCGATGAAACTCGGCACTCACCTAGTGAATGCAATACTTAGTGCAAGTCTCAATAGGACACTCGATGCCCAGTCTCGAGGTCCTCAACTTGGAATGTTTCAGACCAACTCTCAGAAGTTGGTTTCATAGCCGCCATCCAATGCGCAACCCAACTACATGGGTTATCCAATTGGTCTTTGGGCATTTGTTGTGACGTTGAAACACCGTTCAACGTTAGTAGTAAGCACAACAAACACAGTGCCAGTGATGAATACTTACTCTATTCATCAGGATAATATTGTATTAATAAAGATTGACGAATAGTTCCCAAAACCGCCAATCCAATTGGCTTTCTGGTCACCATTCTAACAACGTATATTGACGTGATCCTCCAGTCGCTTCCTCCGTCCTATGACCCGTTCGTTGTAAACTACAATATGAACGGACTTGAGAAGTCTATTCATGAGTTGATCTACATGTTGGTTCAATACGAGGCAACGACCCACAAGTCGGTGCCGGTGGTATTGATAGGAGAGGCTTCGACCTCTAAGATGAATGGCAAGAGGGCCTGACGCTGGAAGAGGAAGAAGGGAAAAGGAAAGACGGTTGCAGCCCCTGCTCGGGCTCCAGGCACCCCTGTTGCCTCGGTGGGGATGGGCAAAGGGAAAGGGAAGGCCTGTGGTTTTCAGCGGTCCAAGACAAATGATGTCTGCATGCATTGCCAAGGAAAGGTGCATTGGAAGAGGGAGTGCCCACAACTTCTCTCAAACCCAGCTATGTTTGTGGTTGAAGTTATGATAACTAATTCTCCTTCATGGGTATTGGATACCGGATGTGGTGCTCACATCTGCAATGATTTTCAAGCACTGCAAAAAAGCAGAAGGCTAACCAAGGATAAGATGATCCTGAGGCTAGGCGATGGCAAGGCCGTTGCTGCGGAAGCCGTAGGATCAATGGAGTTAGCCACTAGTAGTCATGTTAGGATTGTACTGAATGACTATTTCTATGTACTTAGCATGATTAAAAATATTGTATCTATCCCGGTCCTTGACAAGGAGGGATATTCCTTTACCATCAATAAAAATAGTTTTTTCATTATAAAGGATGGTATTTCTTATTTGCTTGGTACATTGGTAAACAGTCTATACATACTTCAACAGTCTAATTGGATTATGACTGCGAAACACAAACGGAAATACGATAATCATGATAACGCACAGATATGGCATGCGAGGTTAGGTCATATTTCTAAAGATAGGATAAGAAGGTTGGTGGACTCAAAGAGTCTAGAAATAGACGATTTGGACAACCTACTGACCTACGAATCCTGTTTGAAGGGAAAGATGAGCAAGAAACCCTTTGTTGAACAAAGCACGCTAGCCAACGGTCTATTAGATTTGATCCATACGGACGTATGTGGCCCACTAAATACTCAGGCTAGAGGTGGGCACTCTTCTTCATAACCTTTACTGATGATCACCGAGGTGGAAAGTATTTGAGTAGTGAGTTTATTGATTATCCAAAAGAGAATGGGATTCTCTCTCACTGGACCCCTCCTGGAACACCACAGCTTAATGGTGTGTCTGAAAGGAGGGATCAGACCTTGTTTGACATGGTCCAATCCATGATGAGTTTTACCGAATCTGGGGATACGCTCTGAAGATGGCGGCCAAAGTTTTGAACTTGGCGCCATCTAAGAAGATATCCCAGAGGCCATATGAGATATGGCATGGCAAGCCTGCCTCCTACAAATGCTTGAAAGTGTGGGGTTGCCTCGTATATGTCAAGAGATTAGTGGGAGATAAACTGGACTCCTGGTCTAGTTTATGGAGGTTCATCGGCTATCTGAAAGAAACTGCGGGGTATTATTTCTATGATCCCTCCGAGTAAAAGGTTTTTGTCTCGCAAAATGCAGTATTCTTGGAAAAGGGTTTTCCATCGGATAGTCGACGCGATGAGGTACTCCTTGAGGAATCAAGTGAGGTACCCCATGAGGCGGCAGTGATATCTGAGCCGGTGGTTCCCACTGATAATGTTCCAGTCCTCCATAGGTCGGCCAGAGTATCCCAAGCACCTGATAGGTATGGATTTCTGGGCTTGACCGGTCAGTTGGATAACGATCCAAAGACGTATGGAGAAGCGATGTCAGACATCGATTCAGATGAGTGGCTTAAGGCTATGAAATCCGAGATGGACTCGATGGGTACAAATCAGGTTTGGAACCTAGAGGACCCACCCAAAGGGGTAAAACTTGTAGTGTGTAAATGGGTCTACAAATATAAGCGTGGAGCTGACGGGGAGGCTACAACCTTCAAAGCCAGACTTGTGGCGAAGGGTTACACTCAGCGACCTGGGGTCGATTTTGAGGAAACCTACTCACCCGTAGCAATGGCTCCTTTCGGATACTGCTTGCCATAGCAGCATGGTATAACTATGAAATATGGCAGATGGACGTGAAAACTGCCTTCCTCAACGGTTTCATAGAGAAAGAGATTTATATGGATCAACAGGAAGGTTTCACATCTGTTTGAGAAGAGAAGAAGGTCTGCCATCTCCAAAGGTCCATCTATGGCCTCAAACAAGCTTTCCGAAGCTGGAACATACGTTTTGATGAAGTCATACGAGGATATGATTTTATCAAGGACGAGTTCGATCCTTGTGTATACAAGAAGATCAGTGGGAGCTCAGTTGCGTTTCTAGTGCTTTACGTGGATGACATCTTGCTCATTGCGAATGATGCTAAGATGTTAGGAAACACTAAAGCTTGATTGTCGACACAAGTTTCCATGAAGAATATCGGTGGGGCATCCTACATCCTTAGCATCAACATCTATAGGGATAGATCTAGAAGGATGTTAGGAATGACCCAGTCCTCGTACATTGAGAAAGTCTTGGAAAGATTCAAGATGGAGAACTCAAAACGAGGATTCATCCCTTTGAGCCATCGAATTAAGTTATCCAAGAATCAGCCTCCTAAGACTGATGAGGAGCTTAAAATGGATGTTGGACATCCCCTATGCTTCAGCCGTAGGCAGCATTCAGTACGTTGTCCAGTGCACTAGACCTGATGTGGCTTTCGCTTTGAGCGTAACTAGTTGATATCAGTCCTGTGCCGGGGAGGCACACTGGAGTGCGGTCAAGACTATCCTGAAGTACCTGAAAAGGACTAAGGACATGTTCTTGATCTACGGTGGTGGAGAGTTGATATTGGAAGACTATAGCGACGCTAGCTTCTAGTCGGATGACGATGATGCCAAGTCTCAATCTGGTTTTGTGTTCAGACTAAATGGTGGCGTGGTTGCTTGGAAGAGTTCCAAGTAGGCTACCACGGCAGACTCCACCACAGAGTCTGAATACATAGCAACTTCGGAAGCTGCTAAGGAGGCGGTTTGGATAAAGAGCTACATCCAGGAGTTGGGTGTAGTACCTAGCATCGCTGAGCGAGTGGTTATCTTCTACGATAACAATGGGGCCTAGCACAAGCAAAGTAACCGAGATCTCATCACCGATCCAATCATATTCTTAGACGCTACTATCTGCTCAGAGAGATGGTTAGCAGGGGTGACGTTCGGATGGGCCGAGCCAGCTCCGCAGAAAAACATAACAGATCCACTTACTAAGCCCGTATTGCAAGTTGCCCATACTAAGCATCTTGATAAGATATGTTTGAGGTCAATGGGTGATTGGATTTAGGTCAAGTGGGAAATTGTTAGAATAGGTGACCAGATAGGATCTGTCCCCTGTCAGTATATGACGGTAATGTCTCCTATGCGCTCTGAGATGGTTTAGACTCTGAAAGTCTATGGCCATAGAAATTGATTGAGTAGGAAAGGGTTTCTTACGTCGATCGATAGAGTAAACACATCTCGGGTATGAAGCATAGTTGCCTAGTCAAGGATGGGAACCGACGCCCAATTCCATACCCTAGAGTAAGGCCGGGAGACGGTCGACAGTAGGATCGTACCCGTACAAAATCGGCGCCTAAATGTTCACACCAACATTCACCTAATCTCTTGTGCCATGGTGAAAGCCTGTGATAGGCGTGTGCATCGTCCCGGGAGGAGCGCGAATGCAGAAGCGCGGTATAATATAAAGTTGCAAGAATTTAAAACATACCATAAATAAGAATTAAACGTAAACGTTCAAGGGGTATTCCCTTGAACCTCCCGGACATTCGGTGTATCTCATGAACAAAACAAAGAACATAAAATCATGGAGGCCATAGGGTTGTAAAGAACGAAACAACAAAACGAAAAACCTACCTGGTTGTCATTTTGTCTTCAAGCCGCTACTTGCGTTGTTCCCCATTTTGCTCCAAGATCTCCTATTGAGACCCTTTAAATTATACACGCAATCCGCCCACGTATCTTGGTCCTCGTGCTTGCAAAAAATCAAGTGTATATTATTTAAAGAGGACAGATCGATCAAACGCTATGAATTAACGTGATCAACCCTCCTTAGGTTCAATTGTATGAAACAAAAAAACCAAGAGTATTTTTCTTGGGAAGAAGGGAGAGTGGCCGAGAGGGAGAGACGAGAGAGAGGGAGAGAGTGTGTGTGTGTAAAATTTTCATCATCTTTTCACAAGTGAAGGGCTAGGTGTATATATAGAGGAGGAATCCATTCCTCTTCAAACTCCAACTCTTGGAAGACTATTTTGACTAGGATTTTGACCTAGTCAAAGTAGCTCTTTGATTTGGTCAAACCAATCCTAGCCATCCATCTCTCCTTTTAATCTCAACCATCCATTTATTTTATGGAATATTTAAATCTCATTTAAATAATCCATAGCGCAATAAATAAATAAAATATTTATTTTAAGCCCGTGAATTAAATTCCAATAAATCCAATTTATTAGTTAAATTCCTTTTCATCCAATTTAAAGGAATTAACATCCCAAGAAAAGAAAGATCCGATTAAATCTAATTTAATCGTCCCATCTCTCTCCAAATATTTAGTTCTAAATTAAATAGTTATGTGTACGGATTGTGTGTAACTCTTTAGGTTCACCTTCAACTAGACTTGGTCGAATTCCTAGAATCCATCCGTTACCATGGGTGGCCGTCTAGCAACGGTCCATGGAACTTGAGACTAGGTGAATATGCGTGGGGGTGAACATTTAGGCTCTATAGTACATTTATCCTTCTGCCTACAGTCTCACCACTTAGGGTCTAGGGCACGGAAACGTAGGTACCCATCTTGGACCTAAGTGTCATCTTGTCCTATACTAAACGTCGCAGGGAATCCCTCCCTTCTGTTCAGTTACTGTGGCCACAGATTCTGGGACAAAACTCAGAGCATAGTGAGACGCTACTGTCAGCGCTTTGATAGGAGACAGATCCTTTCTTGGAATCTACTATCACGTTGCACATCATGACTGACTAGATATGGCTTATGACTACTTAGTAACTATGACTTGGTAATCTCTCACCATACCTAAGATACATACATGGTGTACAGGTAAACTCAGCAATTCCTCAAGTCCAAGGATTAACCTGTACTGTTGGAACCGGGAACTCAAGTCATACCTATCTGACCCTACTCAAGGTCCTCCGTAAGACAGTTCCCGCGAGTCACCTTAGTCAGTTGCTCCTTAGCAAGCTGACCCACTAACACTGCATAGACGATCCTCGTCACCCATCGATGAAACATGACAGCAGATGCTTAGTGCAAGTCTCAAGTGGATTCTCGATAGCCATTTCTCGAGATTCCTTGACTTGGAGATTTTCAGACTGATTCGGCGAAACTAATTTCATGAACCTACCTCCAAGCGTAGTTCCAGTTCCGAAATGTGATCTCAGTCTGTGGGCTTTGTTTGTGCAGTGAATAGTGATAAAGCAGTAAAGTGAACACAGACAAAGTATGAGCCAGATGAACATCACTTTCTCATTCATCAAGGTTTATTAAAATTCTGAAACTGTTCAGACATAGGTTACAATTCGCTTAATAAAATTGGCTTCATGGTCACCTATTCTAACAATCTCCCACTTGACCTTTAAAGCCAATCACCCATATGTCTAATTCCCATCTTCTCAAGATGTTGTCTATGAGCATTCTGTGACATAGGCTTTGTTAGTGGATCTGCTATGTTGTCTGCTGAGCTGACTCGGTCCATGCGGACGTCACCTCTTCCCACCATTTCCCTCAGAAGGTGGTAGCGTCTAAGAATGTGCTTGGATCGGTGATGGGATCTCGGTTCCTTTGCTTGCGCTATGGTTCCGTTGTTATAGCAGAAGATAACTACAGGTTCCGCAAGGCTAGGCACCACACCCAACTCTTGGATGTAGTTTCTCATCCAAACTGCTTCTTTGGCAGCTTCTGAAGCTGCTATGTATTCAGCCTCAGTGGTGGAATCAGTCGTGGTTGCTTGCTTGGAACTTTTCCATGCTACCACACCTCCATTAAGCCTGAACACATAACCTGACTGAGACTTGGCATCATCTTCATCTGCCTGGAAGCTAGCATCGCTAAAGCCTTCCAGGATCACCTCTCCATTACCATAGACCAAGAACATTTCCTTAGTCCTCCTCAAGTACTTAAGGATGCTCTTGACTGCATTCCAATGTGCCTACCCTGCACAAGACTGATATCTACTCGTTACACTTAAGGCGTAAGTGATGTCAGGTCTCGTGCAGTGGATGGCATATTGGATGCTTCCTACGGCAGAAGCATAGGGGATGCCTTTTATCCTCTCAAGTTGCTCATCAGTCTTAGGAGACTGTTTCTTGGACAACTTGATCCCATGCCTCATTGGAAGGAAACCTTGTTTGGAGTTGTCCATGAGAAATCTTTTCAGGATTTTCTCCATATACGAGTTTTGGGTCAGTCCCTGACGATTTGGATGCCAAGAATGTAGGAGGCTTCACCCAAATCCTTCATGGAAAACTGAGTGGATAACCATGCTTTTGTGTTAGCCAACATTCTAACGTCATTACCTATGAGTAGAATGTCATCCACATAAAGCAATAGGAACACTATGGAGCTCCCACTGACTTTCTTGTATCACAAGGGTCAGATTCGTGCTTGATGAAATTATAACCCTGTATAACTTCATCAAAGCAAATGTTCCAGCTTCAGGATGCTTGTTTGAGGCCATAGATGGACTTCTGGAGATGGCAGACTTTCTGCTCTTCTCCAACGACTGTGAATCCCTCCGGCTGATCCATGTAGATCTCTTCCTCAACGAAATCATTGAGGAAAGTCGTTTTCACGTCCATCTGCCATATTTCATAGTCATACCATGCTGCTATAGCAAGCAGGATCTGAATGGACTTAACCATGGCTACCGGTGAATAGGTATCCTCAAGGTCGACCCCGGGTTATTGAGTGTACCCTTTTGCCACTAGCCTAGCCTTGAAGGTTGTAACTTCTCCATCAATGCCAAGTTTGCGCTTATAGACCCATTTACAGCCAACTGGCTTAACGCCTTTAGGGGGTCTACAAGTGTCCAGACTTGGTTCTCATTCATGGAGTCTATTTCGGTCTTCATGGCCTCAAGCCATCTTCCAGAGTCGATGTCAGACATTGCCTCCCCGTAAGTCTTGGGATCCTTATCCAATTGACTGGTCGTGCTTAGTTAGCCATACCTCACGGGAGGGCGAGACTCTCTAGCTGACCTACGGAGAATGGGAACGTCAGTGGTGACTGTGGGCGTTGACATAACAGGAGCTGGCGGTTTAGGTACCGGGGCTAGCTCTTCCTGAGGTCGTTCATCATGCCAGACATGCTGAACTTCTCGAGATTGCTCAGCCTTCTGGGTATTTATCTTGAAGCCTCTGAGTGAGGTATCCGTGGCCTCTGGTGATGACTGATTTGCCTCACTTGACTCCTCAAGGATCAGTTCATCAGGTTGGACACCTTCTGGAAACCCTTGTTCCAAGAGGACTGCATTCCTTGAAACGAACACCTTTTTTTTAGGTAAAAGTAAATTTCATAAATAAAGGAGAAGGTTACATCAATGACATAGGCTGTATGCCCAGTCCACAAAATGAACGCCCAAGAAGATAACAACAATCAAATAATCCTGGGCACAAAACCACAACGACAAGCCAGACCCAACAAAGGGCTCAGATGCGCAACAAGACGAACACAACAACAAATTTTACAACAGAAAGGCCAAAACAATCTCGGCTACATGCCGGCCCAAAATCAACAAAGTAGAAACACAACAACAGGCCAGCCCAAACCAACACATCATTCCAACAATCATTCTACAGTGAAGCTCCAAGAAGGATCAATGAAAGTTCCATGGGATTCACCAAAGATGGAAGAGGGCTGCAGTTTGAAGAGAGGGACCCAAGTTTTCGCCATGGATGCGGGTGCGGATCTGCTCAAGAACGAGTTCCACCAATGCGTTTACAGTCATTGAGGAGTCCTGGAATCTTCTAGCATTACGTTCCCGCCAGATGTGGTATATGAGCAAAGCAAAGGTGGCACGGTAAACTGCGTTAAGAATGTGTTTACCACACCATCTAATGGAGGCCCATCTAATGCCGTTCTGCCATGACGAATGAGGCCAACGAAGTTTGGTGCGCTGTCCAATGAGATAAAGGCATCTCCGCGAGAATGTGCATTCAAAGAAGAGGTGGGAATGGCTCTCAGCCACTCCAGAGTTGCAGAGGACGCACTCCCAAGAATCCGGTGGACACCATGGCCTATCCATTGTAGATAAGCGCTCCCAAATAGCAAGCCAAAGAATGAATAGGTTCCGCTGAATAGGATATCCAACGAATCTACACAAACTAGACTTTGATTCTTGCTTGTCTCCCACTAGCTTCTTGACGTATGCAGGGCTACCCCACACTTTCAAGTAGTTGTAGGACGCAGGCTTGCCGTGCCATATCTCATATGCTGTTTGGGTCAATGCACTGGTTGGCGCCAAGTTCAATAACTTGGCCGCGGTTTCCAATGCGTAGCCCCAAAAAGACAAGGGCAGTTTGGTAAAACTCATCATGGATCGGACCATGTCTAACAAGGTTCGATTCGTCCTTTCAGAGACCCCATTTAACTGTGGTGTCCTGGGAGGTGTCCATTCAGAGATTATACCGCTTTCTTTAAGATAATTAAGGAACTCAGTACTAAGGTATTCCCCGTTTCGGTCTGACCGTAGGACTTTAATTTTGCAGCCGGTTTGGTTCTCAACTTTAAGTCTGAATCCTTTAAACCTCTCAAGAGCTTCAGACTTGTACCTCATTAGGTATACATAACCATACCGCGAATGATCATCGGTGAAGGTTATGAAGTAGGGGAACCCACCTCGGGCTTGCGTCCTTAGTGGTCCACACACGTCTGTATGAACTAAGTCCAATTGACTTGTGGCAAGCCTGCTTTATCCTACAAAGGGCTTTTTGGTCATTTTCCCTCTGAGACAAGATTCACAAGTCGGTAGTTTGCTCAAGTCTCCAACCTCAAGGTTCTTTGAGTCTACCAATTTCTTCATCCTATCTTGGGAGATATGACCTAGCCTTACATGCCACAGTTGTGCGTTCCTGTTATTATTTATTTTACGTTTGTGTTGAGTGTTTAGAACGAGATTCGTTTGTTGTAAGACATAGAGACCATTATTGAGCGTACCAAGCAGATGAGTAATTCCACCCTTCATCAAATAAAAGCAATTTTTATTGATTGTAAACTCATAACCACTATTGTCTAACAATGGAATGGAAATGATGTTTCTAATCTTGCTAGGTACGTAATAAACTTGCTCTAATTCTATACTAATACGATCACTAACTACTAAGGTGGCGGATCCTATTGCTTCTACCGAGATGGCCTTGTCATTTCCTAGCTTTAGGATCCTATACTCAATTTTCTGCTTCTTTTCAGCACCTCCAGATCATTGCAAATGTGAGCTCCACAGCCGGTATCTAATACCCAAGAGGCAGTGTTAGTAGCCATATTAACCTCAATCACAAAAATACCTTGCTTGGAGAGGAGTTTGGGGTAATCCCTCTTCCAATGCCCTTTCTCACGGCAATGTATACATATGTCATTTGCCCTCGATTATTGCTTTGAGTCAACCTTCCTTTCTCCATTTGCCTTTCCCCACTTTTGCGATGGGAACACTCTTAGTGTTGGTAGCTGCTTTGACAGCTTTTCCCTTTCCCTTCTTCCTTTTCCAACGTCAAGCACCCTTGCCTTCCGTCTTGGAAGTCGAAGCACCTCCAAACTGTTAGAATAGGTGACCAGAAAGTCAATGGTATTGGCTGTTCTGAGAACTATTCGTCAATCTGTGAACAAGTAATATTATGTTAATGAATGTAGTAAGGATTCATAGGCATGAGTTTGTTGTACTTACTACTTGTCACAACAAACGCCCACAGACTGAAATAACATTTCGGGAAATTGGAACTACGCTTGGAGGTAGGTTCATGAAATCAGTTTCGCCGAATCGGTCTGATATACTCCAAGTCAAAGGAATCTCGAGACAGGGCATCGAGAATCCCCTTGAAACTTGCACTAAGCATCTGCTGTCGTATTTCATCGAAGGGTGACGAGGATCGTCTAAGCAGTGTTAGTGGGTCGGCCTGCTAGGGAGCAGCCGACTGAGGTGACTCGCGGGAATCGTCATATGGAAGCCACTGGGGCTTGGTCGGTATGACTCGTATTCCCGGTTCCGATAGTATGGGATTAGTCCTCGGACTTGAGGATCACGGCAGTCCCCTACATACTAAGGCTGTACCATGGATCTGGTGAAATTTGACCGGTTATATTACATGGTCATCATAAGCCTCGTCCAGTGCAGTCGGAGTATGTAAGAACGGTGTATTCCAACATCGGATATGACAGCGAGATCTCCTATGCGCTCGGAGATGGTTTAAACTCACAAAGTCTATGGTTGTAGCACTTGATGTAGTGGGAAAGGATTTCCTACGTCGAGTTAAACCTATCTCGAGCATTATGCATAGTTGCCTAGTCAAGGATGGGAACCGACGCCCAATTCCATGCCCTAGACTAAAAGGCGGGAGACAGGCGACAGTAGGACCGTACCCGTACGTATCGAGCTACGGTAGGACCGTACCTGCATGTAACTCGGAGCCTAAATGTTCACACCACATATTCACCTAGTCTCTAGTGCCATGGACCGTTGCTAGATGACCACCTATGGTAACAGACTATTTTGGTTATGGAATAACGAGAAGTAGGTCCAAGTTTAGCTGAAAGGTGAACCTAAAGAGTCACACCCGCTACACCAAATGAAAGGGAATTAATTTGGAATTAATTCTGGGAGAAGGTTTAATTTAATGGAATTATATTATACTTATTGAAGATTCAAGCCTCGATGGATTATTTGGAATAATTGGGTTTGAGTTCATAAATTAGATTTATGAATTTTATAAAGCATGGGCTTCCCTTTTAATTAGATTAAAAGGGCGAATTAATTAATGGGCTTGGTATATTAAATATGATTTAATATAAAGTTCATGGGACTATTTAATTGGAAATTAAATGAAGTCCATTCCATTAATAATTAATGGGCTTAGTATATTAAATAGGATTCAATATAAAGTCCATAGAATTATTTAATTTAGAATTAAATAAAGCCCATTCCATAAACCCCATCAAAATGGATGGACAAGATTTGATCAAGGGATTGATGAGATGAAGGGCCATGATTAATTTGACTTAATCAAAGCCTAGTTTGACTAGGTCAAAATCCTAGTCAAAGTGTCTCTCTTTAGAAGAGTTTGAGAAGGAATAGGAAATTCCATCTTCTATAAATACTCAAAAACATACACACACACACACACACACCTACTAATCTCTACAACTCTCATCTCATAATTCTCTCAAGAATTTCGTCCACCCCCTCTTCTTCTCTCCAAGATTTCTACTTTGTTGTTCTTGATTTTATTCAAGCTAGAACATAAGAGACATTGATTGCATTAATTGATAGCATGTATCGATGTCTCTTCTCCCCAAATAATTTCTTGCTTCTTTGCTTTCCGGTGTAGCGAGTGTCATGATTTAGAGGGTCTCTTCTTTGAGATCTTGGTGCAAAACGGGGAACAATGCATGTAGCCGAACGAAGGCAAAACTACAACCGGGTAGGTTGTTTAATTTCATTTTTTTCGGTTTCAA
Organism: Sesamum alatum; assembly: GCA_034509735.1. Taxonomy (NCBI): domain Eukaryota; kingdom Viridiplantae; phylum Streptophyta; class Magnoliopsida; order Lamiales; family Pedaliaceae; genus Sesamum; species Sesamum alatum. The sequence goes on from JACGWO010000004.1 coordinate 10,318,108, forward strand.
TTCTATGGCCTCCATGTTGTATTTTATTGAACATGAGATACACCGAACACCCAGGAGAATCAAGGGCACACCCCTTGATTCGTTTATGTATGTTATGCATGATTTAAATTCCATTTAATTATGCTTTGCAATTTTAATATGCAATCTTTCGCGCTTCCACTATTCGCGTTCATCTCCCGGGACGATCCACATACGTTTCACAAACAACACCGATGGTGCAGACTTTTTGGTCGTTGTCTCGTATTGCACCAACATATTAATTAACTCATGGATACCTTCTCAAGAGCATTCATGTTGTGATTAACAATGAATTGGTCGAAGGAGGGTGGGAGTGACCAAAGGATCACATCAATGTACGTCTCGTTATCGAGCCCTGCTTTGAGGTCTTCGAGCTTTTCCACCAAGGTAAGCATCTTGACACCATGCTCTTGTACAGTGGGCCCTTCGGTCATTTTAGTTCCAAAGAACGCCTTCGTTGCGATGTACCTAGTATGCCGGTCCGGGATCACATAGCAGTCCTTCATGCGAGCCATAATGGAAGGGACATCGTCTAGCCTTTCATACTGCTTCTGAATCTCATTCATCATGGCGGCAAGTATGATGTTACGGACTCTTCGGTTATCCTTATGTCAAGTCTCGAACGTCTCACGTTCTTCTGGCGTGGATCCTTCCGGCAAGGTCCTAGGAAACGGCTCGTCCACGACATAGCCTTGGTTCTCGTAATCGAGGACTATCCTCAAATTGCCCAACCAGTCGTTGTAATTGGTTCCATTAAGCTTGTTTGTCTCAAGTACGGTTGATAATGGGTTCTTAGACATTTTAAATCTACATTTAAAGAACAGGACTACGATCAGCAGAATGAAATCGAGAGTTTTAATAAAATTAAACGCTTGGACTTTAGTCATTTAATACTCCCACCATTTATACGAAAACACGACACTCTCAAACGTTGTTTTCGGGAAATTCCTTTCCTAGTGGGCTTCGGATCCACAGCGATCTCCCCCATACCCTGCTTTTACGATTCGCATAGGAAACAACCTGTAGGAGGTATACCATATCATTCTCGTTCCACGAGATTCCCAAGATAATTGCCTCACCCTTTTACGTGATCCCGATGACTCTAAGAGAATCACGTCATTCGGACGTTAGACCCGACCAAATCAACCGATTCATAGACTCACTGCTACCTCCACGACTCGTGAGACAGGTAATAGCAGTGTACTCCTCGTTCATGACAAAGTGCAGCTTCTTTTAAGTACGATAGTCGTGCCACGACTCGTGAGACCACGCTATCGACTGAAACTAGCTTCCTCACGTTGCCATGGATGGAAGGCATGGACGAACTCCTAGAGTCCAAGTCCGCTTATGAAGGGTCTAATATTCAACTTGGTCTAACCAAGTGAGAGTTCTAATGACCGATATGCCACACATACATACATAATGCATTATAAAAGGTTTGCATCCCATAGCAATAGTACGATAAATAAACCATTCATTCACCATAAGAGCCACATGCAAAACTAAAGCTTCGCACACCTCTGTTGGATGATCACAAGCCCGAATCCTATACGACCCACTGAGCCCGCAGTGGATTTATGGTCAATCTAGGGTTGGTCCTGTTCTATTACATTTAATAATAACAACCTAACAACACGCTGATGGGCCTTGGTCTATTTCTCCTTCGGCTCTCCATGGAACGCCTTGGATTCTTCATTCTGGGCTCTCCATCTGGGCCATCCTTCATCTCCACCATGGAAACAAAAAGAAATAATTCCTTAACACTATACTACTTTCATTACAAATTTAAAAAGAAACCCTAGCAAAATCCTGGGGGGAGTACAATTGGAGGGAGATAGAATGCCTTATTATTCAAAGACAACTAGAAGAGAGGAGGAGAAAGTAAAAGAGGCGCGAGCATGCTTGATGCGATGGCTTGGCGCACGCGAGCAGGTTCCCGTACTTGAGTGCGTGCGCGCCTAGCCACGCATCAGCCCGCGCGACCGGCAGCGCGCATAATGGCCATAACCCTGCGCGCGCAGGTTCCCCTGCTTGAGTGCGTGCGCGCCTGGCTACGCATCAGCCCGCGCGACCGGCAACGCGCATAACGGCCGTAACCTTGCGCGCGCTGTGCGCGCCTGGCCGGGCTACCGCGTGCAGGTTCCCCTGCCTGCGCGTGTGCCTGGCTGTGCGCACAGCGCGCGCGGTCAGGCCTTGGCTGCCGCGTGATGCGTTTTTTCATCCCGTTTTATTTTTCTGCACCATTTTCCAAGAAACCAAGAAATACCAAATCACCAAGAACTCATGCATGATAAGCGACATGAAAACGACATGCTTGATAAAATAAAAATCAAGAAATACGTAAATCATGCTATACACGTTTTCATGCTTTAAACACATGTAAAAACCTAGGCCTACACACCGAACCGGACTCTGATACCACTGAAAGCCTGTGATAGGCGTGTTGATCGTCCCGGGAGGAGCGTGAATGCGGAAGCGCGGTATAATATAAAATTGCAAGAATTGAAAACATACCATAAACAAGAATTAAACGTAAACGTTCAAGGGGTGTTCCCTTGAACCTCCTGGGAATTCGGTGTATCTCATGAACAAAACAAAGAACATAAAATCATGGAGGACATAGGGTTGTAAAGAACGAAACAACAAAACGAAAAACCTACCCGGTTGTCGTTTTGTCTTCGAGCCGCTACATGGGTTGTTCCCCGTTTTGCTCCAAGATCTCGTATTGAGACCATCTAAATCGTACACGCAATCCGTCCACGTATCTTGATCCTCGTGCTAGCAAAAAATCAAGTGTATATTGTCCTCTTCTTTAATTGTCCATACTCGGGCTCTTGTGTCCGAATTTGCAAGAGGGAAGTCAAGTTCATGTGGCCCTTTCCAGACTGGCATCGTGGAGTGAAATGGGCAGCTCGGCATTGGCATGACAAGCACCTTCTCAATGCCATTTATAGGTCTCTCCTTCAGCATTGGTTTATCATCTGTGGATGAAAAGGAACCAACGTTGTTTCAAGCAGCAGTTTCGTAGCCCGGAGGTACTTGCAGGACTTATCATTGAGCAAATTCGGAATAGATTGCTTAGCAAATCCCTCCCCCTTCCCTGCAGCTTATAGCAACGTATAGGGTCTGGAAAATTACATGGAAATAGTGAGTTACGCGGCAGTGTTTCATTGTCCACATGGCCGTGTTGGGTATGGCGGTTTTGCCTTGTTGTAATAGAGAGTAACACAGTTGTGTTAGCCTTGTTAGCCTTGAACATGGCCGTGTTTTCGAGTCTGGCGAGCTGCTTTTGTTTTATTTGTACTCTTTGTTTACTTATATAAAAGTTTACATTCTCTTCCCCCCTCCCCCCCCCTAGAAAAAAAAGAGTGTACTGGATTTAATCCTAGTGCATTTTGTGTTAAATAAGCTGGAGTCCTAGTTGTAAAATCTAAGTTTGGCTTTAACCTTGATTATTAAGGCCGAAGCGAATATAACTATAGCCAGATGTAAATTTGTTCAACGGAATTTGTCGTTGAGCGAATGTACTAAATTGAGACAATGTCTCCTAAAAGTGTGCTAGATGTAATTATAGTGCACTTTTGTGTCGAATAAGCTGGAGTCCTGGTCGTATAATCGAAGTATGACTTTAACCTTGATTGTTAGAGATGAAGCGAATATAACCATAACCAGAAGCCAGAAATGAATCTGTACAGTCAATGATATGGACTAGAAACACTATGACTGGTATGTAGGAATGAACTTGGGGGAATAGAATAAAATATGGGAATGGAATAAAAATAGGAATGGAATGATTTTGGTATATCATTCCTATGTTTGGTATAAAAAAAGAATGAAAAAGGGAATTGAATCAAAACTTTCCAAATAACTCATTTATACGTTTTGTAAATAATGAAACTTAAAAATTAAATTAAGAAAACAACTGAGCTACATCTCATTAATTACATAAGAAAATTATTCTTGAAATGTTAAAGTAATTATAAATTAATAATATACATTGTTGGATGTTTTCATATGTTTAATTTTTTTAAAATAAATACTTATTATTTGGAAAAATGCATATACTTATAGTAATATTTGGTAAAATACGTATAAAGATGTTAATAATTTTATATTATATTTAATAAAATATTTAAAAATTTACAATTTTGATTTTATATATTATATATTGTGGTAGCACATATTTAAATATATTATATTGAGATTCATTTTATTTAATGTATTCAAAATAATATATAATTTTGTGACTATAAATCTATCAATTATAACTTTACTAACAAGTTATTTTAGGAATATAAAAAAATATATTCTCAATCTACAGGGAATAGCTAAAACCATGGGTAAATGAAGGATTGGCTAATCCCATATTTATGGGAATGAGCATTCCCAGCGGAATCGGTATTCTTATTCCAAAGTTGTACCAAACATGTGTTTGGAATAAGATTAGCAGCAATATTCATTCCATTTTCTAACCAATTCCCTCATACCAATTATATCCTAGGTGATTCCTACGATTGTGTGGAGTATTGGGCATGTATTGAAAGAATGGGGTACGGCCCGGGAACGCAACGAAAGCGTAAAAATGTATATTTAAAGCATAATTAAAACGGGTTCAAAGTGGTGTTCCCTTTGAACTTCTCGGGCATTCGGTGTTTGTCAAAGCATAGATGAAAGAGGAGAAGAATGCTGGACATGTGTCTAAAAGAACATAAACAAAAGATACATGAAAAACGTAAAGAAAACCAAACCTTTGATCACTACACGTAGAACCAGTTTCTAGCCATGTTCCCTTTCCGTTTATCCTTCCGTTCACTTGAGGATCCAAATTAGAATCCCTCTAGTTGTCCACACCACACTATGGAAGAGTGTATCCCCTGATCTATTGCTAGATAGAAGTAGAGAAAAGAAGAAGAAACACTTCTAAAACAACACTAATGTTTAGTGCCTTTTGGAATGTTTTTAAGTTCAACCTTTCCAAAAGGTAGAACACAAAAAGGAGAGTTTTTCAGAGAATTTTAGAGAGTTTTTTATGGAAAATTTCGTGCAAGACAAGGCCATTCAAGTTATGTGAATGGTTTTGTGTATGTAGAGTTGTTGAATTCAAAATTCAACTTCTATAGTTAACTTCCAAAGCAACCTACATACACTCACCACTCTCTACATAACCATGCACCAAATAAAACCACCCACCAAACCATATAAAGGCTGGTCACAAGTGCCTCACATATGGAGGATTTTAATTCATCCTTCACTTGCTATAAATTGCATTTTTCCATAGACTAGGACTACTAGCGTTGGACTTTTATTTAATCTAATTAAATTAAGTCCAAACAAAGTCCATTGAGCATTAATTAATCCAATTAATCTCAATCCAATTGAAACGCATAAGTTTATTTAATCCAATTAAATAAACATAAGTCCAAACTCTAATTAATTGATCCAATCAATTAATTAATCCAAACCCGATAAATTAATCCAATTAATTTAAAAGTTCTACGTGCAAAAATTAATTAATCCAATTAATTAATTCTTGTACCATCCATCAAATGGATCTCTTAATAAATGATCCAATCATTTATTTTTCTACTTGAATTAATTAAATCGAATTAAATTAATTCAATTCTTCTAGAATTAATTTCAAATTAATTCTACCAATTCCATAATGATTTGTGTGTGACTCTTTAGGTTCACTGTCAGCTAGACTTGGGCTTGTATTCAACACAATTAGTCAATTAAATCCAATTTAATTAACTGCTTTCCAATTAACCATTAATCGGAAAACGCCCGTCAACATGGGTGGTCATCTAGCAACGGTCCGGGCACTAGAGACTAGGTGAATGTTGGCGTGAATATTTAGGCTCCCGATTACCATACGAGTATGGACCTTCCATCATCTGTCTCCCGGTTTAAGTCTAGGGCATGGAATTGGGCGTCGATTCCCATCCTGGACTAGACAACTATGCTCAATAACTCGAGACACGTTTGCTCTATTGATAGACGTAGGAAACCATTCCCTACTCGACCAATCGCTGTGGCCACAAACTTAAAGAGCTTAAACTGTCTCAGAGCGCATAGGAGACTCGACTGTCAAATACTGACAGGTGACGGATCCTATCTTGGAATCCACCATTCCTAATACATATTCCGACTGCACTGAATAAGGCTTATGATGAACGTATCCCAGATACGGACATCTCTTTCCAGAACCTAGATACAACCATCATATGCATGCGACTGCCATGATTCCTCAAGTTTGAGGACCAATCTTGTCCTATCGGAGCCAGGAATTTCAGTGATCCCGACCAAGCCTCCAAGACTTCCATATGACGATTCCCGCGAGTCAGCTCAGTCAGTGGACACCCTTGTCAACTAACTCACTAATATTGCATAGACGTCCAACGTCTGTCGCCAATGAAACACAACACTCATCCAATGATTGCAATCCTTAGTGCAAGTCTCTATAGGACCCTCGATGCCCAATCTCGAGGTCCTCGACTTGGAACATTTCAGACCAAGCCTCAGAAGTTGGTTTCATTGCTGCCATCCAATACGCAACCTAACTACGTGGTTTATCCAATTGATCTGTGAGCATTTGTTGTGACATTAAAATGTTGTTTAACATAATCAGTAATCACAACAAACACATAGTGCCACGGATGAATACTTACTGTATTCATCAAGTCAATATTACTTTACTAAAGATTGCTAAATAGTACCCAAAATCGCCAATCCAATTGGCTTTCTGGTCACCTATTCTAACAATCTCCCACTTGACCTAAAGCCAATCACCCATGTCGCTCAGACTTATCTGAGCATGAGTAACCTGCAATATCTGGCTCAGTCTCACGGACCTTCCTTATTTCTGCCAAGATGATGCGGTCCAACCGCACATCACCTCTTCATACCATTGCTCCAAGCAGATGGTATTGTCTAAGAATTTTCCTGGATCCGTAATGAGATCTCGGCCCTTTAGCTTGCGCTACAACCATGTTGTTATCCTCCAAGGTAACTACTGGCTAGCTCGTGCTAGGCATCACACCGAACCATTGGATGTGGTTTTTCATCCAAACCACTCTCCAGAGCAACTTCTAAAGTTGCCATCCATTCGACTTTCATGGTCCTTCGTGGTGTCCCGCTTGAAACCTTTCCAACTCACCACCTTACCATTAAGTCTGAATATATGTTCATACTGAGACTAAATATTATTCACATGATCTTGGAGGCTAGTATCATAATAGCCTTCCAAAAATCAACTCTCCATAGAATATGCATCTAGAAACACTTCTTTAATCCTTATTCAGGTATTAAAGACTGTTCTCAACAGCAGTCTACTGCCTCATTGGTACACACCCGATTTCCGTCGTTATGCCAAAAGCATACATAACATCAGGTCTGATGCACCAAACAGCCTACCCATGCTGTCTACGGCAAAGACGTAGGGGATTTCAAACATCTAATTTCCTCATCAGTCAACCCTGACTGAATCTTGGACAACTTAACCCTCTATATAGGAATCCAATTCCTTTCATAGAGAATTGCGTGAACAATGTTCGTGTTTCAGTGATGAGATCTCGGTCCTTTAGCTTGCGCTACAACCATGTTGTTATCCTCCAAGGTAATTACTGGCTTTGTCGTGCTAGGCTCCACACCCAACCATTGGATGTGGTTTTTCATCCAAACCACTCTCTAGAGCAACTTTTAAAGTTGCCATACATTCAACTTTCATGGTCCATCGTGGTGTCCCGCTTGAAACCTTTTCAAGCCACCACCTTACATAACATCAGGTCCAATGCACCAAACAACATACCCATGCTGCCTACGGCAATAACGTAGGGGATGTCAAACATCTAAGCTTCCTCATCAGTCAACCTTGACTGAGTGTTGGACAGCTTAACCCTATATATATAGGAATCCAATTCCTTTCATGGAGAATTGCGTGAACAACGTTCGTGTTTCAGTGTTTCCTAAAATCTTAAATTCATTCCAAATGAATAAGACGTTACACACTTTAAACACTAGGAACACAACCAAACTCCCACTGACCTTCAAGCTCGTTACTGATCGAGTCATATCCCGCATGAACTCATCAAAATGAATATTCCAATTACATGGAGTTTCAAACCTAGTTTGAATTCCATGTCGAATCACACGGCTCCAAGCCATTGATTCAATCCAATGTCCAATATTGCTTCTCCTTATGTCTTTTGAATTATAATCCAATTGACCCGGACTGACCCAGAAACCTGCACCTCTCAGGTATCTAAGATATTCTGGTCATCCTTAGGAGAACTGGATATAGTCAGTAAGCAAACTTAACTTCAAATTATGTTTGCAATATCGTACTGAGGTATCGCTCTACTTGATTCCTCAAGGAGCTACTCCTCACACCGGTTATCCTCTAATATCCAATTTCCCTTAGGACAACACTTGAACCTGTGCAAACCTAGTTTGCCTCCCACTAGTCCCTTGACGTATGCAAGACCATCCCACATACTCAAGTACTTTGTCGGATACAGGCTTGTCATGCCATATCCAATATGGTGTCTGGGCCACGATCTTTAGAAAGTGCCATGTTTTACAACTGGGTTACTGTCTTAAGAACATGCCCAGATAGGCCAAGATAGTTCAGTGAAACACCGATTGAACTGTGCCCAACAAGGTTTGGTTCCTCCCTTATCAGAGACATCGTCAATTGTGGCTTTCCAGGAAGAATTCCACTGAGTGAGAATTCCATTCCCATTTAGATACATCAAGAGCTCTCACTAAATACACATCACTCGATCCAATCGAATGTTAATTTTGCAACCAGTTTGGTTCCCACTTCAAATCTAATTCCCTGAGCCTTCCAAAGGCCCTTAGACTTGTGAACCCTCTTCTGGTCTTGTGTATTCAGCGACCCACAGATGTCTGACTAGATCCAATCCAACAAACCACTAGCAAGCATACTTTGTCCTACAAAGAGCTCCTTGGCCAGCTTCCTGCTCAGAAAGGACTTGCAAGCTAGCAGCCTCAAATTGTCTATTTCTAGACTCGTTGAATCTACTAACCTCCTTATCCTATCTAGAGGAATATGACCTAGCTTTGCATGCCAAATCTGTGAGTTTATCTTGATCATTTGTTTTGAGCATTCATAATCTAATTATGGGATAATATTGAAATAATTATGCAAACAACCTAGCAGACAAGAATAACCATTCTTTGTCAAATAAAAGAAACTTTCATTGATAAAAAAACATGTAATCCTTATTGTCCAACAATAGAAAAACATAATTTGATCATGCTAGGTTACATAATTGAGACCTATCAACTCTATCCTAACATGATCACTAATAGCTAAACCTTACTAGTCCTATAGCTTCTATGGCAATAGCCCAGTCATTGCCTAGCTTTAGAACCATCTCCGTCTTAGCCTATTACTCCTTCCCATTTCCTACAAACCATTTGCAGATGTGAGCTCTACAACTGGTATCTAATACCTAATAAGTGTTGGAATAGGTGACCAGAAAGCCAATAGGTTTGGCAATTTGTAACCTATCGGACAACTTGATGTGAATGTAATATTATTATGTGATGAATAAGATGAGTGTTCGTCACCAATGGTACCTTCTTTGTTGCGCTCATCTTACATTTGTTAAGCCGGTGTTTTAACTTATATCGCAACAAAGCCCATAGACCATGGATAACAACACGTGCAGTTGGGCCACGCATTGGATGGTGGTCATGAAACCAACTGATTAAGAGTTGGGTCTGAAACGTTCCAAGTCGAGGACCTCGAGACAGGGCATCGAGAGTCCTATTGAGACTTGCGTCAAGAGTCGTGTTCATTGGATGAGTGCCGTGTTTCATCGGCGACAGGCGTGGGACGCCTACACGATCTTGATGGGTTTGTCGACTGGGGTCGAGCCGACTGGACTGACTCGCGGGGATCATCATATGGAAGCCTTGGAGGCTTGGTCGGTATGATTGGATTTCCCCGGTTCCGATAGTACGGGAGTAATCCTCAGACTTGAGGAATCATGGCAGTCACGTGCACAGGACGGCTGTATCTTGGATCTGGCGAGAGGTGATCATTCTGTAAGATGATCATTATAAGCCTTGTCCAGTGCAGTCAGAATGTGTAGCGAGGACGGTGGATTCCAAGAAGAGGATCCGTCCCCTGTCAGTATGTGACAGAGGTATCTCCTATGCACTCGGAGACACGTACATGCTGTTTGAAGCTGTGGCCACAGTGGTTGGTCGAACAGGGACTGGTTTCCTGTGTCGACGCAATGAAGCATACGTGGTCTCGAGTATTAAGCATAGATGCCTAGTCAAGGATGGGAACCGACGCCCAATTCCATACCCTAGACTAAGGCCGGGAGACGGGAGACGGAAGGATCGTACCCGTACGGAATCGGCGCCTAAATGTTCACGCCAATTCACCTAGTCTCTAGTGCCATGGACCGTTGCTAGACGGCCACCCATGGTAACGGGCCCTTGTGGGACACAGGCCCAAGTCTAGCTGAGGGTGAACCTAAAGGGTCACACACAAATCACCGAGGAGGTTGAGAGATCGACTTGGAGTCAATCTCGAAGGATAAAATAAGTAATTGGATTACTTAAGGGAAAGTCCATTGGATGGACGGGCCGATATTGTATCGGGCTTTCATTTAATCGGTAAATTGGATTTTCGATTAAATATGGAAAGTCGAGATGTTGAGACGTTGGATCTTTTAATTGGATTAAAAGATCAACGGGAATAATTTAAGTGGACATTAAATTGGATTTAATATTGGGTTCGTTGTAATTGGATTACGATAAAACCCGGTCCGTTAAATTATACCCGAGAGGAGAAATAATTCCTAATTTGGAATAGGAAGAAGTTGGACTTCTTCCCTTAATTAAACATAGCCGACATGCTCCCTTGGAGGAAGCAAAATCAGCCATGTTGCATGCTAGGTGGTATGTTGACTTGTCTCTTTTGGAAAGAGACAAATCAACTCCAATCAAGCTCTTCCCTTTTGGTATGATTTGATTATACCATAAATTTTGGTAGGCTTGATTGAAGAATTGATGGTGATTGATTGGAATGAATCTAGACATCCTTGGATGAACCTAGACACATTCCAATAATCACATTAATTATGTATATATATTAGAATATACAACACCTAGCATAAGTGATTCATTATTCATCTTTTTCTAGGAAAAAGAGAAGACAAAAATCCTCTCATCTCTCTCAAAATTTCGTGCTCCCTCCCTCTCTTACACTTGTGTTCTTCACTTGATTTTGAATCAAGAAGAAGAACAAAGTAAGTTTAAGAGAACACTAATTCATAGTGTTCTTCTCTTAAACCGATTCCTTCCTAAACCCGTTCTTTTCTAGCAAGAAGAACGTGTGTTTCTTCCGGTGTGGTGTGGATCACCTTTGGAGAATCCATACGTTTGGATTTCGTGAGCATTCCGGAGAAGGAACAACCGCTAGTAGTTGGGAGCATACGCTAAACAATCAAAGGTAACGGTTTATTACGCTTTGATTTATTTCATTTGTATATCTATGCCCTATGTGTTTAAATATATGTTTTAATATTTACACATCCTACATCGAACGCCCGGTTGAGCACCCAAGGGTACACCCCTTGGGATTCGCGTATTTTGAATTTGATTTAAATTTACGCAATTTCTCGCCTTTTCTCGCTCCCGCTCGCGCTCCCGGGCGGATCCGCTTGTCCTTCAATAAGTAGAATAGTAATCATGTTAAAGCTCAAATCAAATGTACCTTGGTTGGAGAGGAGTTTACGACATTCCCTCTTCCAATGCCCCTTTTCACAGCAATATATGCAAACATCTTTTGCAATTCTTGACTGCCGAACCACCTTCCTCTTTTCATTGCCCATGCCAGCATGGCAACAGGAGTGTTCTGAGCGCTTGCAGCGGCTGCATCTGTCTTACCCTTCTTCCTCTTCCAGCGTCCGGCCCCTTTACCTTTCGCTCTTGAGGTCAAAGCCTCCCCCACCAATACAGACGGCGTAGACTTTTCAATCGTTGCCTCGTATTGGACCAACACATTTATCAACTCATGAAGGCCTTTTTCAAGCCCATTCATGTTATAGTTAACGATAAATGGGTCAAAAGAGGGAGGAAGAGACTGAAGGATCACGTCGATGTACGTCTCTTTTCCAAGATCAGCTTGGACGTCTTTGAGCTTCTCTACTAGGGATAGCATCATCACCCCATGCTGGTGTACAGATGACCCTTCTGTCATCTTAACTCCAAAAAATGCCTTCGTCGCAGCATATCAAATATGCCAGTCGGGTACCGCATAAACGTCTTTCATGCGGAGCATTATTGAGCTGACATCATCCAGCCGATCATACCGTTTCTGGATCTCATTAGTCATGGATGTCAATATGATGCTGCGGACTTTGCGGTTGTCCTCCTTCCATTCATTAAACGCCAAACGCTCTTCTGACGAGGACCCCTCTGGCAAGACCTGAGGAAGAGGCTTATCCAGAACGTAAGCCTGGTTTTCGAAATTTAGGACAATCCTCAAATTTCGCAGTCAATCGTTATAGTTTGTTCCGTCAAATTTATTAGTCTCAAGAATTACAGCGAGTGGATTCTTAGACATCTACATTCAAAATGTAAAGCAGAAACTTAGTAGATTATTATAATATTGAATTCAAGTTAAGACTTGATCTTTAGTCATTAACCCCTCCCACTATTTCTTCAAAAAGCCCACCACTCTCAAGTGGGTTTTTGAAAAACCATTTCCTTGTGGGTTTGGAGTTCACAAATGCAATTCTTCATGCCCCGCTTTTACGATTCACATGGGAAAGGCTTTGTGGGAAGTATCCAATACCATTCTCATCCAATGGGATCCCTAAGATATTTTGCCTCGCTCTTCACATGATCCCAAGGACTCCAAGCGAATCATGTTACTTAGTGTCAGGCCCGACCCATCAACCAAATGAATATCTCAACTATCACCCCCAACGACTCGTGAGATAGGGAAATAGGAGCATATTCCATCCGTTCACAACAACAGTGCAGCTTTCTTTCATTCCAAACGTGCCACGACTCGTGAGACCACGAATGGGTGAAAGCAGCTTACTCACTACATTGCTATGGATGGAAGGCATAGAATAATCAAACCATTTGATTTTAATTCTATTTTGGGCCTGATATTTACTTAGACCATCCAAGTGAGAGTTATAGCTTATTAAGACCGAGACTTCATCGTTATTAGTATTTTGCATGCTCAAGTTTCAAACATTTAATGTAAATAGATGCATTCCAAACACATCATACATCAAAGCATTAAAACATTAATCACATGCCAAGAAGCCTAGCACGCCCCTGTAGGATGATCACAAGCCCGTTCCTAAGTGATCCACTGAGCCCCCAGTGGATCAATGGTCAAACTAGGGTAGGCCTACACTATTATAATTTTTACATCCCATTATCATTCTAATGAGGCCTTGTAAATCCTTCTTTGTTCTTCTTGGGCCTTCCGTCGTGGGCTCTGTCCAACGGACCTCTTTTGGGCCTTGATCTCCATGGAAGCTTACATTTATTTTAAAAAATAAATAAAACCTCACAACCTAATCTACACTCATTACAACTGAAGTGAAACCCCAATAAAAAGTTGGGGGGAGTACATTAAAAGAGAGAAAGCAAACTTTATTATTTCAAGGCTAAAAACGATAGAGAGAAGAAAAAACAAAGAGGCACGCAGGCCTCACCCAACAATAAATTAAACCATACATAGGGCAAAAAGGGCTAGTGATCATTCTTATTGTTTATCAAATAAAACAACAGCAACAAAGCACATATATATCAAATATAAATATGCCAACAAATAAATACATCCCATGTATATATGCATAGATATCCAATATCTAAAACCATAAACATAATAAAAATACAGAAAATACTATATTAATAATGCAATTAAAAATATTGATATCAACTATACATCCAATGTACAAACCATTTTTTTTTGTTTGGAAACCATTTCCAAAATAATCCAAGGCACGAAATAATTTTAGAAAAATTCAATTTCACCAAAATTAAAAATGCCAAAATTTATCATTTGAGAAAATTAGCAGAAATACAGAAAATCTAAATTTTTACGAAAAACGGTGCAAAATGGCCCAGCCGTTCAGACCGGTAGACGGCTGCATGCGCGCGCACGCAGGCACCCATGCCTGCATAGCGCGCCCGCAGCCCGTCTGCATGCACAGCGCTGCGCGCGCATGCCGCCTGCCTGCGCTCCTGCCACCACGCACGCCAGCGGGCGCGTGCGCCAGGCAACGCGCAGGCTGTTGTCCGCGCACGCCCGGCCTGTGCGCCTTCTGGCCAGTGGCCGGTCAACAGGGCAGCATGCAGATGGCTAAGTCATTTTTCTTTTTTTTTTTTTTTTAACATTTTTGCTATAAAACCTGAACTAAAATCATGCATTTACAGAAAATCCAATTGTCAAAAATACATGGATATCCATAATTTTAAAAGCAAAATTAACACATATTTTCTACACATATTATCATGCTCTAAAGCCATAAATCATGCTTTGCAAAAGCAATTTAAACATGTTCTTCATGCTTAACACATAATAACATGTAAATCCTTAAGCCACAACACCGAACCAGGCTCTGATACCACTGAAAGAATCGGGTACGGCCCGGGAACGCAACAGAAGAGTAAAAACGTATATTTAAAGCATAATTAAAACGGGTTCAAATGGGTGTTCCCTTTGAAGTTCCCGGGCGTTTAGTGTTTATCAAAGCATAAATAAAAGAGGAGAAGAATACTGGACATGTGGCCAAAAGGATATGAACAAAAGATACATGAAAAACGTAAAGAAAACCAACCTTTGATCACTACACATAGAACCGATTTCTAGCGTTGTTCCCTTTTCGTTTATCCTTCCGTTCACTTGAGGATCCAAATTAGAATCCCTCTAATTTGTCCACAAAACACTATGGAAGTGTGTATCCCCTAATCTATTGCTAGATAGAAGTAGAGAAAAGAAGAAGAAACACTTCCAAAACCACACTATTGTTTAGTGCCTTTTGGAATGTTTTTAAGTTCAACCTTTCCAAAAGGTATGAACACAAAAAGGAGAGTTTTTCAGAGAATTTTAGAGAGTTATTGATGGAAAATTTCGTGCAAGACAAGGCCATTCAAGTTATGTGAATGGTTTTGTGTATGTAGAGTTGTTGAATACAAAATTCAACTTCTACAGTTAACTTCTAAAGCAACCTACATACACTCACTACTCTCTACATAACCATGCACCATTATAGCAAATAAAATCACCCACCAAATCATATAAAGGCTGTTCACATGTGCCTCACATGCGGAGGATTTTAATTCATCCTTCACTTGCTATAATTGCATTTTTCCATGGACTAGGACTACTAGTCTTGAACTTTTATTTAATCTAATTAAATTAAGTCCAAACAAAGTCCATTGGGCATTAATTAATCCAATTAATCTCAATCCAATTGAAGCTCATAAGTTTATTTAATCCAATTAAATAAACATAAGTCGAAACTCTTATTAATTGATCCAATCAATTAATTAATCCAAACCCGATAAATTAATCCAATTAATTTAAAAGTTCTAAGTGCAAAAATTAACTAATCTAATTAATTAATTCTTGGACCATCCAGTAAATGGATCTCTTAATAAATGATCCAATCATTTTTTTTTCTCCTTGAATTAATTTAATCTAATTAAATTAATTCACTTCTTCTTGAATTAATTGCAAATTAATTCTACCAATTCCATAATGATTTGTGTGTGACTCTTTAGGTTCACACTCAGCTAGACTTGAGCTTGTGTCCAACACAATTGGTCAATTAAATTCAATTTAATTAAATATTTTCCAATTAACCATTAATCGGAAAATGCCCGTCACCATGGGTGGTCGTCTAGCAACGGTCCATGGCACTAGAGACTAGGTGAATGTTGGCGTGAATATTTAGGCTCCCGATTATCATATGAGTATGGACCTTCCATCATCTGTCTCCTGGTCTAAGTCTAGGGCATGGAATTGGGTGTCGATTCCCATCCTGGACTAGACAACTATGCTCAATAACTCCAGACACGTTTGCTCTATTAATCGATGTAGGAAACCATTCCCTACTCGACCAATCGCTGTGGCCACATATTTAAAGAGCTTAAATCGTCTTAGAGCGCATAGGAGACTCGACTGTCATATACTGACAGGTGATGGATCCTATCTTGGAATCCACCATCCTCAGTACCTATTCCGACTGCAATGAATAAGGCTTATGATGAACGTATTCCAGATAAGGACGTCTCTTGCCAGACCCTAGATACAACCATCATATGCATGCGACTGCTATGATTCCTCAAGTCTGAGGACCAACCTCGTACTATCGGAGCCGGGAATTTCAGTTACACCGACCAAGCCTCCAAGGCTTCCATATGATGATTCCCGCGAGTCAGTTCAGTCAGCTGACACCCTTGTCAACTAACCCACTAATATTGCATAGACGTCCAATGTATGTCACCGATGAAACACGGCACTCATCCAATGATTGCAATCCTTAGTGCAAGTCTCTATAGGACCCTCGATGCCCTATCTCGAGGTCCTTGACTTGGAATATTTCAGACCAACCCTCAGAAGTTGGTTTCATAGCTGCCATCCAATATGCAGCCCAACTACATGGGTTATCCAATTGGTCTGTGGGCATTTGTTGTGACGTTAAAACACTGTTTAACGTAATCAGTAAGCACAACAAACACATAGTGCCACGAATGAATACTTACTATATTCAATAAGTCAATATTACGTTAATAAAGGTTGCTAAATACTACCCAAAACCGCCAATCCAATTGGCTTTCTGATCACCTATTACAACATGTATCCGTACGTACAAAATAGATTATTAACACTAGGTCCTCGATCAGGGAAAGATAAAAGTGCATAAAGTCTAAATTCGTTTAAAGGAGTTTGTCGTTGCGCGAATGTACAAGCTGAGACAATGGCTCCTAAGAGTGCAGTTGATGTAATCCTAGTGCATTTTTGTGTTGAATAAGTTGAGGCCCTAGTCGTATAATCGAAGTGTGGCTTTAACCTTGAGTATTAGAGCCAAAGTAAATATAACTATAGGCAGAAATGAATCATGTATCAATCAATGATAAGGACTAGAAACACTAGGTGTTTCTGTTAGAATAGGTGACCAGAAAGCCAATCGGATTGGCGGTCTTGGGAACTATTCGTTAATCTTTATTACAGTAATATTATCCTGATGAATAGAGTAAGTATTCATCACTGATACTGTGTTTGTCGTGCTTACTACTAACGTTGAATAGCGTTTTGACGTCACAACAAATGCTCACAGATCAATTGGATAACCCATGTAGTTAGGTCGCGCATTGGATGGCGGCTATGAAGCTAACTTCTGAGGGTTGGTCTGGAACGTTCTATGTCGAGGACCTCGAGACTAGGCATCGAGTGTCCTATTGAGACTTGCACTAAGTGTTGCATTTACTGGGTGAGTGTTGAGTTTCGTTGGCAACAGACGAAGGTCGTCTATGTAATTTTAGTGGATTAGTTGACAAGGTGGTCGACTGATTGAACGTACTCGCGGGAATAATCATATGGAAGCCTTGGAGGCTTGGTCGGTCTGACTAGAATTCCCAGTTCCGATAGCATGGGATTAGTCCTCGGACTTGAGGAATCATGGAAGTCACGTGCATATGAAGACTGTATCTTGAATTTGGCGAGAGGTGATCCTTATGTAAGATGGTCATTATAAGCCTTGTCCAATGCAGTTGGAGTATGTAGCGAGGACGGTGGATTCCAAGATAGGATATGTCCCCCGTCAGTATATGACAGTGATGTCTCCTATGCGCTCTGAGATGGCTTAGACTCTAAAAGTATATGGCCAGCAATTGATTAAGTAGGGAAGGGTTCCCTACGTTGATCGATGGAGTAAACGCATCTCAAGTATTAAGCATAGACGCCTAGTCAAGGATGGGAGCCGACGCCCAATTCCATACCCTAGACTAAGGTCGGGAGACGTTTGACAATAGGACTGTACCCATACGGAATCGGCGCCTAAATAATCACGCCAACATACACTTAGTCTCTAGTGCCATGGACCGTTGCTAGACGGCCACCCATGGTGACGAGCTCCTACTGGACCCGAGCCTAAGTCTAGCTGAGGGTAAATCTAAAGGATCATCCATAAATCACCGAGAAGGTGAAGGAATTGACTTGGAATCAATTTCAGAGGATGATAAGTAATTGGATTACTTATGGGATTATCCATTGGATGGACAGACCGATATTGTATCGGGCCGTCGTTTTATTGGTAAATGGGATTTATCTATTAAGTGGAGAAACGAAGCTTTGATCTTTTAATTGGATTAAAAGATCAATGGAATTATTTAATTGGACCATGAATTAAAATAGGATTTAATTCTTGGACTTATTGTAATTGGATTACAATAAAATCCGGTCCATTAATTAAATCTTGGCCCAAGAGATATGTTAATTCCACTTTTGGAATTAGA
This sequence comes from Sesamum alatum, assembly GCA_034509735.1. Classification (NCBI taxonomy): domain Eukaryota; kingdom Viridiplantae; phylum Streptophyta; class Magnoliopsida; order Lamiales; family Pedaliaceae; genus Sesamum; species Sesamum alatum. The sequence continues at coordinate 10,336,660 of JACGWO010000004.1, forward strand.
AGAAGTTGGACTTCTTCTAAAAGGGGATGACCGAAAATTACTTCTTTTTGAAGCACTAAGATCGGCCATGAAGGCTTTTGATGACAAGTTGACTTGTCTCTTTTGGAAAGAGACAAATCAATTCCAATCAAGCCTCTTTCACTTGGTATGATTAAATCATACCTTATGAACTGGTAGGCTTGATTGATGATTAATGGGTATTGACTGGAATGTATCTAGAAATCCTTGGATGATCCTAGAAATATTCCAATAATCACATTAATAAAGTATATATATATATATATATGTGTGTGTGTGTGTGTGTGTGTATACTATCATCAAACACAAGAGTTTTATCATTCATCTTTTTCTAGGAAAAAGAAGAACAGTCTCTCAAGCCAGTTTCAACCCCTCTCTGTCTACCCTATAAATGCTCTTTGTTGCATCATTGATTTAACATCAATTCAAGAACAAAGTAAGATCAAGAAGTTATACTAATTTGATAGTGTAATCCCTTCTTCGATTTTATCATCTAGATCCGTTTTTAGTTTAAGAAATTCATGACCAATTGTAGAGAAATTGGAAGTGGGCCAATGACAAGAGGAATGTTGAAGAGAATGCAAGAAACAATTCAAATCCAATCCAACTTAATATTTGCTAATGGGATCAAGTCACAATTGGAGGCCCAGCATGAGTTCTTAATTTCAATAACTTAAGCTCAAGGAAGCCCTTAATGAGAGGCCAAATTCGTCCAAGTGCAGTCATGTGGTCAAAGAAGACTTATAAATTACATTCAAAGTGCATGTATCACATACAATGCACCATTTTTCCGATTCACACGGAAGTCCATAAGTCTTACTCAGTTTTGACCAAGAATGCATAGGTTGTAGTCATTTTTTAACTAATTATTGAATGTACATCCACCAAGGAGTCACTTGAGGATATGTGTGGTCAATTTGGAAGTATTTTGGCCGATAAAAAGCATGCACCAGCCGTGTAAATTGGAGCAACCAAGAATTTGTCTAAGTTTAAGAAATATTGAGAGAGTTCTCATATTTTGGAGAGTTTATATCTTTTTTGCTTTAGTGAAACCTTGCTTTGTCAATCTAGCGTATGAGGTTGGTGATTCAAATTCACAAAGCCCCCAATTGATGCTCAACACAAGTGTGTTGTTGTGTGGATTGGTTTACTCGTGCTCGTGGTTGGTTGAATATTCTAAGTAGCAGGTCACGTTCGTATAACGTTGGTTGGCTATTTGCATTCCTCAGGTCACGGACCTCTTTATCCTTTTCAAGCCTATGTCGTGAAGATCGGGCCACCCATGGCCGATACCATATCAACTAAGCTAAGACGATGGCTCCTAAGAGTGTATTAGATGTAATCCTAGTGCATTTTTGTGTCGAATAACCTGGAGTCCTAGTCGTATAATCGAAGTGTGGCTTTAACCTCGATTATTAGGGCAAAAGCACATATAACTATAGATAGAAATGAATAATGTATCAATCAATGATAAGGACTGGAAACACTAGGTGTTTCCTACAATTGTGTGGAGTGGTAGGCATGTATTCGCACGTATGATTGATTACTAAGATTCACCAAGCCCTTGAACAGGCAAAGATAAAATTGCATGACTTTCTAAATTCGTTTAATGGAGTTTGTCGTTGCGCGAATAAACTAATCTTAGACGTTGGCTCCTAAGAGTGTACTAGATGTATGTGGAGATGCAGTGACTGAGAGCCATTAGCACCTCTTCTTTAATTGTCCATACTCGGGGGCTCTTGTGTCCGGATTTGCAAGAGGGAAGTCAAGTTCATGTGGCCCTTTCAGGATTGGCATCGTGGAGTGAAATAGGCAGCTCGGCGTTGGCGTGGGAAGCACCTTCTCAATGCCATTTATGTTAGAATAGGTGACCAAAAAGCCAATAGGTTTGGTAGTTTGTAACCTATTCGACAACTTGATGTAAATGTAATATTATTATGTGATGAATAAAATGAGTATTCGTCACTTTTGGTGCTTACTTTGTTGTGCTCATTTCACATTTGTTAAAACGGCGTTTTACTTATATCGCAACAAAGCCCACAGGCCACGGTTAACAACTCATGCAGTTGGGCCACGCATTGGATGGTGGTCATTAAACCAACTGTTTTAGAGTTGGGTCTGAAACGTTCTAAGTCGAGGACCTTGAGACAGGGCATCGAGAGTCCTATTGAGACTTACATCAAGAGTTGTGTTCATTGGATGAGTGTCGTGTTTCATCAGCGACAGGCATGGGACGCCTACACGATCTTGATGGGTTGGTCGACTAGGATCGAGTCGACTGGACTGACTCGCGGGGATCATCATATGGAAGCCTTGGAGGTTTGGTCGGTATGATTGGATTTCCCCAGTTCCGATAGTACGGGAGTAGTCCTAAGACCTGAGGGATCTTGGCCGTTGCGTGCACAGGACGGTTGTATCTTAGATCTGACGAGAGGTGATCATTCTGTAAGATGATCATCATAAGCCTTGTCTAGTGCAGTCGGAATGTGTAGCGAGGACGGCGGATTCCAAGAAGAGGATCCGTCCCCTCTCAGTATGTGACAGAGGTATCTCCTATGCACTCGGAGACACGTTCGTGCTATTTAAATCTGTGGCCACAGTGGTTGGTCGAACAGGGAATGGTTTCCTGTGTCGACGCAATGAAGCATACGTAGTCTCGAGTATTAAGCATAGATGTCTGGTCAAAGATGGGAACCGACCCCCAATTCCATACCCTAGACTAAAGCCGGGAGACGGGAGACGGGAGACGGGAGACGGTAGACGGAAGGACCGTACCCATATGGAATTGGGGCCTAAATGTTCACGCCAATTCACCTAGTCTCTAGTGCCATGGACCGTTGCTAGACGGCCACCCATGGTAACGGGACCTTGTGGGACACGGGCCCAAGTCTAGCTGAGGGTGAACCTAAAGGGTCACACACAAATCATCGAGGAGGTTGAGAGATCGACTTGGAGTCAATCTCGAAGGATAAATAAGTAATTGGATTACTCCAGGGAAAGTCCATTGGATGGACGGGCCGATATTGTATCGGGCTTTCATTTAATCGGTAAATTGGATTTTCGATTAAATATGGAAAGTTGAGACGTTGAGACGTTGGATCTTTTAATTGGATTAAAAGATCAACGGGACTAATTTAAGTGGACATTAAATTGGATTTTAATGTTAGGTTCGTCGTAATTGGATTACGATGAAATCCGGTCCGTTAAATTATACCCGAGAGGAGAAATAATTCCTATTTTGGAATAGGAAGAAGTTGGACTTCTTCCCATAATTGGACACGGCCGAAATGCTCCCATGGAGGAAGCAAAATCAGCCATGTTTCATACAAGGTGGTATGTTGGCATGTCTCTTTTGGAAACAGATAAATCAACTCCAATCAAGCCCTTCCCTTTTGGTATGATTTGATCATATCATATATTTTGGTAGGCTTGATTGAAGAATTGATGGTGATTGATTGGAATGTATCTAGACATCCTTGGATGAACCTAGACACATTCCAATAATCACATTAATTATGTATATATATGAGTACATACAACACCTAGCATAAGTGAATCATTATTCATCTTTTTCTAGGAAAAAGAAGAAGAAAAATTCGGCCCATCTCCTCTCTTTCAACTCTCGGTTTTCTCCTCCCATTTTCTACTTGTGTTTTTCACTTGGTTTTGAATCAAGAGGAAGAACAAAGTAGGTTTAAGAGAACACTAATTCGTAGTGTTCTTCTCTTAAACCGATTCCTTCATTAAACCCGTTTTTTTCTAGCAAGAAGAACGTGCGTTTCTTCCGGTGTGGTGTGGATCACCTTTGGAGAATCCATACATTTGGATTTCATGAACATTCCGGAGAAGGAACAACGCAAGTAGCCGAATATACGTAGATCATCAAAGGTAAGGATTTCATTACGCTTTGGTTGATTTAGTATCTATCTATGCCCTATGTGATTTATGTACGCATTTGACATTTACGCATCCTACATCGAATGCCGGGTTGAGCACCCAAGGGCACACCCCTTGGGATATGTTTATTTAAATTGAATTTAAATTTACACACATTTCTCACTTCCGCTCGCGCTCCCGGGCGGATCCGCTTGTCCTTCAAGTTGTATCAGAGCCTGGTTCGACGTAAGGGGCATAGATCTATGTGCTTGGCATGATCTACTTGCTTTTTAGCTTTGATAGCATGTTAGATTACACATATATGTGAATAATATGATGATTCAATTATTTGAATTTGATGGACTTTTGGCATGCTTATTTTTTTATTAGATTGGATCTAATATGCATGCTTATTTTTCAGAATTATTAGTTCTGTTTTTGTGCTGAAATGATGTTAAAAACATGAAAAAAAAAATGGAATCGGACAGCAGCGGCAGCAGTTGGCTCACACCTGGCAGGCGCGCTACTGGACGCGCGCGGGCTCACACCTGCGCGCAGGCCTGGCCGGTGTGCCTACCAGCGTGTGTGCTGGCAGGGGCGGCCGCGCAGCTGCGCGCAGGCGGGTGTGCGCGCGGATGCTGCGCACAGGCGCGCGAGCTGTGCGCAGACGACCACTGCCTGCCGAGGCCAGCGTGGCATGGGGCGCGCAGGCAGCACTGCCCTGTGCATGCGGGTGGCCGGCAGGCACAACGGCCGAGCCGTTTTGTGCCATTTTTCGATATTTTCTGGAAATTTTGAGTTTCTGTATTTTCTGCACAATATTTTGAAAATGTGTTGATTTTGCATATTGGATTTTGGAATAATTGGATTATTCCTTAGATTAAATTTGCTTAATTAACTTGGGATTAATACATGCATTGGATGCATTGTTTTTAATGTCCATTAAATTTGAATTTGAATTTTGTATATTATTTATATATTTATGCCTTTGTGATGTTGGACATCACATGGATATTTGGAATATCCATTGGTTTAATGCATGATTATTTGAAATAATTGTGTTATGTGTGTTGATGGAATCAACATGGGATGATCACAAGAGCCCTAGACCTTGTGTATGGATGAATGTATGATCATTTATTTTCTGTTGGGTGGGCCTGCGTGCCTCATGATGTTAAGGCTTGTTTTTTATTATTACCAATGTATTGCTTTCAGTTGTAATGAGAGTAGATAGGATTGATGAGGTTTTATTTTTAACAAGCATTTGGAGTCGGAGACCCCAAGGAGAGCATCAAGGCATGAAACAAGAACACTATAAGGCCCATTGGAATGACAATGGATATATTGTTATTGTAATAATTTAGGACCACCCTAGACAGACCATAGACTCACTGCAGGCTCAGTGGGTCGCATAGGTTGGGCTTGTGATCATCCTAACATGGGTATGCTATGTTTTCTGCATGCAGCGTATTTATTTATCGCTTTAAATATTGGATATTTATGCATGCTAAAACACCATAATGTGATGAGGTCTCGGTCGTACACAAACTCTCATTTGGTTGGACCAAATTAATTATTAGGCCCAGAACGGACTTGGATCAAAATAGTATTTTGATCTGTCCGAGCCTTCCATCCACAGCAAAGTGGTGAGGAAGCTACCACTACCCAAGTGTGGTCTCACGAGTCGTGGCACACTTGGACTAGAGGAAAGCTGCACCATTGTTGTGAACAAAAAGACTACGCTCGCTGTTTTCCTGTCTCACGAGTCGTGGGGGGCGACAATTTGAGGCATGATTTGGTTGATGGGTCGGGCCCAACACTGAGTAACATGGTTCGCTTGGAGTTCTCGAAACCATGCGAATAGGTGAGGCAAAATATCTTGGGAATCTCATTGGATGAGAATGATATTGGATATCACGCACGAGGTCTTCTTCATGTGAATCGTAAAAGCGGGGCATGGAGATTACGCTTGTGGATCCCGAGCCCACTAGGAAATGGTTTCCCGAAACTCCGCTTGAGAGTGGCGGACTTTCGTATAAATAGTGGGAGGGTTAAAGACTAAAAGACCAAGTCTTCAACTTGAACCATAATATTACCATCATCTGCTAAATTCTGCTTTACATTTTCATTAATGTAGATATGTCTAAGAATCCATTAACCATGGTACTTGAGACTAATAAATTCAACGGAACCAACTACTCTGGCTGAAAAACCTGAGGATTGTCCTCAGTTTCGAGAACCAAGGCTACGTCTTGGACGAGCCGCCGCCGAGCGACTTACCAGAGGGGTCCACGCCAGAAGAACGTTTGACGTTCGAGAAATGGCATGAGGACAACCGGAAAGTACGTAGTATCATTCTGGCTTCGATGTCTAACGACATCCAGAAGTAGTATGAGAGGCTGGACAACGTTTCCGCCATAATGCTCCGCATGAACGAGGTTTATGCGGTTCCGGATAGGCATATTAGATATGCCGCCACAAAAGCATTTTTTGGCACCAAGCTTGCTGACGGAGCGTTTTTACAAAGTCATGGGGTCAAGATGCTCTCCCTAGTGGAGAAACTCGAGGACCTTAAAGCTGGGCTTGACAATGACACGTACATTGACGTGATCCTCCAGTCGCTTCCTCCGTCCTATGACCCGTTTGTTGTAAACTACAACATGAATGGACTTGAGAAGTCTACTCATGAGTTGATCAACATGCTGGTCCAATACGAGGCAACGACCAACAAGTCGGCGCCGGCGGTATTGATAGGAGAGGCTTCGACCTCCAAGGCAAATGGCCAGAGGGCCGGACGCTGGAAGAGGAAGAAGGGGAAAGGGAAGACGGTTGCGGCCCCTGCTCGTGCTCCGGGCGTCCCTGTTGCTCCGGTGGGACCGAGCAAAGGGAAAGGGAAGGCCCGTGGTTCTCAGCGGTCCAAGAAAAATGATGTCTGCATGCATTGCCAAGGGAAAGGGCATTGGAAGAGGGAGTGCCCACAACTCCTCTCCAACCCAGGTATGTTTGTGGTTTAAGTAAATATGATTACTAATTCTGCTTCATGGGTATTAGATACCGGGTGTGGTGCTCACATCTGCAATGATTTGCAGGCACTGCAAAAAAGCAGAAGGCTAACCAAGGATGAGGTGATCCTGAGGCTAGGCGATGGCAAGGCCGTCGCTGCGGAAGCCGTAGGGTCACTAGAGTTAGCCATTAGTAGTCATGTTAGGATTGTACTTAACGACTGTTTCTATGTACCTAGCATGATTAAAAAACATTATTTCCATCTCGGTCCTAGATAAGGAGGGATATGAATTTACCATCAATAAAAATGGTTTTTCATTGTTAAATATGGTATTTCTCTTCTACTTGGTACATTGGTCAACGGTCTGTACATACTTCAACAGTCTAATTGGATTATGACTGCAGAACACAAACAAAAACTTGATGATCATAATAACGTACAGATATGGCATGCGAGGTTAGGTCATATCTCTAAAGATAAGATAAGAAGGTTGGTGGACTTAAAGAGTCTAGAAATAGACGATTTGGACAACCTACCAACCTGCGAATCCTGTCTGAAGGGAAAGATAACCAAGAAACCCTTTGTTGGACAAAGTACGCTAGCCAGTAGTCTATTGGATTTGATCCATACGAATGTCTGTGGCCCATTAAATACTCAGGCCAGAGGTGGGTACTCGTACTTCATAACCTTTACCGATGTTCACTCACGGTATGGTTATGTTTACCTGATGAGGTACAAGTCTGAAGCCTTTGGAAGGTTTAAGGAATACAGACTCGAAGTAGAGAACCAAACCGGTCGAAAGATCAAAGCCCTTCGATCGGACCGAGGTGGAGAGTATTTAAGTGGTGAGTTTACTGATTATCTAAAAAAGAATGGGATTCTCTCTCAGTGGACCCCTCTTGGAACACCACAGCTTAATGGTGTGTCTGAAAGGAGGAATAGGACATTGTTGGACATGGTCCGATCCATGATGAGTTTTACCGAACTCCCCCTTTCCTTCTGGGGATACGCTCTTGAGACGGCGGCCAAAGTTTTGAACTTGGCGCCATCTAAGAAGATATCCCAGACGCCATATGAGATATGGCATGGCAAGCCTGCCTCCTACAAATACTTGAAAGTGTGGGGTTGCCCCGCATATGTCAAGAGATTAGTGGGAGATAAACTGGACTCGAGGTCTATCCAAAAAAAACTGTGGGGTATTATTTCTATGATCCCTCCGAGCAAAAGGTTTTTGTCTCGCAAAATGCAGTGTTCTTGGAAAAGGATTTTCCATCGGATAGTCGACGCGATGAGGTACTCCTTGAGGAATCAAGTGAGGTACCCCATGAGGCAGCAGTGACATCTGAGCCAGTAGTTCCCACTGATAATGTTCCAGTCCTCTGTAGGTCAGCCAGAGTATCCCATGCACCTGATAGGTATGAATTTCTGCGCCTGATCAGTCAGTTGGATAATGATCCAAAGATGTACGGAAAAGCGATGTCGGGCATAATGATCCAAAGACGTACGGAGAAGCCAAGCTTGTGGCGAAAGGTTACACTCAACGACCCGGGGTTGATTTGAGGAAACCTACTCGCCTGTAGCAATGGCCAAGTCCATTCGGATACTGCTTGCCATAGCAGCATGGTATGACTATGAAATATGGCAGATGGACATGAAAACGGCTTTCCTCAATGGTTTCGTAGAGGAAGAGATCTATATGGATCAGCCGGAAGGTTTCACAACTGTTGGAGAAGAGCAGAAGGTCTGCCGTCTCCAAAGGTCCATCTATGGCCTCAAACAAGCTTCCCGAAGTTGGAACATACGTTTTGATGAAGTCAAGGGGATATGATTTCATCAAGAACGAGTCCGATCCTTGTATATACAAGAAGATCAGTGGGAGCTCAGTGGCGTTTCTAGTGCTTTATGTGGATGACATCTTGCTCATTAGGAATGATGCTAAGATGTTGGGAACCACTAAAGCTTGGTTGTCAACACAATTCTCCATGAAGGATATGGGCGAGGCATCCTACATCTTTGGCATCAAGATCTACAGGGATAGATCTAGAAGGATGTTAGGAATGACCCAGTCCTCATATATTGAGAAAGTCTTGAAAAGATTCAAGATGGAGAACTCAAAACGAGGATTCTTTTCTATGAGGCATGGAATTAAGTTATCCAAGAAGCAGTCTCCTAAGACTGATGAGGAGCTTAAACGGATGTTGGACATCCCCTATGCTTCAGCCGTAGGCAGCATACAGTATGTTGTTCAATGCACTAGAACTGATGTGGCTTTAGCTTTGAGCGTAACTAGTCGATATTAGTCGTGTGCCGGGGAGGCACACTGGAGTGCAGTCAAGACTATCCTGAAGTACCTGAAAAGGACTAAGGACATGTTCTTGATCTACGGCGGTGGAGAGTTGATACTGGAAGGCTATAGCGACGCTAGCTTCCAGTCGGATGACGATGATGCCAAGTCTCAATCTGGTTATGTGTTCAGACTTAATGGTGGCGTGGTTGCTTGGAAGAGTTCCAAGCAGGCTACCATGGCGGACTCCACCATTGAGTCTGAATACATAGCAGCTTCGGAAGCTGCTAAGGAGTGGTTTGGTTGATGAGCTACATCCAAGGGTTGGATGTAGTACCTAGCATTGGTAAGCCTGTAATTATCTTTTATGATAACAACGGGGTGATAGCACTAGTAAAGGAACCGAGATCTCATCACGATCCAAGCATATTCTTAGACGCTACCATCTGCTTAGAGAGATGGTTAGCAGGAGTGACGTTCGGTTGGACGGAGTCAGCTCCGGAGAAAACATAATAGATCCACTTGCTAAGCCCATGTCGCAAGTTGCCCATACTCACCATCTGGATAAGAGGTTCGAGGTCAATGGGTGATTGGCTTTAGGTCAAGTGGGAGATTGTTAGAATAGGTGACCAGAAAGCCAACAGGTTTGGCAATTTGTAACCTATTCGACAACTTAATGTAAATGTAATTTTATTATGTGATGAATAAAATTAGTATTCGTCACTTTTGGTGCTTACTTTGTTGCGCTCATTTCACATTTGTTAAAATGGCGTTTTACTTATATCACAACAAAGCCCACAGAACGCGGTTAACAACTCATACAGTTGGGCCACGCATTGGATGGTGGTCATGAAACCAACTAATTTAGAGTTGGGTCTGAAACGTTCCAAGTTGAGGACCTCGAGATAGGGCATCGAGAGTCCTATTGAGACTTGCATCAAGAGTTGTGTTCATTGGATGAGTGTCGTGTTTCATCGGCGATAGGAGTGGGACACCTACACGATCTTGATGGGTTGGTCGACTGGGATCGAGCCGACTGGACTGACTCGCGGGGATCATCATATGGAAGCCTTGGAGGCTTGGTCGGTATGATTGGATTTCCCCAGTTCCGATAGTACGGGAGTAGTCCTCAGATTTGAGGGATCATGGCAGTCACGTTCACAGGACGGTTGTATCTTGGATCTGGCGAGAGGTGATCATTCTGTAAGATGATCATCATAAGCCCTGTCCAGTGCACTCGAAATGTGTAGTGAGGACGGTGGATTCCAAGAAGAGGATACATCCCCTGTCAGTATGTGACAGAGGTATCTCCAATGCACTCGGAGACACGTTCGTCCTATTTAAAGTTGTGGCCACAGTGGTTGGTCGAATAGGGAATGGTTTCCCGTGTCCACGCAATGAAGCATACGTAGTCTCGAGTATTAAGCATAGATGCCTAATCAATGATGGGAACCGACGCCCAATTCCATACCCTAGACTAAGACCGGGAGACGGTAGATGGAAGGACCGTACCTGTACGGAATCGGCGCCTAAATGTTCACGCCAATTCATCTAGTCTCTAGTGCCATGGACCGTTGCTAGACGGCCACCCATGGTAACGGGCCCTTATGGGACACGGGCCCAAGTCTAGCTGAGGGTAAACCTAAAGGATCACACACAAATCACCGTGGAGGTTAAGAGATTGACTTGGAGTCAATCTCGAAGGATAAATAAGTAATTGGATTACTTGAGGGAAAGTCCATTGGATGGACGGGCCGATATTGTATCGGGCCTTCGTTTAATCGGTAAATTAGATTTTTGATTAAATATGGAAAGTTGAGACGTTGAGACGTTGGATCTTTTAATTGGATTAAAAGATCAATGGGAATAATTTAAGTGGATATTAAATTGGATTTTAATGTTAGGTTCGTCGTAATTGGATTATGATGAAACCCGATCCGTTAAATTTGACCCGAGAGGAGAAATAATTCCTATTTTGGAATAGGAAGAAGTTGGACTTCTTCCCATAATTGGACATGGCCGAAATGCTCCCATGGAGGAAGCAAAATCAGCCATGTTTCATGCAAGATGGTATGTTGACATGTCTCTTTTGGAAAGAGACAAATCAACTCCAATCAAGCCCTTTCCCTTTTGGTATGATTTGATCGTACCATATATTTTGGTAGGCTTGATTGAAAAATTGATGGTGATTGATTGGAGTGTATCTAGACATCCTTGGAACCTAGACACATTCCAATAATCACATTAATTATGTATATATATGAGTATATACAACACCTAGCATAAGTGAATCATTATTCATCTTTTTCTAGGAAAAAAGAAGAAGAAAAATTCGGCCACTCTCCTCTCTTTCAACTCTCGCTTTTCTCTTTCCATTTTCTACTTGTGTTCTTCACATGGTTTTGAATCAAGAGGAAGAACAAAGTAGGTTTAAGAGAACACTAATTCATAGTGTTCTTCTCTTAAATCGATTCCTTCATTAAACCCGTTTTCTTCTAGCAAGGAGAACGTGCGTTTCTTCCGGTGTGGTGTGGATCACCTTTGAAGAATCCATACGTTTGGATTTCATGAACATTCCGGAGAAGGAACAATGCAAGTAGCCAAATAACGTAGATCATCAAAGGTAAGGATTTCATTACGCTTTGGTTGATCTAGTATCTATCTACGCCCTATGTGATTTATGTACGCATTTGACATTTACACATCCTACATCGAACGCCCGGTTGAGCACCCAATGGCACACCCCTTGGAATATGATTTATTTAAATTGGATTTAAATTTACGCACATTTCTCGCTTCCGCTCGCGCTCCCGAGCGGATCCGCTTGTCCTTCAATTATAGGTCTTTCCTTGCAGCATTGGTTTATCATCTGTGGATGGAAAGGAAACAACGGCGTTTCCAGTAGCAGTTCCGCAGTCCGGAGGTACTTGTAGGATTTATCATTGAGCAGATTCGGAATAGATTGCTTAGCATATCCGCCCCCTGCCCTGCAGCTTATAGAAACGTATATAGGGTCTGGAAAATTGCATGGCTACATGAGTTAGACGGAAAATGTCCACACGGCTGTGTTAGGTATGGCGGTTTTGCCATGTTGTAACAGAGATTAACACGGTCGTGTTTTCGAGTCTGGTGAGCTACCTTTGTTGTATTTGTACTCTTTGTTTACTTATATAAAAGTTTACATTCCCCCCCAAAAAAAGAGTGTATTAGATGCAATCCTACTGCATTTTGTGTTTAATAAGTTGGAGTCCTAGTCGTGTAATCTAAGTTTGGCTTTAACCTTGATTATTAGGGCCGAAGGGAATATAACTATAGCTAGATGTAAATTTGTTCCAAGGAGTTTGTCGTTGCGCGAATGTGCTAAATTGAGACGATGTCTCCTAAAAGTGTGCTAGATGTAATCATAGTGCACTTTTGTGTTGAATAAGCTGGAGTCCTGGCCGTATAATCGAAGTGTGGCTTTAACCTTGATTGTTAGAGACGAAGCGAATGTAACCATAACCAGGAGCCAAAAATGAATCATGTATCAGTCAATGATAAAGACTAGAAACACTGTTACTGGTATGTAGGAATGAACTTGGGGGAATAGAATAAACTTGGGAATGGAATAAAAGTAGGAATAGAATGATTTTAGTATGTCATTCCTATGTTTGGTATACCAAAAGAACGAAAATGTGAATTGAATCAAAACTTTCCAAATAACTCATTTATACGTTTTGTAAATAATGAAACTTAAAAATTAAAATAACAAAACAACTGAGCTACATCTCATTAATGACATAAAAAAATTATTCTTTAAATGTTAAAGTAATTATAAATTAATAGTATACATTGTTGGATGTTTTCATATGTTTAATTTTTGTAAAATAAATACTTATTATTTGGTAAAATGCATATACTTATTGTAATATTTCATAAAATGTGTATAAAGATGAATTTTATATTATATTTAATAAAATATTTAAAAATTTAAAATTTTAATATTATATATTATATATTTTTGTAGCACATATTTAAATATTTTATATTGAGATTCATTTTATTTAATGTATTCAAAATAATATATAATTTTCTGACTATATCTTGCAATTATAACTTTACTAAAAAGTTATTTTAGGAATATAAAAAAAAATCTATTCTCAATCTATTGGGAATAGCTAAAACCGTGGGTAAATGAAGGAATTGCTAGTCCCGTATTTATGGGAATGGGCATACCCAACGGAATGGGTATTTCTATTCCAAAGTTATACCAAACATGTGTTTAGCATAAGATTAGGAATATTCATTCCATTCCCAACCAATTCCCTCATACCAATCATATCCTAATTGTTCCTACACGATTGTGTGGAGTGTTGGCCATGTATCCGCACGTACAAATATATTATTAACACTAGGTCCTCGATCAGGGAAAGATAAAAGTGCATAAAAGTTTAAATTTGTTTAAAGGAGTTTGTCGTTGCGCGAATTAACAAGCTAAGACAATGGCTCCTAAGAGTTCAGTAGATGTAATCCTAGTGCATTTTTATGTTGAATAAGTTGGGGTCCTAGTCGTATAATCGAAGTGTGGCTTAACCTTGAGTATTACAGCCAAAGCGAATATAACTATAGGGAGAAATGGATCATGTATCAATCAATGATAAGGACTGAAACACTAGGTGTTTCTGTTAGAATAGGTGACCAGAAAGCCAATTGGATTGGCAGTCTTGGAAACTATTCGTCAATCATTATTACAACAATATTATCCTGATGAATACAGTAAGTATTCATCACTGACACTGTGTTTGTCGTGCTTACTACTAACGTTGAACGACATTTCAACATCACACTGACCAATTGGATAACCAATGTAGTTAGGTCGCGCATTGGATGGCGGCTACGAAATAAACTTCTGAGGGTTGGTCTGGGACGTTCTAAGTCGAGGATATCGAGACTGGGCATCGAGTGTCCTATTGAGGCTTGCACTAAGTGTTGCATTCACTAGGTGAGTCTTAAGTTTCATTGGCAACAGACGAAAGTCGTCTATGCAATTTTACTGGATTAGTTGACAAGGTGGTCGACTGACTCAACGTACTGGCGGGAATCATCATATGGAAGCCTTGGAAGCTTGGTCGGTATGACCGAAATTCCCATTTTCGATAGTATGGATTAGTCCTCGGACTTGAGGAATCATGAAAGTCACGTGCATATGAAGACTGTATCTTGGATTTGGCGAGAGGTGGTCATTATGTAAGATGGTCATTATAAACCTTGTCCAGTGCAGTTGGAGTATGTAGCGAGGACGGTGGATTCCAAGATAGGATATGTCCCCCATCATGTATATGACGGTGATGTCTCCTATACGCTCTGAGATGGTTTAAACTCTAAAAAAATATGGCCAGCAATTGATTGAGTAGGAAAGGGTTCCCTACGTTGATCGATTGAGTAAACGCATCTCAAGTATTAAGCATAGACACCTAGTCAAGGATGGGAACCGACGCCCAATTTCATACCCTAGACTAAGGTCGGGAGATGGTCGACAATAGGACTGTACCGGTAGGGAATCGACAACTAACTATTCATGCCAACATACACTTAGCCTCTAGTGCCATGGACCGTTGCTAGATGGACAACCATGGTGACGGGCTCCTATTTGACCCGAGCCTAAGTCTAGCTAAGGGTATACCTAAAGGGTCATGCACAAATCACCGAGGAGGTGAAGGAATTGACGTGGAGTCCATTTAAAGAGGATGATAGGTAATTGGATTACTTATGGGATTATCCATTGGATGGACGGACCGATATTGTATCGGGCCGTCGTTTTATTGGTAAATGGGATTTATCGATTAAGTGGAGAAACGAAGCTTGGATCTTTTAATTGGATCAAAAGATAAATGGAATTATTTAAATGGACCATCAATTAAATAGGATTTAATCTTGGGCTTATTGTAATTGGATTATAATAAAATTCGGTCAATTAATTAAATCTTGGCCTAAGAGATATGCTAATTCCACTTTTGGAATTAGAAGAAGTTGGACTTCTTCTAAAAGGGGATGGCCGAAAATCACTTCTTTTGCAAGCACTAAAATCGGTAATGAAGCCCTTTCATGACAAGTTGACTTGACTCTTTTGGAAAGAGACAAATCAATTCCAATCAAGCCTCTTTGACTTGGTATGATTAAATCATACCTTATGAACTAGTAGGCTTAATTGATGATTAACGGGTATTGACTAGAATGTATCTAGACATCCTTGGATGAACCTAGACACATTCCAATAATCAAATTAATACAGTATATATATATATATTTATATATGCGTATATACTATCATCAAAGACAAGAGTTTTATCATTCATTCTTTTCTAGGAAAAAGAAGAACATTCTCTCAAGCCAGTTTTGACCCCTCTCTTTCTACTCTATAAATGCTCTTTGTTGCTTCATTGATTTAGGATCAATTCAAGAACAAAGTAAGATCAAAAAGTTATATTAATTTGATAGTGTAATCCTTCTTCGATTTCATCATCTAGATCCGTTTTCAATTTAAGAAATTCAAGATCTGTAGAGAAATTGGAAGTGGGCCAATGACAAGAGGAAGGTTGAAGAGAATGCAAGAAGCAATTCAAGCCCAATCCAGCTTAGTATGTAACATCCCCTACTTTACTACACCTAGTTACCATTAATTAATCTTCCATTTTCTTAATCTCAACTTATCTTATAACGTAATATAAATTTTATCTATCAATATAACAAATATATATACGACATGAGATAATAAACATAGCCAAAAACCTTATATTTTACTTCCCACTACTGTACATAACTTAAGAAAAAGATAACCAACGTCCAGTTGTCCAATATCTTACAACAAGCTCCACAATACTAGGATATATTAATTATATAGCCCAAAAACTTCCACCTTCGATGTCACGGCTGACCCACCTATTTAGTGTCACGGCACGGCTCAAGATCCAATAGTATTAGTCCGAAACCTATCTCCTGAAACGTATGTGGCAAGGAATGAGTTGTCTACTCAATAAGTATAGCCTTTCGATCTACATATAAGTATTCAAGCAACCAGTCAAGTATAAAGTAAATATACCAACATAATCCAGCATGCGACATACATTACAGCAGATAAGAAATCACATAGCTACAATACAATATTAACTCAAGACATAATAGAGGCATTTTAGTTGTTTCCTTAGGGCCCTGCTTAACCAACCTGGAGTACATCACTCAATGAGCTTAGCCGGCTATCACCACATCATCATCACAATCACAATACTCTTCTTTTTTTTTCTTTCCACTCTCTTTTCTTTTCTGATATCACACAACACACAACTCGTGTGTATCTCATCCTCATTGATATCACACAGCACACAGCTCGTGTGTATCCCATCCTCACTGATATCACACAGCACACAGCTCGTGTGTATCCCATCATCTCTATTGATCAATGACATCACACAGCTCGTCATTGATCGTATCATTGTAAGCCATTGAGTATGCTCCCCAGTTAGTTAAGCTATCATTTCATTGAATACCATTCCTATTTGACTTCATATCACAATCGATTATACAACCCCACAATCATTCAACCAACGTCCGTGCAGCACAATCACACTTTAGCACATAATAGCAATTCCACAGATATAACGATCATTTTAATCACAATCGACACCCATAATCAAGTATATATAAGCAATCCATATGCATATCCTCATAATTATATATATATATATATCCAAAATTCAATATCAAGTTCTCACATAAGCATAATAATATATATTTATATATCCAACAATTTATATTTATATACATATAAATATATATATATAAAACCAATTAGTTATACTTACCTCAAATCTCAAAATTGGTCTGTCAACACGAAGGGCTGCTCAACCTTCCACTTTATCGTCACGTCCTATAGTAAATTATAATTTATACGATCAATAACTCATAAATATCGTAAGTTCTAATTAATATATTATATAAATATTCACATCGTTCTATTTATATAGAAATTCAACCCCCCGTTCTATTTTCTTTTAAATAATTTAACTTTCTACACTTCTTAGGGTATACTTTTTAATTTATCAACTAACTCATACAATTCCATTTTATAAAAACCCTCATATCATTATAACTACCGGTGTTAATAATATTTCTAACTTAAATTATTATAAAAATCTATATTTTCTTAAATAACTTTTCAATAATATTTCTATTAATTTCTATCAATTCCTCGCTATTATATAATATGATTAAACACCAATATATATATATAATATTAAGTATTTAGTCAATATACCCGATGAAATTGAATACATTAACTACAATAGTAATTAAATCTAGAAAATCTAATAATTTAGTTACCCAATTATAGCAATCTTATATCAAATGTGATATTTAATATAACACTAGTTTAACTAGTCAAACTCATAAAATTTTTCGATTAAATAGTAAATTGCTCAATATAAACTACATTTAATAAATGGACTAATTACATAATAGAATTATATAAATTAATAAAATTTAAAAACCAAAAATTTCCATACTTGTTTCTTTCCGAGAGAGAGAGAGAGAGAGTTTTTGAATGTTGAAGAAATGTGCAATATGCAAATGTTGTATTTTTGTATGTTTGACAACATACATATATATTTATAATATAAATGATGAGGTGGTGGTGAGGTGACTCCCACCCCACTTTCTCTCTCTACACATAAATATATTATATTATCATTATTATATATTATTATTATTATTATTATTATTATTATTATTATTATTATTATTATTCCCTCCCAAATTTTATAATGAGTTCCAATTTACTCCGTTCAAGTTTTATAATATTCCAATTTCAACCTATAATTTATTTATAATTAACTCAAATTTTCTTAATAATTACTAATTAATCTCTCAATTATTTATAAATCCTACGGAACGTCACAATTCTCCTCTCCTTATAAAAATTTCGTCCCCGAAATTTAACTAACTTACTGTTCACTTGAATAAATAGGGATATTTGTCTCTCATATGCTCCTCTACTTCCCAAGTTGCCTCTGTCGGAGAATGATGGCTCCACTTCACTTTCACCATTGGTATCTCCTTATTTCTCCATTTTCTTACGCTTCTATCTAGAATCTCTGTTGGCTCTTCCACATATGTCAACTCAGAAATCTCTATCTCTGGTTCACGGATGACGTGACTAGGATCAGATCGATATCGTCGTAGCATCGAAACATGGAAAACATCATGTATCCGTGACAACTCTGGTGGCAATACTAGTCGATATAATGGCCCAATTCTTTCAATGATTTCATACGGCCCAATATATCTCGGACTCAACTTCCCTTGCTTGCCAAATCTTAAGATCCCCTTCCATGGAGCTACCTTCAGAAAAACCTTATCACCTATTTCATATTCCCTCTCCCTTCGGTGTTTATCCGTATAACTTTTCTGTCGATCTTGAGCTGCTTTCAGGCACTTTTTCACTATCTGTATCTTTTCCACCGTTTCTTGCACCAATTTCGGACCTTCCAGCTGCCGTGATCCCTCCATATCCAACATACTGGACTGCGACATCTCCTTCGATATAAAGCTTCGTACGGGGCCATACCGATACTAGAATGAAAACTATTGTTATACGCAAACTCCATCAAAGGTAGATGATCATCCCAGTTACCCTTAAACTCTATTGTACAAGCCCTCATCATATCTTCTAGGGTCTGAATTGTTCTTTTCTGACCGCGCATCTGTCGGAGGATGAAATGCAGTAGTGAAATGAAAATTTGTGCCCATTGCCCTTTTTAAACTTCTCCAAAAATGTGAGATAAATCGAGGATCTCTGTCTGACACAATAGATACAGGCACACCATGTAATCTCACGATCTCGGAAACATACAACTCGGCTAACTTATCCAGAGAATCACCTAGTCGTATCGGCAAGAAATGTGCTGATTTCGTCAGTCTATCTACAATTACCCAAATAGCATCATGCTTCCTGAGTGTACGTGGCAACCCTACGACAAAATTCATAGTAATCTTTTCCCACTTCCATTCTGGTATGGATAAAGGCCGAAGTTTACCTGCTGGCGCCTGATGTTCTGCTTTTACGTGCTGACATGTCATACATTTGGCCACAAACTCTGCCACATCCTTCTTCATTGTCTGCCACCAGTAGTACGGTCTTAAATTCTGATACATCTTTGTAATACCAGGATGCATGGAATATGGTGCATTATGAGCTTCTTGCAAGATCTCTCCTCGTAACCCATCTACGTCAGGTACACAAATTCTCTCCCCGTTCACTATCACTCCATCAGCTCTTATCGAAAAATTTGACTTCTTACCGCGTTTCATTCTCTCCAGCATCCGTAATAAGAAAAGATCCCGAGTCTGTGCTTCTTTGATTTGATCCACAAAATCTGGCTTAAGTTGCAAGGCTGCCAACATCCCGCCATCTGATCAACTTCCAATTTCGCATTCATAGATCTCATTTCTAGCAACAATGTCATATCTTGACTCCCCAAACTGGCTAATGTACTTGAGCTCTTTCTACTCAAAGCATCTACTACTATGTTTGCCTTCCCTGGATGATAATCAATTGTGCACTCATAATCCTTCAGCAGTTCTATCCATCTCTTTTGTCTCAAATTCAGTTCCTTTTGAGTCAAAATATACTTCAAACTCTTGTGATCAGTGAAAATCTGAAATTTTTCTCCATACAAATAATGTCTCCATATCTTTAATGCATGCACTATCGCGGCCAACTCCAAATCATGTGTGGGATAATTAAACTCATGAGTCCTCAGCTGACGAGATGCATAGGCAATTACTTTTCTGTTCTGCATTAATACACAACCCAAACCTTGCTTTGAAGCATCCATGTACACTACATATCCACCACTACCAAACGGTAAAACCAAAATCGGAGTTGAGGTCAGTCTTTTCTTCAACTCATCAAAGCTTCGTTGGCACTGTTCAGTCCACTGAAATACTACTCCCTTCCTCAGTAACTTTGTCAAAGGACCAGCAATTATGGAGAAGCCCTCGACGAATCTCCTATAATACCCTGCTAACCCCAAGAAACTTCGAACTTCAATCGCATTCTTCGGTACTCTCCATTTCCATAATAGCTTTCACTTTTGAAGGGTCGGGCATAACCCCATCACCCGATATCACATGCTCGAGGAAAACCACCTGATTTATCCAGAATTCACATTTGCTTAGTTTAGCATACAACTCTTTCTCCTTCAACATCCGTAACGCTATCCTCAAATGTTGTTCATGCTCCTCCCGGCTCCTCGAGTACACCAAAATATCATTTATAAAAACAATAACAAACTGATCCAAGTACTCGTGGAATGTACAATTCATCAATGCCATAAACGCTGTCGGTACATTTGTAAACCCAAAATGGCATTACCAAGAACTCATAGTGACCATAACGTGTGCGAAAAGCTGTTTTCGGTATGTCATTTTCGGCTATCATCAATTGCCAATACCCAGACCTCAAATCGATCTTTGAAAATGTTGTAGCCCCCTTCAATTGATCCAGTAAGTCATCAATCCTCGGCAAAGGATATTTATTCTTCACTGTCACCCTATTCAACTGACGGTAGTCGACACACAATCTCATACTACCATCTTTCTTCTTCACAAATAGCACTGGTGCCCCCCACGGTGAAGTACTCGGTCTGATAAATCCTTTCTCCAACAATTCTTTTATTTGTTTCTTAAATTCTTGCAATTCCACTGGGGCCATTCTATACGGTGCAATAGAAATCGGGGGCAACTCCTGGAAGAGTTTCTATCGTGAAGTCCACTTCCCTATGTGGTGGGAAACCTGGTAAGTCATCAGGGAACACTTCAGGAAAATCTCTCACTATAGGAATTTCCTCTAATGTGAGATTAACCTTCTCTGCATCTATCACATGAGCTAGATATGCCTCACATCCTTCTAGCATTAATCGTCTTGCCTCCATGGCTGATATTACACAAACTGGCACTATCTGTCGCTCCCCCACGAATACTACTTTTGGCTGGCCGGAAGATTCAATCGCCACTTCCTTTTTATAACAATCAACCACTGATTTATGTTGTGCTAACCAATCCATCCCCAAAATTACATCAAACTCCTTCAAATTCATCCTACGAGATCCACAGGCAAATTTACATCTCCAATCCTCACCAAACTCCCCTTCCCTAACACTATTCACTACTACACCCCCTCCCACAGGTAGATAAACCATCAAATTATATCCTTTTTATGCAAATTCTGATGATATATATGAATGCATGGAGCCAGGATCAATCAAAACATAAGCCTCAACGTTAAATAACAAGATCGTACCCGATATCATGTCATTCGAAGCTGGAGCTTCCTCCCTGGTCATGTTGTATATTCTTGCTTGGGTCTGTCTCTGAGTGACTTGTGCTCCGGACCCCCTCGCACCCCATCAGCAGTGTGGTCACCATCTCTGTTACCAGTGCCTCTACCCCTACCTCTGCCTCTGCCTCTCTCAATTCCTTAGCCACTGCTCCCAATACTGCTTTGACTTTGGGTCCCTCTGGACACACTTCCACCTAAACTCGTGGTCTGACTGGGACAATCCCTAGATATGTGTCCTCTACCTCCGCAGTTATAACAAATCCTGGGTATAGCATCTGGTCCCCAACACTGTCCTGAATGTCGCCTCCCACAAGTAGAACAACTAGAAGTGAAAGCTGACCCCCTGCTGTAACTCTGTCCAGCTCCCTTACCTGATCCAATAGAAGGCATAGTAAACGAACTGTGCTCGATCGAACCTCTATTGAAACCCGTTGATCCACTGAATCTCGGTCCACTACTTCCCCGGAAAGCAGGTCCACCGCGCAAAAAGTTCCCTCCTCCTGTAGAAAATGAACGACCCGTTTCCCTCTTGGTCAACCTACTCGACTCCCCCACTGCATATGTCGATTTTCTGTTTTCTTCCATGTTCTTCTTCTCTTCGGTTACAGCCTCTTCCATTCGAACCGCTGACTCGACAAGAGTTTTGAAATTCGTAATTCTAACTGCCAATCCCTTTTTGATCTCTGGTCGTAGCCCCTGCTCAAAACGGTAAACAACGATCCTCCTGTGTCGCTATTGCTTCTGGTGCATACTTGGCTAATGCAGCAAAATGAAGTTCATATTCTGCCACTGTCTGATCATCCCCTTGCACTAAGTTTAGAAAATTCCATCCTTTTCTTATCTCGGTACATCTTGGGTCTGTATTTATCATTGAACTCACTCTGAAACTCAACCCAAGTTATCTCTCTTGGCTCATATGCCCTCTTTACCGACATCCACCAAATCAAGGCATTCCCCACAAACAATGAAACAACATACTTAAGTCGATTCTCCTGAGTACAGTTCACTAAGTTCAGCACATCTTCGACCTTTTCCCACCATCTCTCAGCAATCTCAGGATCTAACGTACCCTCAAATTCAGCAGCTCCTATCTTTCTGATTCTTTCATAATTACGATCAATTGTAGCAACTGCTAGTGCTGGCGCTGGAGCAGGTGCATGCGCCTGTACAAGAAATTGTGCTTGGGCTTGTGCTTGGGCCTAGAGGGCCATCTGAAGAATCTGTGCAAATTCTGGTGGTAACCCCATCGCTGGAGCACCACCGGGAGGAATAGGAGCATCACCACCAACACCCTCTTGACCTATCTCCACCTCACCTGCACTCGCAGGTGCAATCGAGCCCTCTTCGGACTCCCCTGACACTTCTCTACCAGCTACTAGGTCAGCACGTGCACCTTGAGAAGCCATCCTACATTAGACAATTCAATCATTAGACACATCTCATAGCCAACCAATCACCCTAGAAACGTAGACCTGCTCTGATACCACCTAATGTAACACCCCCTAATTTACTACACCTAGTTACCATTAATTAATCTTCCATTTTCTTAATCTCAACTTATCTTATAACGTAATATAAATTTTATCTATCAATATAACAAATATATATACGACATGAGATAATAAACATAGCCAAAAACCTTATATTTACTTCCCACTACTGTACATAACTTAAGAAAAAGATAACCAATGTCCAGTTGTCCGATATCTTACAACAAGCTCTACAATACTAGGATATATTAATTATATAGCCCAAAAACTTCCACCTTCGATGTCACGGCTAACCCACCTATTTAGTGTCACGGTACGGCTCAAGATCCAATAGTATTAGTCCGAGACCTATCTCCTGAAACGTATGTGGCAAGGAATGAGCTACCTACTCAATAAGTATAGCCTTTCGGTCTATATATAAGTATTCAAGCAACCAGTCAAGTATAAAGTAAATATACCAACATAATCCAACATGCGACATACATTACAGCAGATAAGAAATGACATAGCTACAATACAATATGAACTCAAGACATAATAGAGGCATTTTAGTTGTTTCCTTAGGGCCCTGCTTAACCAACCTGGAGTGCATCACTCAATGAGCTTAGCCGACTATATCATCATCACAATCACAATACTCTTCTTTTTTTTTTTTTTTTCTTTCCACTCTCTTTTCTTTTCTAATATCACACAGCACACAGCTCGTGTGTATCTCATCCTCATTGATATCACAAAGCACACAGCTCGTGTGTATCCCATCATCTCCATTGATCAATGACAGCACACAACTCGTCATTGATCGTATCATTGTAAGCCATTGAGTATGCTCCCCAGTTAGTTAAGCCATCATTTCATTTAATAATCATTCACTCGTCAATACCATTCCTATTTGACTTCATATCACAATCGATTATACAACCCCACAATCATTCAACCAGCATCCGTGCAGCACAATCACACTTTAGCACATACTAGCTATTCCACAGATATAACGATCATTTTAATCACAACCGACACCCATAATCAAGTATATAAACAATCCATATTCATATCCTCATAATTATATATATATATATATATATCCAAAATGCAATATCAAGTTCTCACATAAGCATATAAATATATATTTATATCCAACAATTTATATTTATATACATTTAAATATATATATATATATATATAAACCAATTAGCTATACTTACCTCAAATCTCAAAATTGGTCTGTCAACACGAAGGGCTGCTCAAACTTCCACTTTATGGTCACATCCTATAGTAAATTTTAATTTATACGATCAATAACTCATAAATATCGTATGTTCTAATTAATATATTATATAATATTCGCATCGTTCTATTTATATAGAAATTCAACCCCCCGTTCTATTTTCTTTTAAATAACTTAACTTTCTACACTTCTTAGGTATACTTTTAATTTATCAACTAACTCATACAATTCCATTTTATAAACCCTCATATCATTATAACTATCGGTGTTAATAATATTTCTAACTTAAATTATTATAAAAATCTTATATTTTCTTAAATAACTTTTCAATAATATTTCTATTAATTTCTATCAATTCCTCGCTATTATATAATATGATTAAACACCAATATATATATATAATATTAAGTATTTAGTCAATATACCCGATGAAATTGAATAATTAACTACAATAGTAATTAAATCTAGCAAATCTAATAATTTAGTTACCCAATTATAGCATTCTTATATCAAATGTGATATTTAATATAACACTAGTTTAACTAGTCAAACTCATAAAATTTTCCGATTAAATAGTAAATTGCTCAATATAAACTACATTTAATAAATGGACTAATTACATAATATAATTATATAAATTAATAAAATTTAAAAACCAAAAATTTCCATACCTGTTTCTTTCCAAGAGAGTGAGAGTTTTGAATGTTGAAGAAATGTGCAATATGCAAATATTGTATTTTTTGTATGTTTGACAACACATACATATATATTTATAATATAAATGATGAGGTGGTGGTGGGGTGATTCCCACCCCACTTTCTCTCTACACATAAATATATTATATTATTATTATTATTATTATTATTATTATTATAATTCGCTCTCAAATTTTATAATGAGTTCCAATTTACTCGCTTCAAATTTTATCATATTCCAATTTCAACCTATAATTTATTTATAATTAACTCAAATTTTCTTAATAAGTACTAATTAATCTCTCAATTATTTATAAAATCCTATGAACGTCACATAACATTTTCTAATGGGATCAAGTTACAATTGGAGGCCCAACATGAGTTCTTAATTTCAATAACTCAAGCCCAAGGAAGCCCTAAATGAGAGGTCAAATTCGTCCAAGTGCAGTCATGTGGTCAAAGAAGACTTATTAATTACATTCAAAGTGCATGTATCATATACAATGCACCAATTTTCCGATTCACACGGAAGTCCATAAGTCTTACTCGGTTTTTGACCAAGAATGCATAGGTTGTAGTCATTTTTTAACTAATTATTGAATGTACATCCACCAAGGAGCCACTTGGGGATATGTGTGATCAATTTGGATGTATTTTGACTGATAAAAGGCGTGCATCAGCCATGTAAATGGGAGCAACCAAGAATTTATCTAAGTTTAAGAAATATTGAGAGAGTTCTCATATTTTGGAGATTTTATATCTTTTTTGCTTTAGTGAAATCTTGCTTTGTCAATCTAGCGTATTAGGTTGGAGATTCAAATTCACAAAGCCCCCAATTGGTGCTCAACACAAGTGTGTTGTTGTATGGATTGGTTTACTCGTGCTCGTGGTTGGTTGAATATTCTAAGTAGCAGGTCACATTCGTATAACGTTGGTTGGCTATTTGTATTCCTCAGGTCACGGACCTCTTTATCCTTTTCAAGCCTACGTCGTGAAGATCGGGCCACCCATGGCCAATACCATATGAACTAAGCTAAGACGATGGCTCCTAAGAGTATATTAGATGTAATCCTAGTGCATTTTTGTGTCGAATAACCTGGAGTCCTAGTCGTATAATCTAAGTGTGGCTTTAACCTTGATTATTAGAGCGAAAGCACATATAACTATAGATAGAAATGAATAATGTATCAATCAATGATCATGATTGGAAACACTAGGTGTTTTCTACGATTGTGTGGAGTGTTAGGCATATATTCGCATGTATGATTGATTACTAAGATTCACCAGGCCCTCGAACAGGCAAAGATAAAAGTGCATGACTGTCTAAATTCGTTTAATGAAGTTTGTCGTTGCGCGAATATACTAATCTTAGACGTTGGCTCCTAAGAGTGTACTAGATGTATGTGGAGATGCAGTGACTGAGAGCCACCATCACCTCTTCTTTAATTTTCCATACTCGGGCTTGAAGGACAAGCGGATCCACCCGGGAGCGCGAGCGGAAGCGAGAA
Organism: Sesamum alatum; assembly: GCA_034509735.1. NCBI lineage: Eukaryota > Viridiplantae > Streptophyta > Magnoliopsida > Lamiales > Pedaliaceae > Sesamum > Sesamum alatum. The sequence goes on from JACGWO010000004.1 coordinate 10,363,133, forward strand.
ATGCAAAAAATAATACGATAGCATGAATTAAATCGCATATAAAAGCGAAATCCCAAGGGGTGTACCCTTGGGTGCTCAACCGGGCGTTCGATGTAGGATGTATTAATATTTAAACATATATTATACATAGCGCATAGATGAAATGTAAATCTCCAAAAGCGTAAATAACCGTTACCTTTGTAGATTTCACGTGTGCGCGGCTACTTGCGTTGTTCCTTCTCCGGAAAGCTCACAAAGTCCCAACGTATGGACCCTCCAAAGGTGATCCACACCACACCGGAAGAAACTCACGTTCTCCGTACTAGAAGAAAATGGGTTTATGAAGGAATCAGTTTAAGAGAATAAACACTATGAATCAGTGTTCTCTTAAACCTACTTTGTTCTTCCTTTTGATCCAAGATCAAATGAAGAACACAAGTGGGAGAGGGAGAGAGAGGCCGAGAATGGGAGAGAGGAGAGGGGCCGAATTTTCTTCTTCTTTTCTTAGAAAAGATGAATAATGATTCTCTAGCACAAGGTGTTGTATATAGTCATATATATACATAATTAATGTTATTATTGGAATGTGTCTAGGTTCATCCAAGGATGTCTAGATACATCCCAATCAATGCCCATTAATTCTTCAATTCAGCCTACCAACATTTAAGGTATGATCAAATCATACCAAAAGGGAATGGCTTGATTGGAGTTGATTTGTCTCTTACCATAAGAGACAAGTCAACCGCTACCTTGCATGCAACATGGCTGAATTTTGCTTCCTCCAAGGGAGCATTTTCGGCCATGCTCAATATGGGAAGAAGTTCAACTTCTTCCTATTCCAAAATAGGAATTAATTCTCCTCTCGGGTCAAAATTTAACGGACCGGGTTATACCATAACTCAATTACGACGAACCCAAAATTAAATCCAATTTAATGTCCACTTAAATAATTCCCGTTGATCTTTTAATCCAATCAAAAGATCCAACATCTTGACTTTTCATAATTAATCGGAAAATCCAATTTACTGATTAAACGAGGGCCCGATGCAATGTCAGCCCGTCCACCCAATGGACTATCCCTTAAGTAATCCAATTACTTATTTATCCTTCAAGATTGATTCCAAGTCAATCTCTCAACCTTCTCGGTGATGTGACCCTTTAGGTTCACCTTCAGCTAGACTCGGGCCCGTTACTATGGGTGGCCATCCAGCAACGATCCATGGCACTAGAGACTAGGTGAATGTTGGCGTGAACATTTAGGCGTCGATTCCATACGGGTACGATCCTTCCATCTACCGTCTCCCGGCCTTAATCTAGGGTATGGAATTGGGCGTCGGTTCCCATCCTTGACTAGGCATCTATGCTTAATACTCGAGACTGCGCATGCTTCATTGCGTCGACATAGGAAACCATTCCCTGTTCGACCAACCACTGTGGCCACAGCTTTAAACAGCATGAACGTGTCTCCGAGTGCATAGGAGATACCTCTGTCACATACTGACAGGGGACGGATCCTCTTCTTGGAACGCATCGTCCTCGCTACACATTCCGACTGCACTGGACAAGGCTTACAATGATCATCTTACAGAATGATCACCTCTCGCCAGATCCACGATACAGCCATCCTGTGCACATGACTGCCATGATTCCTCAAGTTTGAGGACTACTCCCGTACTATCGGAATCGGGAAAATCCAATCATACTGACCAAGCCTCCAAGGCTTCCTTATGATGATCCCCACAAGTCAGTCCAGTCGGCTCGACCCCAGTCGACCAACCCATCAAGATCCTGTAGGCGTCCCATGCCTGTCACCGATGAAACACGAAACTCGTCCAATGAATACGACTCTTGATGCAAGTCTAAATAGGACTCTCGATGCCCTGTCTCGAGGTCCTCGACTTGGAATGTTTTAGACCCAACTCTTAGTCAGTTGGTTTCATGACCACCATCCAATGCGTGGTCGAACTGCATGAGTTATTAACTGTGGTCTGTGGGCTTTGTTGCGATATAAGTCAAACACCGTTTTAACATATGTAAAATGAGCGCAATAAAGTACGTACCAATAGTGACGAACACTCATTTTATTCATCACATAATAATATTACATTTACATCAAGTTGTCAAATAGGTTACAAATCGCCAAACCTATTGGCTTTCTGGTCACCTATTCTAACAGGGCTCTTGTGTCCGAATTTGCAAGAGGGAAGTCAAGTTCATGTCGCCCTTTCAGGATTGGCATCCTGGAGTGAAATGGGCAGCTTGACATTGGCGTGGGAAGCACCTTCTCAATGCCATTTATAGGTCTCTCCTTGCAGCATTGGTTTATCGTCTGTGGATGGAAAGGAACCAACGGCGTTTCCAGCAGCAGTTCTGCAGTCCGGAGGTACTTGCAGGATTTATCATTGAGCAGATTCGGAATAGATTGCTTAGCATGTCCCGCCCCCTGCCCTGTAGCTTATAGCAACGTATAGGGTCTGTAAAATTGCATGACAACAGTGAGTTTTACGACAGTGTTTCAATGTCCACACGGCCGTGTTCGGTATGGTGGTTTTGCCTTGTTGTAACAGAGATTAACACAGCCGTGTTTTCGAGTCTGGCGAGCTGCCTTTGTTGTATTTGTACTCTTTGTTTACTTATATAAACGTTTACATTCCCCCAAAAAAGAGTGTATTAGATGCAATCCTACTGCATTTTGTGTTTAATAAGTTGGAGTCCTAGTCGTGTAATCTAAGTTTAGCTTAAACCTTGATTATTAGGGCCGAAGCGAATATAACTATAGCTAGATGTAAATTTGTTCCAAGGAGTTTGTCGTTGCGCGAATTTATTAAACTAAGACAAGGTCTCCTAAAAGTGTGCTAGATGTAATCATAGTGCACTTTTGTGTTGAATAAGCGGGAGTCCTGGTCGTATAATTGAAGTGTGGCTTTAACCTTGATTGTTAGAGACGAAAGCGAATATAACCATAACCAGGAGCTAGAAATGAATCATGTATCAATCAATGATATACACTGGCAACACTGTTACTGGTATGTAGGAATGAACTTGGGGGAGTAGAATAAACTTGAGAATGGAATAAAAGTAGGAATAGAATGATTTTGGTATGTCATTCCTATGTTTGGTATACCAAAAGAACGAAAATGTGAATTGAATCAAAACTTTCCAAATAACTCATTTATACGTTTTGTAAATAATGAAACTTAAAAATTAAAATAAGAAAACAACTGAGCTACATCTCATTAATGACATAAGAAAATTATTCTTGAAATGTTAAAGTAATTATAAATTAAAAATATACATTGTTGGATGTTTTCATATGTTTAATTTTTGTAAAATAAATACTTTTTATTTGGTAAAATACATATACGTATAGTAATATTTGATAAAATGTGTATAAAGATGAATTTATATTATATTTAATAAAATATTTAAAAATTTAAAATTTTGATATTATATATTAATATATTATGGTAGCACATATTTAAATATTTTATATTAAGATTCATTTTATTTAATGTATTCAAAATAATATATAATTTTCTGACTATATCTTGCAATTATAACTTTACTAAAAAGTTATTTTAGGAATATAAAAAAAGATCTATTCCCAATCTATTGGGAATAGCTAAAACCGTGGGTAAATGAAGAAATTGCTAGTCCCGTATTTTATGGGAATGGGCATTCCCAACGGAATGGGTATTTCTAATCCAAAGATATACCAAACATGTGTTCGGAATAAGATTAGGAATATTCATTCCATTCCTAACCAATTCCCTCACACCAATCATATCCTAGGTTGTTCCAACGATTGTGTGGAGTATTGGGCATGTATCCGTACGTACAAATATATTATTAACACTAGGTCCTCGATCAGGGAAAGATAAAAGTGCATAAAAGTCTAAATTCGTTCAAAGGAGTTTGTCGTTGCGCGAATTTACAAGCTGAGACAATGGCTCCTAAGAGTGCAGTAGATGTAATCCTAGTGCATTTTTGTGTTGAATAGGTTGGGGTCTTAGTCGTATAATCAAAGTGTGGCTTTAACCTTGAGTATTACAGCCAAAGCGAATAAAACTAGAGGCAGAAATGGACCATGTATCAATCAATGATAAGGACTGAAAACACTAGGTGTTTCTGTTAGAATAGGTGACCACAAAGCCAATTGGATTGGCGGTCTTGGGAACTATTCGTAATTGGATTACTTATCGGATTATCCATTGGATGGACGGGCCGATATTGTATTGGGCCCTCGTTTTATTGGTAAATGGAATTTATCGATTAAGTAGAGAATCGAAGCTTGGCTCTTTTAATTGGATTAAAAGATCATGGAATTATTTAATTGGACCATGAATTAAATAGGATTAAATTCTTGGCCTTATTGTAATTAGATTACAATAAAATCTGATCCATTAAATCTTGGTCCAAGAAATGTGTTAATTCAACTTTTGGAATTAGAAGAAGTTGGACTTATTCTAAAAAGGGATGGCTGAAAATTATTTCTTTTGGAAGCACTAAAATCAGCGATGAAGGCCTTTGATGCAAGTTGACTTGTCTCTTTTGGAAAGAGACAAATCAATTCCAATCAGGCCTCTTTCACTTGGTATGATTAAATCATACCTTATGAAATGGTAGGCTTGGTTGTTGATTAATGGGGATTGACTGGAATGTATCTTGACATCCTTGGATGAACCTAGAGACATTCCAATAATCACATTAATAAAGTATATATATGTGTATATACTATCATCAAAGACAAGAGTTTTATCATTCATCTTTTTTTGGGAAAAAAGAAGAACACTCTACACACTCTCTCAAGACATTTTCGGCTGCTCTCTCTCTCTACTCCATAAATCCTCTTTGTTGCTTCATTGATCTAGGATCAATTGAAGAACAAAGTAAGATCAAGAAGGAACACTAATTTTATAGTGTAATCCCTTCTTCGATTTCTCCTCTAGATCTGTTTTTCTCTACCAAGAAAAACGTGATCTATCCCCGTGTAGTGTGGACTAGTTAGGGGTCTCTATGTTGAGGCCTCGTGTTGACAATAGTCGAGAGGAGATCAACGCGTGTAGCTGATCGGAGTAGAAAATCGAGAAAGGTATTTTACATTTATGTTCTTATTTTTCCTCATTTATTCTATAGCCATAAACGCTTAATGATTATATACATTCATGTATTATGTGTTTATACACCAATAACCTGGGAAGGTTTAAAGGCACATCCCTTGAATGCGATTTAAATTCTTTTATTCCGCACGTTTTTGTCACTTCCGCCGCGTTCTCGGGCCAATCCACTTTCCTTCAAGTGGTATCAGAGCCCAGATCTGTGTATATGACTATGGATAACATGTTTTACATGTGCAAGCATGTTCAACGTGTTTAGATTGGCTTTAAAAGCATGTGCTTATTGCTTTTAATTTTCATAATTATTTGTTGAAATTTGCATATTTTATTATGTTAATTAATCATGGATATCTAGGTGACTTTAGAAAATTGGATTTTTTGAAATCTGGGTATTCATTGCAGTTTTTTATGTGCAGAATAAATTAAAAAAAAATTACAGTAGCACTTGCAGCCGCTGCTAGTCCACAGTAGGTTGCCTGCTGTAGCGCGCAGGTAGGGTGCCCATGCACTTGGCGCGCGTGAGCACTGGGCTCATGCGGGGGGGGCATTGGACGTCCGTGCGCATAACCGACTGTGCAGCCGGCTAGCACGGCTGGGCCGTTTTTTCGCCGTTTTTATGAAAAATTGGATTTTCTGGTATTCTACAGATCTTTTAGAAATATTTAATTTTAGTTAAGATTGATTTTTCCTAAAATTAAATTGCCTAAGATTATTTTAGAAATGGTTTTCAAACAAAAAAAAATATACATGGGTTGTACGAGGTTTCTAGTATCCATTTTTAATTGCATTTTTGACATGTATTTTCTGCTTTTAATTATGTTATGGAATAATGATATTGGATATCATTATTTAATACATGGTTTTGTATTATTTGGATCATGATTATATTGGATATGTAATTATATTGTGTTTTGTTAATTGGATTAACAAGGGATGATCACCAAGCCCATTGACCTGTGTATGGTTTTAAATTTTTGTTGGGTGGGCTTGCATGTCTCTTAATATTCTTATCTCTCTCGTTTTATGCCTTGTAATAAAAAGGCTTGTTCTCTTCCTATCATTTTACTCCCCCCTACTCCTGTTTAGGGTTTCTTAATTTTTGATGTAATGAGAGTAGATAGGTGGAGATGATTTCATTTTGGTAATAAAATGAAGCAGGCAAGCACAAGGCGTTGGAGGCCCATGGAGGAGGGCATAGGCTGGCCTAGGGATGATCCATGGAGAAGAGGCCCGATGGTCGGAGCCCATGATAGAGAGTCCAAGAAGATGAGATGTGGTACAAGGCCCATTAGCTTGATAATGGGTTAAAATCTTGTAATAGTGTAGGCCTACCCTAGATTGACCATAGATCCACCGCGGGCTCAACGGGTCGCATATGATTGGGTTTGTATCACCAATAGGGGCGTGCTAGGTTTATTATTTTGCATGTGATGCATTTATCTTTATTGTGAATGCTCTATTAAATGCTTTGAGTATTTAATCACCTACGAATATACCTAATATGATGAGGTCTCGGTCAATTCTCAAGCAAGTTGAAATAGTTTAGATCTGACCAAGCCTTCCATATATACCAATGTCGTGAGGAAGCTACCGCTACCCAAATGTTGTCTCACAAGTCGTGGCACATTTGGAATATAGGAAAGCTGCACTATTATTGTGAACAAAGAGTACTCTAACTGTTTTCCTGTCTCACGAGTCGTGGGGGGTGACAGTTGAGGTATGATTTGGTTAATGGGTTGGGCCTAACATCAAGTAGCATGATTTGCTTGGAGTCCTCGGGATCATGCGAAGAGGTGAGGCAGAATAGCTTGGAAATCTCATCGGGTGAGACTAGTATTGGATACTCCAAACACACCATACATCAAAGCATAAAAAAACTTAAGCACATGCAAAAATAAGCCTAGCACGCCCCTATTAGGATGATCATAAGCCCATTCCTAAGTGTTCCACTGAGTCCGCAAATGGATCTATGGTCAAACTAGGGTAGACCTACACTATTACAATATTTATATCCCATTATCATTCTAATAGGGCCTTGTAAAAATTCCTCCTTTGTTCTTCTTGACCTTCCATCATGGGCTCCGTCCACCGGACCTTCATCTCCTTGGGAGCTTATAATTAATAAAATAAATCCCCACAATCTAATCTACTCTCATGACAACTTAAAAGAAACCCCAATCATAAGTCGGGGGGAGTACATTAATAGAGAGGAAGAAAGCCTTATTATTCCAAGGCTAAAAACGATAGAGAGAAAGAAAAACAAAGAGGCACGAAGGCCTCACCCAACAATATCTTTAAACCATACATAGGCTAAAAAGGGTTAGTGATCATCCTTACTGTTTATCAAATAAACAACAACAACAAAACACATTTTACATCAAATATAAATATGCCAACACATAAATACATACCATGTATTTATAACAAGATATCCAATATCTAACCATAAACATAATTAAGTGCAGAAATTAATATATTAATAATGCAATTGAAAAAATGGATATCACCCATACATCCAATGTATAAATCATTTTAGTTTGGAAACCATTTCCAAAATAATCTAAGGCATCAAAAATAATTTTAGAAAAATCCAATTTAACTAAAATTAAAATATGCCAAAATTACTCACATTCAGAAAACAACAAAAATTAGAAAATTGAAATTTTCACGAAAAAACGATGCAAAACGGCCTAGACGTCCCAGACCAGCCGACGGCCAGCCGCACGCGCGCGAGCGCGGCTAGCGCGCGCAGAGCGCAGCGCGCAGGCCGCCTTCCTACGCGGCTCGCTAGCACGCACGGCCAGTAGGCGCACGCGCCCGGTCTGCACACCTGCTGGCCCAATGACCGACCGGTAGGCAGCAGCAAGCAGACGGCTGCTGAACGTTTTCCAATATTTTTTTTTTTAAATTTCTACTGTAAAACTGAAATATAAACATGCATTTACAGAAAATCAAATTCTCATAAAATGCATAGATATCCATAATTTCAAAAGCAAAATTAACACATCTTTTCATACATATAATCATGCTAGAAAAAGCCGTAAAACATCATTTTAAACACGTTCAACATGCTTAACACATTATAAACATGTAAATCCTTAAAGCCACAACACTGAACCGAGCTCTGATACCACTGAAAAAAATCGGGTACGGCCCGAGAATGCAACGGAAGCGTAAAAACGTAAATTTAAGACATAATTTAAACTGGATTAAAAAGGGTGTTCCCTTTGAAGTTCCCGGGCGTTCGGTGTTTGTCAAAGCATAAATAACAAACTAAAACATGCTGGACATCTGGCTTAAAAGTAAAAGAACAAAGTTACACAAAAATGTAAAAGGAAACCAACCTTTGTTCGTTTATGTAGAACGGGTTCGTGCGTTGTTCCTTTCTTTTCCTTCTTCGTTCGTCCACTTGAGAGCTCAACGTAGAACTCCTCTAATGTGTTCCACACCAAACTATGGATTTGTTTCTACTCTATTGCTAGATAGAAAATAGAAACAAAGAAGAAGAAACAATTCCACAGAAAGTACTATCAATTAGTGTACCTTGGAATATTTTTGTTCAATCTTCTCTAAGAAGTATGATCACTAAAAGAGAGAATTTTCAGAGAATATTTTGGCCTAAAAGCTCCAGCATAAATGAAGCAAGTTAAGTGAATAGTGTCTAGCAAAATAGTTTTGTGTATGTAGAATGTAGTGTTCAAAAACCACCTACATAAGTAACCTCTAAAGCAACTTCCACATACACACACTTCTAGCACATCCACTACACATGATAGCAAGAGAAAAACCACCCACAAATCAGCATAATTTCGTGCACATCATGTACATATGTGGAAGAGTTGAAACTCCTCCTTAACTAGCTTCAACTTGCATGAAAAAATGGACTTGGACCTTTATGTTTTTGGACTTGTATTTAATCAAATTAAATAAAGTCCAAACATGTATCCGTTGGACATTAATTAATCTAATTATTTCAATCCAATTGAAGCCCAATTATTTATTTAATCCAATTACATAAACATAAGTCCTAATTAAGAATAATTGATCCAATCAACTATTCTAGCCAAAACCCAATAAACTAATCCAATTAATTTAAAGGTCCTTAGTCCAAAAAATTAACTAATCCAATTAATTAACTCTTGGAGCATCCATCAAATGAATTTCTCAATAAATGATCCAATCATTTATTTTCTCTCTTGAATAAATTTAATCCGATTAAATTTATTCGCTTATTCTAGAATTAATTCCAAATTAATTCTGCCAAATCCAAAGTGATTTGTGTGTGACTTATTAGGTTCACCCTCAGCTAGACTTGGGGTTGTGTCCAACACAATTGATCAATTAAATCCAATTTAATTAATTTTTTCCAATTAACCATTAATCGGGAAAACGCCCGTCACCATGGGTGGCCGTCTAGCAACAGTCCATGACACTAGAGACTAGGTGAATGTTGGTTTGAACATTTAGGCTCCAGAGTTCGATACGAGTATGGTCCTTCCATCATCCGTCTACCGGTCTAAGGCTAGGGCATGGAATTGGGAGTCGGTTCCCATCCTGGACTAGAAAACTATGCTCAGTAACTCGAGGCACGTTTACTCTATCGATCGACGTAGGAAACCATTCCTTACTCGATCAATCGTTGTGGCCACAGACTTATAAGAGTTTAAACTGTCTCAGAGCGCATAGGAGACTCGACTGTCATATACTGACAGGTGACGGATCCCATCTTGGAATCCATCGTCCTCATTACATATTCCGACTGCACTACATAAGGCTTATGATGAACGTATCTCAGATACTGACATCTCTTTGTCAGATGCTAGATACAACGATCATATGCATGTGACTACCATGATTCCTCAAGTCCGAGGACTAATCTCATACTATTGGAGCCGGGAATGCTAGTCATACCGACCAAGCCTTCAAGGCTTCCATATGACGATTCCCGCGGTCAGTTCAGTCAGCTGACATCCTTGTCAACTAACCCACTAATATTGTATAGACGTCCAATGACATTTTCAGAAATAGATTACATCAAGGCCAATCTAATTAGTTTTCCGGTCAGCTATTCTATTGATTATAAGAGTCACTACGAATATATTTATAGCCAAAAAATAACTCATCTATCAGTCAATGATAAGGACTGAAAGCACAAGGTATTTCTTACGATTGTGTTGAGTATTAGGCATGTATCCGGACGTACGACTGATTATGAAAGTTCTCCAAGCCCTCAATATGGCAAAGATAAAAGTGCATTAATGTCTAAACTTGTTTAAAGGAGTTTTTCGTTGCGCAAAGGTACAATGATGAGTCCATGGCTCAAAAGAGTGTTCTAGATGTAGTGCTAGTGCATTTTAATGTTGAATAACATGGAGTCCTAGTCTAGTAATCGAAGAATGGCTTTAATATTGATTATTAGAGTCAATACAAATATATTATAGCCAAAAATGAGTCATCTATCAGTCAATGATAAGGATGGAAAGCAAAAGGTGTTTCCTACGATTGTGTTGAGTGTTAGGCATGTATCCGGACGTACGATAGATTATGAAGGTTCCCCAAGCCCTCGATATGGCAAAGATAAAACTGCATTAGTGTTTAAACTTTTTTAAAGGAGTTTGTCGTTGCGCAAAGGTACAAAGATGAGTCCATGGCTCAAAAGAGAGTTCTAGATGTAGTCCTAGTGCATTTTAGTGTTGAATAACATAGAGTTCTAGTCTTATAATAGAAGAGTGGCTTTAATATTGACTATTAGAGTCAATAAGGAATATATTTATAGCCAGAAATGAGTCATCTATCAGTCAATGATAAGGACTGAAAACACAAGGTGTTTCCTACGATTGTGTTGAGTATTAAACATGTATCCGGACGTACGATTGATTATGAAGGTTCTCTAAGCCCTCGATATTGCAAAGATAAAAGTGCATTAGTGTCTAAACTTGTTAAAATGAGTTTGTCGTTGCGCAAAGGTACAATGCTGAATCTATTGCTCAAAAGAGTGTTCTAGATGTAGTCCTAGTGCATTTTTATGTTGAATAAGATGGAGTCCTAGTCATTTAATCGAAGAGTAGCTTTAATATTGATTATTAGAGTCAATACGAATATATTTATAGCCAAAAATGAGTCATCTAATCAGTCAATGATAAGGAATGAAAGCACAAGGTGTTTCTTACTATTGTGTTGAGTATTATGCATGTATCCGGACGTACGATTGATTATGAAGGTTCTCCATTAAGGACAAGCGGATCCACCCGGGAGCGCGAGCGGAATCGAGAAAGCGAGAAAAGTGCGTAAATTAAATCAAATCTAATTTAAAATACGAATCCCAAGGGTTGTGCCCTTGGGTGCTCAACCGGGCGTTCGATGTAGGATGTGTAAATATTGGAAATGAATATTAAACACATAGGGCATAGATAAATATCTATAATCAATCAAAGCGTAATAAACCGTTACCTTTGATTGTTTAGCGTATGCTCCCGGCTACTTGCGTTGTTCCTTCTCCGGAATGCTCACGAAATCCAAACGTATGGATTCTCCAAAGGTGATCCACACCACACCGGAAGAAACACACGTTCTTCTTGCTAAAAAAGAACGGGTTTAAGAAGGAATCGGTTTAAGAGAAGAACACTATGAATTAGTGCTCTCTTAAACTTACTTTGTTCTTCTTCTTGATTCAAAATCAAGTGAAGAACACAAGTGTAAGAGAGGGAGAGAGACCGAGAGTTTGGGAGAGAGGAGAGGATTTTTGTCTTCTCTTTTTCCTAGAAAAAGATGAATAATGAATCACACATGCTTGGTGTTGTATATTCTAATATATATACATAATTAATGTGATTATTGGAATGTGTCTAGGTTCATCCAAGGATGTCTAGATTCATTCCAATCAATCACCATCAATTCTTCAATCAAGCCTACCAAAATTTATGGTATGATCAAATCATACCAAAAGGGAAGAGCTTGATTAGAGTTGATTTGTCTCTTTCCAAAAGAGATAAGTCAACATACCACCTAGCATGAAACATGGCTGATTTCACTTTCTCCAAGGGAGCATGTCGGCCATGTTTAATTAAGGGAAGAAGTCCAACTTCTTCCTATTCCAAAATAGGAATTATTTCTCCTCTCGGGTATAATTTAACGGACCGGGTTTTATCGTAATCCAATTACGACGAACCCAACATTAAATCCAATTTAATGTCCATTTAAATTATTCCCGTTGATCTTTTAATCCAATTAAAAGATCCAACGTCTCAACGTCTTAACTTTCCATATTTAATCGAAAATTCAATGTACCGATTAAACGGAAGCCCGATACAATATCGGCCCGTCCAATTACTTATTTTTTCCTTCGAGATTGACTCCAAGTCAATCTCTCAACCTCTCGTTAATTTGTGTGTGACCCTTTAGGTTCACCCTCAGCTAGACTTGGGCCCGTGTCCCACAAGGGCCCGTTACCATAGGTGGCTGTCTAGCAACGGTCCATGGCACTAGAGACTAGGTGAATTGGCGTAAACATTTAGGCGCCGATTCCGTATGGGTACGATCCTTCCGTCTACCGTCTCCCGGCCTTAGTCTAGGGTATGGAATTGGGCGTCGGTTCCCATCCTTGACTAGGCATCTATGCTTAATACTCGAGACCACGTATGCTTCATTGCGTCGACACAGGAAACCATTCCCTGTTCGACCAACCACTGTGGCCACAGCTTTAAACAGCATGAACGTGTCTCCGAGTGCATAGGAGATACCTCTGTCACATACTGACAGGGGACAGATCCTCTTCTTGGAATCCACCGTCCTCGCTACACATTCCGACTGCACTGGACAAGGCTTATGATAATCATCTTACAGAATGATTACCTCTCGCCAGATCCAAGATACAGCCGTCCTGTGCACGCAACTGCCGTGATTCCTCAAGTTTGAGGATTATTCCCGTACTATCGAAACCGGGGAAAACCAATCATACCGACCAAGCCTCCAAGGCTTCCATATGATGATCCCCGCGAGTCAGTCCAATCGGCTCGACCCCAGTCGACCAACCCATCAAGATCGTGTAGGCGTCCCACGCCCGTCGCCGATGAAACACGGCACTCATCCAATGAACACGACTCTTGACGTAAGTCTCAATAGGACTCTCGATGCCCTGCCTCGAGGTCCTCGACTTGGAACGTTTCAGACCCACCTCTTAATCAGTTGGTTTCATGACCACCATCTAATGCGTGGCCCAACTGCACGAGTTGTTAACCATGGTCTGTGGGCTTTGTTGCGATATAAGTTAAACACCATTTTAACAAATGTAAGAGCGCAACAAAGAAGGTACCATTGGTGACGAACACTCATCTTATTCATCACATAATAATATTACATTTACATCAAGTTATCAGATAGGTTACAAATCGCCAAACCTATTGCCTTTCTGGTCACCTATTCTAACAGAAGGTTCTGCAAGCCCTCGATATGGCAAATATAAAAGCGCATTAGTGTCTAAACTTGTTTAAAGGAGTTTGTCGTTAAGCAAAGGTATAAAGCTAAGTCCGTGGCTCGAAATTGTGTTCTAGATGTAGTCCTAGTGCATTTTTATGTAAAATAAGATGTAGTCCTGGTCGTATAATCGAAGAGTGGCTTTAATATTGAATATAAGAGTCAATACGAATATATTTATAGCAAAAAATGAGTCATCTATCGGTCAATGATAAGGACCGAAAGCACTAGGTGTTTCCTACAATTGTATTGAGTATTAGGCATGTATCCGGATGTATGATTGATTATGAAGGTTCTTCACGCCCTCGATATGAAAAAGATAAAAGTGCATTACTGTCTAAACTTGTTTAAATGAGTTTGAAGTTGCGCAAAGGTACAAAGCTGAGTCCATGGCTCAAAATAGAGTTCTAGATGTAGTCCTAGTGCATTTTAATGTTGAATAAGATGGAGTCCTAGTCTTATAATCGAAGAGTGGCTTTAATATTGATTATTAGAGTCAATACAAATATAATTATAGCCAGAAATGAGTCATCTATCAGTCAATGATGAGGACTGAAAACATAAGGTGTTTCGTACGATTGTGTTTAGTATTAGGCATGTATACGGACGTATGATTGGTTATGAAGGTTATCCAAGCCCTCGATATGGCAAAGATAAAAGTGCATTGGTGTCTAAACTTGTTTAAAGGAGTTTGTAGTTGCGAAAAGGTACAAAGATGAGTCCATGGCTCAAAAGAGAGTTCTAGATGTAGTCCTAGTGCATTTTAATGTTGAATAAGATAGAGTGCTAGTCTTATAATTGAAGAGTGACTTTAATATTGATTATTAGAGTCAATACGAATATATTTATAGCAAAAAATAAGTCATCTATCAGTCAATGATAAGGACTGAAAATACATGGTGTTTCCTACAATTGTGTTGAGTATTAGGCATGTATCCGGACGTACGATTGATTATGAAGGTTCTTGAAGCCCACGATATGGCAAAGATAAAAGTGCATTAGTATCTAAACTTGTTTAAAGGAGTTTGTCGTTGCGCAAAGATACAAAGCTGAGTCCCTGGCTCAAAAGAGTGTTTTAGATGTAGTCCTAGTCGTATAATGTGGCTTTAATATTGATTATTAGAGTCAATACAAATATATTTATAGCAAAAAATGAGTCATCTATCAGTCAATGATAAGAACTGAAAGCACAAGGTATTTCCTACGATTGTGTTGAGTATTAGGCATGTATCCGGAAGTACGATTGATTATGAAGGTTCTCGAAGACCACGATATGGCAAAGATAAAAGTGCATTAGTGTCTAAACTTGTTTAAAGGAGTTTGTCATTGCGCAAAGGTACAAAGCTGACCCATGGCTCGAAAGAGTGTTCTAGATGTAGTCCTAGTGTATTTTTATGTAGCATAAGATGAAGTCTTAGTCGTATAAGCGAAGAGTGGCATTAATATTTATTAGAGTCAATACAAATATATTTATAGCAAAAAATGAGTCATCTATCAGTCAATGATAAGGACTGAAAGCACAAGGTGTTTTCTACGATTGTGTTGAGTATTAGGCATGTATCCGGACGTACCATTGATTATGAAGGTTCTCCAAACCCACGATATGGCAAAGATAAAAGTGCATTAGTGTCTAAACTTGTTTAAAGGAGTTTATCGTTGCGCAAAGGTACAAAGCTCAGTCCATGGCTCGAAACAGTGTTCTAGATATAGTCCTAGTGCATTTTTATGTAGCATAAGATGGAGTCGTAGTCGTATAATCGAAGAGTGGCATTAATATTGATTATTAAAGTCGATACGAATATATTTATAGGAAAAAATGAGTCATCTATCAGTCAATAATAAGGACCGAAAGCACAAGATGTTTCCTACGATTGTGTTGAGTATTAGGCATGTATCCGGATGAACGATTCATTATGAAGGTTCTCCAAGCCCTCGATATGGGAAAGATAAAAGTGCATTAGTGTCTAAACTTGTTTATAGGAGTTTGTCGTTGCGCAAAGGTACAAAGTTGAGTCTGTGGCTCGAAAGAGTGTTCTAGATGTTGTCCTAGTGCATTTTTATGTAGCATAAGATGGAGTCCTAGTCGTATAATCGAAAAGTGCCATTAATATTGATTATTAGAGTCAATACGAATATATTTATACCAAAAAATGAGTCATCTATCAGTCAATGATAAGGACTGAAAGCACAAGCTGTTTCCTACTATTGTGTTGAGTATTAGGCATGTATTCGGACATACGATTGATTATAAAGGTTCTCTAAGCCCTCAATATGGGAAAGACAAAACTACATTAGTGTCTTAACTTGCTTAAGGGAGTTTTTCGTAGCACAAAGGTACAAAGCTGAATCCATGGCTCAAAAGAGTGTTCCAGATGTAGTCCTAGTGCATTTTAATGTTGAATAACATTGAGTCTTATAATCGAAGAGTGGCTTTAATATTGATTATTAGAGTCAATACGTATATATTTATAGCCAAAAATGAGTCATTTATCAGTCAATAATAAGGACTGAAAGCACACGGCGTTTCCTACGATTGTGTTGAGTATTAGGCATCTATTCGGACGTACGATTGATTATGAAGGTTCTCCAAGCCCTCGATATGGCAAAGATAAAAGCGCATTAGTGTCTAAACTTGTTTAAAGGAGTTTGTCGTTGCGCAAAGGTACAAAGATGAGTTCGTGGCTCGAAAGAGTGTTCTAGATGTAGTCCTAGTGCATTTTTATGTAGAATAAGATGTAGTCCCAATCATATAATCGAAGAGTGGCTTTAATATTGGATATTAGAGTCAATACGAATATATTTATAGCAAAAAATGAGTCATCTATCAGTCAATGATAAGGACCGAAAGCACAAGGTGTTTCCTACAATTGTGTTGAGTATTAGGCATGTATCCGGACGTATGATTGATTATTACGGTTCTTCAAGCCCTCGATATGGCAAAGATAAAAGTGCATTACTGTCTAAACTTGTTTAAAGGAGTTTGAAGTTGCGCAAAGGTACAAAGTTGAGTCCATGGCTCAAAATAGAGTTCTAGATGTAGTCCTAGTGAATTTTAATGTTGAATAAGATGGAGTCCTAGTCTTATAATCGAAGAGTGGCTTTAATATTGATTATTAGAGTCAATACGAATATAATTATAGCCAAAATGAGTCATCTATCAGTCAATGATAAGGACTATAAACATAAGGTGTTTCCTACGATTGTATTGAGTATTAGGCATGTATCCGGACGTATGATTGGTTATGAAGGTTATGCAAGCCCTCGATATGGCAAAGATAAAAGTGCATTGGTTTCTAAACTTGTTTAAAGGAGTTTGTCGTTGCGAAAAGGTACAAAGATGAGTCCATAGCTCAAAAGAGAGTTCTAGATGTAGTCCTAGTGCATTTTAATGCTGAATAAGATAGAGTCCTAGTCTTATAATCGAAGAGTGGCTTTAATATTGATTATTAGAGTCAATATGAATATATTTATAGCAAAAAATGAGTCATCTATCAGTCAATGATAAAGACTGAAAATGCAAGGTATTTCCTACGATTATGTTGAGTATTAGGCATGTATCCGGACGTACGATTAATTATGAAGGTTGCCAAGCCCTCGATATGGCAAATATAAAAGGGAATAAGTGTCTAAATTTATTTAAAAGAGTTTGTCATTGCGCAAAGCTACAAAGCGGAGTCCATGGGTCCAAAGAGTGTTTTAGATTGTAGTACTAGTGCATTATTATGTTGAATAAGATGGAATCCTAGTCGTATAATGTGGCTTTAATATTTATTATTAGAGTCAATACGAATGTATTTATAGCAAAAAATGAGTCATCTATCAGTCAATGATAAGGACTGAAAGCACAAGGTGTTTTCTACAATTGTGTTGAGTATTAGGCATGTATCAGGACGTAAGATTCATTATGAAGGTTTTCCAGACCCTCAATATGGCAAAGATAAAAGCGCATTAGTGCGTAAACTTGTTTAAAGGAGTTTGTCGTTGTGCATAGGTACAAAGCTGAGTCTGTGGCTCGAAAGAGTGTTCTAGATGTAGTCCTAGTGCATTTTTATGTAGAATAAGAAGTAGTCCTAGTCGTATAATCGAAGAGTGGCTTTAATATTGAATATTAGAGTCAATATGAATATATTTATAGCAAAAAATGAGTCATCTATCAGTCCATGATAAGGACCGAAAGCATAAGGTGTTTCCTACGATTGTGTTGAGTATTAGGCATGTATCCGGAAGTACGATTGATTATGAAGGTTCTCGAAGACCACGATATGGCAAAGATAAAAGTGCATTCGTGTCTAAACTTGTTTAAATGAGTTTGTCGTTGCGCAAAGGTACAAAGCTGACTCCATGGCTCGAAAGAGTGTTCTAGATGTAGTCCTAGTGTATTTTTATGTAGCATAAGATGGAGTCTTAGTCGTATAAGCGAAGAGTGGCATTAATATTTATTAGAGTCAATACAAATATATTTATAACAAAAAATGAGTCATCTATCAGTCAATGATAAGGACTGAAAGCACAAGGTGTTTCCTACGATTGTGTTGAGTATTAGGCATGTATCCGGACGTACGATTGATTATGAAGGTTCTCCAAGCCCATGATATGGCAAAGATAAAACTGCATTAGTATCTAAATTTGTTTAAAGGAGTTTGTCGTTGTGCAAAGAAACAAAGCTGAGTCATGGCTCGAAAGAGTGTTCTAGATGTAGTCTTATTTCATTTTTATGTAGCATAAGAGGGAGTCCTAGTCTTATAATCGAATAGTGGCATTAATATTGATTATTAGAGTCAATACGAATATATTTATAGCAAAAAGTGAGTCATCTATCAGTCAATGATATGGACTGAAAGCACAAGGTGTTTCCTACGATTGTGTTGAGTATTAGGCATATATCTGGACGTACGATTGATTATGAAGGTTCTCCAAGTCCCTCAATATGGCAAAGATAAAAGCGCATTAGTGTCTAAACTTGTTTAAAGGAGTTTGTCGTTGTGCAAAGGTACAAAGCTGAGTCTGTGGCTCGAAAGAGTGTTCTAGATGTAGATTTAGTGCATTTTTATGTAGAATAAGATGTAGTCCTAGTTGTATAATCGAAGAGTGGCTTTAATATTCAATATTAGAGTCAATATGAATATATTTTATAGCAAAAAATGAGTTATCTATCAGTCCATGATAAGGACCGAAAGCACAAGGTGTTTCCTACGATTGTGTTGAGTATTAGGCATGTATCCGGGCGTATGATTGATTATGAAGGTTCTTCAAGCCTCGATATGGCAAAGATAAAAGTGCATTACTGTCTAAACTTGTTTAAAGGAGTTTGAAGTTGCGCAAAGGTACAAAGCTGAGTCCATGGCTCAAAATAGAGTTCCAGATGTAGTCCTAGTGCATTTTAATGTTGAATACGATGGAGTCCTGGTCATATAATCGAAGGCTGGCTTTAATATTGATTATTAGAGTTAATACGAATATAATTATATCCAGAAATGAGTCATCTATCAGTCAATGATAAGGACTGAAAACATAAGGTGTTTCCTACGATTGTGTTGAGTATTAGGTATGTATCCGGAAGTACGATTGATTATGAAGGTTCTCCAAAACCCATGATATGGCAAAGATAAAAGTGCATTAGTGTCTAAACTTGTTTAAAGGAGTTTGTCGTTGTGCAAAGAAACAAAGCTGAGTCCATGGCTAAAAATTGAGTTCTAGATGTAGTCCTAGTGCATTTTAATGTTGAATAAGATGGAGTCCTAGTCTTATAATTGAAGAGTGGCTTTAATATTGATTATTAGAGTCAATATGAATATATTTATAGCAAAAAAATGAGTCATCTATCAGTCAATGATAAGGACTGAAAATACAAAAGGTGTTTCCTACGATTGTCTTGAGTATTAGGCATGTATCCGTACGTACGATTGATTATGAAGGTTGATCAAGTCCTCGATATGGAAAATATAAAAGGGAATAAGTGTCTAAATTTATTTAAAGGAGTTTGTCATTGCGCAAAGTTACAAAGCTGAGTCCATGGGTCAAAAGAGTGTTTTAGATGTAGTATTAGCGCATTATTATGTTGAATAAGATGGAGTCCTAGTCGTATAATGTGGCTTTAATATTTATTATTAGAGTCAATACGAATGTATTTATAGCAACAAATGAGTGATCTATCAGTCAATGATAAGGACTGAAAGAAAAAGGTGTTTCCTACGATTGTGTTGAGTATTAGGCATGTATCCGGACGTACGATTGATTATGAAGGTTCTCCAAGCCCATGATATGGCAAAGGTAAAAGTGCATTAGTGTCTAAACCTTTTTAAAGGAGTTTGTCGTTGTGCAAAGAAACAAAGTTGAGTCCATGGCTCGAAAGAGTGTTCTAGATGTAGTCTTATTTCATTTTTATGTAGCATAAGAGGGAGTCCTAGTCTTATAATCGAATAGTGGCATTAATATTGATTATTGGAGTCAATACGAATATATTTATAGCAAAAAGTGAGTCATCTATCAGTCAATGATAAGGACTGAAAAGCACAAGGTGTTTCCTACGATTGTGTTGAGTATTAGGCATGTATCCGGACGTACGATTGATTATGAAGGTTCTCCAAGCCCTCAATATGGCAAAGATAAAAGCGCATTAGTGTCTAAACTTGTTTAAAGGAGTTTGTCGTTGCGCAAAGGTACAAAGCTGAGTCTGTGGCTCGAAAGAGTGTTCTAGATGTAGTCCTAGTGCATTTTTATATAGAATAAGATGTAGTCCTAGTCGTATAATCGAAGAGTGGCTTTAATATTGAATATTAGAGTCAATATGAACATATTTGTAGCAAAAAATGAGTTATCTATAAGTCCATGATAAGGACCAAAAGCACAAGGTGTTTCCTACTATTGTGTTGAGTATTAGGCATGTATCCAGATGTATGATTGATTATGAAGGTTCTTCAAGCCCTCGATATGTCAAAGATAAAAGTGCATTACTGTCTAAACTTGTTTAAAGGAGCTTGAAGTTTTGCAAACGTACAAAGCTGAGTCCATGGCTCAAAATAGAGTTATAGATGTATTCCTAGAGCATTTTAAAGTTGAATACGATGGAGTCCTAGTCTTATAATCGAAGAGTGGCTTTAATATTGATTATTAGAGTCAATATGAATATAATTATAGCCAGAAATGAGTCATCTATCAGTCAATGATGAGGACTGAAAACATAAGGTGTTTCCTACGATTGTGTTGAGTATTAGGTATGTATCCGGACGTACGAGTGATTATGAAGGTTGACCAAAGCCCTCGATATGGCAAATATAAAAGGGAATAAGTGTCTAAATTTGTTTAAAGGAGTTTGCCATTGCGCAAAAATACAAAGCTGAGTCCATGGCTCCAAAGAGTGCTTTAGATGTGGTACTAGTGCCATCTTATGTTGAATAAGATGGAGTGCTAGTCGTATAATCAAAGTGTGGCTTTAATATTGATTATTAGAGTCAATACAAATATACTAATAGCAAAAAATGAGTCATCTATCCGTCATTGATAAGGACAGAAAGCATAAGGTGTTTCATACGATTGTGTTGAGTATTAGCCATGTATCCAGACGTACGATTGATTATGAAGGTTCTCCAAGCCCATGATATGGCAAAGATAAAGGTGCATTAGTGTCTAAACTTGTTTAAAGGAGTTTGTCGTTGTGCAAAGAAACAAAGCTGAGTCCATGGCTAAAAATAGAGTTCTAGATGTAGTCTTAGTGCATTTTAATGTTGAATAAGATGGAGTCCTAGTCTTATAATCGAAGAGTGGCTTTAATATTGATTATTAGAGTCAATATGAATATATTTATAGCAAAAAATGAGTCATCTATCAGTCAATGATAAGGACTGAAAATACAAGGTGTTTCCTACGATTGTCTTGAGTATTATGCATGTATCCGGACGTACGATTGATTATGAAGATTGACCAAGTCCTCGATATGGCAAATATAAAAGGAAATAAGTGTATAAATTTGTTTAGAGGAGTTTGTCATTGCGGCAAAGTTACAAAGCTGAGTCCATGAGTCAAAAGAGTATTTTAGATGTAGTACTAGTGCATTATTATGTTGAATAAGATGGAGTCCTAGTCGTATAATGTGGCTTTAATATTTATTATTAGAGTCAATCCGAATGTATTTATAGCAAAAAATGAGTCATCTATCAGTCAATGATAAGGACTGAAAGAAAAAGGTGTTTCCTACGATTGTGTTGAGTATTAGGCATGTATCCGGACGTACGATTGATTATGAAGGTTCTCTAAGCCCATGATATGGCAAAGATAAAAGTGCATTAGTGTCTAAACTTGTTTAGAGTTTGTCGTTGTGCAAAGAAACAAAGCTGAGTCCATGGCTCGAAAGAGTGTTCTAGATGTAGTCTTATTTCATTTTTATGTAGCACAAGAGGGAGTCCTAGTCTTATAATCGAATAGTGGCATTAATATTGATTATTAGAGTCAATACGAATATATTTATAGCAAAAAGTGTGTCATCTATCAGTCAATGATAAGGACTGAAAGGACAAGGTGTTTCCTACGATTGTGTTGAGTATTAGGCATGTATCCAGACATACGATTGATTATGAAGGTTCTCCAAGCCCTCAATATGGCAAAGATAAAAGTGCATTAGTGTCTAAACTAGTTAAAGGAGTTTGTCGTTGTGCAAAGGTACAAAAGCTAAGTCTGTGGCTCGAA